>JAJHPC010000012.1:8276770-8924270 GCA_024447665.1 Juncus inflexus | reverse complement strand
CCTCTCTCTCTAGTATAAATAGAAGGACAATGCCTCTCTATTATACACACAATTTAGAAGCATTAAAGGCGTCTAATACACAGAAATATAGAGAGAGAGTTTTAAGTTATTTTCGGAAAGTATTTCCGGACTCGTCTAGCCGAGTCCGGTTATTCCATGCATCTGAAGTTCGACGTGGATACGAGTAAATGTCTTCTGCTTTGAAGACTAGCGAGCGATCGGTTTCTTTATCCGAGGAGAAGCAAGGAGTTCGTTCGAGTCGAGCGTCAGGACTGAGAAGGTTGCACGTCAGAAAAGTTCAGACATACATCCGTTCTTCGTCTCGCGGATCAGGAAGATCCGAGGTATAAATCTTAATAGCTAATCTAGTACTTTTATTCCCTTAACGATGATTCTAGGGCGGGTTGAATCCAACAAGTAAAAGTTGTAATTTTTAAAGAGTTTTGGGGGCAAAAGTAAACTTTTTCTATTTAACTATACAAATTTTTGAATAATAATTTTCAACACAAACCTTATTAGGAGAAGAATGTTTCTTCTTGGACCAGAAATTCTACCAAGAAGCAGTCTTCTCATCTATACCGGTACTGGATTCCGTATCGGTATCAAATTTGATGTTTTATAGGGGCATGTATGAAATTATGCTGTCCTATTATTGATCAGTATCACCTCAAGCAGTAACAACAAGGTTATGAATGAGGTTAAAGTATTTACTTAAGTTTGAGATTTGTGTTTTACATGATGAACATAAATCTTGAAATTAATTCATTAAAAGCTATACTCATTATATGCATATTAGAGATCTTAAAATTATCACATTGAAGGGCTAAGAAAATCACAAATAACATGAATCAAATACTTAGTAAGAGAACATGCTACTAACGATCTGCTCCCACCCAAGCACAGAGCTTGACTACGTTTACTGGTGGGTCTAAAAAATTTCTTCCTACTGATTAATACTGTACAAACATTTTAGGGGACCAAAATGCATAAAAATACATGTATTTCAATTTTTTTTCACTAAAATAGTACTGATATATACTATTATGTTAATATATATAGGGGGGGGGCATGGCCCTCAGTTCCTATTAAGCTCCGTCCTTGCTCCCACCCATTGACCTTCGAGCTCAGTAGTATGATTCTTTGTTTGTTGGTCTTTGACTCTTTGGGGCTCTGATTTAAGTTTGGCTTTAGTTTATCAATGCTAGAGATATGTATCTAAAATAGTCTATGTTGCACAGATACGGACACAACAAATCTCAAAATTCATTAGGATTCATTAGGACACGACACACACACACACACACACACACACACACACACACACACACACACACATATATATATATATATATATATATTTATAAATAAAATATATAATTTAATTATTGTATATATTATTTATGTCAATTTTTTTTAAAGGATTATCATAATATTTTTATCTTATAATTAGAAAGTTATACATAATATTTTATAATTGATACAATATATATAACATTTGAAGTTGCACTTTTATATATACATATAAGATATTTGATGTTTTACATGTTTATGTATGAAAACTTGATATTAAATAATCAAAATTCACATAAATGTATAGTCCCACAATTATTGGAATAGAAAAGTGAGATGAACTAGTCTTTAAAATACGAGAATGATGAAATAGTACAATAATTGTATTAACAAGTCCAATGCACATGTCTAAGAAGTATCTTAAAATGTGTCTGAGAAGTATCCTGAAAAATGTCCTGACAATTTTTAATAACAAAATATTTGACACGCCATATGGTGTGTCTGACACGTGTTCGAAAAACGTCATGTCCAACACGGTGTCCGACACAGATACGGCTGAATTTTTGAAGTGTCCGTGAAATATAGAAAATAGTTAAAACATAGAAGTTTGGGATTTAGTTTACCTATGCATACAAGGATAAATAATATATTCCACAGAAAATAGCATAAACAAAATTCTATGCATTTCTATCGCAGTATTTGAATGACCATATCATGCTAGCTGTGTGATGATTGAGTTTTGAGACGATGTATTATTATTAGAGGTCACAAGTTCACTATAAACCCAACTAACGAGAATGAATCATGTCATTTAATATGCTGAAGTGGCATGCTTTCATTGGCTCGGTCCGTCATGGACCTATACCATCTTCTAATCGTCCTTTTGAGGGCATTTTTGTAAAAGATGATATTTGTTATTATAATACTAGTTTTTGCACATCACAATTCATGATGAACTTCTTACACACATTTTCTCAGATCTTGACTTACAAAGAATAGCAGTGTTGTGACTGTGAGCCTTGACAATTGAATCTAGAAAATGTATGTCGTATTTCGAAATTAAATATATAAGAGGTTGGAAGAGATCAATATAAACATAACAAACATATTGAGATGGTTTGGATGGAACTTGCATAATTAGATACCAACATTTCACAGTAAACTAAAGAAAAAAATGGAACTTACAAAAAGAGAAGTTCATTGGTGTTAGAGCTACAACTGTTGTTGCTGTTCCTGCCTGTTTCGGTGTTCAAATCCGTGATGGTCTTTTTCGCCTCAGTGAAATATTGGATTAATTCTGATTATTCGAGGAGTTGGCTTGCATGGAATCTGCCATCCCTGCCAAGAAAAGAAGAAGAAAATTAAATGACCCTTGTCCAATACACTCCATCTATAATGCTGGTCAATATATTTTAATTTATTGATAACTAGTGCCAACGCGTGTTGTGCATGTGAGTTGCATTTGTCAATTCATGTTAGATCTTTGTAATTTCTGTTTTGTGGTTACATATTGGTTGAAATAGTCATATTTTTTTCTGTCTTTTGTAAGATATTATTTTGTCTTAACAAAATATTCATAGTACAAACTTATCAGTTATATAACACATCCATTATTCCATTATCATAGATTTTCAAATCTCAATGTGATAACAATTTATCAATTTATTAAAAATTACATCGTCGCAAAAAAAGCTATTATCAAAAATCATATTAGTCAATCTACATTACATAAGAAGAATCAAATCGCACAAAATTAACTGCTTCCTTTGTATAAAAGCTCATGAGGCCGTTCTTTAATAATTCTTCAGATGATTGGAGAGATTGATCCCTTGGCTCTTCGATACGCTTTTCAAACCGGATTCGATATCAGCGAACAACATACCTGAAAAGTACCGATATTTAGCTGGGAAATTACATCACCGCCCCAAGATGCCATTATAATATATAGCTTACTAAGATGCCATTATATATGCCATTATAATATATAGCTTACTAAGATGCCATTATATGCATTAATATACATGTACATGGAAAGACATCCAACTGTAAAACCTGTACCTGCAATCCCACATGAACCAATACCGATTCATACTGTACCCCATCTCAAATAGATAACTCTCCAAATATCAAACTGGTACCTACCATTCCCAAATCCGGTACGAAAAAAAGTTAAAATATGAATCGTATATCCGCCCCAAATTAACACTAACACATCGCACAACCCTAATTGCAACCCTAATTTAATTATTACCAAAACCCTGAACCTAAATATTAATGCTCAAATTT
This sequence comes from Juncus inflexus, assembly GCA_024447665.1. Classification (NCBI taxonomy): domain Eukaryota; kingdom Viridiplantae; phylum Streptophyta; class Magnoliopsida; order Poales; family Juncaceae; genus Juncus; species Juncus inflexus. Next base: position 8,920,694 of record JAJHPC010000012.1, on the reverse strand, counting down.
GCAACATAATTGACAATAATTTTGCAATAGAACACACTGATTTTCCAATAAAACCATTAAGATTTGCATAAACCCACTGAATTGAATGCTATCCACCGAAATTGCAACAAAACTCGTACATGTTGCAATCCTACAATTTGAAACAAAAAAACTAATTATGCAATAAACCCAGAAAATTTGTAATAACCCTCTTAATTCGCAATAAAACCCACTGATTTTACAATTAGCTTGTTTGTTATCCAATTATTAGTCTTCAATTAAGAATCATTATTCATGACTATTATGATGCCGAAGTCTTGATCCTCATGTAGTATTTAGGGAAGTTTGATTATACAATCAATTATAGTATTGTGAAGATTATAATATTTCATTAATATTCAAGTCTGATGTGCTCTCAGTTTAACTTTTGCTTTACTCTATTCCAATTTCATTTGGTTCTGTTTAGAAAAACAATTTAATCATGGTTTCATTGTGCAGTACTGTCACCCAAAGGACCTAAATTTTTCTTACTGATATAAATTTTCTCACTTGGGGAATATATTAAACGAGAGAGGACTTCGCTCCGTTTCGGTACAATGAGATCTTTTTTATTCTAACTTTTCAAATGCTAGCTGATTGTTTTTTTTTAATAAATAGAAATAATAAACAAATATGAAAGAAAATGCAAATCAACATAAATAAACTTGTATTTATTTATATATAGTTGATTTATTTTGTGCATTTCTAAAATTAACGATCAAAGTAAGTGATTGTTTGGTCCAATAGTAAATCATTGGATGAGATGGTGAATACTCACGTTCGAATTCCACCGAACTCAAAAAACAAAATTTAGCAATAAAAACTACACTAATCTTATAATACGACAAATTTATAACTCATTTTTCATTCGTTCCCACTTTCAATTTTATAGTGATCTGTTGAGTTATTTGTATTTAAAACACAACTTTTTCATCTAACTTTGTAACAAATAATAAAATTTGACCTACAAAAATTTAAAGAAAATATCACTTATGTCTTCCGAAATATGAGTGATATCATTTGTCTTTTATACCCCTAAATATAAGAGTATTTGATTGTCATTTTAAAAGAGTTTCATTTTATTACTATACAGTTTATAATCAGTATAAATTTCTTTGTCATCAAATAAATATGATTAGAACATAATGAATAATTATCAAACTTTCATGAGAAGTTTATTTTTGTTGAAACTTTATAATTTCTGAGGAAAATAAAAACTCAATTCTTTCTAAATTTTCTTTTATTTTAAAAATAGAATACTTTAAATATAAATGATGGTTGACTAAATAATGATGTATATTATTTTCTCGAGTGGCATACATGATATTAGAGATCTACGTTAACAAACAAAAATATCAGAGATTTGTAAGGCTTGTGTAGGAAGCTTGTGTTAGTGCCAAAGACGTTAAATCATACTATAATCAAATTATCATAGGGCCTTCATTTTTCTCTGTTCCTAATGAACGTGACAAATATAACACAATAATTAATAATATAATTGATGTAAATAAAAGTGAAGAATTGCGTGTTTCTTGTTGTGCCTCTTCTTCATTAATGTAATAAATATGTGAGCATATCCAATTTGCTCATTCTACTTAAATTATAGTAAACACCAAGCTGTATATATTATATCGTACGAATATAAATATGCGTGACAGCTCTATATTTCTGTCAGACCAAAATGATATTTTCATAATTTATAGGGGTACACATAAAATATGCCAATTAGTTCTTATATTAGTTTAAGATTTTGCAGTGTTGGACATGAGAATTGTGGGCTCATCAATCCAAATTATGGGTTTTGACCTGTTGTGCATTTTAGTTCTAGATCATATGTTAAAAAATGAGACATGTGTGAAGGTGAAGATTGATGTGGCCTACTTGCTAAATATTGAGTTGGACGAATTGATCCGCCACATGATTATTTGTAAAGAAGTTACAACAAAAAAATCTAAAAAAAAGACACATGTAAAATAATATAATTCACAAACTTTATATATAAGAAAAAATAAATGAAATCATAAAGGATATATGAATGAAAAAAAATATATATTTCTATAAAAAACTAATATTGTGTAAAATAAAATAATATTTTACTAAATAAAAGACAGATATAAAACTAACTTTAATTCTTATAGTGAAAAAGAATATAATTTGTAGAGACTAAAAAATGAATATCAAAAGTTAAGTGAATTTTAAAAATATTGAGAAACTGGTGTTTCAAAAACTCCCAAAACAATGTCAAAATTGAAACAAATTATCTCTCAACTTTTATTTATATGAGAACATATAAGATAATTTTTAGTTATTAAAAGGATTTAAAATATTTCATTTTATAGATTAAAATGAAAACATATAATAAAAACATTTAAGAAGTATGTGAAAAGATCCTTTTTAGTGTGGATCCCACATTATTTTTTTACAATTTATCTAATATCATAATATGTTATAATATCAATTTATTACTAATAAAACATGATAATATCAAATTTATTCACTATATATTAGTACTTCTTAAAATAGTTTATTGAATTAAAAAATTCTTAAAATAGATGGAAGTAATTATTGGATTATTATTTACTATATATTATTACTCCTTAAAATAAACATGAAATTTGTTGGGCAACTAATAATTTAAGATTTTACAATCTTTTACATATGTATTTTAGTAGGGTTTTTTTGTTATGTACTATAGGTTAAATTTTAAGGTGTGTATATGATATTTTTATATCACACACTCCTTTAAGGAAAAATGTTGTCAATATTTCACCTCTTCTTTTAGTGCAATACTCAATATTTGTCGAAAATGCATGAAAACAATAATTTATTTAGATTTCTCATTTTATAGGGTATACATGATATTTTAGCCTCTTTTCAAATATAACTTGGATCATTATTGTGAATATAAATTATTTAGTTATGATATATCAATTATAATCTAATTTGTATTGTTTATAACAACAAATACTATTTCTAAAATATTATCATCAAGTTATTGTTAATAATATTCGGAATTTTAAGACCATAATTATTGGTGAATATGACTAATCACGCAATAGTTAATTGATAAATACATAATGATTTTAAATTATATGATTAAAAGCGAGATATTTATTTCGGATGCAAATAAAATCATATCTTAAACATATATACATACATATATGTGACATTAATACTTCTAATATTTTTTTTTTTGTTGAGAAATTTGGTATTTATGCTTTTGATTAATAACATATATAATTAGTTATATGAATTATTATATTTTTATGATAACTCAATACATCAAACAAATACTTGAAATGCCACTAAGAATCATAAATAAACAAACTTGGCTTAACGGGTTGAATATGACTCGTGACGTAATGTTGATTGTTAAATGGCTATAACGCAAAATACGTCACAAAATGAACTCTTTTTAAACTTTATATTTAAGAAGATAATTCCGTAATTAATAATATCGTATAATATTATTACTCCTTGTTACAACTTAATAAATTAAAATATTTCTATAAAAATGAAAATAATTATTGAGTTCAAACTGGATATCCTTATTAACAGAAAATATCCAGAGAATCAATATTGAGTTCAAATTGAAGATCCTTAATAAATTCTATAAAAAATAAATATATTTGTTTGGTACAAAATGAGGATGCTTATCAAATGAGAATACATAAAAAGAATCAATTGGTACACGTTGAGAATCGTTATTAATCATTGAAGTGACACTTGTCAAAAATACTCCAAATCATAAATTTTATATATTAGAAAGAATCCATGAGAAGGCCAGTATCAACAAATATTTAATTTTACTTTTTCATCCCGTCTGGATTGAGGAATTGTACATACATACAAAGCTTAGTTTCTACTAGATTTTTGTCACGTGTCAATTTTTTTTTGTTAATTTTCTATGAAAATTTCTCATAAATTAAATGGGGCGAATCACATAAATAATATTTTTTAACCCACTATTTTGACAAGAATTCTTCCATCATATCAAGAATTCAATTTGAGAGAGTTTCGTCCTGCCATCCTTGAGTTTGGAAGCCAGATCATACTGTGGGGGATAAGCCGAAAGAAGAAGCAAAGGAAGATTCAAGTTATCACATATGTCTGGACTACAAAGGCTGGGACCGCAGGTCATGGCCAATGCTAATAGATAGGCGCCGGACCAGTCATAGACTACGCTTTCTTACTCATACTCAATGGTAAAGTCAGACTGACTACCCCGGAGGAAGGATACGAAGTTCTTGTTGAGAGGAAACCGGGGCAGTGAAACGAATTAGGTAGAGAAAGAACAACATATTGCAATACATACAAAGCTTAGTTTCTCCTAGATTTTTGACACGTGTCAATTTTTTGTTTAATTTTTTGTGACAATTTCTCATCAATTCAATGGGGGAATCACATAAATAATATTTTTTAACCCACTATTTTAACAAGAATTCTTCCATCATGTCAAGAATTCAATTTGAGCTGTCCGATTAGCATCAAACGGATCAAATTTGTGCGCCGCTCATAATGTACTGGACCAGGTCCACAGACGTACGAAATAGACCGTATATAATTTGGGGAAATGGAGATTGTTGGGAAACCCGTAGATATGTACGTTACATGCGCAGCGGAACCTATGGGTTAATCCCTCCCTACGTTACGGGAATAAAGGTACGAGATTATACTATTAAAACTTCTACCTCGGATCTTTCTGATCCGCAAGACGAAGAACGGATGTAGGTCTGAACTTACTTCCGTCTTGCAACTGTCTCCTTCCTGAAGCTCAGCTCGCGAAGCTCCTTCCTGAAGCTCGGCTCGCAAGACTCCTTCCTGGCTTCTGAGGCTCGACTCTGAGAACCTTCATGCTCTTCCAAGGGATGAAGAGCTTGATCGCTCGCTAATCTCCAAGGCAGGAGATCTCTACTCGTATCCACGTGAACTTCAGATGCACGGAATAACCGTACTCGGCTAGACGAGTCCGGAAATACTTTCCGAATACTCTCAAAAGTTTCTCTCTCTTTTCTGTGTAATAGACGGCAGCCTGGAGGCTAGAATTGTCTTACCAATAGAGAGGGACTACCCTTCTATTTATACTAGAGAGAGAGGTGAACAATTGCTCAGTTACCATAACTAAAAACCATAATCTGCGCCTATTCCGTTGTCAACGGAACTATTCCGTTGCCAACAAAATAGTTATTTTCATAACGGAATACTTGGCAGCTAAGGTTATTACAGTTTCCATATCCATTCCGTTCGGAACGGAACTATTCCGTTGCCAACGGAATGGTACTGTTTTGTTCAATCAATTATCGAATAATTGATTATTTCGTTCACCAATTTATACATCATATGTATAACTGTTTTTGAGACATATTCATCCCGTACGAATGGAGTTCATTGTGTGACTATGTAGGTTCCATTTAACGCTAGCAACGATCTTCTAAAGATAGTAAGTCATGAGTAACCTCTAGACTGATGTCATGACTACCCATGTTAAATGAAATGATCAGCGACCATAAACCTATCTAAATAGACACTTGCTTATTTCTTTTGTTCTACGATATATGTCTTGATCACAAGGCACGGTTATATGTCATCCTTAAGTTTGATCAAAGTCTCTTTCCTGATCTAGAATTAGACTGAATAAATACAAAATGATATTAACAACACATGTTAATCCATTTTGAGCATGGCCATGCATATCCTCAGTCCTAGTTCATCAGGGGGCCCAAAGATATCTCCCTCTTAACGAGAGGAACAAATCCCATCTTGGTTACTCACATCCCTCGCCATGATTCTGTGCATACCTAATGATGACCCTAATGATCATCCCGTTACGGATGACGTAAGATTATATTAAAGTATGCAGTTCTCATACAGAAATCCATGATGACCTCAGGTCGTAAGAACAAGCACACTATTCATATGAGAATCACTAATGACATATACCATGCATATTCTCATAGTGTGATCAGTCCAGTACGTGTTCTCTAACACGTGTCTATATTCCAGACTTGAAATTCCTATATCCATGATCAGCAGAATCTGATCATCCAGTCTGCGAATATACTAATGTAGATATGTAGCTTCTTACCTGAAGTATGTTTATCTCTATAAACATCCCACATATCACTAGGGACGGTTTAGAATGTCATTCATTGGTTCATAGTTCTACTATCAGAATCACGTATTCTGATGACTTGAACCCGAAGTGTCATTCATGGTCGATCTAATATATGTAAATATATTAGTCACCCATACACTCATTCATATATGAAATGAATAAACATGTTTCTCATAAACTAATCTCTAGTCCAACACTTTGGCCTAGGGCATAATTCCTTCAGTCTCCCACTTGCACTAGGACAAACTTAAGCATCCAATGCTCATTAGGCAACATGACATTCATGTTTTACTAGTAGGAAATATATGTCTATCAGATTATAGAAATTTACATTGCAAACTTGTAACAACTACTATTGATCTCTATCATTAGTCGAGAACTTCTGAAACATATACTTGTATCCTTGTAGCTCTATTCTGAGCGACTCTTTGTTCATAACTTAGATTATCAGGCCTTAGGAGCAATCGGAACTACTCTTAGATCCAATATCAAGTTTTGATCCAAGCATACTTATTTTTTGCTTCTAAAGCAATAATATGGGGTCTTGTTTCAGTTACAGTATGTTATTTGTAACTCTTTCCAAATTACTGTATTCTAAATAAACGAATTGCGATAATGATCCATGTTAGAAAAGTGTAATATCTTACCACTACTTAGCTCCTCATAGGTCTAGATATCTTAGTTCTTTATAAGAACTTAGATATTTATTATAGTCATCAAATGACTATCATTTGCTCTCTTATGCTCTAAGCATATTGCACAGTACATTGTATGGCTTGAAAATCTTATTCATCCCGTTATCAAGAATTGAACCTTTCAATAAATGGATGATAAATGTATGTCTTCATTATATGAACGTTGTAGGCAAGAATTCTTCATTATATGAATGCAGTAGGCAAGAATTCTTTCTTTCATATTGAACTCTTTCAATATATTGTTGAAAGTATAGAATTCAATTCATGTGCCTTTCATTGTTCATATTAGTGCAACAAACAAGAACTCTTTCTTGCATATTGAATATTCAATATATGGTTGAAGGTATAAGATCTAATTGTTATATCCTTTTATTGTTCATGTGAATGTCATAAGCAAGAACGCTTTCTTACATGTTGAACATTTCAACACATGGCTGAAAGTATAGAATCTCATTCATTTACCTTTTCAGCATTCATATGAACACCATGAGCAAGAGTATTTCTTGCACATCGAATTCTTTCAATATTTTACCAATGTGCTTTATCTTATAGCCAGAAGTCTGTATAGACTTCAACTCCTAACTATTAGGATGTGTAAGTTGTTGTAATGCAGGGAGATTGTTATACTCCCACTGAGCATCTATTTTGATTAAGTCAAATTCTTCAATTTACTTTGTCAAATAGACTTATCCTGAGATGCTTGCTTTAATTCATTAATGAATTTATCTTTTAGAATTCTTGTGATCACAAAACTCTTGCCATGTATCAGATATACATCCACATTAAAGTTCCTCTAAAGGAATGTGAGTTTTATATCCTTATTCCATCATTCACAATCGCATTGTGCTATGGAAGCTAGAATTCGTAATAGCAACAAGTGAGAAAGTCATTTTACTATAGCTCATACTATAGCTGCTTTCTTTGCTATTTTAGGTTATCCATGTACTGTATGCAATGGTCATCAAGTCATTGGATACTGCAATCAAGTTCCAAACATGATTGCTCATACATGTGTTGTATCTCAGTTCTCATGGTCCAACCATTTTGAGAATTTTGTCGCTTCACAGTCTTCTTGGTAGAAAGTTGACTCATCCTCTATGAGCATCTTTTATGAGAGATCATATCTCTCAGCCAAATGTCTACCAAGTCTGTGAGGAAGTCCTTATGTTTCAAGTATAACCTTATCAACTACTTGATAGTCCTTATGGACCTCGAACCTTTCGAGATGTATTACACTCTCACTGCTTCTTTAGGAGATGAGATATATTTTAAAGAAGTCGGAATTATGAGTAGGAAACAATTTGAACTCATAATGGGTGTAAAACAATATCGAGTTGATATTCCAGAAAGATTGTTGTGTTGACACTGTCGAACCTTTTGACACGAGTCATACTTCAACCTTTAAAGACAATTTGGGACTATCCCAAACCCATATCATATATGGAGTCTATTTGATCCTTATGATATTCAGTGTTAAGTATATTCAAGAGTATAAACCTATAAGAATCTTGGAGGCATAGACTGAATCTTATCCAATAAGTTTCATCTTCTTCTTTATGTGCACATCGTGAGATGCTGCATATTATAATTGTGAGACTCTTTTCACAATTTCTAAGATAATTGTCAAACTATTGACTCAAATACTTGCCACTTCGATCTGATCGAAGTGCTCTTATTATCTTGTAACGCTAATATCGAATTTCATTCTTAAATGCTTTGAACATTTCAAATATTTTGTGTTTCATTTAGTAAACTTTTTACTTAAAACACTTTAATATGAAATTCTGATATTCCTTATTTCTGGCCAACTTGCCTTTTGTCTCTTATGCATCTATATGCATGAGATTCAACAAAAAAGTAACCCATCAACTTCGTGATGGTTGCCCATTCTTGTCATCCTGTTCGATAAATAAAATTCACACATCTCAATTGATCCTAGATCCAGTGAGTCAAAACTTTCCACATAGGGTGGAGTTTTAGAATTGCGATTCTTATTTTGTGACTTAGATGACATTGCCAGAAGTATGGAATCATTGGACTTATTATTTAGCATATAAATGTTATTTTCTAATTGAACATTTCAAATAGACAAATCTAGGAAAATTTCATTATTCCAAATAATAAATTTTACAACCATTTTAATGCTAATGTCGAAATAACCTTTATTCCGTACAAGTCCACAATGGCTAAGTCAATAAAATCCTACAGCTAATGTAGCAACTCTTGCTTCATTCTCCAGCTAATCTTCTACTTCTGAGTAATATCCTGCACATTCAAAATGTGAGAATTACATTGGATATACAATATCCAAGTAGAGATTTAGGAAGAGGAATACCAGAAATGGCAGCCATGGATTTTTCTTCATGACATATCTTACATTCTCCTTTCCAGTGATCCGGCATAGAACATGCAATCACTTCTTCGGGTTCCTCAGGTTTGGGCAAGTCTTTGCCTTCACTCTTGATCCAGCCCTCCTATGCGGCTTGTCTATTCAACTCCCTTTCCCTTTCAATCCTGAGGGCATCAATGACAACTTTTGCCTCTATGTCCTTCTCTGCCTGATTAAGCATCTTATGCAATTCCGTGATCGTCGTCTCCATCCGACGCTTATGATATTCAGTAATGAACAAATCAAAGCTCGGAGGAAGCGATCCAAGAATCATGTCAACCGCGAATTCCTTTGGAATAGGCGAACCAAGTCATTCTAAATAATCAATGTGACTTCTCATTTTGAACACATGAGTGTCCACAGAGGAGCCATGAGCCATCTTGCTCTTGATTAATAACTTGGTGACCTTGTAGCGTTGAATGTTAGCCTGCTTTCGGAACATTTCTTTAAGCGCCTTGATCATATCATAGGAATCCATGAAACCTATATGCTTCAGAAACATAGGTTTCATTCCATCTAACATCATCCAGTCTACTTCATCAGAAACATCAATACACTTCTGATAAGTATCTTGAACAACTCTAAAAGCGGTCGAAGGCGGTGGATTTGGGATGGGTGTCTCAAGGACATACAACTTTCCTTCACTCTTGAGAACAATTCTCAGAGTCCTGAACCATTCAGGGGAGTTTGTGCCATCGAGCTTATCCTTCTCAAGGATAGATCGCAAGTCCGTAAATTTCGAACTCATTCTACAAGTTTAATATGCAATGTAAAGTTTGTTATTTAAAACTAGAATTATTCTAATTTTGTTTCATATATTTTACTCCCACTATTTTCTTCAAATCAAACACCTTCAGTAGTATTGATTCGGAATCTTCAATTAAATGAAGTTTCATAGTGAGTCAAGATCCGTATTTCATTGAGCAGTAAGTGCACTCTAGCGCAAGCCTTAATGCTCAACTATTTAGTTAGGAACGCTTTCCAATTGCATCATATGCAACTCTTACCTTTTATGGGATGAGTATCTTATACCCGGTGTATAATCCCATCTTGTGCCCTGAGCCCAAGTCCGACTTGCTTGCTCAGTTAAGTTTAACCATGTATGACTATTGGCCAAATAGTTCCTAGCACACTCAGCTCAGGCATGACCTGTGCTAGTCACTACTTCCCGCATGCTACTTTCCACAGACAATCCCCCACACACCCAGCTCCGGCATGACCCATGTGGAAAACTGTCTGCGTACTGAGGGTTACAGTGACATGGGAGGCACTTCATTACTTAATATCCCGAAGGATTTTGTTTTAGATTTATAAATATAAACATCACATAAACAAGATAAAATATAGTATGAGCCTATTCCTCACGAGCGATCATGAGGTTCCTAATCCTAGATCTATCTCCAGATTGTAGTTGTAATCTTCAACGAACCCTTCGTTGTGTGTGTGCGAAGATCCAATACCATCTTCTGAAGATTGCGCCAAGATCTTTGACTCGTAGTCTTCATATAATATCTATCCTAACAATTAACCTATTGCTAGAAAAGTAAATTACAAATTTGGACAACTCACTGATTGCCATAAATTACAACTTTGGACAACTCACAGGTTTTCATAGATATTAAATAATATTACAAGCAACCACAAACAAGATTACATCACAGAATAATCACAGATCTACGGCTCATACCATATTTAAATAAAAATTCCATGTATAACAAAAATTAGGGTTTCCGCAAAATTCAGCCTTGTTCCGTTCTAAACGGAAGTATTCTGTTCTCAACGGAAGTACTCAGTTCTCAACGGAGATCTGCTGAAAATTCGTATTTTCTTTTGTTTTAGTTCCGTTTACAAAACGGATTATTTTTTGAAACTCTGGGCAATCATAATATCCAATATTATATTACCAGAAACTATTTCCATCATGTTTTGAAATAATATTTTTAAAACCCTAAAATTTATTATATTTAAATTTCATAAATTTTAAATATATAATCCACGATTATTGTTGGAACTCGGACGTGCATAACGCAGTGGAAAACAAAAATTTCGTCCAAAACAAATCCGAGGATCCGTGCGTATCGGTTAAATCAAAGAAATAAATCTTAAAGATACCTTTCGGATTACGCTTAATCCGTGACGCTCAAACCCCGCATGTTGTCAATGCGTCTCTAAACCGGTTGCCGTCCTAACCGATTTTACGTCTGTCTAGGCCGTTTAGGTCGGATCGTGCGGAAGTCATCTACCGCACACACAATCGGTCTCCACCAAAACTCTCAACATAACGTTCTCATCTTCTTAGGCCGAATAGATCACAAGCACCGAAAGTACGAACGCCTCTACCGGTATCCACACGAACAAACTTCTTAAAACGGAAAGAAGAACAATATATATGCTAGTAGCTTGTTCTCCTCTTGCATAAGAAAACTCTTCTTATTTTATCTCACAAAAGATGTATATAATTCCTCTCATATAATCACACTCTTTCATTTTTGTCATACAAAAAGAAAGCACCCTTTCATAATTTTGTCATACAAATTAGGAAGTGTATTTTCTCTTTTTTGTCTCACAAAAGAGAATGGGAAATAATGAGAGAGAGAATGATGTGTTGTGTTGTGAATTTGGAGCCCTCTATGTCCTTATATAGAGGTGAAGAGTCATGTCTCTTCACACTAAAAGATGTGTATGACATCACTCATAATTATCCATATGCCATCATAGAGACTCTTCTAGATTACATGATCTTTTGTGCTCATATTCTTTATATACATATATATCACATCTTATCACATAAGACGACAACATATTTTGTGACATTCTTATGAAACTCATCATATAAGTCGCTAGGATTTTCTGTGCCCGTTTCAGTTTGTTCTTTGTGTGTGACCCTGTAGGTTCACTTAATGTTGGCAATAGACTTGACAGTCTATAAATCATGAGCGGACTCTAGCAAACCATCATGACTACCCAATGTAAGTGAATATCGGTGATCCGATTTACCTAATCAACAATCACATATTTAGTCCCTTTGTCACGCGATATCTATATCGATCATAAGGCATGTAAGACGTCATCCTTATATTAATGGATTAATATTTCTTCATCCGGAATTAAACTGAACAAGAACAAATGACATCAATAACTCTAATTAATTCATTTGAGTATGGCCATACATTTCTTTAGTTCAATTCATCAAGAGGTCTCAAGATATCTCTCTCATTTATGAGAGGAACAAATCCCGTCTTGATTGCACTCATCCCTCTACATGATTCATTAAATACGTTATAATAACCGTTATGACTACCTGGTTAAAGGTAGTGTTAGATTATGTTAAAGTATAAAATTACTCATGTTGGGAACCAAGACAATCTCAGGTCAAAGGACTATAAATACTTGATGTTACAAGAATCGCTAATGACGTAAAACATGTAGCGTTCTTATGACGGGTCAGTCCAGTATATGGTCTCTAACATATACTTATGTTAATGACTTGATAACTATTTATCCATGATCAGTAAAACATAATCATCAGTTAACTAATATACTGGTGTACATTTATAGCTTGTATATAAATATATATTTATATGTATCTGCAAGTATATTTGTCTCCACAAATATCCTATAAATGACCATGGACGATTTAGAATAGCATTCATAATACTTTATAGTTTTACTATCAAAGTCACGCGCTTTGATGACATAAAGCTGAATTTCATATTCATGGTCTATTTTAATTATATTAAAATAACCTATACGCACATATTATATGAAATATCTTAGAATAAATATTATGTTTCTTATTATAATCCATCATCTAAGTCACAAACACTTTGGCCTAGGGCAGAACACCATCAATCTCCCACTTGCGCTAGGCCAAATCAACCAAGTATCTCATACTCATTGATCTATGTGGAATCACATACCAGTTGACCTAACATGATCACCATCATTTAAGGGATTGGGTTCTTAAATGGATTATCAAACATTGTCATATGCAAATATTTTGCATTTTTTTTATGTCCACCATAATCTAAGAAGAATACTTTATCCTTCTCAAGTATATAATCATACTCTTGATTATTATTTAGTGACTTTCACTAAGATTAAACTTATGTGTGCTTGTTACACTTAATTCACATCATATGTAATTTTGCTTCCATTGAATTTCTTGTCAACATAAGATTTATCTTTAATTTTTGATAAAACCAAACTGTTTGGTTATTTCATCAAATAATAAATATTCACCTAGAGATGTTTGCTTTAATTCATAAATGAATTTATGCAACTTGCAAACTCTTTTAAAAAAATTTAGGATAGACAAAACTCTCAAGTTGTATATATACATACTTTCTTATGTTTCTATTAAGAAACAACGTCTTGACATGCACTTGGCATCTTTTATAGTCATACTATAAACATATGCCTAAGAAAATTCTGAAATACATAAGCATGATGACTTGGAAAAATATTATCATTGTCTATACTATGAGTTTAACTTAACCATAAATCATGCATTATATGTTTGCACATTATTCATGTCGGTCTTTCTTTTAAAACCTTATTTCCATCTGATGGATCAATCAAATTCAAAACTTGATTGTCTGACATGGATTACATCTCAACTTTCAAGTCTCTAACCATTAGAGCCTTGACTCATCATAGTCTATTAGTAGAATGTGGACTCATTATCTATGTGTACGAAATTTTTATCATTAGACACGAAAAATCTATATTTTTCGGACCTGCGATAAATTCTAATAGATCTTCATGAATAAACTAATGTTATATACTCAGACTCTTCAACATCTTGAGAGTCTAGTTGATTAATTGCAGACTCAATCACTAGTTGAAATCTGAATTAATTTCCATCCGAGCATTATTGTTAGTATGTGGAATTTGAACTTTTCAAATTTACTCCCACTAATTCTTTTGGAAACACTTCTTCCAAAGAGATATAATTTTCGAGTAACAAACACTTTGTTCTCTTATTAATTATAGAACTAATATCCTTTACTTTTCTTAGGATATTCCACAATAAGCACTAATCCGATTAGATGCATGATGCTTCAATTAAGTATCATATCCTCAAATTTTGATAAAAGATAATCAGATGCACCTACCAGTCCATATCGCATATGGAGTCTTTTACAACTGCTTTAGATGGAATTATATTCAGTATGAACGCAATAAGAGTGTAACCCCGAAAGAAATAGAAGATATATTTGACTCATCATAGTCGAACTATATCTAATAAAATTCGATATAGTTATCATGATGATCAAACACTTGGTTCTCGACTCCTCGATCTCATCAAAGAAATTTGATTTTTCGAAACTAAGTTTTATTCTCTACTTCCTTATTTGTAACTTTTGAACTTTTCAAAATATTCAAATTTATTATTTCAATAAAGCGATGAAGTAGTTTTCTCTAGCACCTTCACTCATTGATGAACATACATCACTATGTATGAGAGCCAATAAGTAACTTGCTTTCACCTTACTTTGTGAAAGACGTATATGTCATCTTGTCTAATAAATAAGTTACACATGTTTCAAATGATTCAAAATCAAATGAATTTGAAAATCCATCTTAATGGATTTAATAAATGTTCATCTTATTTAAGTAGACCAAGCGACAATGCTTGATTTAAATTCTTAATATTAATTTTATAGATAGACTTATAATTATCTTGTTCGATATAACACATAAGGTAATTTTTCTATTGGAACATTTCCAAAGAAAATTGACATTTGTGAATGGTGAAATTATTATTCTCAATAATAAATTAATAACCATTCATTGATAAACTCGAACTATAGATAATACAAAATTTATTGTCGACATTAAATAACAATTATTTATGTCGGTGATAAGTCCAAAAAGACAATGTACATAAATGAGTTACTTGAGAAAATACAACAATTTTTGCTACATTTGTCACTCATATGTTAACATCATATTTACTCAATAGTCTACAACTTTGTAAGCACATTTTCACAAATGTGTGATTCACGTCGTGTATCTAATACACATGATGTGAAATAGACAAGTTAATTTCTATACCAAAAATACTTGAAGTGGTAGTCACACTATCCTTTTATTCCCTTTTTCATATCTTCTTGAGAAATTATGGTTTCTTTCAATGAACTGATTCACTGCAAAAGATACTAATTTCTTACCTAAGGCCGAAGCCTTGGCAACATCTTGCCCTTATCTTTGGGAGTACTTTTTACATTCCTTTTATGCACGAGAACATTATTGACAATACTTGTCCATGTTCATTTTAACGATTATAAGCATCTTATGCTATCTATCCTTCTCAAGGACCTATTGTGAGACATAAATAGATATACTATTCGATTTGAATAATATGCAAAGACTATTATTCTTTAAATATTTCATATAATGGCTCCCACTATTTTTTAATCAAATCAATAACCCCCAATCGCATTGATTCGGAAACTTTCAATCCATGAAGTTTCATAGTGAAACAAGATCCATATTTCAATTAAGTCCTATGTGAGCTTTGGCTCATCGCCCAGAAGTTAACTTATTTAGGGAGGAATAATTCCAATTGTATCTCATATAACTCTTGAACAACATAGGATAAGCATCATATGCCCGACGTATATATCCTATCGTATGCCCCAAGCCCAAGTCCGACTTGATAGCCCAGTTAAGTCAAACCATGTCTAATCATCGGCAAAATAGTACCCAACACACTCAGCTTTGGCATGACCTATGTTGGCTCCCATTTCCCGCATTCTCTCCTCCTAAGATTGTCTCTACATATCCAGCTTTGGCATGACCTATGCAGGGTCGATCAGAGTATCGAGAGATTTAGACTTATGGAAGGCACTTCATGACTCATTATTTTGAGGGATTTTATTTAATATTAAATGTTATTATGTAATATTCAAAGAACATCACATGTACTATTAGAATAAAGATAATAACAATGATATATCACGGCCTTGATCTTTATGAACTAACATAAAGATTTCCTAATATATGTTTCATCTCCATGAAATTTTTCTTAGATTGTGTTTGGAAATCTTATCTCCATGTATAGAAATTGATGAACTCTTTCATTGCCATGATATGTGGTTTAAAATAAACTTGTCATCTTACTGATGTATTCATGATGGACAATGAACTCATTCATCTCAATGATGTATGTGTTATGCCTAATGAACTCTCTCATTATATCAACACATATCAACAAATATATCAAATATAAACATAATTATATTATGTTTCGATTATTTACCCATTTATAAAATATATATATATATATATATATATATATATATATATATATATATATATATATATATATATATATATATATATATTACGAATGCGAATTCGAGGCGCGGTCGTCATTGTAAACATTTGGCAGGTCAAAACTCAATGTTTGATTTGGTCAACATTTGACTCAGTCAATGATCAACATTTGACAAGGTCAACAGTCAATGGTCAATATTTTGACCAGGTCATGATCAACTTTTGACCAATTTAGTGGTCAACAGTCAAGGGGTAAATTAGTGAAGTCAACTATCAACAATTAACAGTCAATACAATCAACAGTCAACATAGTCCACAGTGATCAACATGGTCAACACCTGGTCAACTTTGTCAACACACATTTTTCTACACATTAATACATCATAGGCATCTTTTCATGAATTCAATACATCACATGCAACTTTTCATGAAATAATGCATCACATGCACCATTTCAAAAAGGCAATTCATGGTATGCACCCTTTCATGAAGACACAACTATTCAAGAGGTCGCAACTCTTGCGATTGCAAGTTTTCGGTCATATCTCTTAGTTGCGCATGTCGATTACACCCGTTGGTCGCACCTCTTGGTCGCAACCGTTAGTCGCAACCTATTGGACGTGATATTTGGATCATATCCATTGGTCACACTCTTTAGTCACACCCTTTGGTCGCACCCATTCGTCGCAACCTTATAGACGTGACATTTGGATCGCATTCGTTGGTCACACCCTTTAGTCGCACCCTTTGGTGGCACCCATTCATCGCAACCTTATGGACGTGACATTTGGATCGCATCCGTTGGTCACACCCTTTGGTCGCAACCTTTCGTCGCGTCTTTTGGATGTGACATTTGAATCGCATCTCTTAGTCGCACCCTTTGGTCGCACCCTTTGGTCACATCCGTTAGTCGCAACTCTTGGATGCAACATTTGGACACAACCTTTGGATCGTATCCCTTGGCGGTATCTTTTGGACACAACTTCGGGATCACATCTATTCATCGCATCTTTTGATCGCATCTCTTTGACATAGCTTTTGGATCACATCCTTTGGTCATATCCTTTGGTCGCATTCTTTGGATGTAACTCTTGGATCATATCCATTAATCGCATCTTTTCTATTAAAAATATTTAACACTTGAATACTCTATATGCAAGCCTTATAATTATAAAACAAAATTATAAATTATATCTAAATAGTATATATCACATATATACCGACTCAATTTAACCGAAATACGCACGTCGCTCTGATACCACTGTTGGAACTCGGACGTGCATAACGTAGCGGAAAACAAAAATTTCGTCCAAAACCAATTCGAGGATCCGTGCGTATCGGTTAAATCAAAGAAATAAATCTTAAAGATACCTTTCGGATTACGCTTAATCCGTGACGCTTAAACCATGCGTGTTGTCCACCGTCTAGGCCGTCTAGGTCGGATCGTGCGGAAGTCATCTACCGCACACACAATCGGTCTCCACCAAAACTCTCAACATACCGTTCTCATCTTCTTAGGCCGAATAGATCACAAGCGCCGAAAGTACGAACGCCTCTACTGGTATCCACACGAACAAACTTCTTAAAACGGGAAGAAGAACATTATATATACTAGTAGCTTGTTCTCCTCTTGCATAAGAAAACTCTTCTTATTTTATCTCACAAAAGATGTATATAATTCCTCTCATATAATCACACTCTTTCATTTTTGTCATACAAAAAGAAAGTACCCTTTCATAATTTTGTCATACAAATTAGAAATTATATTTTCTCTTTTTTGTCTCACAAAAGAGAATGAGAAATAATGAGAGAGAGAATGATGTGTTGTGTTGTGAATTTGGAGCCCTCTATGTCCTTATATAGAGGTGAAGAGTCATGTCTCTTCACACTAAACGATGTGTATGACATCACTCATCATTATCCATATGCCATCATCTAGACTTCTCTAGATTACATGATCTTTTGTGCTCATAGTCTTTATATATATATATATATATATATCACATCTTATCACATAAGATGACAATATATTTTGTGACATTCTTATGCAACTCATCATATAAGTCGCTAGGATTTTCTGTGCCCGTTTCAGTTTGTTCTTTGTGTGTGACCCTGTAGGTTCACTTAATGTTGGCAATAGACTTGACAGTCTATAAATCATGAGCGGACTCTAGCAAGCCATCATGACTACCCAATTTAAGTGAATATCGGTGATCCGATTTACCTAATCAACAATCATGTATATAGTCCCTTTTTGACGTGATATCTATATCGATCATAAGGCATGTAAGACGTCATCCTTATATTAATCGATTAATATTTCTTGATCCCGAATTAAACTGAACACGAACAAATGACATTAATAACTCTTATTAATTCATTTGAGTACGGCCATACATTTCTTCAATTAAATTCATCAAGAGGCCTCAAGATATCTCTCTCATTTATGAGAGGAACAAATCCCGTCTTGATTGCACTCAACCCTCTACATGATTCTTAAATACGTAATAATAACCGTTTTGACTACCCGGTTAAAGGCAGTGTTTGATTATGTTAAAGTATAAAATTACTCATGTTGGGAACCGAGACAATCTCAGGTCAAAGGACTATAAATACTTTATGTTACAAGAATCACTAATGACGTAAAACATGTAGCGTTCTTATGACGGGTCAGTCTAGTATATGGTCTCTAACATATACCGATGTTAATGACTTGATAACTATTTATCCATGATCAGTAAAACATAATCATCAGTCAACTAATATACTGGTGTACATTTATAGCTTGTATATAAATATATATTTATATGTATCTTCAAGTATATTTGTCTCCACAAATATCCTATAAATAACCATGGACGATTTACAATAGCATTCATAACAGTTTATAGTTTTACTATCAAAGTCACGCGCTTTGATGACATAAAACTGAATTGCATATTCATGGTCTCTTTTAATTTTATTAAAATAACCTATATGCACATATTATATGAAATATCTTAGAATAAATATTATGTTTCTTATTACAATCCATCATCTAAGTCACAAACACTTTGGCCTAGGGCATAACATCATCAATTATTTCCTTAACGAACGCTCTGATACCACTGTTGGGAAATCCGTAGTCATGTACGTTACATGCGCAGCAGAACCTACGGGTTAATCCCTCACTAGGATCTACGTTAAGGGAATAAAGGTATGAGATCATACTATTAAAATTTCTACCTCGGATCTTCCTGATCCACGAGATGAAGAACGGATGTAGGTCTGAACTTACTTCCGTCTTGCAACCGTTTCCTTCCTGAAGCTCGGCTCGCGAAACTCCTTCCTGAAGCTCGGCTCGCAAGACTACTTCCTGGCTTCTGAGGCT
Source organism: Juncus inflexus (assembly GCA_024447665.1). Classification (NCBI taxonomy): domain Eukaryota; kingdom Viridiplantae; phylum Streptophyta; class Magnoliopsida; order Poales; family Juncaceae; genus Juncus; species Juncus inflexus. The sequence continues at coordinate 8,900,823 of JAJHPC010000012.1, read as the reverse complement.
CGACTCTGAGAACCTTCATTTTCTTCCTAGGGATGAAGAACTTGATCGCTCGCTAATCTCCAAGGCAGGAGATCTCTACTCGTATCCATGCGAACTACAGACGCACGGAATAACCAGACTCGGCTAGACGAGTCCGGAAATACTTTCCGAATACTCTCAAAAGTTTCTCTCTCTTTTCTGTTTAATAGACGGTAGCCTGGAGGCTGGAATTATCTTACCAATAGAGAGGGACTACCCTTCTATTTATACTAGAGAGAGAGATGAACAATTGCTCAGTTACCATAACTAAAAATCCTAATTTGCGCTTATTCCGTTGCCAATTGGACTATTCCGTTGCCAACGAAATAGGTATTTCCATAACGGAATACTTGGCAGCTAAGGTTATTACAGTTTTCATATCCATTCCATTGAGAACGGAACTATTCTGTTGCCAACGGAATGGTATTGTTTTGTTCAATTAATTATCCAATAATTGATTATTTCGTTCACCGATTTATACATCATATGTATAACTGTTTTTGAGACATATTCATCCCGTACGAATGGAGTTCATTGTGTGACCATGTAGGTTCCATTTAACGCTGGCAACGATATTCTAAAGATCGTAAGTCATGAGTAACCTCTAGACTGATGTCATGACTACCCATGTTAAATGAAATGATCAGAGATCATAAACCTATCTGGATAGACACTTGCTTATTCGTTTTGTTCCACAATATATGTCTTGATCACAAGGCACGGTTATATGTCATCCTTGAGTTTGATCAAAGTCTCTTTTCTGATATAGAATTAGACTGAATAAATACAAAATGATATTAACAACACATGTTAATCCATTTTGAGCATTGCCATGCATTTCCTTCAGTCATAGTTCATCAGGGGGCCCAAAGATATCTCCCTCTTAACCAGAGGAACAAATCCCATCTTGGTTACTCACATCCCTCATCATGATTCAATGCATACCTAACGATGACCCTAATGATCATCCCGTTACGGATGACGTAAGATCATTTTAAAGTATGCAGTTCCTCATACAAGAATCCATGGTGACCTCAGGTCGTAGGAACAAGCACACTATTCATATGAGAATCACTAATGACATATACCATGCATATTCTCATAGTGTGGTCAGTCATGTATGTGTTCTCTAACACGTGCCTATATTCCAAACTTGACATCTCTATGTCCATGATCAGCAGAACATGATCATCCAGTCTGCGAATATTCTAGTGTAGATATGTAGCTTCTTACCTGAAGTATGTTTATCTCTATAAACATCGCACATATCACTAGGGATGGTTTAGAATGTCATTCGTTGGTTCACAGTTCTACTATCAGAATCACGTATTCTGATGACGTGAACCCGAAGTGTCATTCATGGTCGATCTAATATATATAAATATATTAGTCACCCATACACTCATTCATATATGTAATGAATAAACGTGTTTCTCATAATCTAATCTCTAGTCCAACACTTTGGCCTAGGGCATAATTCCTTCAGAGATCCCCATTACCCCAATTATTTTTCCCTTCTGCTTTGCCCCCCTCTCTCTCTCCCTCTCCCTCTTCCAAACCCAGTCACCGCCGCTACAGACACCGCCGCAACCGCTGCCTCTACTGACGTTCACTCCGTCACAACCTCCATGGCCATTCCTAAGGTTTTGCAAGGTTTGTGGGGATCTAGGGTTTCAGGTTTTATTCAATTTTGTCGCTCCTTTTTTGAATTTGTGATTGAGGGTCTGAGCTGTGTTGGGGACTAGGGGTATCAGAGTGAAAGAAGATAGTCCCCTCTGTCCATCTCTCTCTCACGCATGTTGTCATGATTTGGAGTCAATTTGTGACTTAATTGCAAGAAATTGGACTGAAATTGGTTTATTTTCCGCCTAAATCAGAACAGAGCTAAAGAGAGAATAAAATTCTGTTATGTCCCAAATCTTTCGTATTAGATCTGGGAATATTTATAGTGTTTTCGATGTAATTTGAAGAAGAAGATTAGTTTTGGTAGAGATAGATAGAAAAGTAGAAACGAGTGGAAGAAGAAGAAGATAAAGAAAACATTCTAAAACAAAAATATTTGTTTGTATTCATCAATCTCCATTCTCTTACATCAGATTTGCCTTTTATACGTTTAACAGCCTAATCAAGCTCTCCAGTTTTATTATTAACTTACTTATATCTTTAACTCAAATGGACTCCCATCTAATTAAAAGAAAAAAAAAATAGACTTGACCCAACAGAAAATAAACAAATAAGAAATGGCCGGTGGCCCAAATAAACAAACTATAAAAGAAAACTAGCCAACGACCCAAATTAAATAGCTCAAGCAATAAATCTGGAACCCAATAACTCTTAATCACTGAAATTAACCGCTTCTCCTCTCTATCTCTTTCATTGACTCATTTTCTCCCCCAATTTCTGATTTTTAGGTTTAGGTTACTCAAACTCCACCAAGTTTGCTTGATCTATTCAATTATTAAAAGGAAAAACAAACTGCTTGTAACATTAGGCTCTTCTTCAAACTAACCTTGTCCTCAAGGTTGTGAATTTCCCATAAACTATGGGAATCGTTCTGCCATCTCATCCGAATCATCCCAAGTGCTTTCATTTTCGGCCAGATTACTCCACTTGACTCGCACTTTTACTCCACAACTGTTGTTCTTGTTGTACATTGTTTGTTCCAAGATTTTCTTTGGTTCCCCTTTGAGCACTCCATTGGTACCTACCAAGGATAGGTCTGGTACCAGCACCGTCCCTTCTCCCGTTTTTTGCTTCAACTACGACACGTGAAAAACGGGATGAATCGAGCTGCCCGGCAGTAATTTCAGCTTGTAGGCAACCAACCCTATCTTCTCTTCCATTTGAAAAGGTCCGTAAAATTAACACTTGTCGATCTTCAAACTTGTACTTCTCGAGTGCAGAGTCTTGAGGTCATCAAGATCGTCTGATTTGATCGTGTTGCGTTTATCTAGTCTTATTCATCAAACTCAAATATAATTAGTACTTTGAAATTATTTTAAACATCATCAAATAAAGAACAACAATGAGGTGATCTAATTTGGATAACTTGAAAATTAAGTGACCTAAATGAGATAATTAAAAGTTAGATGATCTATTTGGACAAACTTACTTGAAAGTTAAGCGATCTTAAGTGAAAATTTACCCTTCAAGAATTAAAATTAAAAAAAAATGCCTAAACGGTTCTGAATACTATAGAAAAACCTTAACCATTTTTGTTTAAGATCGAACTCATAAATTGTGGGTTGATAAGACTTTGTTAAATATGTGATATGCAGGATTGCATTTGCCAGGATTCAAAGTTGAGACATATCCTAAAGTTTAAAGTACCTTACGGCTTGAGTTAACAAGCTTTGGCAAAATCTAAACTTGTTAGATAGTACATTTTTTACACTCCTATGAAAATTGAATATAATAGAAGTATTAACTCCTTTGTTGACTAAAATATCCTTCTCATCATACTACACAATTCATATATGGTTGATACATAACTAATATAAAATTAATAAAGAAAATTAAATAGATAAATATTATTATATAAATTACATAAATATAGCTTATGGTATATCATATTATATCATATCATAGAGAAATTTGCAAAGCAATAACCTACATTACTATCAAAATTGCCAAAAGGCCCCTACCGTAAATTGAGAGTCCATTAGTTGTCATAGTTTAATTTCTCATAAAACTTTTTAAAGTTAATTAACTTCAAAACATTTATTTGAAATAATATTTCTTAAATTTAAATAAGAAAATTGAAACAATTTTTTAATTTTAAATTTTAAGAATTTTTTTCAAGTGAAAGATACTAAGTAAACATTAAATATTCTTTAAAACAATTAGAGAAAACTAACTATGTTTGTTCGCAACTAATGTTATGTCTTTTTGTAATTTTTGAAACTATATGTAGCATTTTTTTCCCAATTAATGCATGAACTTTTTTCCAATGTAGGGCTTTTTTGCAAATTTTGCTAAAAATAATGATAAAGCATTAGCAAAGAGCAATGAAACAGGCAAGAAATAAAAAAAGAACTTTAACACTTAGTTTCCATAGTATGGTTGATACATTGCGTATTTTGCATGTTTTTCAATATGATTTTTATTTTAGAGTTTATGCTCTTAGTTGTATCTAATAATAAGATCCATTCTTGTGTAAACACGAATAAATGGCAACTTGATTATGATTATTGAAAAATTAATAAGAAAAAAATATATAATACAAAAAAATGTAAAACTTCAAAAGGAATATATATTACATGTGATCATCTTCTTTATGCTACATAATTGATGCCAAACTTGGATGAGAAAATATCTCTCTCATGGTTGTTGTAAAAAAGAATTGATAAGAGTTTATTCTAATTTAAATGAAGATGTAATATTCATGTTTTATTATTATTTGTCATATTTGTGATGTGTGAGAATCATGATGATTTGGTGCATACTATTTACATTTCTTTTGCATTCGTTGCAGTATAATTTTTTATTCCTTTTTCCCGCTATTGAAACCTGTATGTACAATTGTATCTTCATATAAACCCACTCGCCAACAGCAAAAGAACGCTCGGATCTCTTTTTATCCTCCAGGACTTTCATCCGAGATTGTGCTTGGAGTAAATTGGATCTCAACACACCCACTTCCAATTGCCTCTCTTTTAGGTAATCTCCAATTTCTTTAATACTTGAATCTGAGCTATCATTTATACCTAAGTAAGAGAGTTGGTACCCGTAAAGTGCTTCGAAAGGGGTGCATTTCAACCCGTTATGATAATTAGTATTGTACCAATATTCGGGTAAGGTCAACCACCTCATTCATTTTTTAGAGTTTTTGAAACACATACACCTTAGGTACACTTCCACAGATTGATTCACTCTCTCGGTTTGACCATCTGTTTGTCGATAATAGGCGGTGGAATATTGCAGGGTACACCCCAAAATCTTGAATAATTCCTTTCACATTTGGCTCGTAAATATCTTATCTCTGTCGCTTGTGATTGATTGAGGCAACCCGTGTAATTCATACACATAATCTATGATTTCTTTGGTGACTTACATGGCGTTGAAAGGGTGAGAGAGAGAGGGATGAAATGTGAATATTTGGATAACATATCCACTACTACTAAAATAGTGTCTTTTCCCTCCGATTTAGGTAAATCCTTGATAAAATCCATCATTATGTCATTCCATAGTTTTTGTGGAATCGGAAGGGGTTGTAAAAGTCCCGGGCTATTGACGTTCTCGTGTTTGTTAACTTGACAGACATCATATTCCTTCATCATTTCTTCCACCATTTTTTTCAATCCCGGCCAATACAGATACTACTTAATTCGATGATAAGTCTCTTGGATGCGAGAGTGCCCTCCCGTGGACCAACTGTGTAATTCCACTATAATTTCCTTCCTCATGTCACCATAATCACCTACATATAATTTTCCTCATCTCTTTAATATTTGTCCCTCACTACTCCAATCTTCCTCTTTAATTTTTCCCATTTCAAGTTGTTCCTCAATCTCGCCGACCTTCTTATCATTAATGTAACTCAGTTTTATTTTGTCTACCCAAGCCGGTACCAATTTCGTCAGGACAGCCAGTAACTCACCTTTATCCTTCACTACTCTACGGCTGAGACCATCTGCCGCTCGATTCAACTTCCCTTTTGATATTCAATTCGGTAATTTAAACCAATAAATTTAGTTAAAGTGCGATGTTGCATCGGATGGGTCTATTTTTGCTCTAATAAAAATTTTAGGGATTCGTGATCCGTTTTAATAACGAATTCAGAGTGATAAAGATAGTCCCTTCCTTTTTGTACCGCCAATACCACCGCCATTATTTCCTTTTCATAGGTCGATAGACCTATTGACCTCACTCCTAACCCTTTGCTTAAGTAAGCTAGTGGCCTCCCCTCTTGTGATAAGACCGCTCCAATTCCGTAATTCGATGCATCGGTCTAAATCACAAAAGTTTTTGCCAAAATCAGGAAGTTGTAAAATGGGAGCCGTTGCCATGGCCTCCTTCAACCTGTCAAATGCAACCTATGCTTTATCACTCCAACCAAAAGCACTTTTTTTTAAGAAGATCAGTTAACGGCTTGCTTATTACCCCATAGTTTCTCACAAACCTGCAATAGTAACCCATTAATCCTAAAAAGCCTCTTAGCTCCTTAAGAGTAGATGGTGATGGCCAAATAACCATAGCCTCTATCTTTCTAGGATCTGTTGCTATACCTTGCTTCGAAATGATGTTCCCCAAATACTCTATCTGGTTTACCCCAAACTCACATTTACTAATTTTTGCAAAAAGGTTATTCTCCTTCAATAACCCAAAAACTTCTTCTAATAATTTCAAATGAGTTTTTAGATCGGTACTGTAGACTATAATATTAAAATATGAGTACTCCTTTTTCTCAATTTAAAAGCAAATACATTATTCCTAAGGTTTTGGAAGTGGGGGTGCGTTAGTTAAACCGAAAGGCATAACTTTAAATTTGAAATGACCATGATGAGTTCTAAAAGACGTTTTAAATTCCTCTCCTTCCTTCATTCTAATTTGGTGATACCCGGTTCATAAATCAATTTTTGAAAATATACTAGCCCCTTTCAACTCATCAAGTAAATCTTTAATAATGAGTATATGATACTTGTTTTTAATAGTCATGGAATTTAATTTTCGATAATCCACGCACATCCTCCAACTATTATCTTTTTTCTTAACGAGTAAAGTGGGTGCCACGAAAGGACTTTGGCTAGGGACTACTACCCCATTTCGGATCATTTCGGCCACCATATCCTCGATGGCCAATTTTTGCAAGTACGAGTATCGGTACGGTCTTAAATTGATCGGTACCGCTCTAGCTTTTAAAGGGATAGAATGGTCATACCTTACTGAGAAGTTGGTTCTTCGAAGATCCTTTCGAATTGTCAAATTAGGGTTTCAAAATATCCTGGTAGTAGAATGGTACTTTTAGCGTCTTTCTCCTCTTGTGGCAAAATCAACAAACAAACCTCCATAAATCCCAACTCAGTCTCACTTGACTAACTATTTTCGCCCTTCAATGTAACCTCTTGGTCTCCTTCTTTCATTCTCAAAACTTTGTGTCTCATGTCAATGAACACGTGCCCCACATCCATTATCCATTTATTTCCCAAAATCACGTCATAAATTCCTAATTTCATCACCCTAAAATCTGAGATATATGTGTTATTTTGAATTTTCCAACTCACTCCTTTTCAAATTCTGCCACAACTAATTCAGTCCCCATTCGCTATGGTGATCGAAACCGGTTCAATAGGCAAAACATTCAACTCTAATTTCTTGGCCACACTCTCATCAATGAAATTGGTGGTGCTCCCCATGACAAGTAACATAAAAATGTATTTTCTTTCATCACCCCTTTTAATTTCGGGGATTCGCCTTTTCCTTTTCCGAACATGGCAATAATTGAGGCATTGGCGGCTGGTAACTCTTTACTATCCTTCCTCATCTCTTCAAGCATTCGGCACAATTCAGCTTCTTCTTCATCCCTATCAGATTCCCCTTCTAATTCTAGTGCTCTTTCTTCATTTTCCTTTTCTTCACTCTCAATTGCATGAACATTCGGAACCGTGCATTTATGCACCGGGTACCATGAATCCTTACATTTGTAACAATATTTTGGTTCCTTTTGGAAAGAGTTCATTTTATGATTTTGTTCATTAGTGGTTTGATTTTTATTCGAAGGATGGGGATCTTTTGATAATCCAACAGAGGACAACTTAGGGTTTGGGTTGGTGTAGGTTTTATTAAACCCTTTCGGCTTTTTGTAAATTAGGTCATACACAAGTTCCTGCCGTTCAACCATTAAATACACCTCAGCCAAGCTTGTTGTTTCCACCGTTTTAACTAACACTCTAATCTCGTCCTCCAACCCACCCAAGAAATTTTCTTTAAAGAAATTATCGCTTAAATTAGGATCTACCCTTATCGTTTGCGTCTTTAAGTCATCAAATTTATTTCTATACTCCTCAACCGTTCCAAATTGCCTCAAACCTCTTAAGATTTTGTAACACACCCCTGAGATCCTTGCTTTCAAACCTTGATATCACATCTTGAGTCATCTCGAGGCATGACATATTAGGTTTAACTTGAATAACTGTAAGATGCGTAAATCGGGTCGTTGTTCGATTTATACTCTCAAAAAAAATATTTATAAGTCCCATAAATGTTTTCACAAGTGTATATGTGGAGTTTGAGTTTAGGGTGTTGATCCAAAAGGAGGCAAGACCTCAAATGATTAACGTTAAATCTCACTTCTATTTTAGTGTTGCGGTTTTAAGAAGTTGTTGTTGTTTTTAATTAAAAAAAATAGATGCAAGAGAAAGTAAAATAAAGTTTTGTTTTTTAAAATTTCAAAAAAAAAAGAAAGTAGGGAAATATCGACGATTCATATGACATGTTAATATTTCATCACAATAAATAGTAATTTATTATTAAGTTTTAAAAGCAACGTTTGACCAATTTATTTCCACAAATTAATCAATAAATAACTCAAATATTAAATCCACTCAAAAACTTCTATCTTCAAGTATCACGAATACCTGATTTAAATCCTTATTTGAATAAAAGAACAACCTTTCCAAGTTATTATTACTCAAACAAATCTCAATACTTCTCACAAATATTTCAATTTAAATCATTCTTCCAAACAACTTAACTTTAGATCTTATGAAATAGTGCCAAAATTTAATCTTTCAAATATCATAATAAATACAAAATTTTATTTCAAATTTTATTAACATATTTCACATGAAAAGTCTTTCCCTACTTATGAATCTACTCACTCATATCCACAAACATCAAATTTACAAGTCCATGAGTCAATATTATTCATCCAAGAAAAGAAAGAAAATAAAGAGAAAATAGATCAAACCCTAAAGATGACAATCGTTCTTGAATGTTTCCTCCTTCATGGCTGATCTTCGCACTTACTCCTTCTAGATTTGGTGCTCTCTTTGAAAATCTCACTCTCCTTTTACTCTCAAGAATTTAAGCTTGAAGCTTTGTAGACATTAATGGTGGAAAAGAAAAGATGAAGAATGATAATATTGGAAATAGATGAAGAAATGAGTGTGATAATGGATATAAGAATGCTTTTATGAATGGATGTGTGTCTTTAGAGAGGGAAAGAGTTGTCATTTTATAGAGAGATTTGACCTAGAAAAGATTTGAAAATAGGGTTGTGGGACTAACAATTTAATTTGATCCGAATTTGTCTTGGTTAGTAATTTGGGACATGTTTAGCACTCTTTCCAGTCGGTAGAGTAGGTGCAGGTATTTTCCTTCTTTTATATTCAAATTCTGCTTGGGTGCAATTTTCTGAGTGCATTTATCAGTTCTCCTTAACCCCATCCAAATTCAACAACCAGAACACGTGACGTACTTGGATTTGGCCAGCATACTCAATGAACAAACACGTGTCATTCATCTATTGGGGAGCAGGAATAACCTGGTACTGAATCCACTTGATTTCTGAGAAAAGGACGCCACGTGTCACCGTTTAATTCACTAAATCAATCCTCGTACTGAACCTTGGATTGATTTGTGCAGAATTTGCAGAAAATACGTTACAAATTCTCTCCAATTTTCAGCACCGCACGATCTAATTTTGCTTGAAAATAAGCATTATCATGAAATGGCGGTCTTCAATCTAAAAATAAATGGAGAAGAAGTTTCATCGGTTTGGACGAATGTGTTTTCTGAGAAGAATAACCACGTGTAGCTTCTTGATTGGCCGGTTCATTTTTACATACTGAGCAATGTGTTAGTACTGTAGAAGGCGCTTAAGGATCTTCTCCCGTTCTCTTCACTGGACGGACCAATGAAATCTCACTCGCGTGTTACTCATGGAACGTAGATGTGCAGTTATTCGGGCAATGGAGGAAAGGCTTGCTGGCATCCGGAGAAAATGTGTTTTATCATACGCGTTTCAACATGTGGCGCGCGACGATTTGCCACGTTCCAAACTCGTTCTGAGCCGTACAGAGCTGAAGAATTGCTGGCCCAGTAAAAAGGTGCTACGTGTCTGTTTCCTATAAATCCGGTGCACAGATTTGCCATGTATCATTACCGGATTGGTCAATGGAGAATTCTGAGGAAATTAAGGAGGAGAAGAAGTGACATGTGGCTCGTTCGGATTGGTTGAGAGAAATGTTGACCTGGTCAAAAGTTAACATTGACCAGGTTTGACCAGATCTTGTAGTGCATTTTCTGAGAGTGCTAGATCGTCTTTTTCTAAGAGGTTTGTACCATTGGATTCGTATCATCGCGCTCTTCGATTTGGTATCTAGTTTGATCTCTTTTGGGATAGTTGACTTTTGGTCAACTGGGCGATTTCCCGCATTTGACTTTTCGTCATTTTGCAAACTTTGTAGGTTTTGGCTTGGATGGTTGGTGGGTAAGAGTTATAAGAGAATGGAAAATGTGTGCATAGGTTTTTTGCGGAGATTTATCGAGAATTCGGTCATCCTTGCCCTAGAATTTGTAGATCGGTCTTTTAACTTGGAGTTGACTTTTCACCAAGTCATCCAAATATCCCTATCTTGGTCTTTTTACTTGAAAAACCACACAAAAGTGTATTAAGGATTTCAAAAATAATTTTTATTAATTTTCAATACTTTTCCCATATTTTATGTGATTTAAGGGTGGAATTTATATGATAAAATCCTAAAAATGTGTATAAAAATACACATTACAATAACCCCTTGGAACCAATCTTCCGCTCGATTCTTCATATTCATTGCCGCCATTACCACCTTCTATTGCTCTTGAATTTGATATAATTGGAAGTAGTACTCGCATTTTTGAACCCACCCTCTTAGATTATGTACACTAAAGTGAGGAAATTCAATTTTGGGTAGCTTGGGGTTTTGGTGGTAATTAGGGTTCCTATGATCTGGATTACATGGGACATTAGGGTTTATATTGAAGTGTGGATTGTTGTTATGATTAGGTTTATGTAGTAATTAGGGTTTATATTGAATGGGGAGTTGAGATGATTGTAGTTTAGGACAAGATTGATGATGGAGGGTTGATTTGGAAATGGTATTATGGGAAATTGTGTATAGGTAGGGTTAAAGGTTATATATGGATTTTGGCTAATTAAAGGAGTGGTAAGTGGTAATGACAGGTTAGGTACAGAATTAGGATATGAAGTGGGACTTGAAAAATTGATTGGTGTGTTTGAAGTTGGATATTTATTTGAATAATTTTGGTTGCTGGTACCAGAAATAGTTTGCTGACTTGAGAGGGTTTGTTGATTTGAGAGGGTTTGTAAGGATGAAACAGGCCTACTTTCAATATGATTTGAGAGGGTTTTAGGTTGTGAGAGAATGATGGGAATAAATTCAGGGGGGCATGCCTAATGTTATTTGTGACTTGGATTTAGATTTGGGCTTTCCACTTATTTTTGTTTATTTGGAGGAGTTGAATAGATCTATGATTCTGATGATGCTTATGCTTTTACAGGTTCCTTGTAATTTGGGTGGAAATAGCCTCATGGAGCTCTTCTCTCAACTTGTCAATCTTCAGATCCACTTGCTCATCCTTGCTAGCCAATCTAGCATCAATCTGGCTAAGAAGGTGATCATGCCTCTCTTTCTCTTGCGCATCCCTCATCTTTTCCCTTTCATTCATTTCATTATCATTTCTGCACAATCGCTCGAGCATCTCTTTTATACCATCTGAATCGACCTTGCCTTGACTGGATCCTTCTTTTGCAGCCATGGCTCGAGTCGTGACCATACACTCAAAAACTTCCACAGGATGGCCAGAACAACGCTTTGATACCAAATGTTATGTCCCAAATCTTTCGGATTAGATCTGAGATGTATTTGTAGTGTTTTCGATGTAATTTGAAGAAGAAGATTAGTTTTGGTAGAGATAGATAGAAAGTAGAAAAGAGTAGAAGAAGAAGAAGAAGAAGAAGAAGAAGATAAAGAAAACATTCTAAAACAGAAATATTAGTTTGTATTCATCAATCTCCATTCTCTTACAACAAATTTGGCTTTTATACATTTAACAGCCTAACCAAGCTCTCCAGTTCTATTATTAACTTACTTATCTCTTTAACTCACATGGACTCTCATCTAATTAAAAGAAAAGAAATAGACTTTGACCCAACAGAAAATAAACAAATAAGAAATGGCCAGCGCGGTTCAAATAAACAAACTATAAAAGAAAACTAGCCAAAGGCCCAAAAAAAAAAAGCTCAAGCAATAAATCTGGAACCCAATAATTCTTAATCACTGAAATTAACCGCTTTTCCTCTTTGTCTCTTTTATCGACTCATTTTCTCCCCCAATTTCTGATTTTTAGGTTTAGATTACTTACTCAAACTCCACCAATTTCGCTTGATCTATTCAATTATTAAAAGGAAAAACAAATTACTTGTAACAAATTCATTAAACTGATGAAAGGTTTCGCATGACTGATTATCTCTCTAGCACTTCTTCTCCTTCTGATTTCTCTTATTTGGAAAACCTAGATTTCTGAGAAGAAGTCTCAACAAGTCAAAAAAATAACACAACTTAAAAAGAATCAGAGTCAAAATTAGAGTTTGTGAGACCGCCAGTTCAAAGATTTCCACCAATTAAAGTATTTATTTATTTTATGTTCTATTTTGTAAGACTTGCAGCTGCCTCAGTCGACAAAAGTGCTAATTCATTTTTTGATTGAGATTTTACAGGATTGTTCACTTAAATTTAAACCAAACAGTTCATTAGCGCACTCCCATAACAGAATTTGCATTTCAATATTGTATGTTATGCTTATATACCCTACAAGTATCTCAATTTTCTAACTGAATTTATTTTCGAAAGCAGCCATCATTATTAAAACTGATCCGTCCTGAGCCCCCCTTCAAAGGATCAAATGGTGGTGCAGGTTGATATTTTCAGGGTAGTTCTTTTACTTACACTCGCAATTTATTTTGCTAAATCATAATAATGATGGCCAACTCAGTTTTGAGAAATTTAGAATTTAAACTGATTAGTTAGTTTCTCTTTTTTCATTTAATGTTGTTTATTTATTTATAATTCATGTAGACAACATTAAAGTAATTTATTTTTAATGTTTTTTCAGGCACTCATGCAAGGATGCAATGCAAGGATGAAATGTCCATTTTCCCAAATAATTTCAAAACTAGATTATTCTGTGAATTAATCTTTTTTTTTTTCCATTTCAAAAAAAAAGTCATAAAAAGGTGACGAAAGAGTTGTCTAAAAAATTTCTGCAATAAAATAATGTAACGAATTGAATATGTGTATGTTGATGTATGTATTAAATGCTATAATGCATTTATTAGAGATGAAGTAGTAATTCACATAGTTATGTTCATAGTTAGTGTTGAGTTATCTAATTAGTTATTATAGAGTTATCATTATAGTGTTGAGTTAGAATTTGACTTTTCCTATTTTCTTTGGATTCTTCCTTACTAGTGACTTAAGCAAAGAAAGAAGGAATCTTGAGCTAAGACGAGCTTGACTGATCATCGGTGATCTCCTCCGGCGATCGTGACTAGCTTGGACGAGTCTCTCACGGAGGATAAGGACTGCGGCCTGTAGTATACCCAGGTCGTTGAGCCTTACCCAAATCGTGACTACCTAGTGCGACGTATCAAGATCAAAACAAGAACAGCTCAAGAGCTATCGAGACTCAAGAAACAATTGCAAATGGCAGCGAATCACAACAATTCAGACTTAGATTCGTTTTTTGACAAGGCTAGAACAATAGAGATGCGAAAGAGATCGCAAGAGGAAAGAAGAACATTGAAGGAGATTGTTAGCCAGGTGATGCAAGAAGTGCTAACATCTGATCAGCTCTTGATGGAGATCCAAAAGAAATTGGAGAAAGGAAAATTTCCAACAGCAAGACAAGAAATCCACGCTAATTCTCAAGTTTCTTTTGTGGAACAAGTAATACATCAAGCAAACCACAGATAGATCAAGAATGGATCACAGTTCCCAAAAAGAAGAAGGTACATTACAAAGAAACATTATGTTTCAGATGTATGGCTTCAGATCATACAAGGGAAAAATGCACAAGTAAAATTAAGTGTTACAAATGTAATGCTTTTGATCACATTGCAAAGTTTTGCCATGATAGCACAATCCTCAACGAAAAACCTAAATCCTTGGCGAATCAAATACAAAAAAGGAATTCACAACTCTCCATTTTTGTCAGTGAAGGAATTCTTGATCATATCTCCAATTTCTCTACTCCCCCAAATTCCCTGATCACCACTCACATCATACTCAGAAAGTTGCCTAATCCATTGGCTGAAAAAGATAAATTGAAGGCTATTATTAGCTTATTTGAAAAATTACAACATGTAAATTACATCAACAAAAATAAGTTTACTTGTGAGGCTTCTCTTTCAATCCAAGTCAGAAAGATCTCCCACATACCATTCTCACTCCTCTTCACAGATGGATTACACAATTTCAAAACATACATTTCACTTCAATCCCATGAACAAACAAAAGATCAATCTATGAATTGGAGACCCCAACAACAAAAAGTCCAAACTTGGAAGATTAGAGAAGAGTTAAAAGGGATTCAGGGTAAAGAGAAATTGTTTCCAGGCCTAGTGCAAGACCCGCTATCTACTATTTCTGAGTCATCATCACCCCCCAAACTCAACCCTGACAATCCAATTCAGAAGAACAACCACATTACACAGCCAAATTTAACCCCAGTAATGGAAACCATTGCACTTAAAAATTATGTATCTATTGATGAACCAGAAGAGAAAATTGAGGTCATCATTCAAGGAAAAACTGAGAGTGTAAAACCCTCAGTTATCTCAATTGAACCTATTATGCTGGAAACGGATGTGTTATCACAGAAGTCAGTAACAGAAGCAGAACCTGCAAAGGAAACGCACACTAGGACACAAGAGCAAACACTGCAGATGGAAGTTTTGGATCCACAAGGCATCTTAACCAAAAGAAAAAGTATAAGAATTCAGAATCAATCTCAGCAGAACCCACTTTGCAGGTTAGCTATCGAGAAGGCCCAAATGGTGCAATACAAAGAGGTTTACCATGGAATTCTTAAGAGACAGTGTAGAATTCCCACAACAGAGAACAATGGAGAAACAGAATTAATAGAGCAAAGGCTTTATTATGCAGAAGCTATAATTGGGGTTCTAAGCGAAGTTGGAGTTGAGGTTTCTGAATTGGTCAGAAACACCTTAAAATCACTTTCAGATTAATCTGAAAAGGAGCATAAAGTAGTGCGAAGCAATTAGTAATAATGATAATAAAGAAGTTAAAAATAATATCGTGGAATGTAAGAGGATTGAACTTACCAAAAAAGAGGACAAAATTGAGAGATTACATACAAACAGAAAACCCTGATTTGCTGAGTCTGCAAGAAACAAAGCTGAAAGAGTATAATGACAAAATGCATAAAGAAATTGTAGGTAACAGGTTAGATGGATATGTAAATAAACGTTCTCAAGGATAATGCTTTAATTAAGGTAACTGTTGTATATGAACCACAAGAGGCTCAGGACAAGATCACTTTCATGGAAGAAGTGGCATCTAGTGAACGGGAAGAAGAAATTCCCTGGCTGATGTTAGGGGATTTTAATCTGGGAGCTGACATGCAAGAGATAACAACTCAGGCTGACAGGCAAATAGAGGAAGTAAACAAATTTAAAGATTTAATTAGCCACCTCAACCTGATTAATCCTCCTCTCCAAGGCAAAAAATTCACATGGGCTAAGTCAGTTTCAAAGGGGAGGCTAGACAGATTTCTGTTTAATCTCCACTGGTCAAACCTTTTTCCAAATTATCAACAAACTGCTCTTGCCAACACCCTATTTGATCACATCCCAATTCTCCTTACTTCCTCAATTAATTTCCCAATCTTCCAAGGTTTTTGATTTGAGAATATCTGGCTTAGTAATGAGGAGGCCAATCAGATAATTATAGATCATCTGACTGCCTCTCAAGCCACCAACCCATCAAGTTTTTTCAAAAAATTAACTGATTTGGGAAAAAAACTCAAGCAATGGAATAAAAATAGAAAAAAAAATGCAACCAAATTCAAGGAATATTGCAAAAGATTAATCAAATGGATAGACACAAAAGGAGGATGAGGCAGATTTAAATATATATGAGGTTTGGTTAAAAGATTTTATCAAGAGAAGATTGAGAGATATCATAGCACAAGAAGAAAAATACTGGAGACAGCGTGCTAAATTTCACTGGATCAAGGAGGGTGACTCAAATACCAGGTTTTTTTCATCAAAGTGCTACTGTTAGAAAAACCAAACAACTAATACATGTTCTATCAGACCCAGTCACCAATGTAGAGATAAAGGACCAAAGGCAGAAATCTAAGATCCTATTTAATTTCTATAAGGATCTAATGGGCTCTAAAGCTGCTACATCTGATACACATACCAAATGGAATTTAGCTCACATGTTCCAAAATGAGGAAATAGATTTTCAATCTTTAAGTGAGCCATTTCAAAGGGAAGAATTGGATAATATAATTAAGAAGTGGAAGCCAAATAAATCACCTGGTTTGGAAGGATTCAATGGTGAATTCTATAAAAGATATTGGCCTTACTTAAGAGAGGAAATATATACTGTGATAACACAAAATACAATAGAAGAAGGACCGAAAGATTTCTCTATTTCTCTTATCACAGTGATCCCCAAAAAAGAAGCAATTAATCCAAATGAATTTAGGCCAATTAGCCCAATCACTGGACTACAAAAATTGGTGTCAAAACTACTAGCCAACAGATTGAAAGTGCTCCTAAATCAGGTGATTATGCCCAATCAATTGGGATTTCTGCAGAAAAGGAAAAATTCAGAGGCATATTTTTATATAAGAAAGACCCTACATCTGGCAAAAAGATCCAACAAACCAGTTCTATTATTTAAAACTAGCGTGCAAAAAGCCTTCGACACAATTACATGGGATTTCATAATCAAAATCATGGAAGTACGAGGTTTTGGGGAAAATTGGATTAAATGGGTGAGAAATTACATACTTAAAGGGGCTGCAAAAGTCATGGATTCCTAGCAAAAGTGTCCATCTTCAAAGGGGGGTTAGACAAGATGACCCTTTATCACCTCATTTATTTATAATTGCTATGGACACCTTGGTTAGACTCATGGAATACCTAGGTTCTCAAAATTTTCTGAAAAAACCCATAAATATTCCACATCTTTCTCTTTTCTATGCGGATGATGCCTTATTCTTATTAAAACCGGATGTGGTCCAAATTAAGAGATTTAAATTTGTTCTTAACACTTTCTGTGATAATTCAAGCTTGAAAATTAATTATACCAAGTCTAAATTCACTACCACTCCTAAAGGGCTTACAGAGATAGATGAAATATCTCTTGAATTGGGGTGCCCTTCTTCAAATCTCCCTTTTAATTATCTTGGTTACCCTCTCACTTATAAGAAACAAAATGAAGAGGATTATCAATTTCTTATAGACAAAGTTCACAAAAGACTTCAGGGCTGGAAAAGTGCCCTAAGTGGTGGGAGGAAGCTAATTTTGGTCAATGCAGTATTGACAGCCTTACCACTATATTACTTTAGTGTGTTTCATCTGCTAAAAGGGGTTATTGGTGAAATTGATAAGGTTAGAAGAAAATTTCTATGGAAGCGGAATAAAGAGGCAGGCTTCTGTCTAGTTGCATGGTATAAAGTATGTAGGCCAAAGGAGAATGGTGGAATGGGAGTAATTAATCTGGAATACTTCAACAAAGCCATGTGTATGAAATGGATGTGGAAGTATTTCCAAGATTATGAAGAAGGTCTGGATTGGAAAAGGCTAATATCTAGAATGGAAGAAGATGGCTCTAAATACCTAGAATCCAAGATGGATTCATTTTTCTTGAAAGAGGTAAAGGCACAGGTGGAATTGTTCTTCCATTACACAAATTTCTAAGTGGAAAAGGGTGATAGAGTAAACTTTTGGGATAGCAGATGGAGAGGTATACCTTTAAGGCATCAGTTCCCCGCAGTATACTCATATGTAACTCAAAAATTTGGAACAGTAGCTCAATTTAAAGCCAAACCAGATCTTGATGCCTATTTCAAACCTATTACAGCTGAACTTCCACTAAGGGAGTTAGATGAGATCAAATCTATACTATCCTAGGTCAATTTAACAACAGAGAAAGATGCTATTACTTGGAGATCAAGCAATAAGGGGCATTTCTCGTTTAAAAGTACATACCAAGCCATACACATGGGAATTAGCACTCAGTCTAAACTGAAGTATATCTAGCGGATAAAATTTCCCCTCCGAATGAAAATTTTTCTCTAGTTGAAGAGGCAAAATAAAATACTAACACAAGATAATCTAAGAAAGAGGGGAATATGTAGAATTAGTGCCCTAGGCCAAATGTATTTGTGTTAGAAAATGTATTATGTATTAAAACATTATTATTCCAATAAAGGTTGTTTCTTATATATCTGTATGTATAGGTTGTGAATGTAAATTTCTTATATCATCTATGAATGTTACTTCGGGTTCATGTCATCAGAATAAGTGATTCGGATAGTAGAACTGTGAACCAAAGAATGACATTCTAAACCATCCATAGTGATATGTGGGATGTTTATAGAGATAAACATACTTTAAGTAAGAAATTACATATCTACACTAGTATATTCGCAGACCGGATGATCATGTTCTGCTGATCATGGACATAGCAATGTCAAGTCTGGAATTTAGGTTCGTGTTAGAGAACACGTGCTGGACTGACCACACTATGAGAATATACATGGTATATGTCATTAGTGATTCTCATATGAATAGTGTGCTTGTTCCTACGACCTAAGGTCACCATTGATTCCTGCATGTAGAACTACATACTTTAATATGATCCTACGTCATCCGTAACGGGATGATTATTAAGGTCATCATTAGGTATGCACTGAATCATGACGAGAAATGTGAGTGTCCAAGATGAGATTTGTTCCTCTCGACAAGAGGGAGATATCTCTGGGCCTCCTGATGAACTAGGATTGAAAGAAATGCATGGCCATGCTAAAATGGATTAACATGTGTTGTTAATATCATTTTGTACTTACCCAGTTTAATTCTCGATCAGGAAAAAGACTTTGATCAAACTCAAGGATGACATATTACCGTGCCTTGTGATCAAGACATATATCGTAGAACAAAAAGAATAAGCAAATGTCTATTTAGATAGGTTTATGATCGCTGATCATTTCATTTAACATGGGTAGTCATGATATCAGTCTAGAGGTTATTCATGACTTACGAACTTTAGAAGATCGTTGCCAGCATTAAATGGAACCTACACGATCACACAATGAACTCCATTCGTATAGGATGAAAATACCTCAATAACAATTATATATGTGATGTATAAATGGGCGAAAGTATAAATCATATTTGATTGTGGCTGGAATACTGTTCACGCGCAGGAATTACTGTTCACGCGTTCGAACGAAACACATATGGTATGTGCTGATTTGGTTGGCGAACAAGTATCGTTTATATGGAAATGATGGTCCGTTCGAAGCAGGAATTACTGTTCATGCGGCATGCAAGATTTGTTTACTTAACGAAAGTTGTCATTCTTTCACCTCTCTCTATTACATAGAAAAGAGAGAGAAAGTTTTGAGAGATTTTCGGAAAGTATTTCTGGACTTGTCTAGCCAAGTCCGGTTATCCCGTACGTCTGAACCTCGCGTGGATACGAGTAGAGATTCTCTATCTTGAGAACTTGCGAGCGATCGATCTTCATCTCTAGGAGAAGCAAGGAGGTCGCGAGTCGAGCTTCAGGAAGGAGAAGGTTGCAAGTCAGAAAAGTTCAGACCTACATCCGTTCTTCATCTCGTGGATCAAGAAGATCTGAGGTATAAATTTTAATAGTTAATCTCGTACTTTTATTCCCTTAACGTAGATCCTAGAGCGGGTTAAATCCATAGATTCCTTTGCGCATGTAACGTGCATGGCTGTGGATTTTCCAACATAATACCACTGGTGAATCGATGCAATTTGTGCTATTCATACTGGGAATCAGTAACTCACATTTCGCAGGAATGTGCAATGGTACAAAGCCTTTGGAATCTGGTTCAAAATGCCATTAATCCTGATCCAAAAAAAATGTGGCGTTGTCAGTTGGATTCTCCTGGATAACAACAGACACCCCCAGCTGTAAACTGAAGCAAGAGTAGACATTTTTCAATTTTAGCGTGGAGGGAAAGATGTAAAAGAATTTTTCAGGGTGTGAACAAATCGAGTGTGAAACTAGTAGAAGAAATGAGAGAAGAACTCAGCTTGATCAAAGCCAGCTAGTTTGACGAGGTTGAGTTCTTTGAAGGAGGAGAAAACGCAATCTAAAGGAGACGCAGTCAAAGTAAGAAGAATGATAAGAGTGTTAGGAACCAAGACGCAACAGCAAACACAGAAAGCAAGACGCAAGAACAAAAAGATATATTTTTTACGTGGAAACCCTAAAGGGTAAAAACCACGACCGCCGGCACTCAAACACTTTCTTAATACTTGGAGGAAAGAGAAATACAATACAATTGTTTGTGGTTGTTGGAATGAATAAAACTCTACTCATACCCCTCTATTTATAGGATAGTCATACCTAATATAAGGAAATAACCCAAGGAATTACTGCCCCGATTAACACCTAATACATGGAAATACAAATATAAGGAAATAAATATATTTCCAATTCCAATTGTCATTTATGGAAATAAGTCATGGAGAGCAAATATGGAGAAATTTCTTTTCTCCTGCCGGGTTTCCTTTTCTACGGTATCCAGAGTTTTCCAAAAGTCTCCACACAAAACAATCTCCCACTTGGAGACTTCATAATGACATAAATCCTTTGCATTGAATCCATTCTCCTTTCTACTGTATCTTCCTTGAGCCCGGCGACATGCTCCCACTGACTCACTCGACCAACCCCACTGAGGCAACGCACAGCCTCATCTTGTCGATGGGGACTTCCTTGGTCAACTGTCTGGGACCCTGTTTTAGACCGTATAAGTTTTTCTCGAGCTTATACGCTAGACCCTCCTTTCCCGGGGTCTCGAAACGTTCAGGCTGCACCATACAGATGTCCTCCTCCAAATCGCCATGGAGAAACGCCTTCTTGACATCCATCTGCTCGAGGTGTAAATCTTCGGCCGCTACAATACTTAGCACCGTACGAATGGTTGTTAGCTTCACCACCGGCGAGAATAACTCTGTGTAGTCAACTCCTTCTTTTTGTAGGAATCCCTTTACTACCAATCTCGTCTTGTACCGCTTGCTGTCAACCCGTTTTTTCTTGACGAGCACGCAGTTCTCACAGAAACCGTTTTCTACCGATTTCACCTTGGGTAACAAACCCTTTGAAGCCAACACTTGCAGTCCTTTGTGACTGATATTACCGAGCTGATTATGACAAAATATCGGCTCGGTTGTCGCTCCCGGAACCGCTAACAAATCTCCCTTATTTTCCGTGAGATAAAGGGTTCCTGTTTTTGTACCCTTCGCCACAACCATTGCACCCTTTACAATCTTCCACAATCTATTCCCAAACACGGTTTTGTAGCCCTCACTATCCATCTGCCCAATGGATATCAAGTTCTTCTTTAAACCCAGAATATATCGAACTCCCCGCAAAGTCCATCTAAATCCGTTACTCGGTTTTATTTGGACATCGCCCATGCCCGATATGCATAGCGGTTTCCCATCCGCTAAGTAAATTTTTCCAAATTCTCCAGATTTAAAATTCAAAAACTTATCTTTCTGTGAGGTAGAGTGGAAGGATGCACCTGAATCCAGAACCCATGACTCGATATGGTTGTCGATGCATAGAACTAAGGCATCGTCTGAATCCTCCTCAGTGGCGGAATTTGCGGAACTTGTTTCCGCCCTTTTCTCCTTTCTTGGGGATTTGCAGTCCCTTTTCATATGGACATTTCTACCACAATTCCAACACTCCAACTCGCTGCGACCTCTTGACTTGGATCGTCTGTGGTTGTTGTTTCTCTGACCTCCATGACTCTGACTCTCCACATTCAAGGCTGAACTCATGGAACCCGAGGTTTCGCTCTGCTCCCTTCGCCGAATATCCTCGTTCAGGATGCGGTCTCGTACCTCCTCAAAAGTCAGATCCTCCTTGCCGCCGATAACGTCTACTGTCGTCGACCACCTTTCCGGCAATGATGACAACAACATAAGAGCCTTCGTCTCTTCACCCAGATTCAATTTAAACGAGTCTAACTAGTTTGAAATAACCTAAAAAGAGTTCAGATGCTCGGCCACAGATCCGTCTTCCGCCATCTTCAGATAGAAAAGACGGCGCATCAGATGCAGCTTGTTTAATGAAGACGGCTTCTCGTACGTGTTGGATAGCGCCTTCATGATTCCAAAACCCGTCGTCTCCTTCGCCACGTTCTTGGCTAAGGACAATTGTATGTAGCTTAGCGCCTTGCGGTTCATCTTTTTCCATGCATCAACGGTGATCCCTTCTTGGCTTCGTTTCGAGTAGCGCATCTTCTAGATCCTTCTGGCAGAGCAACGCTTCTGTTTGCATCTTCCAATAACTGAAGTCTCGCCCGTCGAACCGACCCACCGACACCTTTCTCTCGTCCATCGCTCGTCTACGTATCGCCTCCTCGTTCGCACCCAAAGGGATTTTCTTCGAACCTTGGCTCTGATACCACTTGTTAGGAACCGAGATGCAACAGCAAACACAGAAAGCAAGACGCAAAAGATATTTTTTTTACGTGGAAACCCTAAAGGGTAAAAACTACGACCGCCGGCACTCAAACAATTTCTTAATACTTGGAGGAAAGAGAAATACAATACAATTGTTTGTGGTTGTTGGAATGAATAAAACTCTACCCATACCCCTCTATATAGGATAGTCATACCTAATATAAGGAAATAACCCAAGAAATTACTGCCCCAATTAACACCTAATACATGGAAATACAAATATAAGGAAATAAATATATTTCCAATTCCAATTGTCATTTATGGAAATAAGTCATGGAGAGCAAATATGGAGAACTTTCTTTTCTCCTGCCGGATTTCCTTTTTTACGGTATCTAGAGTTTTTCAGAAGTCTCCACAAAAAACAAAGAGTGCTAGACAGCTATCGATGAAGAGAAACGTGTAGAAACCTAGGCTTTACTGTATTTCCTTAGATAGTTGGTTTTTTTTTGTTTGGGCTGAGATGTTGGTCTTTTATATATATATATATATATATATATATATATATATTTTTCATTCTCTGATTGTTTGAAAGGATGTAAATATTTGCCGATGTATAGATAGATAGGATTGTGTAAATATATAGAAAGTAAATATACAAAATACGTTTGGATATGGGACTAAGAACCCATTCCAAATTTTCTCAAAAAAAAATTATCTAGAGTAATAGGAGTTATCTATGTGATTATTATGTTCCTCTGTAAATAGAGAGAAAGGATGATGAGTAAGGAGATGATTAGCAATTTTGATTTGAATAGAGTATTATTTCTTTTTTGTCTTTTTATACTTTTTGTGAATTTTATCCATTTATTATTTATCTTTTATCTCTTAATATTTTTTTTAAGTTTTTATCCACTTACTCTTTAGAATTTCTATCCATCCTCTAAACTCTAATTTCACCCCCAAATCCTCCAATCCAAACCTAAACAAGTTACGAATAAATCGGGTTCGTGACAAATAATTTAAATTGATTTAAATTCAACTGCTCCAAACAATGTAGAAATTGAATAGATTAGTTATTATGGAATAATAAAAATAATATTCCCTCTGGTCGGAAAACAAGAAGGTGAAAATAGATGTGCAACTTTCTGGAAATTTTGGACTGAACTGAATAAAGTCTCTTTGAACGTGTTTTGGATCTTGAAAAAAGAATTGAAATGTGAAGCCAAAGAGGGTAAAAGCAAGGATAACCTTTTTATAACTTTTTTAGAGAAAAACAAAGAAGAATCGGTACCATTATGTTAAATATGTGGTACACATCGGATTTCATGGACTACAGACTAAATTTCTAAATGAAATGTCATTTCATTTGGATATCTAATCCTATTAGAAAAAAAAGATTAGCCTTTTATATATTGTAACTGAATTTTAATGTAACAGTTTGTTATACTCCAAGTACTATGTTGTTATGTGTAATGTAACAAACTGATGTGAGTAAGAATGAGCTCATTTTGAATTCTAGTAGAATATATTTTAAACTTATGTTATAATATTTTTTATTAATATGTTATATATTTATATTATAAATTAACTAATAAATAATTCTACACCCACAGCACCACGCATGTTAAAGTTTCTCAAAAGATATAAACAAATTGATCTGGGGTAAGTTACTTACACCGAAGGGAGCGTGGGTGCTCGCTAGTTTCACAAAATACTGTACTTCTCACCAATCGAGCTTGTAGAATATACTTTAAACTTTATGTTATAATATTTTTTATTAATATGTTATATATTTATATTATAAATTAACTAATAAATAATTCTACACCCGCAGCATCACGTATGTTAAAATTGCTCAAAAGATATAAACAAATTAATCCGGGGTAAGTTACTGCACCGAAGGGAGCGTGGTTGCTCACTAATTTCACAAAATAGTGTACTTCTCACCTCATCACTCTGTTCCACTTCTCCGTTCTCACTGGTATCGCCTCTAACCACAATCTTTTTCTGCCCTAAAAAACAATTTTCTTTCAACCTATCAGATTTTACTTTACTACTTCATTTATGCTTGATCCCAATTCGATTAAGAACACGACTTGAAGCTTAATTAGAACGATTTAAAGCAGATATCAATGGAAGTTAGATTCGAACGTGAAATCTTTTTGTACTAAACTTCGATTCAGTTTCTATGGGAATTTTGTCGCCCGTTGCAGCGATCTCCTTCGATCTGGACTCGCCGATTTTCTCTTCGCCGCAGGATAACGGAGGAGAGCGACGCGCACTATAGAGCAAGCAAGCATGCAGAGTGAGCGCGAGAGTCAGCACGAGAGAGAGAGAGAGAGAGAGAGAGAGAGGGATGCGGTTCGAAAGGATGAGGCCATGGAGAAGGGGTTCGAAGGCTGGAGAGAATTGAGGGATTTCGAGGGGTCTATGGACCATGAACCATAAATACACCAGTTTATTTTTGCAACGCGTTCGTATGAACCATGCTCATTTAACAATTTTCAGTATAATTGTTAGCTGGGTCCCAGAAATGTGGCAGCGACTGATTGGTTATGTGTCGACGAAATGTCGGGTAACTGCTCCTTTTTATATATATATAATAGACTAAACATCTGGTACAAGTAAATTTCAGATTTTGCTTGTGATTTTGTTTGTGACTAAAATTTATTAAAAATTCAAATTTTAATCGTACGGATAGAATATATATGTTTTGAATATGATATAGATTAATTTTCACAAGAATCAGAATATTATATCATTGCCATCATGTATCATCAAAATTCATCAAAATATATATAATATGTATTATATATATTATGATGAATTTTGATGATATATGATGGTAATGATATAATATTCTGATTTTTGTGAAAACTAATCTCCAACATATTCAAAATATATATATTCCCCTCCGTATGGTTGAAATTTGTATTTTTGATAATATATGTAGTATTTTGGTTATAAGCAAAATCCGAATTTTGCTTGTACAAATTATTTGGTCATCCTATATATATATATATAAGTTGGCATAATTCATGCATTAGATAGATGAAACAACAAATGAAAATCTCTCAAATGGTAGGATCTATTGATAAACTTTAAAATCGAACTATTTTTAAATAAGGGGACCGATTTATCAAATTCTCTCATTTTGTCTGTATTAACACGTAGTTTTACACATTAATAAAGACATATATTTGTCCATATTATTCGTTTTACCCTGTATTTCTTTAACCAAATAATTTTGTATTTCACTGACTAGGTAATCTCCGATTGATAATTATTGTTCTTAAGTTGAATAAATTTGTATGTCGGCGTATCAAGAAAACTTCATCAGTGTAAGAAATACTCAAAAATAAAAATAAAAATTACTGAGAATCAACCTCAACGATACCACCCCCTAAATTTTAACAGATAAAACACGAAGAAAAAAAACAAAACAAAACAACAATGGAGCTCTAAAACCATCCAATATAGTTACACTACAACATACTCTAGACAAAAATAGAAAACATTTAGAAATGAATAAAACACTTAAATATGTTTCTTACGTGTTTTATTTGGGGACTTTGAAGTATATGGTATTTTGGAATTCATGTATTTGTTAATTCATTTACTTGTTTGATTTAATATATTTTGAGAGTATAGAGAGAGTATTATGTAATACAAATTTAAGAAATGTGTTACAAAATACATGAATTTTGGGCTTGAAAATACATGAATCTCATAATTCATAAATCAAACAGAATTTAGCTCGAATTCATGATTCATAAATACATGCACTCCATAATTCAACAAATCAAACTTTTTCATTACCTCGATGGTAAACAAAATGGGACATTAGCGAACTAATAAGTTATGCGTCTCCCATCCAGCGGGAGGTAATTTTTAGGTTAGTAGGCAAACAACCTACTAAAGACTTATTAAATTGCGAAAAGATTACAAAAGAATCTCACTGTTATGACCACCAAGGGAGCAAAAAAATACAAAAGAAACAAGAAAATAAAAGTACAAAAAGCCAAGACCACTCCAATGGTTGCATTAATTGGACAAACTGTTTTTATATTTTTAACCTTCCATTGTGTGGGAAGTAATTCATCAACTACTTTTATCTCCCACAATTAGTACGTCTACTACAAATAAAAACAAATCAATGTTACTTCTACAAATATAAAAGAAAAA
The DNA here is from genome assembly GCA_024447665.1 of Juncus inflexus. Lineage (NCBI taxonomy): Eukaryota > Viridiplantae > Streptophyta > Magnoliopsida > Poales > Juncaceae > Juncus > Juncus inflexus. The sequence goes on along the minus strand of JAJHPC010000012.1, from coordinate 8,873,906 downwards.
TAGGGTCATTTTGAAAAAGTACCCTCGATATGCAATCATAGAATATCAACTGATACAACCATAATTTCAGATGGGTTTAGATAAAAAAAAATATCATAAAATTTTGAAACAAAAAGAAATCCTAGAAACAAAAAGCAAAATTAGAAAGATCGCAATAGCAAAACAAATGTTGCATCTTTGCTTTATTAGAAAAAAAACACAAAACCTCTAAAGATTTCCAAAATAACTAAAATAAGTCATGCTATAACCGAATTTTCTTTGCCTTTATCCGCTTAGCCGCCATAAACGTAACCGCCGCCGATAAAGTATACCTAAACATAAAATTAAATGAAATAAAATAATTATAAATAGAACCGTTATAAAAACTAAAATACCATATATACACTTCTAAAAATATAAATATCATATTTAGCCTCCTACAATCTGAAAAAATATCAAATTATCATAATCAAATTTGATATTCTTAAATTTTAAAAGGGTAAACATGATATTTCTAGTTCTAGAAGGCTCAATACGATATTTTTAACTTTTTACAATGGGAAATACAAAATTCACCCTTACAAAAAAAATCAATCATAAACAAAAAACAAAACTAACCAAGTAAAAGTATAATTCAAATGATCCTGCGGCATAACACCGTGCTTAATCAAACTATCAGCATCTTTGGGCACAGGATAAGGATTCCTCGCTCCTGCGGCGTTATTCTCATCATCTTCTATTGGCTCAACCTAAATAGGATTTTCTGGAAGACCGCACTCGCGTGCAATTTGGGGGACGGATATGCCGCAAGATCATCTTAATTACTTAAAAATCTTTCTTAATAAATATCCCTCTTCTCTTAACGATATAGGTTTTCTTTTTGCAATTTCCAAAAAATTGCAGAGGCATTTTCGCAATTTAGGCACAACACAGGGCTTTTCCCAAAACAAAAACAAATTAACCATAAAAAACAAAAGAAAACTAACCAAGTAAAAGTATAATTCAAATGATCCTGCGGCATTACACCATGCTTAATCAAACTATCAGCATCCTTGGGCACAGGATAAGGATTCCTCGCACCTGCAACGTCATTCCCATCCTCCTCTATCGCCTCGACGTAAATGCAATTTTCTGGAAGACCACACTCGCGTGCGATTTGGGGGACGGATACGAAAAACCACTGGTGGGATTTTGGGTCGTTTTGCGGCACGAATATTGAGGGATTCTCGCTTGAGCGGATCACACCTGTTATTCTTACTGGAAATTTATTCTCTTTGGCCTGTAAATGAATAAATGAATGAATGAAATGAGGGTTGATGAATTTCATGCGGGGCACTGTTAAATCTTGAAATATTACGAGTATCCTATGAAAAATGAGAAATATTACGCAATTTTTGTAGCTTGCTTCATTGCCTTTATATCATTCATGAATAAATGAAAAGTGGGGAAATTTAGTTTTTTTATTTTTTGAAAATTATTAGAGAAATTTCGAGTTTTGTAACGCAAATCAAGATATTTCACGTTTCGAAGAGAGGTATATGCGATATTTTGAGGTTTTGTAGGGTTATTTATGCGTGAAATTCTGATATAAGATCCTCATCAAATAACTATTTTTTCCTACATAAAACTTCGAATAGTATTTTGAAATACAAACCTTAGGAGAAAAATGTTTCTTCGTGGACCAAAAATTCCACCAAGAAGCAGTTTTCTCATCTTTATCTTGTTCGGATTTTGAAATTTCTTTTGAATTATTTTCGCCTTTTATATGCTTGTCTCGCCAGCTCTGCGGAACCCAACCTCTGTTTATGAGTATCGGCGTTTGCACACTGATAAAATATTCATTAAAATTAATTAATAGATTAATTCAACTATTAAAGGAAAATAAGGATGCATTTTAAAAGTTTGATAGTAGGTAGATTAGAAGGATTAATTCAATAGTACAGGGACTAAATTGCATTACTATTAAAATACTAAATATAAGGGTGTTCATTCTGTAGGTTTGGTTCAAACCGAATTATAAACCGACCGATTGAACCGAACAAACCGAATTTTAATTCGGTTAAACTGAACAAGACAAGAAATAATTTTAAATTTTAAATTTTCTAACAAATATAATTATATTTTACTAAATTAGGAAAATTAAATATACATCATATAAAATATAATTAGATTATTTTAAAACATGATTAGTCTGGTCTCTTTGGAGACATCCATTAAAAAAATGTTTAATTTAGAATCAACATTTAAATCATGGAAAAAATAAATAAAAATATGAAAAATGAGACTTACTCATCCGGTTCGGTTCATTCGGTTTTATATAATACAAAAACCAAACCAAATAAACCGAATAGTTCGAATTTTTAAACCGAACTAAAAATGATGAACCGAACAACCAAATTTGACCAGTTCGGTTTGGTTCACCAATAAGCCGAACGTTTGAACATCCCTAATTAAATGTAATCAAACCCTCCATTATGGAAATTCCAGAAAACCCCTCTATTCTCAAGAAAATTGCAAAAAAGCTCCAACTTTTTGTTAAAATCTGATACGCTAGTGAACTCATTCTAATCAATATTTTTTTGAATAAAATTATTTCTATTACAAAAATATCAATTTTTAGCGGTGTTACGTTAGGCTTCTTTGCAATTTCCTAAAGAATGGAGGTTAAAACTCATAAGAGCAATAAACTAAAAAAGCACTTCAAAATTTAATTAGTTTAAACACATACCCAGCTTCTCTTGGGATCAGAGGGGTAATTATGTAATACCCATTCTCCGTGACTCCAGAAATGCTTCTAGAACGCGGGCCCACAAAGACGGACTTCTCCTCCTCAAAATCTCCTTCACAAACGAGCTTTCTGAACTCCAAAGAAGGAATTTCACTGCTCAAAAACGGCAGCTCTTTGCACGTCACAGGGTCTGCTTCTAACCTTTTTCTTCTGTAATCCAACATCTCTATCTGATATAAAAGGAAGATGGAATATTATGAGAGAAATGTTCGAAAGTTTGAGTCTTTTAGGGTTTTACTTTTTCTTGGCGCCTGATGAGCTGCCATGTTCCGAGTCCGAAAGTGATTGCGCCGGGAAGAAATAAGAGCAGTTTAGATATTAGTCCTCTTTCTTTCTCTGTAAATTAAATCAAAATAAAAAAGGAATTAGAGAAAAAGTTATGTCAGTTTCTATTCGAATAAAGACGAAATCAAAAGTTTGAAAGCCAGACATTTCTATTGGAATCAAAAGTTTGAGAAGGTAATCAAATTCCCGTCTTATGATAGTTTTGAGCACGAACTAATTAACGGCTCTACCCAAATGCTCAGTTTAAATTGCAATGGCGAAATTTTTATTACATGACGAGAGAGGAGCGAAAGAGAGAACCTTGGGATTGAGATTGAGAAGCGGCCGGAGGAAGAGGCTGAGACGGCGGAAGAGGAGCATCAGCCGCGGCGGAGAAGGCGGAGAAGCGGGTGGTGGATGCTCCGAGTCGGAGTTGATTGAGTTTCAGTGACTTGGAGATGGAGGCCGCCATTTCAAGAGCGAGCTGATCATCCCACCCATTGACCTTCGAACTTTTTAGTATGGGCCATAGCTTAAGTTTGGGCTTTCATTTACCAATGCTAAAAATGTGCAATTAAAATAGTTGCCGGCTATGTTACGTGGATACTTTAAAAATTCGACCGTGTTCATGTCGGACACGGCGTTCCTTGAATACTCCTCAGATACGTATTCGACATATCATGTGGCATGTCAAATATTTTATTATTAAAAATCATCAAAACACTTCTTAGATATTTCTTAGGACATTCCTCAGATACGTGCATTGGCTTATTAACGCAATTATTGCACTGTATTTTAGAGACTAGTTCATCTCACTTTTCTATTACAGTAAATTTTGATTATTTAGTGTCAAATTTTCATACACAAACATGTAAAACGTTAAATACTTATATGCATGTATAAAAGTGTAACTTCAAATGTTATATATATTATATCACTTATAAAATATTAGATATAACTTTCTAATTAGAAGGTAAAAATATTATGTATAATTCTTTAAAATAAAATAAAATTGACATAAATAATATATACAATAATTAAATTATATATTTTATTCATAATATATATATATGTGTGTGTGTGTGTGTGCGCGCGCGCGCGCGCGCTCTACTTTTTTTATAATTGCCGTGTCAACGTGCCCGTGTCGTGTCAGGCATGACACCCGTGTCCATGTCCGTGTCAACATAGGTTACCAGCTATATCAGGGAATACTTCAAAAATCTAGCCCTATCGTATCAGGTATTGTATCGGATACCGACATCCATCTCGGATACTCGAATATCATATTGGATATGTTACGTAGTGTATTTTAATATTTTATCTCAAAATAATAACGAATACTTCATAGATACTTTTTGTATCGGAAACAGATACTTCTAACATAATAAGATATATTCTTAAAATATATGATGACATATATCAAATTAATAAAATCCGATAAGACATATAACTATTTAACTAATTATACCAAATAAATATGCTACAGCGAGGTATTTCTATAATATCAAGTTTTAAGTATCCAAAATAATACATAATATTGACATATTCGTATCCTAGATTTTTTGAAATTTGCTTTATCAATGTATTATATCAATGTATTAGTATTAATATCGTATTAGATATGATACACATATCTCTATTCGTGCAACATGGGATATAAAATAAAGTATTATGATTTATCTGAGTATAAAATATTTTGATACGCAACAAAATGTTTTATGGCATTTTAAGGACAAAACTATTTTGAAGGTGTATGCTAAAATAACATAACATTGCATAAAAAAGGTTTTTAGGTAGATATGTTATAATTTATATTGTTAGTAATAGTATTTCATACATTAAAAAAGGCATAAACTTGGATGTTCGACCTAAAAAATATATGAATAGTAAGAGAATACTTAATATAAATGTTAATTGAATATCATAAAAGGATAAATTATATTTTCTACAACAAAAAATATATAAAATAATTCTATGGTTTTCCGTCACAGTATTTGAATGACCATATCATTCTAGGTGTGTTATTTGAGTTTTGAGACGATATATTATTGATTTTTTTTCAAAATATCATTATTTTCAAAAATAAATCAATACATACCATTGTTTTGAAAATAATGGACTAATTACCATTTCCGCCACTATTAGTGGCGGAACAAAGTCTGTTCCGCCACTAATTGTGGCGGAACATATACAATTTTTTTTTTCCAAAATCCGCCCATTTGGCGAGTTAAACATGATTAATTATTGTAAAAAATCTTGTTCCGCCACTAGTAGTGCGGAACATGTTAAATAAATTTTCAAACCATCCTAACGGCTAAACATAGCTCATAAATTGGTAACTAGCCTAAAAAATTGAAGAATTAACTGTTCCGCCACTACCACTGGCGGAACAAGTTTATATTTAGCCTGTTCCGCCACTAATAGTGGCGGAACAGGCTATAATTTTTCCTTCCCCCTGACTGAAAAAATACGAAAAATAACCCATGTTCTGCCACTCATTATGGCGGAACAGATAAAATTTACACCTGTTCTGCCACTCTGAGTGGCGGAACAGGCCCAAAATTTTCCCCATCCCCTGACTGGAAAAATGCGAAAAATAACCCATGTTTCGCCACTCATTATGGAGGAACAGATGAAATTTACACCTGTTCCGGCACTCTGAGTGGCGGAACATGGGTTATTTACAAAAAAACCCACCTTTTAACCCGTTCCACTCCCCCCCCCCCCCCCCGTTCGACCCGACCGTATATTTTTGGGCGAAAATTGGGTGATTTTTGAATGAAAAAACGCCAAAATTAGTAAAAATTAAAAGAGAAAGAAAGAATTAGAAGAAAGAAGAAAAGAAAGGTAATTGATTTTATTTTATTTTGAGTTTAGGTTTAGTTGTTGCTGTTAATATTTTTTGAATTTATTGAAATTAGAATAAATAGGTTTGAATTAATTGAAGTTAGATTACTTTGTTTGATTTGTTAGATTAATGTATTTGATTTGTTTGAATGAATTTGGTTGAAATTATTGATTAAAAGTAATTTTTTTATTAGGGTAAAATAAGGAAGGTGAAGGTGAAGGTGAAGAAGAAGAAGATATTAGGTTTATTCGGTATGTATAATTTTTGTAGTAATTTTTTTATGGATTGATTGAAATTAGGATAAATAAGTTGAATTAATTGAAGTTAGATTAATTTGTTTGATTTGTTAGATTAATTTGTTTGATTTGTTTGAATGAATTTGGTTGAAATTATTGATTAAAAGTAATATATTTTTTTTATTAGGGTATAATAAGGAAGGTGAAGGAGAAGAAAAAGGTGAAGAAGAAGAAGAATATATTAGGTTTATTCAATATGTATAATTTTTGTAGTAATTTTTTTTTAATTATGAAAATATTCAATAAATAAGTATGTATAATATTCAATATTCAATAAATAAATATTCAATATTCGGTATGTATAATATTAAGATATATACACTACTACAAAAAAGGCCTTTAGTAACGGTTCTGAAATTAATTCTATGTCAGTTTTGAACCGTTACCTATGGCAATGTTACTAAATATATTAAACAACCGTTATTAAATCTGTGTTGCTAAAACTTACCTTTCGTATCGGTTCTAAACAAATAACCGATATAAAACGCAAATATCAGCAACGGTTTCTTACAAATAACCGTTACAATTTAAATACAGTTAACCGATATAAAACGCACAAAATCAGCAACGGTTCCTTCAAACAACCGTTACAGAATAAACACTTTTCGTATCGGTTCTCAAGAAATAACCGATACAAAATAGTAACGGTTCCTTCTAAAGAACCGTTACAGATGTACAATCATTAGTATCGGTTCTTCCCAAATAAACGTTATTAAACTTAAATTAGTCGCAACGGTTTTTCACAAAGAACCGTGACAGATAAACTTAAGACATCGGTTTTTTGTAAGAACCGTTGCTAATTTTTAAAACGGGAAAATATTTTTTAATTGTAATATTGTTCTTAGTATCGGTTTTATGTTAATAACCGTTACTAATCGTATATAATTTTTTTTTATGCAACCGATTTCTCTGGCTAGCCCATATTGCTAGCCATAAACCCTAAACAAGCACACAAATTAAAATTCACCGAAATTATATATATTATTATTCAAAAAAAACTTGTTCATACAAGAATCAAATATTTTCACAAATAAATTCGACAACCCTATCCTTCATTTCCTCGATATCCTGCTCAGGATACGTTTCTGGTCCGATCGACTGTACAAAATGAAAATTTGTAAGAAGTTGAACAAATCTAAAATGGAAAGAAAAATATGAATGAATTTATAAATATTTTTTTCATACCTTTGGAAGAGTAGGGCCCGATGGGCCGTGAATTGTTATTATGTCCCACATTGTCCTCATGACATAATAACCGCATTCGCTTCCCTCTAGTTGTTGTGGGCCCTACAATTTAAAAATAAAATAAATGATTAGTTACCCCTAAACCGTAAACCCCCAATTCGTGGAATTAAAATTTAGAAGGCCAAATACCGAAAATACCTTAATCCTTGAATATTTTAATTTCTTATGACTCTTCATGTCCTTATCCGAGCAAAAAATTCTTGTCGCTCTGGAACACAATTAAATTAAGTCAGAAAATAGTTTTAATTAGTATATATATTTAGGTGTTGTAATATTTTAAATTACTTACGTGTTTAATGCATTATAGATAAGCAACCCCGGTACATTCTGATTTGTCGGGTTCACGATGTAAACATTAAACTTCGACATTTGTATAGCAAGAAGAATCCAATGTTCCCTACAAATCATATTAAATTTTAAAGTTAGATAAATTCGGAAAAATAAATACAATATTTATTCGTAAGAAAATATTCTAACTGTGAAATATAAGGCAGAAGGATGTAACTGTCGGAATTTTGAGCCGCCTTCATAACATCGGCCAGATAACTAGCAGCTGCACTTAAATCGGATGCAACCATAGTTTCCGAGCAACGATATGGATCGACGAATAGAAAATTGCCTAGCCCGAATTCTGCGCACTGACGTGCACAAACCCTGCAAGTAAACCCAATTAGGTCTTACTGAAATAAAATATTAAGAAAGACAAAATTTGTGTAAATTCATACATGCAGAAGATTTGTAGAATCGAGACGTTGATCCAATCATTCTTGAAGAGATCAACGATGTCGGAAATCGACAGACAGATACTGCCGTCAATTCCGAATGCCTCTTCGCCGAATGGGATGTCGAAGACCTAGATGTCGGGGAGTTGGCTCATCAATATCATGTATAGCCACTTAGATTTTCTGTTCATGGTTCGAAGCGTTTCCTCGTCAACAATCGGGTCCCGTTCGACAGCTGGCGTTGCACTCTGCGCCATGTCGGGCTTTTTCTTCTTCACGGGGGCCGATTTCTTCGTTGTCACGGCCTGTATATAAAAATTTAAAATATTGAGTATAAATGAAAATTTAACTAGTACATATTAATAAAGTAGCGAAAAGTAAAAATACCTTATCGGGCAGCTCCACTAAGTGTGCAGGCCATGCGACATACGTTCCGATCAATTGGCCTACGTGTTCCGTATCGTCAACGGGACACAGAACACGCACGTAAGCTAGGCCTTCGATGACACTTTCGATACAAACCCTAACATGATCAGACGGAATGGGGTTGTTGTGAATTGAAACGCCGGGACCCGATGGATATAACTTCCCATGCGCTACGAAAATCCGGCCCTCATCATGTAGAACCCAGAGTTTGCATGGAGTGGGACCCTGAAAAAAGTTTTCACGTTAGAAACTATAATTAATTGAATATAGTATAATTTGATTTTATTGAAAAAATATTAACTTGGATTTCTTGGAGATGTTGCGTGGCGACACCAGATTGGAGCTCATCTGAGTGGGCGGGCGAAAATCTTGCGGCGAAGTTTGTAAATGCGGGGCATCATTCAATTTTGAGGCTAACATCCGTATTTGTTCATTGAATTCCTCCGCTTGTTTGGCCAATGCCGAATTTATTTTGGCATCCAATTCCGCCTGGGTGATGCAACCGGCGTGACTAGTTTTCTTCCTTGGCACTTTGCCGTAAACGGTTGACAATGTGGCAAACATGGAGTGCCCCCGTATCCTCCCTGGATGCTCGGGTGTCCCAATCGAAGAACTCAAGATATCGTTGTATCGGTCCGATTGAAACAAACCTTGAGATGCTTCTCGAACCTTTATTTCATGTGACGAAATTTTTTATAAAATGGTATGTAATTAAATTTATATTTAAATTTATATTGAAATAACATAATTCACGTACCACGCGCTGCAGGACCTCATTAGCCGCCGGATTCGGGACTGTCAAAAAACCCTCGGCTGTCGGCTTAGCTCTCGCCCTCAACCATCTCCAGCTTCTAGAGTCAGCAACTGAACTAACTCCCGATGAGGACGAAGACGATAAAATGACTTCATTGCTGTCCGATTTGAGTCATTTATACCCGGCCGATCCGAGTCTGTGCGGATGGATGTTGTGCTTTTGTGCCTCTTTCCCTTTCTCGCTCTTCCTCTGTTAATGAACCGTTACATATATTAATATTTGCAATTAATAAATTATTTGAAATAATTAACATCCAATACCTTAAAATCATCGGATTCTTTCTGCCGACGGATCTCTGCCCATGCTTCCTCTGAGATGTTGAATACATCACACGGGTTTTTGGGATTCGGCCGGCGGATGAAGTCTCTCACAAGTCTGCCTTTCCAAATCTTCCAATCCTCTCCCATGCGGCAGATGATTTTTTTTCTTGTGAGTGTCATCCATGATATTCCAATAATCCTAAAAAAAACATATTTACAATATTACTTTAATTTTGCTAAAAAAAACCCGAAATAAAAATTAAAATTAAAATTAATAATATTAACCCGAAATAATATTGACCCGAAATAAAAATTAACCCGGAATAATATTAACCCGAAATTTATAAGGCTACCCCGAATCTGTAAACCCTAAACCCTAAAACCTAAATCATCCGTCATAAACCCTAAACCCGAAACCCTAAACCCTAAACAAACCGGGTTTACCATCATTTCAGTCCATAGATCTTCTTTAAGTTGCACGTCCACCCGCCTCCAGTCCTCAATCGTGCAAGGAATATGATCTCTCGCTAAAACCGCCACATATGTTGTAAAATTGGCCGCAAGTGGACCGGTTGGGGTGCCGTCCTCTTCAAATTCAACGTGGATAGAAGATGGTGCCTTCTTACGTAATTTCTCGCATGTTGTCCTTGCTCGTTTTCCTGATCCGTCCGACATATTTGCAAGCCCTAAAATTCGACGAATTGGAAGCGACTCAGTAAGAAGAGTGGTTTTTTTGATTTGAGGAGATTATTCGGAGATGAAGAGAGTAAGAGGGAGAGTATATAACGCGCCAGGCAACTTAGTAACGGTTTTCCGAAAATAACCGATACAGATTTCAATTTTGTATCAGTTATCTGTACAGAACCGATACTAAGTGACCAAATTTTGCTCCGTTGCACATTTCGATTTAGCTAACATTTAGTATCGGTTATACGTGAAAACCGATACTAAATTTCAATTTAATATCGGTTTTTTCTATATAACCGATACTAATATTTTCCCGGGCTGCTAGTAAAAAAAATTTTCAAAATTCTGCCGCTCAGTAACGGTTCTTAAAACTAACCGATATTAAATTCCAATTTAGTATCGGTTTTTCAAGTATAACCGATACTAAATTTTAGCTAAATCAAAATGTGCAACAAAGCAAAATTTGGTCAAAATAAACGATACAAAATTATCTATATCGGTTTTACCAAAATAACCGATACTACTCTGTTCAGTATTTAGTAGCGCTTGTAGAGAAAGAACCGCTATTAAGTTCACTATGTATCGGTTCTTCTCAAGGAACCGATACAAAATGCAAGTTTCACCTTACAATTTAAAAAACCTACGCATGTGAATAAAAAAATAAAATTACACATCCAAATAAAAGAATAAAATTACACGTCTAAATAAAAAAAAATTACATGTCTAAATAAAAAAATAAAATTGCACACATAGAAAATAAAAATATAGTTAGATATGAAAATTACATATTTAATTAAAACACATTTATTTATTCTTCTTGGATTTTGGCGGTTCTACCCACACACCTTCTTCATGATCTGAATGGAAATATGACATCTGCGTATTATGTTCATCTTGCATGGGTTCTATTCCGGTGGAAAATGGAGGTATTTCGTCGAACTGATCGTATTCTTCTTCGTCCACTACATCCCCAATTCCGACAATTCGTATTTTATCCGAAAGAACTACATGCCAATTTTTATCGCCCGGGTCGACAACATAAAAAATCTGTTTTGCTTGTTTTGCTAATATGAAAGGGTCGTGTTGATAACCCAATCAGATAAAGTCGACAGATACAAACTCTTCTTTGTCTTTTTTGACTCCAAGGCGATTATCGATCCATTTACACAGAAATAGGGGTATCCGAAATTTGAAATAATCTAATTCCCATATCTCCTCAATCCAACCGTAATACGACATTGATGTATCTTCAGAACCTGATAAAGCTACTAATGTCACTCCACTATATACTAATGTCACTCCACTATTTTGCACTGTACTTTTACCATCTTGTTGCTTGGTATACCAAATAAACCCATTCATGTCGTACCCTTGATAGGTGGACACGGTTGTTCCGGGACCATTAGACAGCCATTTAACAGATTCGTCGGTATTTTCTGATCTCTCAGACCGTACTTTGTACGCGAACCATTTTAAAAAATTAATATTATGCTCGTTGGTTATCCAGTTTTCCTCTCTTGAAGGATTCCGTCGTCGTAACTCGGCCAAGTGCTCATCCACATATGGAGACATGACCGCAAGGTGTTGCAGGACTTTCAGATGAGCTTTGTTTCGTAATTCGAGCCCAACTTTAACAAGTTTGAATCCAATTGTACCGGTACCGTGGAGTCTACCCTCGTGTCGAGACTTGGGAAGACCAATAGGTTCGACCCCGTCTAGATAATCAATGCAGAACTCGATTACCTCTTCTGCGACATACCCTTCAACTATGCTTCCTTCGGGGCGAGAATGGATTCGGACTAGTCCTTTTAATTGACCCATGGCTCTCTCAAATGGGTACATGTATCACAAGAACATTGGCCCACACATTTTTATCTCCCTGACCAAATGAACGATTAAATGCACCATGATATCAAAAAATGAGGGCGGAAAATGCGTCTCCAGCTCACAGAGGGTCAACACGACATCGGCCTGTGGAACACGTTTCTTCCGCGCAAACAGGACACGCTTTGGCTCCTTTATTCCTGAAACCCGACAAGTTACTGTATGCAGGAAAATCATTAATCGTGCACAAAATCATGGCACGGAGGGTAAAAAATTCTTTATTCCATGCATCATATACACGCACTCCGTCCCTCCACAGTTTATCAAGTTCCTCGAACAGTGGAGCTAAAAACACATCTACATCATTTCCCGGCTGTTTAGGACCCGAAATTAGCAAAGGCATCATTAAATACCGTCGTTTCATGCACAACCATGGAGGGAGATTGTAAACACATAATAAAACCGGCCACGTACTGTGACGACTACTCATATTGTCGTAAGGATTCATTCCGTCCGTACATAGCCCTAACCTCAAATTTCTAGCATCACCGCCGAAATCATTGAATAACCTATCAATGTTCCTCCATTCGGGAGAATCAGCGGGATGTCTGAGCATTCCGTCGTCTTTACAACAATCGCGATGCCACTGTAACAATTTAGCGTCATTTGGATTTGCGAAAAGACGCTGAAACCTTGGTATTATTGGTAAATACCAAAACACTTTCGCTGCAGGTCTCTTTCGATCATCGCTGTCATCGTCCTTCTTATTGTACCGCGAAGCGTTAGACGTCGGACATTTATCCAAATCTTGATACACTCCTCGGTATAATATGCAATCATTTGGACATGCATTTATTTTTTCTACTGACATACTCAAAGGACACAACAACTTTTTGGCCCGATAGGTTGAATCCGGCAACTCATTTTTTTCAGGGAGCATTTCTCCTAACAGTTTGAGTAAAGATGTGAAACTTTTATCGCTCCATCCATTTTTGGCTTTTAAGTTGTATAATTTAAAAATAGCTGACATTTTGGTAAATTTCATGCAACCGGGAAATAACGGTACGTTAGATTCATTACAAAAAATTTCAAAAATTTCAGGAATATCATTAAAATTTTGTGCTACATCATTTATCATTTCATCCAAATCATCATTATTTTCATTAAACTGTGAAATATCTACATTTTCTTCATTCTCATCCCCCAATTGATCATCTTGTACAAAAGTGTCCCCATCTGGTGCAGCTTCTATAAATTCACCCAAATCTGGTACAACAGATACAGTCGTGCTTGTCCCAATGTTATTGCTCTCTCCATGCCATTTTCAATGGGTGTATCGCCCCTTAAATCCATGACAAATTAGATGGTCTCTAACTCCTCGACGACAAGGACAAAGAAGGGTCCGTACACCTCTCAGCCTCATATCTTCCATGGCACATTTCACAAATTCATCAATGCCTCTCAAATATTCAATTGTGTCTCGCTTGATCCCATACATCCAACTGCTACGACGATCCATCTGAATAAAAAATTAAATTATATCAGGCTATGGGCCGGTCAACAATCCTAACCCACTCTCTCTATATTTTGTCTCATTAACACACATACGTTAACTGCAATGTAATGTTTGAGAAAAATTCGGCAGCACTTCCCCTAAGCTCCCCGAGTACGCCAACGCACATTTCAATATGCGTACGTACCCGTGAGAACAATAGGAGAAATACTACCGAATTCTTCTCAAACACCACATTGCAGTTAACGTATGTGTGCTAATCCTAAATGACACAAAATATTCAAAGAGCAGTCCCAAAGACGGGGACTATTCGAGATTAATCCCTATTGGATTAATCTCGAACGGGTTGGATTAATCTCAAACGGGTACCGAGACCAAAATTATTGTAAGCAGAGTTTGCTGATAAAGAAAATAACAGAGAGCTTTCTTAATTTCTCTTTGATCTATGAAATTCGCTGGTTGCTGGAGAAAAGTCTGGCAGCCAATGAAATAAGTTGGTAAAGTAGCCCTAATATTTTTAGCAGCAGTTTTTACAACAAAACCGTTACCAAACTCAACAAGTTATTGCGCATCTGCATCGATTTTTACAGAAAAACCGTTACCAAAGATCCACACCACATACTACAACGATTCCTTCAATAAACCGTTACAGAATAGATTTTTAGCAACCGTTTTTAAGCTAAAACCGTTACGAAGATATCTCTTCTGCATCGGTTTTTACGAGAAAACCGTTACTAAAGGGCATTTTCATTTTAGCAACGGTTTTTGAAAAACAACCGTTACCAAAATAGGCTACTCTGCATCGGTTTTTCAGAAAAACAATTATCAATATATTCTGCATTGGTTTCTTGACAGAACCGTTACAGATTGCATCGGTTCCTTTCAAAAACCGTTACAATTTTGCATCGGTTCCTTCAAGAAACCGACACTAACTCTATCCGCAACGGTTTTGTCCCATAAACCGTTACAGTATTTGCATCGGTTCTTTGCGGAAACCGTTGTACAATATTTCTGACAACTTTTTAGACTTCTCTTGTCTCACTTAGCGTCGGTTTCTGAAATACAGCCAATATTGAAAGTTTAGAAATTAATTTCGAAACTGCCATTGGCCTTTTTTAGTAACGTTTTTTGTATAAACCGTTATTAAAGGGGCGTTACTAAAGGTCTTTTTTGTAGTAGTGATATATTTTTTTAAAAAGTTAAGTAGTAATATTTATTTGATTTTTTTTTAAGTTAAGTAGTATTATATAGAAATAACCCCCTATCTTTTATCAATATTGCAAAAAATACGTATGTTAAACTTTTCATTTACTAAAAACCCTACTTTTCAATCCATATTTTAGTTAAAAATGTTGAAATTACCATTTTAGCCCTACGGAAAAAATTCCAAAACAATTTATTAAATTTTTTTTCTAAAACGATATTTTCTGACAAAAAAAAATTTCGTAAAAAATAAATTTATAGAAAAAATATTTTCTGACAAAAAAAATATTTTCTAGAAAAACTATTTTATAAACTATTTTTTTAAAGTCTTACAATATTATTTATAAAAGGTAAAAATTGTTAAATTATTTTTTTTAACTTCTACAAAAAAAAAACTTCATAGAAAATAGTCTTCTAAAAAAGATGTCGTCTGGAGCCGGTTCAAGTCGGGATAGACCTAATCGGGCGAACAAGGGGAAGGCTCCAGTGGTTGAGCCTGAACGTCCAACATATTGTCCGCTAAACGTATTACAAGACAGACACAGAACAAGATATTTCGACGGGCAAACACAAGCAATGTCGAGTACATTACCGGGGAGTTATCGGTTCAGGTAGCATCAGACAGCGGTAATGTATTTAAATATGGTTATATATATGTATATATTTTATTACGTAAAAATATTGTACTTATATTTGTCGTTTATGCTGGTAACATGGAACTATCAGTACGAGCCATATTTTCTAAATGTGTGCTTGTTACAAACGTTGAAAATAGGTTATATTCCTATCGAGGCTACTATGATAAGTGCTCTGCAGGAGTGGTGGAGACCGGAGACGCATACATTTCATATGCCACACGGGGAAATGACCATCACGTTGGATGATGTGTCATGTTTGTTGGGGATGCGGGTTGATGGTACGGCGTTGTGTTTGAATACTGCAGACATTAGTTGGGTAAATAAAGCGACGGAATTGCTCGGAAAAACCCCACCGGCGAATATGTTCAGAGGTGACAAAAGGAAAAGACGGATTTTAGTTTACAAGAAATGGTTCACGGAAAATTTCTCCGATTTGGAAAATGACGCCCCCCTATTAAGGGTGCAACAATAATGTCGAGCTTATATAATAGCATTCTTCACCGACGTTTTATTTACCGACTCGAATGGAGATTCATATTCTCTCATGCCATTAGTATTTTTGGAAAATATGGAAAATTTACACGAGTGGGCATTTGGGAGTGCAGTTCTCGATTATCTTTACCGAGAGTTGTGTAAAAGTACCGGTCCAAGTCAGAAAAATATGGGGGATTGCATGTTATTATTACAATTATGGGCATGGATGCATTTTCCTGCTCTTCGACCGGATGTTTCGTTGACCCCCGAAAGAGTGAATATGTACGAAAATCCGGATTATAATGATACGGTTGGAATGTTATTTATTGGTGCTACTAGAAGAGACGATAAGAAATCTAACCATTTGCAGTCACGTCGGGACTTGTTCGACAATCAACCAGCAGATGCGGCAGATTGGGCATCTTACGAAGAATTCTGCCCGAGACTGCCACCCATTTGTGCTGAAGAAAGAGATATGTGCTTACTCTCTTTGCCGTTGATATATATGTGGATTGTCGAGCGTGTCCGCCCTCAGAGGGTGATGCGACAATTCGGGTATCGGCAGAAAATCCCCCCCCCTCCAAAAAAAGAGGAACCCGTATATGATAAAGAATTGCACGACTGGAAACAAGGCCGCGAAGATAATTGGCCGGAGATTCACGAGAAGGGGTGTATCTATGGGAGAGTAAATGGCTACAAGCCCCAAAGCGTAAGCCGCCACTGTACGATTCCAGCCAAACTGACGCATATATGAGGTGGTATTATAGCGCGTCTAATCCGATAGTGCAGTCTCAGGTTCCGCACGGTACAAGAACATACCGCCCTATTATTCCGGACAAAAGAGCCGCGGTAAATATTTCGTATATAATATTTTTCATAATATTTCCCATAATTTTTTTAAGTTTAAAATAAATATTTTTCTAAAGGCAAAAAGTATAAGGGATGGAGGCAGCATAGGATTCAAAATGTTTAGAGAAGTTGGTTCGATGAGTTTAACAGAAATAAAAGCCGGCATAAAGAAGTGGTTAGGATGTACGAAGATGTCATTGGAGCAGCTTATTGAATTTAACGCGGGAGATGAATGGGATATTCTGGACACGGCAGAGGGAGGAGAAGAAGAAGGAGAAGAGGAATGTGGAGAAGATTTCATTCAACTCACTCAGAATCAAACTCAGACTCATCAGATGATGACTCGAGCGGCACGAAAGGGGAGAGCAGCCGGCAGCGGCAGAGGTCGTTAGGTTTTATTATGATTGCTTATATTAAGATTTCTTAAGTTAGGATTTGTTATGTTATGGTTTGTTTTGTTATGATTTGTTATGTTATGTTAGGATTTGTTATGTTAAGGTTTATTTTGTTATGGTTTGTTATGTTATGTTATGTTATGTTATGTTATGTTATGTTAGGATTTGTTATGTTAGGATTTCTTAAAGGAAAACAACAACATACTACAAGTTCTTAAATAAAAACAAGACATAACACACGTTCTCAAAGGAAAACAACATAATACAACTCTAATAAAATAATATAACCAGTTTAGGGTTCCGTTCTATATCGGCCTCTACCCCTTTGCGTGCACCTTGGTGCAGTGTGTCCGGATAATTTGCAAACACTGCAATTCCTCCCACAACTCTCTTTGTTCATGGTGTCCATAGTATTGTGGAATCGTTTTTTCTTTCTTCTACCACGCTTCATTCTTCCATTCGAATCTTTCCTTACAAGTTTTTCACCAGGAACCAACGTAATATCACAAACTTCTGCGCGTGGCCTCCAATGCGATTTGTCCTTTACATGATAGAAACTCATGTTGTATGTACGCCTCAGATTACCCAATGAATAACATTTATTAATGAACGGCTCATGCGATACCCTTTTGTGCATGCAAACTGCTATGATGTGTGAACACGGATAATAATATATCTGAGGCTTCTGGCACCCGCAACTACCTTCATTGAAATTCACTTCCCAAAGCTTTCCTACACTTCCGATACCACTAATCGTCTGCCGAGGGATTGTCTGTACCTGATAGATTCCTCTATTAAAATTATAACAAGTGACTGTATGTGAAGCAGCTTTATTGGCCCTTTTATCCAATTTGAACATCAAATCAACATCTGGCCACCTATTTTACGTGTTAGTAGCATTCTCTCCATATTTCACGTGATAAGAATTGAGCTTGTAAAAAGTCCCCATCACAATTGGCGTAACAGGCAGTTTTCTTATTCCTTTGAAAACAAAATTCATTATTTCGGCATTATTACTAGTTATTTCGCCCCACTGACGACCATTCTCATCGTATGAAAGAGCCCATTTGCTTTTCGCCAATGGCGCTAAAAACTTTGTCGCCTCTTTTTTACTTAGCTTTTTAATTTTTTTCCACAATTTTTCAAATTTATATATATTGTGTGCTCGAGCTAATGATGTAAGCAACTTGAGATACTGCTTTATTTTTTACGTGGGTACTCAAATTTGTTTCCAAATGACGAGAGCAATATCGATGATATCCGTAAGGTTCCTTCCATTTGTCGCCTCTCATTGCATTTATTATTCCAGCATGCCTATCCGAAATAATACACAAACCACTGTGATTACCGAGCATGTTATGCAAACACTTAAAAAACCACTCCCAAGTCTCATTTTTCTCCGTCTCAACCAATGCAAATGCTAAAGGAAATAATTGACTATTTGGGTTTTTAGCGATTGCCATTAGTAAGGTTCCTAGGTATTTTCTAGTTAGAAATGTTCCATCTACGTTAAAACAGGTTTGCAAAACTTGAAACCATGAAGTGATGGGCCGAATGCCCAAAACAATCCTTCAAACTCGGTCTCACCATTACTATTTATAGCACCAAGTCTAAAAGAGTAACGAGTACTGACATTTGCTTCTTTTATTGCCGCCATATATTCAGGGAGCAAATTATAAGCATTTTTCCAATCCCCGAATAAGAATCTTATCACATGTTGTTTCGCGAGCCAAGCCTTCCAATACGATATATTATATTCATACTTCATTTTAACGGTTTCTATTATTGTTACGGGTTTAATTGCTAAATCTGCTCTAACGATATCTAGAACTAACCCCCAACAAGCGCACTGGTTAATTATTTGTGGTCTTTTATAGGTGTATGGTGGTTACATATGTGTGGTTGCATAAATATTTTAATCTGCCATAATTCTTGTTTATTTATTGATGCATGCAGCCTCCAATTGCATCTGTCGGCTTCATGTTTAAGCTTGTAGCGCACAATATATCTCTCTTTGTCTGAACTAGCGACTTCAATTTCTCGATGCCACATCACACTATAAAATCTTATAGCCGATTGTAACTCTGATTTCGTTTCAAATTTTTGACCCTTATATAATATTTCAACCCCTTTATGCGTACTACTTCCCGATAGAACATCATTTCTCGCAAATTCCCACATTGAAGTATCTTCGAACTCCGCCGCTGGCGGATCGCCGAAAATCCCCACACTATCCATCTGACCCTCTTCTGTATAAATAAATCTTTTCTGATGATTCATTCCCTCTTTTGTGCTTCGCCATCTCCATGCATTTCTTCTTCGTCTTCTGGACCCATTTCTGGTTCCTCATCTAATTCATCTTCATCATCTTCATCTTCAAATACCCTACTATCAAATATCGAAAATTCACCCTCACAATCTCCATTATTCATTTCATTATTTACGGGTTCTAATCTCTCATTCTCTTCCACATTTGCAACTACAGTTGTTCTACTACTAGTTCCTATTTGTGATTCTTTACTTGATTTTCGATCAACATATATTTCTAATTCTAAACCAACACTTCTTGACACACTCAGTAAATTGAACAAATTGTTTGTCATTCCTAATTTTTACTGGTCTAAAATGTCATTCGTTGCCGCTAAGGTAAGGATATTTATCTCGAATTAAAAGATTATCATTAAACGAGCAACCAATATTTTCATAAATTTCATAACACAATTGGTCATAATTTCTATTTGTAGTTGTACTTTCTGGAAGAACAGTAGGCTCAGATGGATCGTAACTGCAGCCGTTGGTGTTTTGAACAATCCGACCATCGTAATATAGAAATATTACGAGTTTTGTGCCATCTTCTTTCAAATATCTATTTTTTCTTCTTCCTAATTGCAATAATATTTCAACAACTCAAAAAAATATATACTAAATTGAACTAATTAAAAAGTTTTAAAAATAATTCTATAATAAATTACCTACTTCCTTCTTCCTTTTCTTTAACTTGCTTTTGCCTCCCCTAATTTTCCTCTATTTCTCCTTCTATTTTGGCTCAAAATCACCTTCAAATAGCCTCAAAATCGCTTTTTATTATTGGGGGTGCCATTTAGTAGATTGGGGAAGAGAGAGAAGGGGCATCTATTTATACTACTAACAGACCCATCAGGCTGTTCCGCCACTAGTAGTGGCGGAACATGGGTTATTTTTCACGGAACTGCAGTCAGGGATGGGGAAAGTTTTGGGCATGTTCCGCCACTCAGAGTGGCGGAACAGGTTTAAATTTCATCTGTTCCGCCATAATGAGTGGCAGAACATGGGTTATTTTTCGCATTTTTCCAGTCATGGGATGGGAAAAATTTTGGGCCTATTCCGCCACTCAGAGTGGCGGAACAGGTGTAAATTTCATCTGTTCCACCATAATGAGTGGCGGAACATGGGTTATCTTTCGCATTTTTTCAGTCAGGGGGAAGAAAAAATTATAGCCTGTTCCGCCACTATTACTGGCGGAACAGGCTAAATATGAACTTATTCCGCCAGTGGTAGTGGCGGAACAGTTAATTCTTCAATTTTTAGGCTAATTACCAATTCATGAGCTATGTTTAGCCATTATAATGGTTTGAAAATTTATTTAACATGTTCCGCCAATACTAGTTGCGGAACAAGATTTTTTACAATAATTAATCATGTTTAACTCGCCAAACGGGCGGATTTTGGGAAAAAAAATTGTATATGTTCCGGCACTATTAGTGGCGGAACAGATTTTGTTCCACCACTAATAGTGACGGAAATGGTAGTTAGTCCATTATTTTCAAAACATTGGTATGTATTGATTTATTTTTGAAAATAATGGTATTTTGAAAAAATAATTATATTATTAGATGTCACAGGTTCACTATAGACCCAACTAATTAGAACGAATAATGTCATATTAATTTGCTGAAGTGGCATGCTTTTATTGTACGTCATGTACTCATGCCATATTGTATTTGTCCTTTCGAGGGTATTTTTGCAAAAAGATATTTGTTATTATAATGTTCGTTTTTGTACTTCACAAATCACAATTGATAATGAAGTTTTTACACGCATTTTCTCATATCTTGACTGAAAAAATTATGGGGTTATTTGAGCCTAGACTATTGAATCTAGAAAGTGTATGTTGTATGTTAAGAAAAAACATATAATAGTTTGGAGGAGATCTATAGTGAACTTGTGATACCGTGAAACATCTAATAATTTCTTTTTTCTTTAAAAAATTATAATTCTTAATGAAACATTTTATTTCTCATGTTAAAACCGTCAAATATAAATTGGGATAATTTCATATATACCATTAAAAAAATTAAAATATCATATTTGCCACTCCAAAATTGCTAATATCATATTTGCCATTCTAAAACACAAAAATCTACCAAATTTACCATCCTTAAACTTGAAAAATATCAAATACATCCAAACCGTTAACTTTCCATTATATTTATTAGTTAAATATAATTTATTGTTATAAATTTTAATTAATCTAATAAATTTAATTTAATATGACTAAAATACCCTCACCCACATTTCCTTCTTTACTAAGAGAATTTCCATCTTCACCACATACTCTTATTGTATTCTCTTCAACCTTTCTATCTTTCTCCGAAGTCAGGCTCTCCAATTTTGTTTGTCAGGTAATGAAATCCTCTTTTACAATCCAATGTCGCTCAAATAATTTACATGTTGAATTTTCTCTTTTTCTTTTAGTTAATCAAGTCCACTTTTATGTCTTTTGTCCAAGCGTGCGACTCGAAGCGGAGAGCTGCCATTAACTGGTTTCTACAGTGTGAAGGTATACTATTTGTTATTAGTACATCAATATATACTACCTAATTACACAATAGATAGTTGTAGTTTTGTCTTCTTCAGATATTTTCTTATATTTTCTTTCTAGGATTTATTTTCTGAACTTAAAAATTAACCAAATAGTAGTAAATTTCATGAGATTCAGCTTTTACAATATTTCCTCAATTTACGATGGAAGTTTTTGTATATATCATGACACCAAAGTCCAATTCCCCTTTTCCTCTTTGATTCGGTTTTATTCTCTTCCAATTGCTCAGTTGCATTCATTTTTTACCACTATTTCAGAAATCTTTGCATTGATATGGACACGGAGAAGGATATTTCTGTGGAGATATATGATACCGAGAATATTCCTATGCAAGATAAATCTAGATGGGAACATATGGTGGAATCGCCCATTCTTGAGCAAGTAATATATATAACTATTAGATAGGAGTTAATTGTGACTTTTCAATTCTAATTAATAGTTTGAGATTAGAATATTAATACAGTAACTAATTCTTATTTTAGACAAGAAGAACCTGTTAATTATAAACTGAAAATAAAATATGGACGATATTTCAAGTTACTAAAGAACTCATTTAGAAGAAGTTATTGTTTTTCTAAACAGAAAACAATTTATACTGACATACGCTCATACAAGTGGAGTGATTTAATAGAGTAAGTGCAGAATATGTACCCATCAGATAGCAAGCCAACAGACTTTTATTCCACTCGACTCTGACGAGACAATTCTTGTTATGTTAAATATGTACGAGGAGAAGAAAGAAGCGAGGAGCTAAAAGTCAGTAAAAGATGTGAAAATGGGAAGCTGCAGCCCTATTTGAGCGTTATTTAGAATTATGTTTTCTGCTTGAGTTTATCTACAGTGCCCGAGTCATTTTTAAAATTTTATGATAGATTAAATCTAGACTCTTCAAGTTTCAGAGGGGTATTTTCCGTACTCAGTAATTAATACAAAATTAATTTTCATCAGTCCATTCCTTATTTCCGTTTCTCACATATGTGTGTCTTGTCTTCTCCATTCCATCATCTCCATTTCATCTCTTCTTTTTTCACTAATATAATAGTATATTAAAATACTATATTAGTACACAAAATAGTATAATAACACTAAAATTAGCAAAATAAATTATATAATAATACTAAATCTATGTCCATACTACAAACATAGTATAAAAAACTAAAAAAATGATGACTTAAAAATATATATTGATATTAAAAAATTTGTATTGTCACCAAAAAAAATAACTTATTCAAATCCAAAAAACAATATTCAAGAATCAGTTTAAAAAAATAAAATTTATGTTGAATAACTACAAAAAGACTAAAAATACTTGAGCAACAAATTAAATTACACAAAATGGTGCATCGGTAACAATACATAATTGCACAACATTATGTATTGGCACTAAAAATATTGAATTGGTTACGGAAAATGATATGCTAATAGTGAAAATGATATATTCTCACCGAAAATAGTACACTGGGTACATTAACACTGGAATGACACACACAAAATATATATTAGCACATAAATTTTATCTCGATATTTCAAAAGAAAAAATAATACAACTAAATAAGTTTACATTGTGACTTGGAAACATATATAATACTAAAAATATGTCTTATTGCTCAAAAAAACTTTATTGAACATCTAAAAAATAAAAATAATATCCATCCGTAACTTCTAAAAAAATTAACATTTATCAACATCAAAATTATACTGAAAAAACCCATAAAATTACTAAAATAATTGACCTAAAATATACAAAATGGTCTATTGGTGCTAAAATGATGCATCGACATCAATATCATACTTGTACAAAAAGGATATATTTGAACTACAATAGTATATTGGCATTAGAAAATGATCAATTAATGATGAAATTGATATATTCATACTAAAAATAGTACATTGGCACACAAGATGGCACGTTAACACTGAAGTTGGCACAAAAATATATATATTAGCATTTGACATAAAAAACCATATAATACAACCAAATTAAGTATATATTGTGACTTTAAAATTGTATGTTGACACCAATATCATAATTGTACAAAGATGATGAAGTGACACTACATCAAAAATGGTATAATTGCTATGAAAATGATATATTCAATTTGAGAACAATATCTTGTCACCTAAATTAGCATATTAGGCGTTGAAATAAGTATAAAAAGTAATACTAACACTGCAAGCTACATTGATATCACAAAAATAGTATGGGAAATGATATGGGCAGGAAATGATTTGATAGGAGCAGAAAAAATTGAGACAAAAAGACTTTTTTATCTTTATTTGTACATATCAATCAATTGAGTTAAAAATGACAAGAATATATTACTCTTTATTGTTAATTCCTTCTCACTCCAACGTAATTATCATCAAAACCTTCAAATTTATGAATATTTATTAAAACCAACTAATTCTATATAAAATATATTGTTAACTTATTAATATTAATTATTTTTGTTCATGAAATCTTTAGAAATTTTAATATTAATATACTTATTAAAATAAAAGTTGATTAAGAAAATATACTGGCTAAATACTTACAAACATATACAAGAATAAAAAATAAATTTTCAATATTATGCAACTTCATGAATTCATAATTGCTCCATAAACACGAAATAACAAGTACATAAAAATGGCAAAATGACTAACTAATATTTTTTATTTATAAAAAATCTTATAACGGACTAACTAAATTAAAATTGAAAAATAAAAATAATATATTAAGTGTCAAATGCTATTTGATAAAAAAAATAATACTATATTCAAATACTAACAAATTAAAATAAATGGCGCAATTGATAATTTTGAAAAAAGAAATGGCTTTCTTCTACAAAAAATAAAATTTTAATTTAGTTAGTCCGTTATAAGATTTTTTATAAATAAAAAATATTAGTTAGTCATCTTGGCCTTTTTATTTACTTGTTATTTTGTGTTTATGGAGCAATTATGAATTCATGAAATTGCATAATATTGAAAATTTATTTTTTATTCTTGTATATGTGTTGTATTTAGCCAGTATATTTTCTTAATCAACCTTTATTTGAATAAATATATTAATATTAAAATTTCTAAAAATTTCATGAACAAAAATAATTAATATTAATAAGTTAATAACATATTTTATATAGAATTAGTTGGTTTTAATAAATATTCATAAATTTGAAGGTTTTGATGATAATTACGTTGGAGAGAGAAGGAATCAACAATAAATAATGATATATTTTTGCATTTTTTAACTCAATTGATTGATATGTACAAATAAGGGTAAAAAAGTCTTTTTGTCACAATTTTTCCTGCTCCTATTAAATCATTTCCTGCCCATATCACTTCCCAAATAGTATACTGACACAAAATAACATATTAAAAAAATGGTATATTGATATCAAATATGATAAAAATGATACATTAACAGTGAACACAATATTTGATACATAAACAACAAACATATAATATGGACTGAAATTATGGTTGTATATAGATTTAAAGATGCAATACATCAACACATTAAGGACCAACGGAGGTACCAATTGGTATCCCATTAACAAATTCTAGATCCATAAAAAAATTCTAGAGATCATTTTAATTAGTAGCACAATCTATATTAAAATTCTGGTTATTACTATAATGCCATCCAAAAATATATCAATGCCAACAGATCACAACTCATTACAAGTCAATTATGAACCATGTTACAATGTACTAATTTCATTCACTCCTACTTCTATGTGCCAAACTCACATGTCAATTCAGACCCAAGAAACCCTATTTTAGCCATGATTAACCCTAAACCCTAAATCACAAAAATCCACATTAATAAATCCTCAATTAACTTTATTTAAGTTAAATTAAGCTACAATTAATAATAATGAACCCTTAATCAAATTTTCGTAGTACCTATAAGACCTATGAACTCTCAATTACGAAAATCCTAAATTCAACGAGGACGTATCATGCATAATTAGCAAAGGACGATTTTGTTGGCTGTCTCCGTACCAATTCGGTCCAGCCAGCCTGGTTCAAACCGGGATGATTTCGTTGGCTGCTACGAAATTGCGAGGAGAACAAAGGCATCTTCGTTGTCTCATCCTACTAGAGAAAATAAAAGCGAGACAGGTAGTGATAAATGAGAGATAGCCTCGTGGTCTCATCGCGTGAAGAAACGAGAGAGCCTCGTGGTCTCATCGTAGAGAGAGGAAGGAGAGAGAGGGACTGGAGAGAGACGAAGCTTGATTAGGAAAAAGGAAGAAATGACATGTAGAAATTAATATTGTACCCTTTTAATTAATCTTAATTCCTTATTTTTCATCTAGTTTGGACCCTTCTCAAGAGGTCACATCATCATTTTTATCATCATGATAAATATTTTTGTTAAATCTTAATCATTTATTTTCTCAAATTTATTGATATTTTATGGCAACATTTATGTAGTTATTAAAACATAAGCATATGAGTGGTTGAATTTGTTGAATTGATATTTTGTGTTTCATACACAATTTAGTGAGAACCGTTGTGAGTTTGTTTGTGACCATAAGATCTTAATTAGATGGTTTCAATAAATCATGATGCAAAGTTATGTTCAACAATTAATATCAATAGTTAATGAAGAATTTACTCATTAAAATATAAATGATTTTTTTTCTTCTTTAAAATATTATAATTCTTAATGAAATATTTTATTTGTAATGTTACAATCATTAAATATAAATTTGTTGGAATTTTCTCTTTATTTTGAGTTATATATTGTTATGGTCCCAATATTTTTTTTTTGCCAAACATTCTAAATATAGACTATATAAAAGAATATGTACAAAAATGATATGCTTATTAACTTATACCTTATTTTTCATCTTTTTTTAAGCATTTTCAAAAGACTTATTGTCAATTTTATCTCGGCAATTGACTTTTTTAAATCTTAACTTTTCATTTCAATTATATGCACAATATCACATAAAGACATATTATTATGATTCCAATTTTATTTTTTCTTGATAAAATATGTAAATATAGACTATATAAAAGAACATGCAATAAAATGATAAACTCATTTACTCGTATTATATTTTTTTTACTTCTCTTTGAAAATTTTCAAGAGAACTATTATCAATTTTTTTCTCACCCGTCGAATCAAAAAATTTATCAAATTTTAGTTTTTAATTTTAATTATTATCATAATATCACATGATTAGTTACGTTAATATTCAGTGTTATATCTCCCTTATGTGAGAACTATCATCTCAAACAAAATTTCAAAATATTGAAAACTATATTATATTACTTAATGCACTACGAATTTCATAATAAAATATGTATAATCCATACGATTTTAACATCTAAAAAATAAAATAAAAGAAATAGCGGTGGTAAATTTTTGAAGAAAATGAGTAATGTTATATTTTCTTATGTAGTATACATATTTTTTCCATAAATATAATATTAAATATAATCATTATTTTTTATCTTTTTCAAAGTTAATCATCTATAATTTAATCTTATGTAGTTTCAACTAAAATTTTCGAACTAAAATTTTTGAAATAAATTATCTTGCATTTTATTTTTCCGATCTCATTCATCTAAGCTTGATTAATACTTAATTTAATTTTCTAATATAATATATCAAGAGATAATGATATAAGAAAATCAAAAACGATAATTTTTAATTCTCATGTATTATTTATGAATTATGGATTCATAGACTTTAATTTTGAATTTTCATAATTGTAAGTTATACATTATTAGATTGAAATAAGTATTAAAATTAAAATACTCGCCGCGAAGCGCGAGCATTGTCCTAGTTCATTTTGATATCTCACTGAAATGGAAACATTTAATTACTAGGAGCTCTTAAACTTCATCTCAACCGTATGATCAGCAAAGGAGATTTTAATGTTAGCCGTCCATTTTTAAGTCCGGCAAGATATAAAAACTCTTTTTGATTTATAATGGATTAGATATATAATAATTGAATTATTTTATTTTTGAGTAAGAGAATTGGACCATATTTGTTTTTGTTTATTTCATTGCTCTCAAAATAGCACTTGTTAATTTAGTATAATCTATTGGAATTATGAAATGTATTGCTCTCAAAATAGCACTTGTTAATTTAGTATAATCTATTGGAATTACGAAATGTAATGGTACAGTAGTGGATTGTGTTTCTGCTTTTTTCGCAATTTGAATATATTTGTCATGTTGTATTTTTCTTTAAATTTACTTTTTATATGAAATTTTATTTTCTGGATGTTTCTTTGAGTCTCGTCTTCTACAACAATATCATTAGTAAAATTCAAAATTCAAAAAGAAAAAAATAATATCATATTATCTCAGTCATCATCTCTTGATTATGACAAACATAGCTTCTCTTACAGAATTGAATTACTTATGTTATGAGGTTTAAGAAATAATTTCGATAGATTTGTGTGTTTAGAATGCAAATAGGATAAAAGCAACTTTTGAATGGCAACTATGATATTTCATGTTTTTGTAGTGACAAATATAAAATTCTTATTATAGGAGTATAATGATAATTTTATGTTTGGACCGTTAGTTTCAACAGAAAAAATGGATGGTTTTAAGTTTTGGACAAATTTGATAGATTTTGTGTTTTAGAAAGACAATTATGATATTAGCAGTTTTGGAGTGGCAAATATGATATTTTGAGTTTTTGTAACGGTATATATGAAATTATCCCATATAAATTTGTTTGAATTTTATTTTTCTTTTTTTTTTGAATTTTATATTGCTATGTTTTTAATTTAATTTTTTTTCTTGTTAAAATGTGTGAATATAAACAATCTAAGAGAACTTGTAAAAAAATGTCCATTAACTCCTCCTAGTTTTTCACTTCTTATCGAACATTTTCAAGAGTCCTATCATCAATTTGCTCTTGTCCGTCGGATCAAAAAAATTTGCAAATCTTAGATTTTCATTTTAGTTATTATAACAATATTTTCGTGTTATATCTCTAATTATGTGAGAACTATCATCAAAAAAAGCAAAGTGTTGAGAATTATATTATATTACTTAATGTATTACGGCTTTCAAAAAAATATATGTGATTAGTTTATACATAATTCAGATCATTTTAACAACTAAACAAATAAAAATAATAGAAAATATTGTGATAACAATTGTTTTGAAGAAAATGTGTCATATTACAGTTTTCTATGTATAGTATACATAATTATTTCATATATATAATATCATATTAACTTTTTAAATATCATGTTAAATATAATTATTATTTTGTATCTTTTTTAAAGTTAATCATTTATAATTAAATCACATATAGTTTCAACTAAAATATATGAAATCAATTATCTTGCATTTTTATTTTTTCCTTGTCTTCTTTATCTAAGCCCGATTAATACTTGATTTTTTTTTTTTAATATAATATATCAAGAGATAACGATATAAGAAATCAAAGAGAATAAAAAAAATTAATGATCTTTTAATTTTAGAAGTCTTAATGCGAATATAAATTGGGATCATAGATAACTTATCCAAATTATTTAGTGGGTTGTTATTTGGTAGAATTCACTTGTATATACACGAATAAAAACGGAATTCCTAAAATATACACATTCAAAAAGAAATTCCAATTTATAGCATTTTCGCACTTCTAAAGTGCGGTTTGCAATTTTTTTTTTTTTTGGAGCCGAAACCGCACTTTAGAAGTGTGGTTCGGAAAAAAAAAAAATATTAAAACCGCACTTCTAAAGTGCTTGGTTATAGATATTTTTTTTTTTTTTTTTTAGTTTTTAGGATGAATTTTATATGTTTGGAAAAAAAACATATAGGTCTTTATCTATATGTTAAAAATGAATATTTACAAACATTTATTTCAATATATGTTGTCAAACATATAAAAATGCACTTGCCAAATATTCATTTAAGGACATATAAAAATATTTTTCATGATATAAACATTTTTATTCAATTTCTACAACATATAAAAATGCACTTGCTAAATATTCATTTAAGGACATATAAAAATATTTTTCATTTTTATCAAGAACCTAACCTTGATAGTAAAAGCATTTTTATTTTGATTAATTATAATATGCATATCTGAATTGTAAGTACCTATATACCATATAGTAAAATGCACTAAATGGTATAATATATCTTTACCATTCGCACATGCATATTATAATTAATCAAAATAAAAATATTTTTACTATCAAGGTTAGGTTCTTGATAAAAATGAAAAATATTTTTATATGTCCTTAAATGAATATTTGGCAAGTGCATTTTTCTATGTTATAGAAATTGAATAAAAATGTTTATACCATGACAATAAATTAAGACCTATAAAAATATTTATCGTACAATATATGTTTGATAACATATATTGAAATAAATGTTTATAAATATTCATTTTTAACATATAGATAAAGACATATATGTTTTTTTTCCAAACATATAAAATTCATCCTAAAAAACTAAAAACTATAACCGCACTTCCGAAGTGCGGTTTTAGAATTTTTTTTTTTTTTGAACCGCACTTCCAAAGTGCGGTTTCAGCTCAAAAAAAAAAAAAATTGCAAACCGCAATTTAGAAGTGCGAAAATGCTATAAATTGGAATTTCTTTCGGAATGTGTATATTTTGAGAATTCCGTTTTTATTCGTGTATATACAGTGAATTCTACCTTGTTATTTTTTGTTTTTTATAAACTCATCACTTATGCTATGTTATTTCTCATATATAATTTTCTTTTATAGAGTTATCCATCCTTAGAAAATTAGATGTGATATAGAAAATATTTTTGAATGAGTAATAAATTGATAAAATATATTATGATATAATTCAAAATGATTTTAAACATATCCAACTTACTTAACATAATTATTATATTTTATTCATGTACTATGAATTCATTTCAAAATTTTATTTTGAATTTTCATAATTATAATTTACAAATGTTACAGATTGAAATAAATAATAAAATTGAAATATTCGTAGCGAAGCGCAAGTATTATTCTAGTATAATCAATAACTAAACTCAATGGTAATCAGGAGGTAGCAAACATGTGGAGATATAGCTATTGAAGTCGAATATATAGTTAAATTATATATATTTTTTCTGGTTATTCAATTTAGTTATTTCCTTGTATTGTAGATAATTGTTCAATTGTCATTGACATGAGAGGGCTATATGACTTCTTTTTAAATGATATGGATGTTAAAAAATGAATAAAATTTCACTGTTGAGTTGTATGATGAATGATTGTTTATTGAATACTTAATAATGAAATTATCTCATGTTATTTATAGAAAAAATAATGATTCATGCTATATCGCAATGTTAATTTTGCTCATACTCAAAATAATCAATGTTTTGCTCCACTGCTAATATGACAAAAAATAGATTTATGAAGGAGGGCCAGCCCAGGGGCCAATGTTACAGGATGCGTTAGGCGCTAGTCGGACGGTCAGGATCATCGATGATTAATCAGGGATTAATCGGACCTAGGCGAATTTAAATTTTTTGAGTATTTTTATATATTATATATAATTTTTGTGGCGACTGACGGCGGCGGCGGCGCTGGAGGTGACTGGTGGTGACGCCCAGTATTTTTCTTGACAGAGATAGAAAGGAAGAACAGAAAGGACTGGTGGTTGTGGCCAGTATTTCTCTGAGATGGTGATGGTCTTTGGCGAAAGAAAGAAGGAAGAAGGAAGGGGGAAAAAAAGAAGAAAGGAAAAACTAGGCCGGGGCAAAAAGAAAAAGAAAAAGCATTAAAAAAGAAAAGAAAGGTGGGCCGGGCTGAGAAAGAAAAATATAAAATATGTTACTTTAGACGGGCTGGGCGGCGCTGGGCGAGTCTAAGCGGTCGCTGGGTGGTTTCTGGGCTGACAAAACGCACAGACTGCCGACTTGCATAATTTTTAGGCGTTTTGCTCCCGCCTAGTGTCTAGGCGGCCGCCTAGACCGCATTTTAGAATACTGCCAAGGGCAAGCTCAGCAATCATGTCGGCTGGGGCAGTCACTTAGACCGAGACAACCATTTTTAGTTTATACTTATAGATAGTTGATATTTATCCAACTAAATCTCAGCTTCAACTTAGTTTGTAAACTGGTCCTGTATAGAGTGGCGTGAGTTCGAATCTGGAGTCCCATAAATATTTATTTTGTTAATTTTTGTTTTTTGGATTTTCAGTAATGTTATTTGTTGTTTTTTTCTGTGCTGTTTCAAAGATTGTATAATACACACAATGAAATGTCCACAATAAACTTAAATCTATTAATATGGCTAATTGCTAGTTTTTATTGTTCTCTACTTCCGTTTTGTACTTACTTCTACTAAACATATCAATTTTTTCTATAGATGTCTAGATACGACTGGGCTATTAAGTAATTGGTAAAAATATTATACCATGTAACATAGTGATTAATTTGTTTTGTACATATGTGTCCTTACACTATATAATATCATAAAGTCAATAAACAATATCATAAAACACCTACAGGCATTTGAAAATATTATTCAATTTTTTTAATAAATTTTCAAAAATTACTATGTAAAAGAATAATTATCATAGTCCCTACCAGTGGCCAATTAATCCCTCTAAGACTAGTCATTATTCTATCATCTAATTTTGAATTTTTGTTGTTTTCATAATTATATTTCATTGTTATTTTTTACGCCAAAGTTATGTAATTTATAAGAGAATTAATATTGAAATAAATTTTTACATGGTTTGATGTATTTAATTCATATCACCAAACAAATATTTTTTATAAATAATAATCAATAATATTTATTGAATGAAAAATAAAAATTGCTCACATCACCAAAATAAAAGATCCACATAAGAATCTAAAAAACCGACAAATTTTTGGTCAAACATAAGCTAAAATTATTTCATAATTTAACTTTTTATTTTATTTTTTCTTGCAATTTTTATTATGGGGCATATTGAACAACATTTATGGCCATTAGTATCTTGGACTGGGGCAACTAAAATGCCAGGGCCGCCCCTAATATGGAGTATCAATATCTTGTCGATCCGATTTGTGGTTTCGTTTGTTTCTTTCAATTATTCTTTTTTAATCCAATTAAATTGGTCTCATTCAGAAAGATATGCCAATCTTTATGTAATAACTTTCTTTTGTTATCAACTCTTAACTAGGAAGGGTATGAAAACTTCGGAGAAACAAAATTCATTCTAATAAGTTATCAGTGTGGTACAATACAAATTCCAAAGAGCCAGTATTGCCACATTCGTTGGATCAATTTAAGAGAGATCACAGGTGACCATGTCTTCTACAGTTTAATTAGAAATTCATCAAATTTTTTACGAGATGACCATTTTATTTGATTAGTTCATATATTTAACGTATGTAACAGTAACTTTTTGGACAAGGCTTCCAGGCTATAATCTCGGCCTTTTGGAATCCCAGCATAGTTGGGCTTTAGTTGCTCAAAAACTGCTATGTGAACGTGACATACAAAAAACATGTTGACTATATTAATATGCAAATTGATGATGATTATTTTTCTACAAATAATGATGGAATAATATCTAAATTTCACAAAAAGGTTTCTATGTTTAAATTCACAAATGTGCACTAGTATCATGGTTGAAAATGGTAAAGACAAATTTGTTTAATGTCTTTAAACTAGTAGCATTCACATTCATATTATACCCTAATCCTAACCATAAACCATTCAACCGATTAACTCTTGATTAAGCCTCTC
The DNA here is from genome assembly GCA_024447665.1 of Juncus inflexus. Classification (NCBI taxonomy): domain Eukaryota; kingdom Viridiplantae; phylum Streptophyta; class Magnoliopsida; order Poales; family Juncaceae; genus Juncus; species Juncus inflexus. Next base: position 8,840,119 of record JAJHPC010000012.1, on the reverse strand, counting down.
TTGATTAATACCCCTTTAACGTTTTTTCGCAGCCAGCTCAGACAAATTACACTCTCTTGATTAAGCCTCTCCATTTTTCACCTGAAATTTAAAAACTAAAAGATAAATAAATAATTGTGGGAAATATTTTCAAAAGAATAGGAAATTATGAATTATGCAACTCCACCTTTTTAAAAAGTTAATATTGTTAGATTTACATGCATGCCCTTACAAAATGGAAAATATCATGAATATCCTTTATAGCAGGACGCAATGATTGAACGAAACAAGGAGACAACGAGCATTCCATGAACAACTCTTCCAGCCTCAATTTTATCTACACACTATCAAAATTGGGCTTCATTTATAAAATACCATCAAAATGAAGCCAAATTAGAATACAATTAACCTTAAGGTAGGCACTATTAAGTCTTATTTTTGTACTTTCGATTTCTAATTTCATCTCAGACACTTTGGTGCAAGGTCTATGCCGATGATGTTTTGGGCTACTACATTACAATTCTCATTAAAGAACTCAATTAGTGTAAAAGTTATGGAACATGAGAGATAGAAAGCTAACCTTGCAAGATTAAAACTGATTTAGGTGAAGAATTAAAACTGATTTAGGTGAATATAGAGATATTCGGTCAATTGGGACGATTGAATCGGGCTGAGCTAGGTCAGGCGTCGTCGGCGTGGTGGCCGGAGTCGTGGCTAAGGGGATCGGATTTTAGGATTTTGCTTCGAATGGAGATGAAAAGTGGAGAGATGAAAAGGTTCTGGAGAAAGATAATTTCTGTTGTGATAATTGGGAAGGGTAGCAAGGTAGTTTGGTCAAATAATTTTGTATTTGCTAATTTAATTAAAATTAACAATGATAAATATTGTTTAATTAGATGGTGAGTTAACCATTTGAATATTTTTGATATTGTATTACTTTAAGATGGATATGTGTGATATAATTTATAATATGATTAATTTTAGGATGATTTTCTGCTTAAAAAATCAAACACAGTGTACATATAATCAGCACCGTTGGATCAAAAAATATGGTTGAATCACAGCCCTTGATGATTTTCGAATTTGTGATTTTCTATGATAGTTATTGTATGCTTGCTTACATGGCCATATGTTATTGGTTAGTTTGATGTTTTTTTTGTTCTATCATGGATATGGTGTGAATACCTCTTTTGTTCCGTCTCTTCTCTCTCTCTCTCTCTCTCTCCAACTCTTCTCTCTTTCCACGCTCTTTCTCCCTCTCTCTCGCCAAAACTCTCTCTCTCAACCTTTCTCTCTCTCTTCGTCAACGTGGTGGCCAACTCGACGGCGGCGTGTCTGCACCTCCGACGACGTCCTTCTCCCATCTCTTTCTAGCCGAATCACTCTAATCATAATATCTTGACCGTCGAATTAGGTGACGTGGCACATTCTAGATCGTCCAACTAATTCAGTTCTCCACACTTTCCTTGCATCCTCCGCCTCTCTCTCTCTCTCCACTCGCTCCATACATTTCTCCGATTCCTATTCTCTCTCTCTCTCTCTCTCTCTCTCTCTCTCTCTCAATTGTAACAGAGTTCCCCTTTCCTCTGTTCAAGGCTCAACGTAGAAAGGAGAAGAAGGGAAGCAAAATTGAGACTATAAGCTGAACGAAAAAAGAAAAGGGAAGAAAATTAGATGTTGTTAGCTCGATTTTGCTCCAGAAGGTTACAAATTTGTGTTTTTGATGCTTTATTGTGTTTCTTCACTTTTGATTTAGTAAGCTCTATGTCTCTTTTTCTTCTCTGAATCAACAAGGAACTGAAATTATTTGGATTCAAAATTCGCTTTCCCGCTCTCGCATAATTGAAAGGGAATTATTTGGATTCAAAGTTCTAATTGCCTCTTATGGGCATGTCTATCTTCGGTTATGAACAATGGTATCAAGCTTCTGTTGAAGGAACTCGATGTTTCTGCTGATGGTCATTACGGTCTCAGCAAATCATCTCCAATGAACTTTTCATGTCTATGATTAAGGTAATCTGTTCTATTATTACAACTCTATTTTCATGTCTCTGGTTTTGAAGAGGGGGTTTATTTTTTACAAACCTCAATTTTTTATTATTTGCATATGCACTATAGCCCCTGAAACTCAGGCCTTTTTTAGTACTGCCCTTGCTTATTTAACTCGGTTTGAATATTTTAGAACATATCATAGATCTTTACATGTTGTGCAATTAGGTCCCATAAAAGCTTCGAATCTACTTTTCTAAACTCAAATTGGTCTCAATTTACTCTCACTAATTACTCACTCGAATATGAAACAAGCTTTCTGAACTCTTACCATATTGCTAGAGTGATCCACTGTCAGTAATTATGTCTTAGCTAACAAATCCTTGGGTGTTAAATAAGTAGTTATATAATGGCAATATGCTATTGTAATAGAACAATTTTGAGTACATAAGAGGTAATAAATAAAAAAAATCGTACTGTTTAGTGATGCATTTGGTAACGGCCTGATTTAGGGACGCCAAAAGATTGGTTGGAAATGGCGACAGACGCAATCGATTTCACTGGTTATATCGGCATTGAATTTCATAGATGGATTTATAGAGGTATTTTCTTAAATTTCACTATTTTGGGGATCGTTTTGGTTTTTTAGGGTTTAATTTTTTATTATTTAGGTACTAGAGACTACTTAGACACCTTGGTGAATATGAAAATAGGTTGTTAGAGGAACTACAAATACAGTTAGGCGGTTCATTTGGATGTTTGAAGTCAATTAAGTTCATGTTTTCATAATTTATTTAATTTTTTATACTATCTGGTGACCGTTTGTACAAAATAGACTAGATGGATTTTGTTCAGATTTGATTTAAAATCCTTTTTTTTATTTGGATTAAATCTTAAAAGAGTAATAAAACTCTAGAACTAGGCATAAATATGACACTTCATATTTTTTTTGGACTAAATTAATATGCATAAGCAATTAAATGCTGATATTTCATTTTTCTTGCGTAACAATGGACGAGAGATAATTTACTAATTCTAAATTAATTCACGGAAATTTATTAATATGCTTATCATTTCGTCCTAATATATTATATAATGATTAAATTTACTTTTATGCCTACCAGTGAAGTTTCTGATTTTGGATTGGTCAAAATAGACGAAGAGAAGATATCACGCATTCAGGAAAATTAGATGGTTGGAATATGTAAAAGAAAATTGAAGGCTCATAACCATATCAGATTTGTTGTGCATTTCTGGACATGCATTTTCACAACAGAGATGTATGGAACGCTGGAAACTATTATGTTTTCTTTTTCTTTTGTTATTTAATTGTCTAATTTTGACTAATTAGAAGTTTCTTATATATGTTTGAAAAAATCTATATTTTTCTTTTGCAGCATTACTGAATGATTTGGGTTGGATTATGATCTTGACTTATGTATTAAAATAAACTTATTCCAATGATATGTGTCTGAATTGACAAACACGAGTGTGCAAATATTAGTTGAAAATTTCGCGCAAAGCGCGAGTTACCTGCTAGTTTTAATTAAGTTGGAATAAATTTGATATTAATTGGGTTTAAGAAGAATATGTATACGATATTTATTGTTTAGGAGGGATATATTTGATATTTAAGAGTTTAGTAGGGATATACCAGAAATTTTCCCTTTAAAAAATGTAAAAATAATAATTTTTTTAGTGAAAAGATACTTCTCATTAGACGTTCTAGCACACTGTATGAATGATCATATCATTCTAATTGTGTGACCAGTACTTGCGACAATAAATTATTACGCAAAGGGTCTTATATATGGATTTTTTTTTAAATAGTACCGGTAGCAAAAAAATTTTTAACTAATTAATACTTATACAGAAATAATTGAGTATCTAGTACAACCGTCAGGCCTGGTCACTACCGCCAGGTCCTCTGGCGGTAGTGCCTTGGTTTTAAAAATTTTGTTTTAAATAATCTTAGGAGTGTACTCAATCAAAAAAAACAATGCATTACCGTCAGTAGGCTTGGCATTAGTGTTAGATACTCAATAGGCTTGGCATTAGTGTTAGATACTCAATTATTTCCGTATGAATATTAGTTAGTTAATTTTTTTTTTTTTGCTACCGATACTATTTAAAAAAAAAAGTCTTATATATGTACTAGGCAATTATAACAAGCCACGCTACTTTATTAATTAAAGTGGTTTTTGTTACATGGCTGGTTCATTATGGAAGAGTTGATCTTATAAGTTTCACACTAGCTGTGATACTTTTTGGAAAGAATCAATTTGCTCTTTTTATGTTCACCGGCGGCAACCTAACTTCACAAATTTTATAAGATAAATGATTGTCATGATTGAAAAAAATTATTTCTTCCTTGGTACACATATAAGATGTTGAAGGAGAATCATAAACAAACTTAGATCAAGCACTTCAAGTTTGAAATACACTAGAGAAATGAGTCATAATCCAATAATTAGATCAGAGAATCATCAAAGAGTATGTAGCACAAGCAAAGACGATTTAGGCCTAGGTTCTAAAAATATAAAGGTGCTTAATACTTATATTTCCCAGTATGGCAGTATATGCATTAAAATTTAGTAAAGAGAAAAACTTATTATACTCAGCTCATCATCGCTCAGAAATCTTGAATTTCTTGATTCTAAATTGTAGTGATTGAAGCTTTATTTCCGTTGTTATATTGTTTGTAAGCATTGGACTTTGTTTGACCCTTGTTTTGACATAAATTACTAAATTGCAACAAATCTGTAAAATTTGTGAATTAATATTGAGTTTATATATTAAATTTGAAATCAAGTTTTCTTGTGTTTGACTCTACACTCATCATTATATTTTTTTTGAACTTGTTTCAAGTTATAAAACCAAATTGTAGGAAAATTATAATTATTTTCAAATAAAAGAAATTAAAACGACAATTTCTTGATGCTTCAGCTGCCACCGAAGAGGCGGTGAGGGAGGAGCGCCGCCACCGGAGAGAAAGTGGGCCTCATCCGTCCAGTTTGAAACGTAGTTTGCTCCTAGGATTTCATGGCTTTCACGAGAGGAGATAGAAAAAGAAGAAATGAAATCAAACCCAAATCATTTATGTATTGGTCCATATAACTATTGTATAAACCATCCAATCATATTCATTCATGTTTAATTCAAGAACCTGGTGCAGTGAAACTTTTGTGAACCCGCCTACATCTACGCTATTTGATTATAATCGGACGCGTCCAGAAAATTGGGATGACGTGACTTCATTGAATCTCTCCAAAATCTTCCAAAATAAATAGATGATATTGATTTGACACATCTAGTTGTATGAAATGTTTTTGCTCCATCTAAGGCTCATGAAATGAGTACAGACGTTAATCAGCTAACTAGTAAGCTCATAGTACTTTAACCAACGTAAATTAAGTTATGTTTGTTGAATATTTTATTGCAGACTGAGAGGGTAAATGTACAACTAATAGTCTCATAATAGAGTTCTTATAGATTGTCATTTGTGTGTTTATGGTGTTCAACAATTGTTTCTTCATTATGTATTGTACATAGAGTTCTTATAGATTATCATTTGTGTGTTTATGGTGTTCAACAATTGTTTCTTCATTATGTATTGTACATAGAGTTCTTATAGATTATCATTTGTGTGTTTATGGTGTTCAACAATTGTTTCTTCATTATCTATTGTACATAGAGTTCTTATAGATTATCGTTTGTATGTTTGTGGTGTTCAACAACTATTTCTTTATTATGTATTGTAAGACTATTAGTTGTACATCCGTGCCACTACTTGGATGATGCATTGTTGTCGGCTTCCAACTCTCAAATCCTAAAGATGATAATCTAACTGAAGAACTAGAACTTTTCTTTTTCTATATTAACTTATTTCTTTTGAGATAGATTAGATTAATTATGTTTGGTTATGAATTAAGCAGTGATGAATCTTGGCCTAAATCGTTGAGTGAAGGAGGACTGTTGTGGAAAATACATCAAAAATCTTGAGAGACATAATACATATAACATATAAATTTATTACAAAATACATTAGTATTACCATATATATATAATAAAGCTTCAAAATCTTAGGGGGACAGCTGCCCCCTAGTCTCTATTAAGATTAGTCATTGACATTAAACTATGTAGTAACAAGAGAAACAAGTTCATTATTCATCCAGCAAAGTTCATTGAATTTTGACCTATTTAGCTTTTGTTTTATCAAGTTAGTATGGAACAAATATTTGTATCAAAATTTTATAGATTAGTACAAGAAAAAAAATATTAATATTGAATCTTGAACCGCTATGAAAGGAGAAAGAAATAGCGAGTGCAAGAGAGAGGCAGACTGAAAAGAGACAAGCCTGTTAGAAATAAAGAAATCACAATTGAAAAAATTACTATTTTATCATTGTCATTCATTTTACTAATCAATTAAAATGATAATAATTAATAGCTCATAATTCTATCAAATTCATCATAACCATCGGATTAAGAAAATCACTCTTAATATTAGTCGTCTATTTTTTAGTCCGGCAACATATAAAAGTTCTTATAGAGTTCATCTATCAATATCATCTATATATTTTGGAAGTTCATCTATCAATATCATCTATATATTTTGATCATTTTTGAAAGTTTAGCGACTTAGGATGAAATTTACTAGAGGTGGCAAACGGGCGGGTCAGGTCGGGTTCGGGTCGGGTCAATTCGGGTTCGGGTCAATTCGGGTTTCGGGTCAATTCGGGTCGCGGGTCGCGGGTCGTTCGGGTTTCGGGTCGTTCGGGTTTCGGGTCATTCGGGTTTCGGGTCATTCGGGTTCGGGTCGCGGGTCAGTTGACTTATAGTCAACGTCATATTCTGGTCAAAAGTCACTCAGATTAGAGGTCGTTATTCATCCAAATTGATATTTCAGGTCATTTGAGTTATTCTGGTCAGTATTATCAGGTCAATTATGTTAGAACAAACCATAAAATTCTTAATTTCGAGATTTTTTAAATATTAAAACAAAAAAAAAATATTTTCGGGTCAAATCGGGCGGGTCATTCAGGTCACGGGTCGTTCGGGTCGCGGGTCATTCGGGTTTCGGGTCATTCGGGTTTCGGGTCGTTCGGGTTGCGGGTCGTTCGGGTTTTGGGTCATTCGGGTTTCGGGTCGTTTCGGGTTCGGGCCGTTTCGGGTTTCGGGTCACTCGGGTTCGGGTCAGGTCGGGCGGGTTTTTCGGGTCGGGTCAGATTTTGCCAGCTCTAAAATTTACCCAATAAATTATAAGCAAAATACCTCACACTCTATCTCTACGTGAAACAAAGTGAGATTCTCCAAATTAGGGCAACACTTAATGAAGGAGGATAATGAACCAAAATCACATTGCATACAACAGCTTCCATGGGTAAATTTCTTTAGGTTATGAAAATGTTGTATTATTTTTTATATACATAATACAATTTAAATTTTAAAACTCAAATATTATAATAGTATATTTATCATTTATTATATTCTTGTTAGAGAAAATAAAACTATGGAGAGAATTAATTGGAGTAATAAAAATTTGCTGGCATAATTAAAATATATTATACCCATTGCTTATACACATGTGATGATATGGCAATTGCTACTCTACTTAAATACATGGAAATAATGAGGGGTATCAGTGCTCTTGCTCTCTCTGGGATAATGATATCGACACGAAAAAAATTTACTTGCTACAGGAAAAATAATTTAGAATGACAAATTTGCCCCTAATTAATTATAATATATATTATGGAAAGAAATCTCACTACATATCTAAAAGATTAAATCATTTAATTCTGGAATGTATGGCAAATCAAAAATTTGAATGAAATGCCAAACATACCACCACACGCACGAAATCATCAAATCACTCACTCACTTAATAGTACCATCTTTTCTAACTCCATTTTTTCTCTTAAGAAGTTAAAAAGGAAGATATACCTTTAGAAGAAGGCTTCAATTGTTATAGTCATAAGCATTATATAAATTAAAAATATTAACAACAGTACATAAATCTATCTATTTCATATTATGATGCATAATTTTTATTCTTAATACCTTCAATTACATTTTATATTTTAAATTTCTTACTTTAACATATATATATATTTTAGAAATAACATTTTAACATATATTATGTTGAAATATCTAACAAATATGAAAAGAAAAATACATTCAAAAAACATATATTCAAATTAAATTTTTAAGTTATCCCAGTTTGTTTTTTATGTTATGATAGGAACAATAAGTCTTTAAATCATACTTTTTCAAGTTATTCAATATTTTGAGTTTTTTAGTTTATAATATTGTATACATATATAGTTTGTGTTTAGAAATTTAGTGTAGCTATTTTCTAGTTTATTTATTTTTTGGATTAAGAAAGTGATAGTATTATAAATTGCTTTGGGGTAATTCTTAATTAGTATCATGAATAGAGTCAGAATTTTTAATAAGGAAACTTAAATACTCAAATATTACAAAATCAAAAGAAAATGATCATTTAAATTAATATTTCTTTCTAGTATTGTATTGCATTAATTTTAATTCTAATAATAAATACACAAATTTAGTTTCAATATTGCATCTAGATTTGTTTTCCAAAATGTGACAAGGTATATAATTCTTTCCATAATACATATCATAATTAATTACGGTTAAATTTGTCATTCTAAACGAGTTTTTTCTGTAGCAACTACAAAAATTTCCTGTCGATATCATTACCCTCCTCTCTCCATGAGTTACTTTTCATATTAACCCAAAAATACAAAAAAGACAATAGTCTCTCTTTCTCTCTCTCACTCTCTCTCTCTCTCTCTCTTCAATCTCTCAATCTCCCTCTCTCAACAATTTCAATCATACAACTTGGTCAAAAAGTCGGTGTTAGAGACTTCATTTCTTTCGAAGTGGACGTCATCCATTCCGTGACTGTTCTACCGGCGTGAATTCGAAAATTCGCTCGAGGTGTGTAATCTTGGAGGCCAGATCACCGACTTTTCCTGCACAAAAGGGCGGAATTCACTTTTAGGGCAGTCGTGACTCTATCACACGGTCACACCAGGCTTGTTCTTGTTTTTACTTAATATTTTTTATTAAATATTTTGATTTATTCATCAAATATTTATCTATTTTATAGATCTAAACTAACATTCTAAACGTAAATTGATGATTAAAATATAAAATTATTTAAGAGAGTGTTTTGTAATTTTGCATCAATCTTTTAGTATATAGAGTATTTATCTGTCGTAACTATTAAAAAAAAAAAAAGATTTGATTCTGTTTTATTTTAAATCTTTGGAAAGCAACTTGATTCTGTTTTATTTTAAATATTATGAAAGCATACTTCTGATATGCCGTAAAATTCTATAAGATATGCTTTATACAAGATATGGCCATATGGGCAAGCCAAATTATTCAAAATAGATTCAATCAGATTATTATCTCACTATTTGATAATTCTATTTTTTACCTAGTAACTTTGGACTTTGGATCATTATACAATCTGATATTTAATGAATCTTGACCATACATGATAAAAACCGTGTAAACCCATATTTGATTAATATTTTTGTGTTTCCAATTTTGCAATATCCTATTTTATTTTACTCTTGTGTTTGTGTAGATCAAATCATTGAGCAGATTTCTAATAATACAAATATGGAAAGGAAAAGAAAACGGATCAAAGGAATGGCCGAATAAGATCAAAGCTTATGTTGAATGAATCCATCGGAGAGTAGAGCTTTCAACGTGCATCAGGTTGATTTCTTATAATTTATTTGATTAAAGTTAGACAAAAGAGTATTGTAGGCTTGCAGCAGTTACCTAATTCGGCCTGCCACAATTAAGAGCTTGTCTACAGTACTCCACATTGAAAATATTAGTTCTGATGAACGGTCCAGATTAACTTGAAAGTGAAGTACTGTAGACATTTTTTCTATATAAAATAAATGATAAAAGGGTAAAATCGTAATTTAGTGTCTAATTATTTTCCTTTCTTTTTTTTTTCTAAATTCCCTCATGACTCTTCATCTCCAAGTACTTGAAATCATAAAAGAAACTCTTTTGTTCCGAGAAATGGAGAAATAAAGAAAGAAAATATTTAGAATTGATTTGTTTCCTTTTTTACTATTTACATAATTGATTGTTATTCTAGAAGGTTGTATTTATCTATACCAAAAAATAAAATATTTGGCAAGAATTTTTTCTTCTTTTTTAAGCATGACAATATTATATTATATTATATTATATTATATTATATTATATTATATTATATTATATTATATTATATTATATTATATTATATTATATTACACTACACTATATTATATTATACTATATTGCACTATACTATACTACATCACTTTACTGTATTATACCATATTTTACTATATTACATTATACCAGCGTTTTAAATTGCGGCGTAATCGCGCAATTCCGGAAATGTGCTATGTAACGCAACTCGCAATTAAATATAGCAATTATAGAGTTTTCGCCGCTACGGGCGCTATAGCGCATCTATTGCGGTGCTAATAGCAGAAAAAAGCAGCGCAATTACGCTATTCGACAGTGGTTAATTTTTTTATTTATTTTATACCCGGCCCAAACCCAGCAAATTAATGAATCCAAACCCAAATCTATAACAACTGAACCCCAAACCCAATTAAAAGATTAAACCCTTCACATTAAAACGCTCTCCTCCCTCTGGGACTTAAAACGCAAAAAAAAAGCAAAAGAATAAAATGAAAATAGAAAGAAAGAAACCCTAGACTTCGACACACCCCTTCTCTAACCGGAAACGGCACCAGCCGACGGCGGTGGACGACCGGCGACCGCAGAAGGACAGCCATGACGACGGCTACTCGTCCTCCACTTCTTCTTCAAGCAATTGTCTTTTCTCCTTTTTCCTTGTCATCTCTTTTTAGTTTTAGTTTTTCTTAATAAGATTTATTTTATAATTTTGTCTAATTAGAAAGTTGGAAATCAATCAAATATTGTCCATTTGGTTTGATTCAACAAAGAAAATAAATCATTTACAAAAAATTGACGACACACATAAGGTGTTCGAAGAAATGTTTCTAAATGAAATGTTTTCTTTCTTTTTTCTTTTTCTATTCTTCATCCTATTAGTTGTATTTCATTTTTTTCTTTGATAGCATGGCAACCACAAATTCAGAAACACAAGCGCCGCCATCTAAAGATCCGGCATGGGCGCATTATTTTCGTCTGAATCCTCGAATTTCGGCACGAGCACAATGCAATAATTGTCATTTCCGCTACAAGGCCGTAGCGACGCAATCTCGCCCACTACCGCGATCCGCAACAAAAAAAGCTCAAGCGCTACGGACCGCTATATCGCAATTTAAACTATTGCATTATACTAAATTATACTATATTATATTATATTATACTATATTGTTTCATATTATATTATATTTCATTATACTATATTAAATTACATAATACTATATTATATTACATAGTACTACATTATACTATCATATTTTTACTATATTACATTATACTATATTGTACTATACTATATAACATTATACTATATTATATCATACTATACTATATTTCATTATACTATATTATATCATACTATATTATATTACATAATACTATATTATATTACATAGTACTACATTATACTATATTATATTACTTTATATTTATACTATATTAAATTATTTTACAATATACTATATTATATTATAGTACATTATACTATATTGCACCATACTATACATACTTATATTATATTACATTACACTATATTATATCATATTATACTATATCGTATTAGATAATACTATATTATATTACATAGGTACTATATTATACTATCATATTTTACTATATTACATTATACTATATTGTACTATATTATATTACATTATACTATATTATATCATACTATACTATATTTCATTATACTATATTATATCATACTATATTATATTACATAGTACTACATTATACTATATTATATTACTTTATATTTATACGATATTAAATTATTTTACAATATACTATATTATATTATAGTACATTATACTATATTGCACCATACTATACGTGTTGCTATCGTTATTAGATTATATCACACTATACTATATTACATTATACTATATTACATCATACAATAATATATTACACTATATTATATTATATTATATTATATTATATTATATTATATTATATTATATTATATTATATTATATTATATTATATTATATTATATTATATTATATTATATTATATTATATTATATTATATTATAATCATACTTTATTATATTAAACTGTATTATATTACATTGTACTATATTATATTATACTACATTATACTATTTTACATTACTACATCATACTATACTATATTACATTATACTATGTTATATCATACTATATTTTAATATATTATATTATACTATATTATATTATATTATATTATATTATATTATATTATATTATATTATATTATATTATATTATATTATATTATATTATACAATATTAGTATATTACACTATATTATTTACATTATACTACATTATATCATATTATACTATTTTACATTATACTATATTATATTGTACTATATTATATTACATTATACTATATTTGTTTTCTTACTATATTATATTTATATTATATTATATTATACCATATTATATTTTATCATACTATATTATATTATTTTATACTATTTTATATTATATTACATTATATTATATTACACTATACTATATATACGGGACACTACAATATATTATATTATACTATATTATATCATATCATATTACATTATACTATATAATATTACATCACATTACACTATATTATATTACATTGTACTATATTATATCATATCATACTATACAACATTACATTATACTCTATAATATTACATTACATTACAGTTTACACTATTAATTAACATAATATCATATCATATCATATCATATCACAACATACTATATTATAGTATATAATGTCAAATATGTATCATACAACGACGGAGCGACGGAGCTTAACCGAACTTTTTGGAGGGCCAAAAAATTTCTCCATATAGATTAATACTATATAAGATATTTTTTTGTTGTTGTGGGGGGGGGGGGGGGATACATAGAAATACATATATTTCGAATGCTTAGAAGATGCACATAAATAATGACATATGAAGTTTGATAAAATAATCTCTTCATATTTTTTTTAAGAGAAAAATCCATTTTTGGCCCCTCAACTATTCAATTAGTTTCTTTTTGGCCCTCAATTTTTTATTGGTACCTTTTTTTACCCCTCAACTTCATTTATTTCTCTCATATTCTTTATTCCATTATGGAAATTAGAGATGCCTCATATTATGAAAATATTTTTCCTTTTAAATCAAAGGTTCCAAATAATGTGATAGAATCACCATCCCCTAGTTCTCAAATTTCTTCTAAAAATCACTTTGATTCAGAAGTAGAGTTTGAGATAAGAAAAAGTAAGAGACAACAAGTTGAAAAAAGTTTTGGAGATGATTTTTATGTCTACCAAATAGAGGATAATCCTCTAAAATTTTCAAACTCAATGGCTTCAACATAATCACCATTTTGGAATGAAGCTATTAATAGCGAAATCCAATAAATATTGCAAAATAATACTTGATTTTTAACTGATCAACCACCGGGCAATAAAGTTATTAAAAGTAAATGGATTTTTAAAAAGAAGATAAAACATAATGGATCTATTGATAGATACAAAGCTCGATTAGTAGATAAAGGTTTTAGTCAAAAGAAAGGTATTGATTATCTTGGACAAGAACATAAGGTTTGCAAGCTTGTGAAATCCTTGTATGGTATAAAACAAGCACCTAAACAATGGCATATGAAGTTTAATAAAGTTATCTCTTCATATGGTTTTATTTCAAATAACTTTGACAAGTGTGTTTATTCAAAGGAATTTTCTAATGGATGTGTAATTCTATGTTTGTATGTAGATGATATCCTAATTTTTGGAACATCCTTAACACTTATAAATGATGTTAAAACATATTTGTCAGCAAATTTTGATGTGAAAGATTTAGGTCAAGCAGATGTTATATTGGGTATGAAATTAACTCGTACCGCAAATAATCATATTTATTTGACCTTATCTCATTTTACTGAGGCAATGCTCAAACGGTTTGATTATTTCAATTCAAATTTAGTTACATCTCCGTTTGACTCTAGCATGCATTTGACTAAGAATACTGGTTCACCAATCGCACAAAAGTTATATTCAGAACAAATTGATTCTTTAATGTACCTTGCAAATCGGACACGTCCTGATATTGCATTTGCAGTAAATCTCTTAGTCGATATACCAGCAATCCTAGTGGATAACACTGACACGCCCTCGAAAGAATTTTTTGATATTTAAATGGTGCCATAAATTTTGCACTTGTTTACACTGGATTTCCTAGTGTGTTAGAGGGTTAGAGTGATTTAAATTGGATCACTAATTCTCTTGATGTTAAGTCTATATCCGGATATACCTTTTTAATTGGCGGTGCAGCTGTATCGTGGAGTTCGTCCAAACAAACAATAATTACACGACGTACAACGAAAGCCGAATTAACGGCTCTTGACACAGCAGCACTGAAGCCGATTGGCTTCGGAATTTACTTAGTGAAATTCCTATTGTGCCAAAACCAATGCCATCAATTTCTATGCATTGTGATTCAAAATCAGTTATTGATCTGATCAATCAAGTAACTACGAATCGTAAAATGAATAGACACATATTTGTTTGATATAAATCCGTATGGACAATGAATAAAAAAGTGATATCACTATATTACATAAGATCGGAGAAAAATTTAGCCTATCAATTAACAAAATATCTTCCACGATCTGTTGTTATGATTTCATCGAGGGGGATGGGTCTTAAGCCTATATAGCAGTCACCAGCAGTGGGGCTCTTACCATTGTGGCCGGCTGGTCTGCACAATTGGTTCAAAGATTAAACGAAACTGCTGATGTGAAATTGTGAAGCACTATTTTAGACATTGACTTGTCTGTGCTCATCCCTATGGTGAGGTGCTTTAAGGTGATGGTTAGGCTGAACATAACGTTCTCAATAACTCCGAGACTTATTTTTCAAATATTGAAATTAATAAATTAAATAAATTACTTAATAAAAGTAATATTTGCGGGGTATATTTTCACACCGTATACCCTTTGAGGAATTACCTAAGTGAGAATCGTCGTGCCGCGACTATAGGGCAAGGACGAATCCTTACGTATTCTCATGTTAATCAAGGTTAGCGCATGGCCATAAATAGCGCACACCCACAAAAGCACCACAAAAATTCCCTACTATGTGGTTCAAAAATATCTGTTTACCATGTAAATCTCGATCGTATATATTCATCACTAAGTATGTGTTTAAAGGTTACATCCATTCATAACGATGCATAGTAGATACCAAGTTATTTGGAAGAAAGAATAAAAAATTAATTTTATTCGAAGTTTTAAAATTTAAAGGGTAATGTTGTATTATTTTATTAAATAATACATAAATTTTAAAAATTATTAAATATCAATGATTAACGGAGAGCATACCAATATATATATATATATATATATATATATATATATATATATATATATATATATATATATATATATATATATATATATATATATATATATATATATATATATATATATATATATTAATAAATGAGGAAATAAATAAATAATCCTCATTGGCCATTGGGCATTTATTTTATATTGAATATATAGAAACTTATTAACAAAAAGGGTAATTGGAGATACTAATCAAAATAATTTAATGGGCCCATCCCCCCCCCTTTAGAAAACATTATCAAATTGCAAAGAGAAATTAAATATTATTTCTTCCACAAAATTAGCAATTCAGTCTTTTACTTGGTCGGAAAATTCGGTGCACAGCTTCATTTCTTTCAAAGTGGACGTCATCCGCTCTACAACTGTGCTACCGGTCTGGATTCGAGGTTAGGCTCGAGGTGTAGAACCTTAGAGAGCACAATCTTCCTTTAGGACAGTCCTGACTCGATCGCACGGCTACACCAGGTTTGATCTTTCGATTAAATATATTTGTTATTATTATTTTCTATTTAGACAAATTATAATTTATTTTAATTATATTATTTGGGCAATATTTTTTTCTCTAACAATACTTGCCTCGGGATAAACTAAATTTAAGATTCTTATGATTGTGCCTTAATGCATAATTGATCCTTGAAAAGGAATAATGCGATTGTTTGTATGAAAGCGCGAAGGTGTGCAACACGGTGGCATCATCACGCCGACGCAGAAGCAAACTAACGAAATATTGAAACCTCTTGTGGTCTCCGCCCTTATTGAAATTATAATCACTAAAGTTCAAACATGTCACAAAGGTCCACATGTTACTCCATTTCTTTGACAGTACACATGCTTGCACCTTTTCTCTTGGCTTTAAAAATGACAGGATTGTTATAAGAACCACAACAGGCAAATTGCTTAGGGCCTGTTTGCTAGTGTGGTTTTGAGCGAGGTTTAGGAAGGCATGGCTGCAGGAAGATAATGTGTGACCATCAAGAAGCTATGAGTTCAGGAAGCTATGTAAAACTGTATGAAAGTATTAAAAAGAGGTGTTTGATCAAAACACAGGAAGCTATGAAAATAATATTATAATAATTATAGCAAAATTGAAGTGTTTAAAAGATTATTTTGGTTATATATGACAGAAGAAAACATTTCAGGATTATTTTCGTCATTTGTATTACCTCTCATTTCAGGGTTAATTGTTGTCTCCTTCACTTTAGACATCATAGGGGGTTAGATGCTATAAAGATGGATGCCGCACTAGGATGGATGCTCTGCTAAGTAAAAACAACATTAGATGCTATAAGATAATAAATTGCTTGTTTTATTACAATAAAAGACGAATGTTGACTGCAAACCAAAAATAAGAATGTAGAACATGGGAAATAGCTCAAACAACATTAACCAAAAAAACTTACTATTCTTGAACTCATAAGCAATTGAAAGTAACCTTGTTAGATTCAGAAGTCTAATTCGGGTGCAAATACTAATAAGTCTTCTTTTGGGTTGGATCTGAGACGAGCGCTCAATTAGAGCTACATGATCTACCAGATCTATTTATATTGTTCATTTGCCTTTTCTAGTTATGGACCTTCGACTATTTAACTTGTTCAAATAAACCAAACTACAGAGAGAACAAAGAAAGAAGAGAAAGAGATAGAGATAGAGATCTATCAGCGAGTGAGAGAAGAAGATCTCGTTGGCTTGGAAAGGAGACTGGTTCAGAGATGGAGCTCGCACAGTCGCACTCTCGCTATTCTCGCTTGACAGAATGGGGCAGCGATCCTTTCATTACTCTATAATTCACGAATAGCGAATAATATCCGCCAACAACCATTTGCGTACTTCATAAAAAATTTGGAAAAGCATATACTGAACATGTGACAATTAAGATTTGAAAAATATCAATAACAATCCATATCATCGTGGTTTTAAGCTAAAATAAAAATTATTTAATAAAGTAATAATATTTCTCAATTATTTCTGAAAAAACATTTATATTTATATACTGTTATATACCGAATTTATTGTATTCATATGTAAGATAAAGTATACACGGATAACTGAAT
Organism: Juncus inflexus; assembly: GCA_024447665.1. Taxonomy (NCBI): domain Eukaryota; kingdom Viridiplantae; phylum Streptophyta; class Magnoliopsida; order Poales; family Juncaceae; genus Juncus; species Juncus inflexus. Next base: position 8,822,480 of record JAJHPC010000012.1, on the reverse strand, counting down.
TAAAGACCTTCTTCTGTTTTATGTTATATACCGAATTTATTGTATTCATATGTAAGATAAAGTATACACGGATAACTGAATTAAAGACCTTCTTCTGTTTTATTTGACCGATTTGAAAAATTGTAAAGAACTCCTACATTCTGCCAAAATTGTAAAAAGACTCCATCGTTAGTTAGAAAATATCGTTGGTTTTCATACTTTAATTACTTTAAAATATATTTTGTAATAGTTTACTTTAAAATTAGTTAACATTTCTTAAATAAGAAATATTAATTAACTTAATTAAGTTAATTAATATTTCTTAATTAAATAATATGTTTAAACTTAATTAAGAAAATTGTGAGAATTTTTTTATATTCAATTTTAAGAATTTTTTCTCGAGTGAGAAACTTTAAGAACTAACTGTAAGTATTTTTAATTAAATTAAAAAAAAATTATTTCAAAGGAGAAAGATTAATCAAACTTTTTTTTTTAATAATTAGACTAGAAAATTAATTGTCTTAACGCCTAACTCACGACAGGAGTTTTTTTTGCAATTTTGGTAATAATATCAGCGGTTTTTGTAATTCCTAAATAATGTAGGAGACTTTTTTGTAATTTAGCATAATATAGAGGTTTTTTCGCAAATTTTCAAATTTTAAATATATATGTATCATTCTAAGTTCTATGCGGAACAAATGTTAATGTGGAATGGACGTCTAATGCACGTTGCACGAATCAAAACGGGTAGTGACAGATCTTGATCCAAATCACTGTGTGTGGGGGGGGTAGTCTATAGTGAAATATATATCAAAATTCTTAAGGAACATGATATATATAACTTATAAATTTATTACAAAATATAGTAGAATTATCATATATATATATATATAATCTAAGGAGTGATTACCTCCTCTTATTTCTATTAAGATACACCACCACTGAAAACATACAAAATTTACATATGGTAATACTTCACAATATCACAGATTTTGTCAAGTTGGGTTTCATTGATACCATATTAGTTAGATCCAAATTCCACCACTATTCGGATGGTCATATCATTCTATTTGTATATGATGATTGAGTTTTGGGATGATACATTATTAGCTGGCTTAGGTCCATTATGAACTCATCTAATGAGAAGAAGCCATATCATTTAATTGGCTGGCATAGCGGGTTTTCGTAGGCTGGGTCCATCATAGACCCGTTCCATCTTCTAATTTTCTGGTTGCCATGATTAGTATACTGTTCAACATGCATATTATAGAGGTTTGAACTAATTTTCTAAAAATGTAGAATGTATCAGTCCTCTTTTTTTGTTGTTGAAAGAATATAGTCCATTTTATGATATTGTCTCATTAATTAGGAGTAATAGAATGCATGCTCAGAGAAACATTTAAGGTGATGGAAGAAAACAAAAAAATTATTCACTTTCAATTTTTATATGTGATAAATTTATATTATGTTTGGAAATCATGTTAACCAATATATTAAAAACTCCATCCCACAAGACACCTAGAAAAGGGATGACAATAGCACTTCATCTTATAATAATCTGCCGGACCAAACTATGGAAGAGGATCAATGGATTGTCGAAACTGACAAAGAGCTGAAAATCTCAACCAATCTTTGGCGCCGGTCAAGAAATGCTATACGGGTGCCTTGTGAGAAAAGATGCCCGGGTGTAGGTCTTCAGTTGAGTGAGGCGAATGAATATGACTCAGAATTGTTTCCTCACCTGCCACTGGATCGGTAGTTGTTGATGCCTCGCTCCCAACTCCTAATGAGTTTTCGACGTTAATTACCTAGTTGTGATGTCCTCCCATGTTTTCATCCTTTTGTTTAATGAGATTATGTGAGAAGTTTAAAATTTTAAGCTAAATAATGACATGGATGATGGATTTGTCAATTTTGTATTGTTTTCATGATGTGAATACTATAATTTTCTTAAAAGAATATAATGATAGTAACTTTCTATCAATGAGCTACACGTGTCCTCTTCTCCGATTTTAATTATATGTGTTTTTTTCTAAAATTATTAGATGATTAATAAAAAAATTAAGAAAATTATTAAACATGCCTAAGAATTTTAATCATTTTAATAACCACCAAGGTGATCTTGAGGACTATATACATCCAAATCTTATTAGATATTTGTTATGAAAAATCAAAATTTTAACTAAATTTTAATTATATGTGCTTTTTTGTAAATTATTAGATGATTAATAAAAAAACAAAAAATTTAAGAATATTATTAAATATGCCTAAATTTTTTAATCATTTTAATAACCACCAATGTGATGATCTTAAGAACTCTCTATATACATCCAAATCTTATTAGATATTTGTTATAAATTTTAACTTATAAAATTCTTGATTAATTATTATTTTTTAAATAATTTTTGATATATCCCGTCCTTTAAAATTTTCAAATATCAATGTTATCATTAACAAAAATGCATCTCCGAAACGGAGCTGAGAATTCCACTAGTATTCAACATGCATTGTTCAAAGCAACTTCTTTGACCGAGCTTTTATACACTAACACACTACAAAACTTCTTTGAAGAGTTTCAAGACACTAACATCAGTCCCCATTCAATAGCATCCAAAGCAAACCATCAATTGTTTACTATATACTCAAAATAAGTTGGCTGATTTGTATTCACTTATTTATCAACTAGATAGTAAAGTTTAATTCTTCAAAAAAATACACTTCTTTAATTTCACAAAAATCCAAAAATAAACTTTTCACACCAAGCATATGATCCTCATTTGAAACAAATGCAAAAAAAATTCAAATTAGAAAAATCCCATTCATCCAAAAGAGGAGAGAAACCCGCAACAATAATAATTTATACAACACTCACACATCATGCACACATAAAAACATGCATAAATTAAAAAATATAATTTAATAGAAAGTCGAGTTGCTTAATTCTTCTTTTTGGAGTGCTTCACAAGCCAATCGATGACCGAGTCAATATTCCTCGAGTTCTTGCATGATATCATGAAACAAGTGACCTCTCTATCACAAATATTTTTCAAGTCCCTGCAATATATCATTTTAATCATTAATAAATATTTTCAAAAATATATCCTTTTCATAGAATACATAAAACAACAAACCATTATATCAATGCAAACCCTAAAACCCAAGTACCAATAACTTCACATTAGTCCACAAGCCCCAAATAAACACAAAAAGGAAACCAAAAAAGTTCACAAAACCTTAAGGCTCGTGCATTATTACAAAGGGCCCACAAAACATCAGTTTTACTTGGTACGTCCATTACATGTTTTTTATTGGGAAATTTCAAAACCCCCAACTTTTCTGAACATTATCAAAAACCCACCTATTTTTTCTCTCAACCCCCACCCCCCCCTCTGACTTTTTAGGTTCTCCAAAACCCCCTAACTTTTCTAAGTATTATCAAAAAGCCCCTAACCATTCTTATATTTTCAAAAATGACCATTTTACCCCCCATAATTTCAATTCCTTTTTCTTTCTTATAAATGGTTGTTTTTATCTTTCCAATATACCAATTTATATTGTAAAAACATTTTTCACAAGTATGTACAATAAACTAAAACAAACCCAACCCAGAATCAGAAATAAACAAAGTTGCATGTTTTTTCATAAACAAAATAGTACGAATGACCCAGAAAACACCCCTTCTTTACCCGGTCCAGGCATTTAATGCATGAACCAAATCCATATCACATGTTTTTTTCTTTCACTTACATTGCGTTTGTGAGGGCTTCTTTGGACAAGGCTTCCGATTTGTCGATCTTGTTGCCCAATAGTAACAATGGGATTCCAGTTAATGAAGGCTTGCTTAGAAGATCGTGCAGTTCGTTTTTGGAGATTTCTAAGTTGTCTTGATCCGCCACGTCAACCACGTAGCTAAACAAAAATGAAAATTGTAATGTGAGAATCGTGTTTATATCTTACCAATGGCATTTGATGCATTTAATGCGTTGAACCCTGTCATTTTAGAATTTTCCAAAGGTTTCTTGTGATATTGATGTATTGAGATTTTCCTGAAGGGGTTGAGAGTTTGAATGATTGGATACTGAATGATTTGGTATTTGAAAGGTTTAGGAGGGAAAAATTGATATATTTTGAATTTTACAAGTGTAATTTTCATATTTAGCAAATACTAAAATAAGTTACCCTTTCAATACTACAATATCAAATTTGTTATTCCGAAACACAAAACATGTCAAAATATCCATCATAAAGTTAAAAACTGTAAAAATAATCAAACATATTGGTGTATGAAAAGGGTAAATTTAATACTTCCAATTTTTAAGAGAGTAAATAAATCTGATATTTACAATTTTTATTTGATATTCATAGTTTAGGAGGTTGATATTGTCAAAAATCATCCATAACTTAACATTTATTGCTCAATTGCGCCTAAATACGTAACAATTACTAAAATAATTTAACAAAATAATTAAAAAATATGCATACACAATTGCAGAAACAGAGCGGCAATATCTCTCCCACATGCTTCTGAACCTTGGCTGGCCGCCCAAATCCCAAAGCTTTATTGTCACATTTCCTTTCACCACTTTTTTCATATTAAACCCTACCTAAATAATTATACATACAAAAATATATTGATAAAAATATTAGAATTTGAAGTTGAGGAGATATACTTGGAAATTTTGTTATAGGAAAGATATCATTATTTTAATTTCAATTTATAGTTTTATTGTTTCATTACCTTTGACCACTTTTTTCATATTAAACCCTACCTAACAACTATACATAAAATAATATAGTAGTAATGTAATAGTAATAAATATTTGCAATTAAGGAAATATATTTGGAAAATTTTGGTATAGGAAAGATAGGCTTATTTACTTACTGTGGGAATCATGTCCTCACTGTATCCACCAGTCTGCAAAAAATAACAAAAAAAAATGAATGTATCATAATTTGCAAAAATCATAATGGGCATATAATCATATTAATAATCAGTAATTAGAACATAAACACAAGAAAACTAATAATCAGTCAAGGCTCAGTTCTGACTGGTATGTAATGGTATCTTTCAATACCAGTTTTGCCCAGTTTGGAATTGAGATCTGAGATTATAATCCCTAATCAGCAAAAAATAAAAATGATTAAGAATTAATAGACTTACTGCAATGACATTAACTAAAGAAGTTTTCCCAGCATTTTGAAGCCCGATTAATGAGAGCTCCATCTCTTGCTTGAAAAACAGGCTAAATTTCATAAAACAAAAAAAACCCATCATTTTTTTACAAATTCATTAAAATCTGAACTGAAAAAGAGCCTAAATTTCTCCTTTCTTTTTCTTTCTTAATCTAAAATTGACGACCAAAAAAATCAAAATTGCATTAATATTAAGATACTGATCTGATTCTGACCTTCTAAGCCAATTGAGGAAAGCTTCCCAGAGTCCCATGGCGGCTGAACTCAAACAAAAAAATCAAATAGAAAGATGATTTGGGGAGAAGAGAAGATCGGATTTAGGGCTCCGCTTACTTTGATTTTATACGGTGGTGGGATTAATGGTATGAGAGAGAGAGAGGGGGCAGAGGAAAGGAAAGACTTGGAATTGGCCTCCAATCAATCCAGCCAAGAAGGGTGCTTTCCACTTGTAACAATGTTGGTTCAGTTCCTCTCCGTTTTCCTCATCCATTTCATTGCATGTGGAATTAGATTTTTCTTAATTAGTTTATTTTTTGTCTCTCAATTTTTTATTATTATAATTTTAGTCTCTCATTTATTTAATAGGTAGATTTTTAATCATTATATCCATTAAGTGTTTACGTATCCGTTAAATATGACACGTAACCAATGACGTGGCATATATTCTTAACACATACGCAATAACGTGTTAACTTTTATTTAACAAATAAACATGCATAAAAAATATATATTTTTTAATAAAAATAATGTTTTAAGAAAAGAGGGGATTAAAGATTTTTTTCACGTCATTGCTTACATGTCAAATTTAACGGACACATAAATACTTAACGGATGGAAAGACCAAAGATGTACTTATTGAATAGTTGAGGGACTGAAATTGAACCAATAAAAAATTGAAGGACTAAAATTGAGCTAGTTCAATAATTGAGGGGGCAAAAATGGACTTTTCTCGATTTTTTTTTAACATAATAGTTTATGGTAGGAAACGAAAAAATTAAATTCATAATCGACTAAAAATATAAGTAAAAAGGAATTGTCTTTTTTTCTTCTTTTTTACTTTTAGTTTTAGTTTTTGATATGAGTCTGAGTTTTTAACTTTTTTTTTATTTGTAAGGAAATTTGTTTTAGTTAAAAGATATAGGCATATAGCATAGGTTGTTATACTTATACTTTCATTCTAAAAATTAGCAGTTTGGATATAATTAATACTTAAAATAAAATTATGAAGTAATTTTCAGCTTAAATTTTCAATTAAATCATGCCTTTTTTAATTAAAATTTTCAAAAGAAATAATTAAAAAATTATAATGGTTATTAACTCTGTGCTCAAATAAATGATTTGATTTTAAAATTCCAATACTCTCTCACAATATATACATATTCATGCTAAAACACCTAAAATGAGCATCTTTAAATGAGTACAACAAATCACAAACTTCATAAGTGTTCATTGTAAATTATTCGTTGCGAAAGTCTCAATTAATCCCAAGTAATCCCTCCACTCAATTAATCCCAAGTAATCCCTCCACTAATTTCTAGTCATCATATTTTCGACTAGCGACTTTCGCAACTTTGATCTAATAGATAAAAATAAATTATAATTTTATTTTACATAGACATGTAACGAGTTTCTTAAAATGTTGAATTCGAATTATGTTTATTGGGAATATTTCTATTGTTACATTGATGTTATATAAATTGTAATTATATTTGTAGATATAAAACGTGACATGCATAAAGAACCGTATAATGCAACTAAGTAGAGTCTCTTTTTATTATTCTAGTCTCCGTCCATCTTATTTTCAACTTATACCAACTAATCAATGGCGGAGATTTATACAGACCAAAAGAAGCCATGATTCCTCAAGATTTTTGAAAGAGTAGTATATATTAATATTATTTTCGTAGAAAATTTTTCAAAACACATGTATTATCATGTATTGGCCGCCCCAAACTTTGATTCGTGTTAATTAATGGTAAAAAAAAAATTGTCCCTCCCAACATAAATGGTCAAGGTTCGTCACTGTAACTAGCCACTTTACAAATACTCTAAAATGCAGATCGACAAAGATACAAATATTATCAGTAAAAATTAGATGTGGCAAATCTGACCTGACCCGAAAATCTGACCCGACCCACCCGAACCCAAACCCGACCCGAACCCAAACGACCCGAGACCCGAAATATCCGGAACCCGAACAACCCGAAACCCGAAATATCCGAGACTCGAACGACCCGAGACCCGAACGACCGGAACCTAAATGACCTGAACTTGCTTATAATGAATGAATGGTCATGCACATGTTGATTTCACTGTTATGCTAGTATTATATATTATTTTATAATATCTTATTTTGTTTCTTATAATGTCAATATATTATTTTAGAAAATAATATATTAATTATATTAGTTTTTAAGACATAAAATTCTATTTGAGACTTTTGAGCTCATCGGCCTCCATTTACATCTTACGCAAAATTGAAAATAGATAGATATTTATTTAATCAAATATTTTTCATCACAAGTTAATCACGGTGCGTAACTAGAGCTGACAAAATCTAACCTGGCCCGAAACCCGACCTGACCCGACTCATCCGAACCCAAAACCGATCCGACCCAACCCAAAAATGTTGACAAGTCAACGACCCAAAACCCGAACGACCCGACCCGAACCCGAACGACCCGAAATATCCGGAACCCGAACCCGACCTGACCCACCCATTTGTCACCTCTAATAAAAATGCTACATCAAATAATCAGACATACAACTAAACTAGTAAAAAGTACACAACATATTTCCAAAAAAAGTTTATTCCCTTGTCCTAAACTTACAAACCATTGAGTATTTCCTGTCATGGAAGAAATGGAGATGAACAGAGTCAAATAAATCAACATTTTTCCCCATTCAATTGCGGGTCTCTAATTTCAGAGACTTCACCCATTGCTAGACCATGTCTATGATGGACCGAATAGTTGGAGTCCGTCGGAAAGTGTAAAAGCCCCTTTAATCTTTATCCACTTCAATTTGGCCACGTTCCACTCTGTCTCGTATTGAATGCAAAACAGACAAAATGTAAAAGAGTTGTTTTGTTATTGTGATGTGAAATGCCTTGTAACAAAAACAAGGGATAATTTCCTATGTGCCACCAAAAAACTTAAAATATCATATTTATCATTATAAAAACTTAAATATCATATTTGTCATCATAAAACTTAAAATGTCATACATGTCATTACAAAAACTTAATATATCATATTTATCATTACAAAAACTTAATATATCATGTTTGCCATTAGATTTACTCAAAACTTAAAACCATCCAATTTTCTCATTAAAATTAACTGTCTAATCTTATAATTATCAATATACCTCTAAATTTTGTTAATGATTATATTTCATATTAAACATTCATTTGATGATGTCTCTCTCTTCATGATTGAAATTTGTATATAAAAAAAATCTTCACTTTTATTTATAGTCAAAATAATTTGACATGAGAGAAAAAAAATAATCAATTCATGTCTCTCATATTAAATTCTTTTGACTTAAGCATTTTTTGTTTATATACGAGTCTAAATCATATATATATATATATATATATATATATATATATATATATATATATATATATATATATAGAGAGAGAGAGAGAGAGAGAGAGAGAGAGAGAGAGATGTTTAATATGAAATCTAATTCATGAAATAATTTTAGGAATATAATGATAAACTATAAGATTAGACTGTTAATTTTAACGGAAAAAAATGGATGGTGTTAAGTTTTGAGTAAATTTAATGTCAAATATGATATAATAAATTTTTGTAATGGCAAATAGTATGGCTCGTTTTGTATCGTTGTTGTTTCCTTTTTTCTTTTTCTGTTTTCATAAAAAAACAAGACGTGTTTTGATAATTGGTTCTGTTTTTATTTTTTTTTTGTAAAATAACAAAAAATAAACAGGATTTGGAAACGACAAAAGTTGTTTCTTCTTTTATGTTTTTCATTGCAAAACCTGTAAATATCTTAAACCACGCGAAATAATATGATAATACTAAAAAAAGAATATTGACCTTGAAAAAAATATGTTGTGCTAGAAAAGGTAAGTTAACGCTACAAATAGTATATTCACATTGAAAAAAGAATTTTGACTTTAAAACTTTAAATCACACTAAAAATTGTAAGTTGACACTACAAAGAATATTGACTCTGAAATTTTATATTGCGGAAAAAAAAAAGTTAGTAATGAGAATAGTATAATGATACTTGAAAAAAGAATTTCTAATACCGAAATCTTTATATTCACACTTGAAATGTTATATTGACACTATAAATGATATACTGATATTAAAAATAATATATTGACATTTTTAATACTACAAATAATATATTAACATTGAAAGTGGTATGTTGATACTATAAATGGTATTTTCATACATTAAAGATAATATATTTTCACTGAAAATAGTATACCGACACGAAAAATTATATATTAATATTGTAAACGGTATGTTGACATTGAAAACTCAATATATTGACATGAAAAACAGTATATTAACACTAAAAATTATTACTGAAAACAGGTATTAATACTAAAACCGATAAATAAAAATTGACACTAAAATTGATATATTGGTACTTAAAATGGTATATTAAGGCAAAATAATATAATGTCATTGAAAATATTATATTGATACTATAAACAGTATATTGACACTGAAAACTCGATATATTGGCACAATAGGCAGTATAAATGTGTATTTGATAAAACCATAAGCGAAAAAAATTAGTATCGATTTTAAAAATAAAAAACAGTTTTTTTGAACAAAGAACTATTTTTAAAAAACGAAAAAACAGAAAAGCAGAGATGATGCTAAACAAACCCTCGTTATTATATAAATTATATAATAATTTCTCCAATTCTTTAATCTTTTTGTCTCTTTTGAGTTTTAACTCTCTTTTTTTATCATTAATCGTATTATCATTATTTTAACATAAACAATTTTATAGAACAATATACAAAAATTATAACTTAAAAAAACATACAGAAATGATCTCATCATTATGTACAACATATTTCTCTTTTTTGAACATTTATTAATCGTCTTATTATTATAACATAAATAATTTTATAGAACAATATACAAAAACTATAACTTAAAAAATATACAGAAATTATGAGCATAAATAATTTTAAGTGTCTTCTTTCATTTTACAACAATTAGTTTTCACAAGAAAATTTATGCTTTATGTGTTAATTTGTTGTGTAGATGATGAATGCTATAAAGTTAAAGTTACCATATTTTCAAATTAAAAAACCGTTTTTCGGAAACAGAAACGAGAAAATAGAAAACAATTTTTTGTTGTTCGTATATAATTTTAAGTGTCTTTTCTTTCATTTTACAACAATTGTTTTTCACAAGAAATTTTATGCTGTATGTGTAAATTTGTTGTGTAGATATATAATGAATGCTACAAAGTTAAAGTTACCATATTTTTAAATTAAAAAACCATTTTTCCGAAACAAAAATGAGAAAATAGAAACTATTTTTTGTTTTAAAAAAACAGAAAAACATAAATAATACCAAACTAGGCCTTAAATAATAGATTATAAACATTTAAAATTTAATACTATAACTTATGAAAATGTTGCAAATAGCGTTATTGAAAGGAAACGCGTAATCTCAGAAACACAGCGGAATTAAAATTTTACCCGTTTCCTAACCGAGGATCCGTGTATTATCAATGAAATGAGAAAAATAAATCTTATTTATATCTCGGATTCGGCTAATCCGGTTTGTAGGGCTTCGCGATTCGTCTCCAAATGATCTCCCTACGTCTCCTTGCGGATCTGATCACGAAAGGCGCTACGACTCCGGCATTGCCCTCTACACGTGTCCACACACGACTAACTCGTTGGAGGAGAAACCGAGATTACTAGATCCAGTTTCTCTTTCTCTCTCTCTCAATAGGTGGCTAGGGTATGGACTGATTTTTCTTGCCTAATCAGATGTACCCTTCATCTATTTATAGCATCTAATGCTCACACCTCTTCACCTTCCTTTTGATTTTCTGTGTCCAACCGAGTTAGTTATGTTTGTGTGTGACCCTGTAGGCTCATTTAATATTGGCAATAAACTTCAAGTTTATAAATCATAAGTAGCCTCTAGTATAACGTTATGATTGCCCAAATTAAATGAATGACACGTGATGATAACCTATACATCAATTATGTATTTAGTCCCTTTGTTAAACGATATTTATATTGATCAAAAGGCATGATTTTATGTCATCCTTATTATGATCGATTCTCTTTCTTGAATTATAATTAGACTGAATAAATTAAAAGATATTAACAACACATGCTAATTCTTTCATACACGGCCATGTGTTTTCCTTCAGTCTCATTTTAACAGAGGGACCTGAGATATCTCTCTCGTATCCGAGAGTAACAAATTCTATCTTGATCATTCACATTCCAACTCATGGTTTACTAAATACCCGATCATGGCTTTTATAATTATCCGGTTAAAGACAACGTTTGACTATGTCAAAGTATAAAGATATACATGCAGGAATCTATGATGACCTCAAGTCAAAGGACTAATCATACATTAGATGATGAGAAAACACTAATGACATATATACCATGTATATTCTCATAGTGGGTCGATCTAATATATGCTCTCCAACATATATTTATGTTAATAAATTGATATCCAATATCCATGATCAGTAAAATGTGATCATCATCCAAATAACATACTAGTAACTATATATATGATTTGAGATTTTCAAATATGTTTGTCTTACAAACATCTAATATATGACTAGGAATAATTTAGAATTGTATTCATTTCGCTTTACGATTTTACTATCAGAATCATATATTCTGATGACGTATAACAGATATACATATTCATGGTTAATTAATAATCTAACAACATTTACGCACAATTATTATATGAAAAAATTTATGAGATAAAACATCTAATACAAAAATATAATGTCTAATATATAATCCGTTCCCACACGGCAAAACAATTTGACCTAGGGCATTATTACTTTCAGTTATACCATTGATATAACGCTATAACTTATTTTGGAGGCAAAATATTACGTGCTGTAGTTCTGCAGCGTGCAAAATCCAAATTAGTGTTTTTAGCAAGATTTATAACAACTAAAATGAATTTAATTAAATTTTTTTAAAGAAAACTAAAATAATCCAAATCACTTTTTGTTGATAAATAAATCAAAAAACTTCTGTCCTTCATCATTAGATAACTGTATTTTATTATATAATGATACATAATAATATCTTCCACTATAAATTATAACTTTCGCTACAACGTCCCTACATTGTTCGTTAGTTGCTATCCGCTACGAAACTACTAACAACGCTACAAACCACTAAATACTATTTGCAACATTGCTTATGAATAAAATAAAGAAAAATTTGCAAAAAGCTCCTACGTTATGCCTTAATTGCAAAAAAGCCCCTGCCTTATTGGAAATTGCAAAAAAGCCCTTGTATTATTGCTAAAATTGCAAGAAATCCCCTACCGTTATATTGAAGCTAACGCCGTTAGTTTCAGTAGTTTAATCACTTCAAAATTATTTTTTAATTGATAATTAACATTCTTGTAGAAAAAGTATTTTAAAAATAATTATGAAAAAATATTTTTTAATATTTAAAAAATAAATATTATTTTTCAGTAAATTGTTTTAGTAAAAATATATGTTCCGAAACAAAAGTTTTTCTGAAACAAATTTTTTTTCAATAACAAAAAAAAATTCAATTTTTTTCTTAAAAATAGATTAAAAAATATTTTTTAAGAAATTTAATTTTTAGATAAAATGTTAATTAATATTTAAAAAAAATAATTTTGAAGTGATTAAACAATTGAAACTAACGGTGTTAACTTCAATCTAACAGTAGGGATTTTTTTGCAATTTAAGCAATAATGTAGGGGCTTTTTTGCAATTTCCAATAAGGCAGGGGCTTTTTTGCAAATCTCCCTAGAATAAAATACAGTTTTGACACTTCATAATGCTAATTTAGAATACGAAATTTAGATATTTTAATTGACAAATGAACTCTATCTCTGATGATTTAATGTTTTGTTATCGTTGTTATTTTTTAAATTATATGGGTTAGAGAAAAAAAAATTTGTATGAACTAAAGTAAGTGTGTTGATGGTTTGTTTATGGGCTAAATTGAATTTAAAGAATGAAATATATAATGAGCTATGTATCTAACTAGCGAGTACCTTGCTTTGCTTCAGAATAAAATATCTATAAAATTACGAAAAAATAAAAGATATTTGGTTTTCAATATAAAGTTCGATTTTTGTGGAGTTAAATACTAATTGTCCAACATTTTTATAAAAATATCTTTAGTTGTGAATAATAGCCGGTGGTAAATATCATGTCCTTACATATATATTATTGTTCATTTCATAGACTTATTCAGTAGTCTGTATAAATCCATTTCACTTTATTATTGGTTTATTTTATTCGGTTTAGTTCAACTCGAAGATCAAATGTATAATTTATGCAATTAAAATATTCATTGTTAAAATCTCTTAAAAAATTATAATATATGTAACAAAATGCTAATTTTATTAATGTATCCTAACTAACAAACTAATTAATAAAAAGAGAAAAGTTTATTTTTGACCCCTCAACTATTCAATTAGTTTTTTTTTGACCCCCCAACTTTTTACTAATCCTCTTTTGACCCTCAACTATTGAATTAGTCTCTTTTTGTTCATTCCATCCATTAAATGCTTACATGTCTGTTAACTTAACACATAGTGGTGGCAACGAGCCGAGTCGAGCCGAGCTGGCATCAGCTCGAGCTCGGCTCGGCTCGAGTTTTAATAAGATTCGAGCTCGAAGGCTTGGCTCGAAAAAAACTCGAGCTAGTTCGAGTTTAGTGCAGTTTTATTTTTTTGATAATTTTGTTAGGGATTTTATTCTAAAACTCGAGTTCAGCTCGACTCGGCTCGAGCCAACTCGAGTTTATGATTAAGATTTAAGATATGATAGGAATATATGATGCGTAAAAATATGTAAGGGGTCGAGCTCGAACCGAGCTAGGTCCAGCTCGAGCTCAGCTCGGTTTTGATTCGAGCTCGGCTCAGCTCAGCTCGAATTCAGTTCGAGGTGTTTTCGAGCGAGCTTTTTCGAGCCGAGTTCGAGCGCGCTATCGAGCTACGAGCTTTTTGGCCACCCCTATTAACACATAAACAATGATTTGACATGTTTTTATGACGTGGCAATTGTAACATGGTAATTATTTGAAAAAAAATTCTTAATCCCCTCATTTTTTTTTCTCGTATTCTTTTTATCTTATATTTTCTAAAATTGCCCCTTAAGTTTGATTCGATATTAATTTTTTCATTAATAAAAATATAAGATAGAAAGAATACGAGTGAAAGAAATGAGGGATTAAAATTTTTTTTCAAATAATTGTCATATCACAATTGGCACGTCATAAATATATACCAAATCATCGCTTACGTGTCAAGTTAACAGACACATAAACATTTAGCGGATGGAAGGGCCAAAAAAAGACTAATTCAATAGTTGAGGGGTCAAAAAGGGACCAATAAAAAGTTGAGGGGCAAAAAATGGACTAATTGAATAATTGAAGGGCCAAAAAAAGACTTTTCTCTAATAAAAATGCTAATTTATCTAAAAGAGTAAATTTCACCGTAGACCACTCACCTTTCATAAAATGACCAAATATATCACCCAACTTTCAATTGTCCCCAATAAGTCACTTAACTTTCGATTTGTCCAAATTAGGTTACCCGGTTAATTTTCCATCCATCTATTGATGGAATTGACACGTGTATGACATGTCATTGCTGATGTAAGCGGTCCATGTCATCACCGACTTATAACTCAAATAATCATCTTAAGTTTACCAAAATCACGGGATGTCATCCAACTTTACAATTATTTCACCGCGGTCACTCAACTTTGAAAATTTATCACCAAATGTCACTCAACTTTTACAATATATCATATGAGAGCACTAAACTTTTACAATGTATCACATGAAATCATTCAACTTTAAAAATATATTATAGTATGTCACTCAACTATACAAATATATCACATTGCGCCACTCAACTTTAAAAATATTTCACCAGAGGTCATTATTTTTAATTATATGTTGATTTTAATTTATTGAGACGATTATAGTTCATGTGAGACTTATTTATTTTCTTTAAATATTAATTACATGATTTTAGCAAAAATGATATGGTTACAAAATATCATTTTTATAAAATACAGAACAATATTTTTTCAAAAATATTTTATATCATATTTAAAAAAATTATAAAAATATTTAGAAAAATATTTTTAGAGGAAATATTTTTTCATTTTTAAAAAAATTACATTTCAAAAAATATTTTATAAATTTAAAAAAAATGAAAGTATTTATTTTCAAAAAATGAAAACTATTTTTTTGAAAATATTTTTTGGAAAAGTGTTTTTAAATTCCGTCAAAAAATTGATGGAAAATTAACCGGGTGACCTAATTTGGACAAATCGAAAGTTGAGTGACCTATTGGGGACAATTAAAAGTTGAGTGACCTATTTGGTCATTTTATGAAATTTGAGTAACCTATGGTAAAATTTACCCTTTATCATAAAACTACAAAACTTTTATTTTACCATATACTTAGTTCCTGGTGCTGTCAACAATTATGGTCTTGTACCAATTTAAAAAGGAGCAATGTGGTGTGGGTGGGTAATGAGAAAATGCAATTAACTTTTTATTAAATTGGATTAAAATATTTATGTTTGTATCTAATATTGTACTCCAAAGTTCAAAATGACTTTTTATTTTTTTATTATTTTGTTATTTTTATAATTGATTATTTATTATATATTATAAATATTTTTAATGAAAAATTAAAGTTAAGTTGTTAATTTGATTTCAAAATACACATAATTTATGTTCTACTTTATAAGTGTTTGCTATTATAAAAAATATTTCATATCATATAACTAATAAATAATTTCAGGACTTTTTTTTTGTGAGAAAAATCTCAAAATAAAAATTGATTTCCAAAAATTTTAATTACAAATTAATTTTTTTTAAAAAAAAATAGTTGTACAAAAAGTTAATTGTAGAAAGAAACTACAAAAGAATAATTAGCAAAAAAAGTCAAGGGCCTTTGTTAAAAGAATTTATTTACTTGAAGGCTGACACTTTTAAAATCTATGAAATATTATATTTTTTATTCTGATTGGAAAATGTAACGGATCATTTAATACATACTAGATGACTCACTACATAGATGTCTGAATAATATTTATTTTTTTTGTATAGAAAGGGCATATGAAATCAGTTAAAAAAATCTTATTTGTGGGCCATGTTCTTTTTAACAAAATCATTTCTTGAATCAAAAAACATAACGGGTTGCAATGAAGCTTATTAAATGATTTGCTTTATAAAATTGTACCAAATTGTCACAGAAAATCTCTCAATTATACACGTGTCATAATTCCACCAAAATAAGAAAATTATATATAGTGGAAAATAGGAGTATCACAAAAGTACTTAAGCCGTATTCTAAAAGTATCTCACAGGTATCGTAGCGTTTTTTGGCATATTAAAAAATATCCGAAAAATTTAATATTAAAATAATCGAATACGTCATGTGGCGCGTTCGATACGTATCAAGAGTCTTATGGAAGTCGTATCTATATCCGATATACGTATTCTCAGCATTTAGCAGTATTCGGGTATTATATAGGTTTAAAGATTTAAACAAAAAATAAAAAGATAATAATTTTGAACTCTTCTGAAATTAATAAACACTGCTTGTACAAACGAAAGTACAAAAAAAAAAATTCTTTACAAATTCGTTTATTAAAAGATTAATTCAGAAAAAAAAAGTCACGTAAAATAATTAAAATAGGAAGATGTGCAAGAAAACCCCTTCATTGTGTCTAAATTGTCTAAATTATATTATTTAAGGCCCAAAAGAGTGAATATGCAAAAAGAGTATGTGACTGAGGTAGATTTAATTCTAAAAGCCCTCACTGGTCTCCATTAGAATTTTAGATCTGAATGTATCAACGGCCTCGACCACTCCACTTGAATGAGTTTGATTCTTTGTGGATAGCTATTACTTTTGTGTAGCGAGTTAGATCCTATAGACTGACTATCCATGTTCCACTGACTGATTCATACGTATATGTTGCACTTGCACATTATAAATACATATATTATATCTGATACGATATAATTTGCATATGGATATATGATAAATTTCAAAAAAAAAAAAAAAATTGGATACATAATTGCTAGATATTGTTATTTTTTAATTATATTATATAATATAATAATGAAAAAACAAAAAATAATTAAATTATAGCTAGTCTGCATTTCAAATTTAGTAGGTAACTTTTAAAAAAAAATCGAACGTAAAATATAAAACTAGATTAAGAATAAACTAAGTACTTGTGGCTTATTTCGCCAAATAGTTTTTTCTTAATTATGTGTGTTGTAGAAAGGGCCTATGATGCATGCATATCAATACGATCATTGTATTTGATACAATAAAGATACAATGATGTGATAATTTAAGAAAAATATATGATATAATACGACTACTATTAGGTATTATACTTTTCATTTTACAGTTGCTAATTCATATTTCAAACTAAGAAAATAAAACTAAACCATATATAATATTCTATGTACCAAATGTATTTGTTTATATTTTAAAATATATTTAACTTTTACCTGAGAATTATTTGAACAATATGTACTGTAACTTTAAAGTAAAATATTCAAATATATTATATAAAATATCTGATGAAGCACATATGAATTATTGATATAGTATCTGATATGATATAACTTAATTTATCCCTGCCCGCTTTCATGCAAAAAAATTGTAACTTGATGTACAAAGTATCTAATATCAGCATGATACAGCTCTGAACTAACAGTAACAGATAAACATGAGTAAACATGAACTGCTCCAGACTTTTAACTATGACAACTTGCAGTATTTTTCTGGCACCACTGAAGTGGACCAATGAATTATCAAACATATGTATTTATTTTGACGATAGCATGAAAATTTTACAACTTCGCTGTAGATGATCGAGGACTATTGTCTTTAACTCCAAGCCACATTTCATGAGTTTCCGACACATACGCACTTCCACCTAAGTTTCGGCCCCCACCCCTTACGAGAATTAAAATTTGTCAAATGCCCCTATTCCTTAAGAAATTGTATAATTGGTTCTGTCGCCAATTCTCTCTATTTAAACTCATATTATCACTATATACAAAGCTCAGTCTGAGCTAAAATTTTGGCACGTGTCAAATGTTTGTTAGAATTTAATTCTATATTTCTTCAATTCTCTCTATTTATCACTATATACAAAGCTCAGTCTGAGCTAAAATTTTGGCACGTGTCAAATGTTTGTTAGAATTTAATTCTATATTTCTTCAATTCTCTCTATTTGAACTCATGTTAGAATTTAATTTCATATTCTTCTTTCCAGTTACATATCATTACTAAAATTGGATTATTGCTTCTTTTTTTTTTTAACCCTATAGGAGATTATTGCTTCAGCCTCTAATAATCTCACAAATTAACTGACATTAATTATATTATTAGAGTCAAATTGTCAAAACTCCTCTAGTAGAAGCAATTTTACAGAAATCGCTAGGCGCTAGTTGGGCGGTCGGGGTCATCGAGGATTAATCGGATATAGGCGGAGTTGTATTTTTAAATATTTTTGTATATTGTATACTACAATTTTTGCATTGTAGTATTTGTACTATATTTAATAATTAATAAGATAGAAGGAAACAAAATAAAAAATATAATAGCGGGCCGGACCGGGTTTCTGGGTGGGTTTAATCGGATCTAGGCGGGATTTAATCGGGTCTGAACGTGATTTAATCGGGTATGGGTGGGATTTAATCAGGTCTGGGTGTGATTTAATTGGGTATGAGCTATGTTGCGCGAACACTTCAAAAATCCGGCCGTGTCCGTGTCGGACACCGTGACGGACACGACGATCCTCGGACACTCCTCGAACACGTGTCGGACACACCACGTGGCGTGTCAAATATTTTATTATTAAAAATCGTCAGGACGCTTCTTAGGACACTTCTCAGACACGAACATTGGGCTTGTTAGCGCAATTATTGTATTATTTTATCATTCTTATAGTTTAGAGACTAGTTCATCTCACTTTTCTATTCTAATAATTGTGATACTACATATTTAAAGTGAATTTTGATTATTTAATATCAATTTTTCATACACAAACATGTAAAACGTCAAATATCTTGTATATACGTATAAAAGTGTAACTTCAAATGTTATATATATTGTATCAATTATAAAATATTACGTATAACTTTCTAATTATAAGGTAAAAATATTATGTATAATCCTTTAAAATAAAATAAAATCGACATAAATAATATATACAATAATTAAATTATGTATTTTATTCATAAAAATAATATAATAGTATATATATAAAACGTGTCGTGTCCCGATGAATTTTGAAATTCGCCGTGTCGCCGTGTCCGTGTTGTGTCGAACACGACACCCGTGTCCGTGTCCATGCAACATAGGGTATGAGAGAGATTAATTAGGCCTGGACGGATTATGGGCGGAAAGACGTTTAAATTCACCGATTAGCCCATATTCTAGGCGGTTCATCAGCGTCTAGACAGATTTTTAGAATACAAAGTAGGAGTGTTTAGGCATCCAATTCAAAAATTGTGGGTTCAAAAGTTAGCAAAAACCAATTTCTTTGAATATATATATGGAGCAAGTTCTTTCTATAAAATAATTTTTTTTTATTAGAGACAAATTAACTCTAGTGTAATCTTGTTAATCTTTACAAATAGAGGGGTGTGTTCACAATTTATGGCAGAATATATGAGCCTCTGTAGTATCGCCACAACAGGGAAGTTTTTCAGAGAGAAACAAAAAACATTTCCACCTAAAATAAAAACGACAGATGACCTTTCCCAGAAGAAAACGGCATGAATTATTCGCTCAAACATTTGTTATGTGAATGAATTTCACAACTCACAAATACAGAGCGAGCCACACACATATAGAGAGAAAATATCGAAAGGAGACTTTTCATATACGAAGAGGAGTAACCTTATCTAACTAACTAGTGGGGCTTACTGTATTATTACCGAACGTTTTTGCGTTTGGTTTAACTTGGAGGTTTTTAATGCTCGATTTTAGAATTTCAGATCGAGAATTTCATCAGGTGTGCTTTCAGATTTATTGAATTGCTGATTTTTTTTTTTAAATTTGTTTGAAATTGTACTTGGGTCTTTGGAAAAATATATTGTTTTGATTTGAAGGTTGATTAGATCTGGGTGCTCAAGTTTGAGTTAATTTATTGTTAGTTCTATCTGAATTTGGAAAAATGTGCTGTTAATTTTGGATTGGTTGAAGGAAACCCAAATTTGGTTATTTTTCTTTTAAAAAAATCTGCGAAATCTAGTAATTTATTACAGTTTTCCAATCTTAGAATACCATTTATTGAATTTGTTCAGCTAGATTTCCATGTCAGACCAACTTATTCCTTTTGCACATTTTGTTTGAATAATTGGCAAAATTTCCATTTTTACCAGTACCAATCCCCAATTCCCAAATCAGGAAAAAATTCTAATTCAATCAATTCCACACAAATGCAGGCCCCAATTCACTAAATCCAAATGAGATTTCGAAACAAGCACTTCAAATCAGGAAAGAAATGCTCTTTACCCATAATAATATGGACTCTGATCGGCTCTTTACTCCTAACCCATCTCTACATCCTACTCCAAATCCAAACAAACCCTAAATCAGAACCCCAAATATACACAAACCCTAATTTTTCGCTCACAAGAGAGCTAGAATCAGTAGAAGAAGAGCCGTTTCATGTGACACCTGGCAGAAGCAGGAGAAACCCTAGAGCTGTTAAAAGAAAAGGGGCGAAAAAACCTCCAACAATTATTGACGAATTTTTGGACGAAACATCAGATGTACATGCGATGTTTTTTCCAGAGAAGAATTTTGGAAACCCTAAAAACGAGGGGTATTTTTGTCCAGGTAGTGTTTGGTTGGATACGGACGGAAATCCGATTCAAGCTCATGGAGGCGGGATTTTGTATGATGAAAAAAGCGAGATTTATTATTGGTATGGTGAGAATAAAGATGGACCGACATATTTGGCTCATCAAAATGGTGCTGCTAGAGTAAGTTTATATTTTGTGAAATACATAGTTTTCATAATGTTTATTGTAATCTTATAGTGTATATATTATCAAGATCTAATCAAATGGCTATGAAGTAAAAGACAAAATGTTATATTATTTTGTTTTAACTACGCTTTACAAGCTAAGTGATATGATTTTGAACCACTTTTTTTATATATGTAAACCATGTGTAAAATCCAAATATTGATTAAATAAAGTTGTAATTTTGACCAGGTGGATATAATTGGAGTGAGTTGTTATTCCTCCAAAGACTTAAATTCTTGGAAAAACGAAGGAATAGTTCTAAAAGGCGAAGAAATAGACGAAACTCACGATCTTCACAAATCCAATGTGTTAGAACGCCCAAAAGTAATATTCAACCAAAAAACCCAAAAATACGTAATGTGGGTGCATATAGACAATTCAAATTATTCCAAAGCCTCAGTAGGAGTCGCCACAAGCCGAAACCCTAACGGCCCATTTGAGTATTTATATTCTTTCCGCCCTAATAATTTTGAAAGTCGCGACATGACTATATTCAAAGACGATGACGAAAAAGCATATTTAATATATTCCTCAGAAGATAATACGGAATTGCATATAACTCCCCTTTTGAATGACTATTTAAATGTGACAAATATAGTAAAAAGAATATTTATCAGAAAGCATAGAGAAGCGCCTGCTTTGTTTAAATTTAACGGTATTTATTACATGGTTACATCTGGCTGTACAGGCTGGGCTCCAAATACTGCAATGGCTCATGCTTCTGAATCAGTTTTAGGGCCATGGGAAACCCTAGGAAATCCTTGTATGGGTGGGAATGAAATATTTCGCGAAACTACGTATTTTTCGCAGAGTACTTTTGTTCTGCCTGTTACTGGTTTGCCTGGCTTTTTTATATTCATGGCGGATCGCTGGAACCCTGCGAATTTGAAGGATTCTAGATATGTTTGGTTGCCTTTAATGGTAGGTGGTTTGAGTGATGAACCGTTGGAGTATAGTTTTGGGTTTGCTTTATGGCCTAGGGTTTCGATTTATTGGCATAAAAGGTGGAGATTACCGGATGGTTGGAGGGATATTTGAGTGAGTTATGTGAAGTTTGTTTTTAAAATTTGGTTTGGGGTTTGTATACATGTTATTTGTTTGAGGGTTGATGGTAATAAGGTGTTGAGATTGTAGTTTGTGTATTAGGCGTGTAGGTTGTATATGAAAATTTTGGTTTAGTAAGTAATTCAGAGATGTTTCACTGGAATTTTAGATTTTATTTGGTGTGTAATAATGTTGTATCGTGATAAAAAGCTGACTGATTGTATATGTTGCCTAATCTTGTTACTGTTGCTATCGAAATATGTTTATACTTTGATCCAGTAAACTGTGGTCTGTGGAAATAAAAGTTGATTAGGATTTGCGGTCTATAGAAATAAAAAATGTAGATTAGAATTTCGATGGGTTGGGTTGCGGCTTAATCCAATTAGATAGTCCCCTGAAACGTCTTGCTTATTTATTTTTAATATTTTTTATTGTTAGATCATATGTTTTATCTATTGCACGGCATCTTTAAGACAATAAAAGCATGATGCTCTTCACAATGGCATGATTGAGCATACCATTTGTGTTATCACATAAGCAAATTATAAAAAACTATATTTCTAAAGTTTCGGATGCACAAATTCACATTTCACACATTAAAATAATGTTAATATTTCTGTTCAGTCAATGTTTTTTCTTGCCAAATGATATCGCGTTGTAAGATATTGAAGAAAATCAAATAGAAGTGAAGAGAGCGCACATTGTCAATTCTCATGGTAACGAAACTTTTATAATACACTAGTATTGGGAATGTGTCTTGTACGTGTGGAGTGATGAAAAAATGGTTGTTAAAAAGTTTCACAAATTTACAAAGAATTTATATTTTCCCTAATTCAAATATTCAAATAGAATAGTATGAGTGTATTGAGTTTAGGGTGGACGGCTAAGAGACAAGGCCTACAGTTTAAACAAGTTATTTGTTCAAATTCTCCAGTTCAGTATTCGAGTTTTACATTCAAAATCTTATTAACTCTCAAGTTTATTATTCAAAGTTTTCAATTCTTAACACCTTCATCTTTTTTGATGTAAACTAGGTCAAACAAGCTAGCTTCAAATGATGAAAATGAAATTGACAATGGCCATCAAGGATGATATCACTTATTTTCAAATTTTTTTTCGAGAAAAGATCAGCTCAACAGAGCCGGTCTTGCACTTTTGAAGGCCCCAAGTGATCATTTTCTTAGACCTTCGTGCTTAAACAATATTTATTATATCAACTTAAATGTAAAAATACCAACGACTCTTGTAAAATTAGAAAAATATGGCAGCTACAATGTAATAAGTATTTTATTCATTTATCAAATAAAATACTTAATCAGTTTTGTAAACTTATTTTACAATGTACTTTATATGAAAAAAATTCTGTTATTAATGCCAAAGTCTATAATTTTTTAATAAAATATGACCAAACGATATTATTCAAAAAGTAATTACTACTAATAATAATACTTGTATTACATTCAGATTTTATGAATAATATTTTTTAGTTAATTTTTTGGATCGAATTAGTCAGTTAAAATATGCTTAATACTTATGTTTAAATAAACTTGGGTCTGTTTTTAAATCCGTGTAATATTAGTGGATAATAATTAATATTGGAGGCCCTTACCAATTTGAGGCTCTATGCTATTACTTTGGCATGCCCTAAGGGCCACCTCTGGATCAAAACCAAACAGTCCAGTTTTATAGTTTGACAAAGTCAACAATACTTCAAAAATTAATTCTGGCCAAAATATTCAAGCAAAAATTATGAAAAATTAATATAAATTCAATCAATGAGTCTATATTGTGCAGTACAAAAATCAGAGCAAATGATGAATAGATTGCGAGAAATTATTGAACCACAGAACACTGAACAGATTACAGAACAGACAGACCAATGTTCAACAATTCAATGATATTGCAAGATCTAACCGTGTGATCTTCAACCAGGTTTCATATTAAAAAAGTAACCTAAAAAAGGTTCATAAAAGCCAAGATTGAAACTTTGATTCTTAAAATTTATAGGTTTTATCACAGTTTGAAATTCAGGCGGTATTTAACAGACAGGAAACAGAAACTCAGAAAATTAGGAACTTGTAAAAATCTTATCTCACAATATAACATAGATATGGGGAAAAATTGTGGTTTGAAAATCATATAATAAATCCAAAGTTTAACATAAAAACAAAATTTTTTATATTTTGTTGAAATTAACACTCAACATGCTAAAATAAGACTGACAGAACAGAAAATAGCAGAAAAACAGGTGGTTTTGATTTTTAGATACAACTAGAGAAATTTTGGCAACTTGTATAACAAGAGTATCATTAATCACTCAGAATACAATCTCAACAGATATTGAAATAAGGTTTAAGTAATTTTCTTCTAAAAAACATTTAATAAATGAATCACTCAAGTTTCAACTAAAAACTTCAATTTTCAGTATTAATGCCTAAATTCAATCCAAAACCAAAAGCAATCAAACAAGAGCCTTTTCTGAGTATTCTAATGATTAACAAGTTCCTAAACAAAGTTTATACAACTCATTTGGATCTAAAACTATTTTTCCAAACAGATTTAACCAAACAATCAAAAAGTTGGTGTTCTTGAACTTAACTTCACAATTCAGCAAAATTGAATAAAACTAAAGCAAGATTTCAAGTACAAGTCCACAAATGTCTTTCCCTATCCTAAAACTACCCACTCAGAGCAAGAAACTCAGATTTCAACTCAAGTTGTTTGTGGGTTCATGGTAATAAGTTGTTGAGATTGTAGTTTGTGTTCATTTAGGTTGTATATATGTAGAAAATTTTGGTTAATTAGTAAGTAATTGAGAGATGTTTCATTGAAATTTTAGTTTTTTTGGTGTAATAATGTATCATGATGAAATAAGTGATTGATTATGTTTGTTGACAACTATGTGTTTAAAATCTTGTTACTGTTGTTACTTGTTATTTATGGACACTTTACTTGTTATTTATGGACACTATCGAGTAAAATGTTGTTTGAAATTAATGTGATGGAGTTGATGTTAGAAAAGAAATCCCTACTAGAAGTAGATTTGGATTCAAGAAGTTGACGACTCTTCCCAGTTAGTAGGAGCGGTCCTGCATTTTGGGAGGCCTTTGACGAAGATCATGACGGGGAAGACAAATTGAGATTATTTAAATAATATGATCCTAAATTGATTTTGAAATATTTTGAAATATATAACTGACAAGTAATTATCAAATGAGTATTTGAAGATTTTTTGCAATAGACCCAATTCAACATAATTTACATAAATTAGAATGAAAGAATTTTAATTAAACAAAAGTAAAACAAAGATAAAAAGAAGGTGAAACAGATCTTGACAATTTGATATGAAACAAGGTTAGTTTCAAATAGCCCCAATTTATGCAGTTGAACACCACAAATGCAAGGAAAATGTAAATAAAAAAGGAGATTTTTATTTTGGTCCATTTAATCTACTTATTTGGTTCATACATTCAGTTACTTGGAACAACAATGGTACTTCAGTTCAATTCAGTTTACATTTTGATGAAAAAATATTCTTTTCGCTCTAAAATTAAGAAGAAAAAACATCAAAACACAAACCAATCCCAACACATCAAAGTTTCAAACAAAAAAGAGGCCTCAAAACATAAGAAAAAGGAGAGGTAAAAGATAAAAGCAAATAGAGCTAACCTTACAAGGGCTCGTGAGTAGGTTTTTTGGAAAGAATGGGCCGTGTAAAATCAGGCTTGAATTGAATTTATTATTTGGAGTTATTACGTAATATAAGAAAATATAAAAATTGGAGGCCTTAAAGATTTTGTGGCCTTTGACATGAGTCTAGTAGGGACTTTTTTTTTTAAATATCATTTTTTAAAAAAAAAATTCAACAATTGCCATTGGTTTGAAAATAATGAAATATCTGCCATTTCTGCCACTAGTAGTTTATGTTCCGCCACTACTAGTGGCGGAACAGATGATTTTTAGTTTTTTGCAAAAATTTCCCGTTTGGCTGACTAAACAGGATTAATTAGTATAAAAAACAGTGTTCCGCCACTACTAGTGGCGGAACAAGCCCAATTTTTTTTTAACCAATTAACAGCTAAACAGATCTAACAGCTGACTAATTAACCCAAATTTTTTAAGAATTAGCCTGTTCCGCCACTACTAGTGGCGGAACAGACCAAAATAATTTTTTCCCAATCCGGAGAATACGAAGAAAATAATACTCTGTTCCGCCACCGTTACTGACGGAACAGATGAAATTTTACCTGTTCCGCCACTACTAGTGGCGGAACAGGTGAAAATAAATTTTTTCCCCCTGACTGTTTTTTTTTTCAAAATGGCACTGTTCACGGAAATAATTAAACCATTAGTAACGGTTCTTACACAAACACCGTTACTAATTACAACAATTAGTAACAGTTTTTTTGAAAGAACCGTTACAGACTTTCTTAAATAGTCCAAAATCTGTAACGGTTTATTATAAACCGTTACCGATTGTGGACTATTTAATCATCTTTGTAACGGTTCTTTCGTAAAAACCGTTACTAATTGTTATGAAAGAACAGTTACAAAGTTGCTTAAATAGTCCAAAATCTGTAACGGTTCGTTCAAACAAACCGTTACTAATTTTAAAAAAAAAATTTCGGAAAAATCACTGGGTTTTTTTTTTCAAAATGGCACTGTTCACGGAAATAATTAAACAATTAGTAACGGTTCTAACACAAACACCATTACTAAGTACAACAATTAGTAACGGTTTATTGAAAGAACCGTTACAGAATTTCTTAAATAGTCCAAAATTTGTAACGGTTTATAATAAACCGTTACAGATTTTGGACTATTTAAGAAAGTCTGTAACGGTTCTTTCAAAAAAACCGTTACTAATGGTTTAATTATTTCCGTGAACAGTGCCATTTTGAAAAAAACCCAATCGGGGAAAAAATTTATTTTCACCTGTTTCGCCACTAGTAGTGGCGGAACAGGTACGATTTCATCTGTTCCGCCAGTAACGGTGGCGGAACAGAGTATTATTTTCTTCGTATTCTCCGGATTGGGAAAAAATTATTTTGGTCTGTTCCGCCACTAGTAGTGGCGGAACAGGCTAATTCTTAAAAATTTTGGGTTAATTAGTCAGCTGTTAGATCTGTTTAGCTGTTAATTGGTTAAAAAAAATATTGGGCTTGTTCCGCCACTAGTAGTGGCGGAACACTGTTTTTATACTAATTAATCCTGTTTAGTCAACCAAATGGGAAATTTTTGCAAAAAACTAAAAATCATCTGTTCCGCCACTAGTAGTGGCGGAACATAATGTGTTCCGCCACTACTAGTGGCGGAAATGGAAGATATTTCATTATTTTCAAACCAATGGCAATTGTTGAATTTAAAAAAAAAAAATGATATTTAAAAAAAAAAGTCTCTAGTAGGCTCCATTACAGGGTCGGGTCTGCTAGTTAGATCTTGTGATCTCAACATACTTTCAAAGTGATTGAAACGCTATTTCTAACTAGGATTCAATTTTAATAGTTATTTCAATCTAATAATTCTTAACTTACAATTATAAAAATTTTAAATTAAAGTTTGTAAATTCATAGTACATAAATAATACATGAGAATTCAAAATTATTGTCTTCGATTTGCTTATGTCATTATGTCTTGACATATTATATTAGAAAAAGAAATTAAATATTAATCTGGTTTAGATGAATGAGATCGAAAAAATAAATGCAAGATAATTTATTTCGAATATTTTAGTTGAAACTACATAAGATTAAATAATAGATGATTAACTTAAAAAAATTATATTTAATATTATATATATATGAGAAAAATATGTATACTACATATGAAAATGTAACATTACTCATTTTCTTAAAAAGTTTGTCACTGCTATTTTTCTTTATTTTTTTAGATGTTAAAATGGTATGGATTACACATATGTTATTTTGAAACACGTAATACATTAAGTAATATAATATAGTTTTCAACATGCTTGAAATTTTGTTTGAGATGATAGTTCTCATATAATGGAGATATAACACTGAACATTATTCTAACTAATCATGTGATATTATGATAATAATTTAAATTAAAAGCTAAGATTTGATAATTTTTTTATTTCGAAGGCGGAGAGAAAATTGATAATTGTTCTCTTAAGAATTTTCAAAGAAGGGTAAAAGAATATGATAAGAATAAATAAGCTTATCATTTTATTATATGTTCTTTTATATAGTCTCTATTCATATATTTTATCAAGAAAAATTGAAATTAGAATCATAACAATATATTTTTCTGTGATATTGTGGTAATAATTTAAATAAAAACCTAAGATTTAAAAAAAATTTGATCCAATGGCCGAGATAAAATTGACAATAGGTCTCTTGAGAATCCACAAAAAAATATAAAAATAAGGTATAAGATATAAGTTAATGAGCATATTATTTTTGTACATCTTCATTCATATAGTCTATATTCATATATTTTAGTAAGAAAAAAAAATTAGAAGCATAACAATTTGAAACTTAAAATAAAGAGAAAATTCAAATAAATTTATATTTGATGATTTTAACATGAGAAATAAAATATTTCATTAAGAATTATAATTTTTTAAAGAAGAAAAGAAAAATTATTTATATTTTAATGAGTAAACTCTTCATTAACTATTGGTACAGGTGATATTGTGGTAATAATTTAAATAAAAATCTAACATTTAAAAAAAATTGATCAAACGACCGAAATAAAATTGACAATAGGTCTCTTGAGAATACTCAAAGAGAGATGAAAATAAGGTATAAGGTATAAGTTAATGAGTATATTATTTTTGTACATCTTCTTTTATATAGTTTATATTGACATATTTTAGTAAAAAATAATATTGAAACTATAACAATATGTAACTCAAAATAAAGAAAAAATCCCATCAAATTTATATTTGAGGATTTAACATTAGAAATAAAATATTTCATTAAGAATTATAATTTTTCAAAGAAGAAAAGAAAAAAGAAATTGGAACCATAACAATATGAAACTTAAAATAAAGAAAAAAATCCAACAAATTTATATTTGATGATTTTAGCATGAGAAATAAAGTATTTCATTAAGAATTATAATTTTTTAAAGAAGAAAAGAAAAATTATTTATATTTTAATGAGTAAACTCTTCAGTAACTATTGGTACATGTAATATTGTGGTAATAATTTAAATGAAAATATAAGATTTAAAAAAAATTGATCATACGCCCGAGATAAAATTGTCAATAGGTATCTTGAGAATATTCAAGGAGAAATGAAAAATAAGATATAAGGTATAAGTTAATGAGTATATCATTTTTGTACATCTTCTTGTATATAGTTTATATTCACATATTTTAGTAAGAAAAAAAATTGAAACCATAACAATACGAAACTCAAAATAAAGAGAAAATTTCAACAAATTTATATTTGAGGATTTTAACATTAAAAATAAAATATTTCATTAAGAATTATAATTTTTTAAAGAAGGAAAGAAAAATTATTCATATTTTAATTAGGGAACTCTTCATTAAAAATTGGTATTAATAATTGAACATAATTTTACACCATAATTTATTGAAACCATCTGATTAAGATTTGATGATCACAAACAAACTTACAACGGTTCTCACTAAATCCGCTGGGACAACAACAGTAAAACGCTAGAACTTTCATGATATATAATATTGATATGTTCCTTGGTTTTAACCTCCAATAAAATATATGTATATATAAAATTGATATTGTATAAACTCTTTCAACAATTCTTTCAACAATTCTATAAATGAACTCGAACTTCTTGAAGTCTCCTTAGTAAGGAAAAAATTCACTTGGTCTAGCAAGAGAATGGATCCCTGCCTCTCTAAGTTGGATAGAGTTTTCTTGTCTCATCATTTCACTCAATCCACAGTCAACTCCACTCTCTTTTTATAAATACATTCTTTTGAGGGGTTATATTGAAAAGTAGAGAGATATTCTTTGACTAGTCAGCCAATATGATATGCCAAAAACAGTAAAATATCTCTTAGTTAGTCATATCTATTTCCTACACACGCTGCCTAGTTGCCTAGTGATTGGGGATTTTTTTTTTTTTTAGCATTATTTCTGAAAATAATTCAGCAAATAGCACTATTTTGAAAAAAAATTAGGTAACTAGCATTACCGCCATCAGTAGTGGCGGTAGATACCTTCTACCGCCACCACCAATGGCGGTAGTGTGCCTAATTTTCAAAATTTCCCGTAAAACAGGGTAATTAGATACAAATTAGCCTCTACCACCAGGCCTTCTGGCGGTAGTGGCATTGTTATAATTTTTTTCTGATCCAATCGGGTATCAAACCCGTTAATTAATTAAAAAAAAAAAAAAAAGAAATACCTCTATCGCCAGGCCCTCTGGCGGTAGAGGTATTTATTTATTTATTTTTTTTTTTTTTACGGATTTGATACCGATTGGATCAGGAAAAAATTACAACAATGCCACTACCGCCAGAAAGTCTGGCGGTAAAAGCTAATTTGTATATAATTACCCTGTTTAAATTCATTAACGGGAAATTTTGAAAATTAGGCACTACCGCCATTAGTGCTGGCGGTAGAAGGTCTCTACTGCCACCACGGGTGGCGGTAGTGTTAGTTACCTAATTTTTTTCAAAACAGTGCTATTTGCTGAATTATTTTCGGAAAAGACGCTAAAAAAAAAAAAAAAAAAACTCGTGATTGGGAGCATGAATTAAATGCGCCACATCACATGGAAGCTGCTGGCTGTCAACTAACCAGCAAATAATTCATGCACTCTCCATCCTCTCTATATATACCCCTTCCGTCTCAAGCTTCAGAGGCATCACACCTCAATATACACTCAAAATATACATAACTTCTGCTTGTTTGAAGCTCCTCTTGGCTGTAAATTATTGCATCAATATCCGTGATGTTAAGGTACGGTTGCTTATCCGATTATGTTTATTTATTTATTTATTTATCGTAAATCCTAGTCATAATAATATGGCTTACGATAAAACCCTAGCCGTTATAATGCTTCTGAATAGGTTATCAACATCACGTAAAAATCATATTTAGAATTATCTTAACACATTATAAACCTTATTTATTCAAATACTATCATCAGTCAGAATAATGCTGGTATTATAATTGGTAAATCAAAATATACCGTCATAATGCCAAAATTCTAAATTAGGTCATCTTCATAAATTAATGTAGATTAGGTAATCTTCCTAGAATAATGTAAATATTCTAGAAAAGTAATTAGGCATCCAAATATTACTTCAGGATCTACTAGGGAAACAGTTGTTGCGCTGGAGATACCGCTAAAGGCAAGCAATCACTCATATTTTCTATATATCGAATGATATGTTATTTTGTAAGAAGTTACTCTTCTTTCCTATATATTAGATAATATGATATTTTGCTACTATGATATTTCACAAAAGATACAATGTAGCTAGAATGTAGCTAGTATGAAGATTATTATTTTTAATAAAAATATCTCAGTTATATGTATAGTTAACTGGTCACGTAGTAGTTTTGCCCAATTGGGTGCCTCACGACATATAGATGTCGTGCAGCGTTGTAGCTCTGCAGAGTGCCCTGCTTTTAATTAAGCAGTGAGTGAGTAATTCCCGCCACGGAGGTAAGTGTGGTCGTCTACACGTAACTAGTAGATAATTATGTTAGCTGAGATAGATTATTTTATGTATAGAAGTTGAATATCACATTCACTTTAATATATTTATTTCATGATTATTTCTTAAGTATTTTTATAAATCATCAAAGCTTTTAAAAAAAAAAATAAATAATAAAACTATATATATAATATTTTGTAAGTCTTGCTGAGGTAGGAACATTCCTATCTCATACGCTTTTCTATAAATATTTTATGCAGGAATTGGACGTCAGGAGAGGAGTGTAGTATAGTGTGATTCTGATGGCCTATTTTAATTTATATAAATTAAAAATATATAAACAAGGCAATGTAAATAAGTATCAATGTAGAATAAATATGAAGCAAACTGAGTCTACTCATATATATAAATATATAAAAGCTGAGTACAAGTACAAACCAAGGCCCTATAAACAGCAAAATAGGCCATCAGAATCACACTATACTACACTCCTCTCCTGACGTCCAACTCCTGCATAAAATATTTATAGAAAATCGTATGAGATAGGAATTTTCCTACCTCAGCAAGACTTACAAAATATTATATATATAATTTTATTATTTTTTTATTTTTTTTAAAAGCTTTGATAATTTATAAAAATACTTGAGAAATAATCATGAAATAAATATATTAAAGTGAATGTGATATTCAACTTCTATACATAAAATAATCTATCTCAGCTAACATAATTATCTACTAGTTACGTGTAGACGACCACACTTACCTCCGTGGCCTAGAGGGAAATTCCTCACTCACTGCTTAATTAAAAGCAGAGAAAGCCCGGTCAGCATAACTACAAGTCCGCCGCTATTCAGTAGCTTAGTGCAAAATGGCCACTGGAGAAAGATAAAGGGTGGAGATGGAAGGATTCCCACCTTTACTGCTTCTGGTCGAAGGGACCAATTTCCAACGAAAAAGTAGGTAGCCATCTTATCTGAGTGATCGGACTATGCTCTTCTTTCGACTTCCTATATCCAATGCGGTTCTGACTCTCTTCTTGGTAAGCAAGGCCTTTGCTTGTTTCCACTTCCTCTAAAGTAAGGAACTCATGGCTTGACCTACCAGCTCACATCTCTTTGACTCCCATCTGCTACTTCTCATGTTATTGAA
Organism: Juncus inflexus; assembly: GCA_024447665.1. NCBI lineage: Eukaryota > Viridiplantae > Streptophyta > Magnoliopsida > Poales > Juncaceae > Juncus > Juncus inflexus. The sequence goes on along the minus strand of JAJHPC010000012.1, from coordinate 8,789,181 downwards.
AGGACAAGCGGTATTTCAATTATATCAAGGAAGGGGCGCCTTCCCATCACATCTGGTACTTGCCTTGAATGAATATCCCCTGAAAGTGAAAGATGACTTGCCAGACAGACTTGTGCTACTTCAAATTCACGACAAAGGTCTTAGCCAATCAAAAGTCAAACTATACTGAGAAAGCTCTTTGCCGATAACAACTTAAACCATACTGAGACTTTGACTTTGACCAAATGGAAGGAAGTAACACTTGGACTTTGACTTTGACACCAGGCATAGGTCAAAAGAGGCATAAGGGGACCACCCTAGCTGGCGCTTCACATAGATCGGCATTGTTATTGTGAAAAGGCTAAACACGAAAAGCATGGGGGACTACCTTCTTAGTGTATCAAACTCCAGAGAAAACATAAGCAAGGCACAGGCTCATCGGACTTGTTCACATACATCAAAGGAAGAAGAAAATGGTAGTGAGAGAGAAGCCCGTTTGCTCACTCGCTTTGATAAGTACTTCCGCCCTAGGTTAGGTTCAAGCTTTGCATGCTTGCATTTTCGACCCCCTCCCTATTGGTCTTGCTTGACTCGTTCTACCAACGAAGGTAGTGGGAATGGCCAAGGCTGATGGAGCTAGGCATGACCGACGTATAATGGTGAAAAGTGCGAGAAACTCGGGCTTTCTCCTATCTATGATATAACTGGACCACTTTGCTAGATCAAGAAAAAGCAGAATAAAAAGAAGCACTTATGGATTGACATCAGATGTATTCAAGCATCTCGTTGAGTACCGACTGGCACTTTGATGCTTCACACACTACGCTCATTCTCAACCGACGCTCTTATCAAACTACGTATAACCTAATCATTTATTACCGGCATTATTCGGGCAAGTCTCTCTACCCCTTGACAAGATACTAGCAAGGTCTCCTTTCTTATTGAACGGGACTTGACTGCTCCGCCCTTCTCCCTGCCTTCTTATATCCCCTAGTCACTCATTCGAGTTCTCTCTACTCAAATCTTCTTTCTCCTTTTAACACTTCTTACTGATATTCCCGGAACTCCACTCACTTAGTCTCTCTCATAGATCCAACGACTCTCCAAAAATGTTTTTAGCTTACCAATTACACTAGATAGATAGCTCTTCATTGGCAATGGTACTCCAACTGCCATTGGGACGATAAGAGGTTGACGAAAACCATAGATAGAGGGCGTAGCTTTCACACTTCGTTCTTCGAACAAGAATTTCCAATATTTTGGAAGATTTTGGAGAGATTCAATGAGTCACGTCATCCCAATTTTCTGGACGCGTCCGATTATAATCAAATAGCGTAGATGTAGGCGGGTTCACAAAAGTTTCACTGCACCAGGTTCTTGAATTAAACATGAATGAATATGATTGGATGGTCTATACAATAATTATATGGACCAATACATAAATGATTTGGGTTTGATTTCATTTCTTCTTTTTCTATCTCCTCTCGTGAAAGCCATGAAATCCTAGGAGCAAACTACGTTTCAAACTGGACGGATGAGGCCCACTTTCTCTCCGGTGGCGGCGCTCCTCCCTCACCGCCTCTTCGGCGGCAGCTGAAGCATCAAGAAATTGTCGTTTTAATTTCTTTTATTTGAAATAATTATAATTTTCCTACAATTTGGTTTTATAAGTTGAAACAAGTTCAAAAAAATATAATGATGAGTGTAGAGTCAAACACAAGAAAACTTGATTTCAAATTTAATATATAAACTCAATATTAATTCACAAATTTTACAGATTTGTTGCAATTTAGTAATTTATGTCAAAACAAGGGTCAAACAAAGTCCAATGCTTACAAACAATATAACAACGGAAATAAAGCTTCAATCACTACAATTTAGAATCAAGAAATTCAAGATTTCTGGGCGATGATGAGCTGAGTATAATAAGTTTTTCTCTTTTCTAAATTTTAATGCATATACTGCCATACTGGGAAATATAAGTATTAAGCACCTTTATATTTTTAGAACCTAGGCCTGCTTGTGCTACATACTTTTTGATGATTCTCTGATCTAATTATTGGATTATAACTCATTTCTCTAGTGTATTTCAAAGTTGAAGTGCTTGATCTAAGTTTGTTTATGATTCTCCTTCAACATCTTATATGTGTACCAAGGAAGAAATAATTTTTTTCAATCATGACAATCATTTATCTTATAAAATTTGTGAAGTTAGGTTGCCGCCGGTGAACATAAAAAGAGCAAATTGATTCTTTCCGAAAAGTATCACAGCTAGTGTGAAACTTATAAGATCAACTCTTCCATAATGAACCAGCCGTGTAACAAAAACCACTTTAATTAATAAAGTAGCGTGGCTTGTTATAATTGCCTAGTACATATATAAGACTTTTTTTTTTTTTAAATAGTCTCGGTAGCAAAAAAAAAAAAAAAATTAACTAACTAATATTCATACGGAAATAATTGAGTATCTAACACTAATGCCAAGCCTATTGAGTATCTAACACTAATGCCAAGCCTACTGACAGTAATGCATTGTTTTTTTTGACTGAGTACACTCCTAAAATTATTTAAAACAAATTTTTTAAAACCAAGGCACTACCGCCAGAGGACCTGGCGGTAGTGACCAGACCTGACGGTTGTACTAGATACTCAATTATTTCTGTATGAGTACTAATTAGTTAAATTTTTTTTGCTACCGGTACTATTTAAAAAAAAAATCCATATATATAAGACCCTTTGCGTAATAATTTATTGTCGCAAGTACTGGTCACACAATTAGAATGATATGATCATTCATACAGTGTGCTAGAACGTCTAATGTGAAATATCTTTTCATAAAAAAAATAATTATTTTTACATTTTTTAAAGGGAAAATTTCTGGTATATCCCTACTAAACTCTTAAATATCATATATATCCCTCCTAAACAATAAATATCGTATACATATTCTTCTTAAACCCAATTAATATCAAATTTATCCCAACTTAATTAAAATTATATCACACATATCCATCTGAAAGTAATACAATATCAAAAATATTCAAATCGTTAACTCACCATCTAATTAAACAATATTTATCATTGTTAATTTTAATTAAATTAGCAAATACAAAATTATTTGACCAAACTACCTTGCTACCCTTCCCAATTATCAAAACAGAAATTATCTTTCTCCAGAACCTTTTCATCTCTCCACTTTTCATCTCCATTCGAAGCAAAATCCTAAAATCCGACCCCCTTAGCCACGACTCCGGCCACCACGCCGACGACGCCTGACCTAGCTCAGCCCGATTCAATCGTCCCAATTGACCGAATATCTCTATATTCACCTAAATCAGTTTTAATTCTTCACCTAAATCAGTTTTAATCTTGCATGGTTAGCTTTCTATCTCTCATGTTCTATAACTTTTACACTAATTGAGTTCTTTAATGAGAATTGTAATGTAGTCGCCCAAAACATCATCGGCATAGACCTTGCACCAAAGTGTCTGAGATGAAATTAGAAATCGAAAGTACAAAAATAAGACTTAATAGTGCCTACCTTAAGGTTAATTGTATTCTAATTTGGCTTCATTGTGATGGTATTTTATAAATTAAGCCCAATTTTGATGGTTAAAAAAGTTTGTAGATAAAATTGAGGCTGGAAGAGTTGTTCATGGAATGCTCGTTGTCTCCTTGTTTCGTTCAATCATTGCGTCCTGCTATAAAGGATATTCATGATATTTTCCATTTTGTAAGGGCATGCACGTAAATCTAACAATATTAACTTTTTAAAAAGGTGGAGTTGCGTAATTCATAATTTCCTATTCTTTTGAAAATATTTCCCACAATTATTTATTTATCTTTTAGTTTTTAAATTTCAGGTGAAAAATGGAGAGGCTTAATCAAGAGAGTGTAATTTGTCTGAGCTGGCTGCGAAAAAACGTTAAAGGGGTATTAATCAAGAGAGGCTTAATCAAGAGTTAATCGGTTGAATGGTTAGGATTAGGGTATAATATGAATGTGAATGCTACTAGGGTAAAGACATTAAACAAATTTGTCTTTACCATTTTCAACCATGATACTACTAGTGCACATTTGTGAATTTAAACATAGAAACCTTTTTGTGAAATTTAGATATTATTCCATCATTATTTGTAGAAAAATAATCATCATCAATTTCTAATGTGTAAAGCAATAAAAAGACCCTTCGTGGTTTTGATCCGATCTACACTCCTTCTTTTCGCTGACTGCCCAGTTGGACTCTTGCTTCGAGATAGATAGCATTGGTAGGTCGGGGTCAGGTTGACGAACTTGATTTCCGCTTTTCATTAGCCAGACAAACATTTTATTAGGCGCTTGAACCGAAAAAGACCTCAGGAAGGAACTCCAGCAAGGCCGGGATAGAGACTGCACAAACACCAAATTAGGAGATCAAAGACAGACTTTTTTGGAGAGAAAGGTGACGCACAACTTTACCTATGACAATCGCCGATCATAGCCCTCTTCTACTCAACTTCAAACAGATTGAGGGACCAAGAACTAAACGGTTCAAAATGGAACGAAGTTGGTTTAAACATGAGGATTTCAAACTCATAGTCAGAAACTCTTGGGCTACACCAACATTTCATTTCTCTTCCAACACTCATAAATATTTAATAAAGGTAGGAAGGCTAAGAGAGGCCTTATCAGAATGGAGCTCCAACATCTCTAAATTTCGAAATATCTATCTTGAAAGGTCAAAACTTATATTACAAATCTTTGATTTGGCAGAAGAGGTTAGAACCTTGCATTAGAAGAATTCTCATTTCGTATTAATCTAAGAGAGCATATCCATTCACTATCATCGGAACAGGAAATTAAATGGCAACAACGATCCTTCTGTACGTGGTTAAAGATGGGAGATAAAAATACTCGGTATTTCCATGGCTTGGCGTCCTATAAAAACAAAAAAAACTTTATTTCTCATATCCAAGTTGATGGGTCAAATATCACACACCCCCAAGTGAGATAGTACAACACTTCTCCCATTTCTTTCGGTCCATCCTTGGCACAAGTCAGGACTTAAACACTCCAACAATAGGGTCCCATGATAACTCTATTGATCTATCCACTATTGAACTACCTTTTACAATGGAAGAGGTAAAAGATGTAGTGTTTGCAATCAAGAAGGGAAAATCAAGTGGACCCGATGGTCTCCCAGCAGAATTCTTCCAGGAATTTTGAGAATAGATTAAAGAGGATCTCATGGGTTTGATACGTGATTTTTTTAATAGCGGTCTTGATCTAAAGAGTAAAGAGGTTGAACCAAGCATGTATTATATTTATCCCTAAAAAAAAGGGAGCAAATCAAATGAACGATTATAGACCGATAAGTGTGATAAATGCACCCATTAAAATAATCTCTAAACTTCTAGCAACAAGGCTACAACCCTTCCTAGGAAAATTGATAGACCCCCATCAAACGACATTCGTAAAAAAGAGACAAATTACGCAAACTTTTGTGAACACGAGAGAGGTCTCGTGTTTTCTTAAAAATAAAACCTCCCTTCAATCTTGTTCAAAATTTACTTCAAAAAATCTTTTGATTCCGTCTCATGGGACTTTTTATTTAAAGTTCTTCTAGCAAGGGGCTTTCCGATTAATTGGGTACCGTGAATACAAAATTTATTTACTTCCTCATCTTCTTTCCTTAAGATAAATGGGTGGGAAGGACACCCATTCTTTTACAAGGGTGGTTTGCGTCAAGGCGATCCACTATCCCCTATGTTTTTTAACATATCGGTGGATGTGATGCAAACCTACTTCCAACAAATCTCAACTCTCCTCAATCCACACTATTTTCTCCCTCCTACGTTGATACAATTCGCGGATGATACAACCATTCTCTCGGAAGCGGACCCACGAAACCTTAAAATTATCAAAGAAACACTTAATATTTTCTCAATCATCTCGGGATTACACGTTAATTGACAAAAAAACTCTTGTACCACCATAGCATCGGACACTCTAGTAGATGTCGTCACACAAATATTTAATTGTGAAATTGAAAATTTCCCTTTAAAATTCCTTGGCCTTCCTTTGACAACCAAAAAACCAACTAAAACTATCTTTCAAGACCTACTTGAGAAAATCCAAAAGAGACTAGCGGGGTGGAAAGAAAAAATCCTCTCGCTAGGAGGAACACTTACCCTTATAAGATCGGTCTTAATCTCACCTCTATATATATATATATATATATGAGATGCAAGTCTTTCTATTTCCGGTTTGGCTAATTGAAGAAATTAATAAACTCATAAGAGTTTTTCTCAGGAAAGGGGAAAAGAAATATTTGGGGGGGGGGCATTGCTTGGTGGCATGGGACCGCCTTTGTCAATCAAAAGAGAATGGAGGAGTAGGAATATTATCCATTGAGGAACAAAATATCTCCTTGTTCCTCAAGTGGCTTTGGATTTAGAAATCCGACCCGTTGATCACTTGAGCAAAAAAACTTGAAACTTCTTTACAGTTTTGATGAACCCAACGATCTCAACAATAATCCACAATCTCTTTCCTTCTTTCTTAAACAACTCTTACAACTCCAACGTATATTCAACACTTCTATCTCTTATGAATTGGGTGATGGAGCATCCATCAATTTTTTGAATGATATTTGGGTATTTGAGGGGTTGCTCAAGTGCTTCTTTCCCCTTACTTACCATATCATTCGAGATGATACCCTAATAGTAGCTCAAGTATTAAGTGGAGCAATAAACTTTCAAAATATTCTCAACTCTCAAGATGTTCGAATAAGGTCCGATGCACAGAAAATCTTCCTCACCTTAGCACTCATTGACCCCACTCCCCTAAGAGACAAGGTAAGATGGAGATGGAATGTATCGGGTGAATTCACCACTAAATCCGCATACAAAGTTCTCCATCTAGTGAACTCCTCCTCCGTTGAGAACAAAAGACTACGAAAAATCAAGTGTTCGGAAAAGGTTAGATTCTTCGGTTGGCTTATGTTGTTGGACCAGTTGCTAACTCAAGCAAACCTCCAAAAATTGGGTTGGCCTAACCAAGGAGAATGTGTGATGTGCTCACAACACGCCTCAGAAACAGGGGTACATCTTTTCTTACATTGCGTTTTTGTAAAACAAATCTGGAGGACAGGTGGAATCCAATCTTATGACGTAAACGATATTGGGAGAAAGCGATGGGACGTAAAATGGGTAAGTACTTGCTAGAGTATTTGGAAGGCACGTAACCAAATGACTTTTTGACAACGAAGGCCTACCCGAGAAAACGTCACGTCAGAAATTATCCTACAATCGAAAAATTGGTTGGAGCAATGCTAACCTTAGGGATCAGAAGTAAGCAATGGGTTTGCTCTCAAGCTCCAGATGGATTGATTTTTCTTTTTTTTTATTCTCTCATTTTTCCCAATCTTTTACTTGGTCTGTAAATATTTGCTTTCCTAAAACTCTTGTACGAAATAATATTTACTGAATGAAAATTTCAGAGAGGCAATTCGTCTCCTGAAACTTCAAAAAAAAAAAAAAAAATTGATATTGTAGCCTTAATTTTTTTTATTGTGTCGTCCTTTCAGTTCTTATACAATACGAGTAGAATTGTGGCCACGATTCACGTTCAAATTTCTATTATTGTAAGATAAGTATTTTTTTTAATAGCAGCACAAATAATATTTTGACTTCAGTTTTCTTTTTTATGCAGTAATTAATGCTAGCTAATTGAAAGACCATCATTCTGATTTTACTTTTTTTGTTATCGTTATTTTGTTGACGTCTCTCATTATGGCACAAATTTTCACTGAACTTTGTGTGTTTTAATTATTGCAGTGCAAAAAAAAAAAAAAAAAAAAACTCAAAATACATGATCTTCATGGGTAAAGATACATTTGTTAAAGTTGATGAAACGTTAATTTGGAATGTCTTCCTTTATTCTGAACCAAATCAAATTCATATTAGTATATTGTATAAATATTCTTCTACATTCACTTTTTTGTATCCAGAAATAAATTTAGATTCAAATCTAAATTGGTTAAATTAAATTAGACATAATACAATACATTCTTCAATCATAATAGAATTTAAATGAAGGGCCATTCTTCAAAAACCCCCTAACTTTTTTTGGAATTTATCAAAAATTCCCTAACTTTTCAAAGACTTCAAAAATCCCCTTCAAAAATCCCCATTGACAAATCTGACACTCAAGTAATAAACAACAAATTCACAAAAGCTTACAGGAAACAACACATCAATTCAATTAACCAAACACATTATTTCATTTATTATGAAACAACACATCAATGCCAAAATAATGCATGAAGCAATGTACATTAATGTATAATTATTGTTCTTTTACATTTTTACTTCAGTTTCCTATACAAATAAATCCCAATCCAATTTTTTAAGTAATTAACAATCTTAAGTTATCAATAGTCTTGAAACAATTTAGCACAAATAATTCTCAAAACCGTATCGCATTTGTTCTTTATGTCTGAAATGACGGAGCTATTTCCATGCATAAACCCACAGTCAAGTAATTTAAGCCCGTTTATCTTCTAATCACTAACTATACTCTTGTAATTATTCATCGCAATCACCGATATAACCTGCAATTATACAAATTATGTGAAATTAGAACAATAAGTCCATCCATATTAGACCATTTATTCTTGTAAGTTGCTATAAATCACACAATCAAGTTAATTGCTACTAATTTATGTCTTGAAATTATGTACGATTAAGCAGATTAAGCAGAAGACAAATTATACCATGTTAGTAAAATTAATACAATAAAAATTAGTAAAATTGGTACACTGAATATCTCAAATTCAGTCCCCTTCTCTGGATAAGCTACCACACAGTAAATAGAGCGAAAACCCGTACAAACTATATCTTTCTATTAATTATATTTGCCAAACTAATTTCTCAAAATGATAAAATAATTGAAATCATTCCAGCCTTCAAATGTATGAATCAAGTCCTACCGTACAGTTATTCTGCAATTATTGTTCCCCAAATTAGGGACTTCTAATCTCTACTCCCTCATAAAACCCTACAATGTCGCAAGAAGATAATTGCTCCAACTAGTACTAAGCATAAAACCCTACAAATATTGCAAGAAGTTTGCTAAACTCTCAGCCTCGTACCAGTCATAATCTTCACCTCAAACAGGCCCTCTTTTCGCTGCTGAAATCAGCAACAAATTCAGCCAATCGAGCCCGTGGAAGTTGCAAAGATGTTGGAACTATTTGGAGGTAGGCTTTTCCTCTTTGGACTCGGGTAATAAAAAATACAGCTCAATATCTCAAAACCTAAATCTGAAAATCAAAGATAAGCAACTTTGTAAATTATCTCATATTATCGCCAAGGAAAGGAGAAGACCTTGTAAATTATGAATTACGGAGGACTAAAATGTAAATTATAAATTACTATTAGTGGATGAAAATGTAAAATTATTAAGCTGACCAAAGGAGGGGTAGTAAGTAGTAACTAGTGATGCAGGGTGAGCTCTCCAAATCATCTGTATTGAGTATTGACTACTAACTTTGCATAATAGATTTAATCATTTAATCCAGTTTAGTACAAAAGCAACCTACAGTTTTATACTGAAAATGATGTTTGAAGGGTGTTTTTACTTCTGATTTTCTCATTTGTAACTATACTCCTCTGAATGAAGAAATGCGGCATTTGTATATGATAATCAATCTGCAAATAGTCCAACAATAAGTAAACATATTATTGCACTCAACTGAAAAGTACACGGCTACAGAGAGGTGCTAAATCCTAATTTGATTCATTTCATCTTAAAACCGTAACTTAAGTTACTAAACGTTACTTGAACCCTAATTAACCATACTTTAGCTTAATCAAACATAACTAATCTCTAATTGAAAATAAGACAGTTTGCCCCAATTCAGTCAATTCAGAGATAATTAGTAAACCCAAATTACATTTCAGAGCCAATTAGTAAAAATAAGGTGAATTCAGCAAAAAATACAATTCTTGTTGTTAGCGAAATTGAAAATTTCCAATTGTCCCAATTAAACAACAATTTGAGGCTAATCGATCATCAAATAGTCTCAATTAGACTCAACTAAGATATACTAACCTCAAATCAGTCTAAATAGCCTATAAATGCATGCAAACCAGCACAATTACCCACAAGTAAGTTAAAGTCAGTCTCAAATGACAAATAACACTAGACCCAAAAGAGAAATTAGATTACAATTAGTTACCTTTAGATATTCTATTATTTCTCAGTCGAAAAAATGTGTACTGACATACATAATTCGTGGAGACAGTCTGAAGCTAACGCCGAGTCTTCTCTCTATTTTTACTCTTCATCTCTTTCAGTGGTACAAATCGCAGCAGCACGACTGGTATGCCTCCTCGCGCCGATCCAGTAGAGAGTAGAGAGTGCTCACGAGAGAGATGAGAGAGACGAGAGAGAATGAAAATTGACAGGGCGGAGGGCGGCAGCCGGGGACTTCAAGGGAGAGAGACGTAAGGGAGGGATGGATTTTTTATTTTGCCACATGAGTTTTAACTTTCTGAGAAAAAGAAATAGATATATTCTTTCTTAAATGAAACCGCGTTGATTTTTTTTTATTCTCGTACCTTCTATTCTACTTAAGAATTTCTCCACTTTACAGGGAGTTCTTGGAGAAAATAAAAAAGTGAGTGAGTTTTTGATAAATTCCAGAAAATTTAGGGGATTTTTGAAAAATTTCCTTTAAATAAAATATCCTAGAATCATATGCCATAATGCAGAGAAACAGTTTCACATTTGCATAAAAGCAAGCGCCACAAAAGAACCAGATAAAACTATCTCGCGGCACATGAATTTCAAATCTCGATACACCATCTCAGGTTCTTAAATGTCAATTCTTAATATTTGTCAATTCTCTTCAACTCCATCGCCTTGTAAAAAAAGCAAATTATTCAGATCACTCGGAACTAGACAGAGATGATAAGAACCTAGCCCCCCTCTCCAACCTTAGGCAAAAAACAGAACTTAAAATTCAAAATTAGGCCAAATCATTCAAGCTCCTAATAAAAAAACAATTAGGCCAAATCATGAGTACCACCATTACAATAGAATTTTTTTTTTCAAAGTAACACTGTTTTGAAAAACAATTCAACAGATAACACTGTTTTGGAAATAATTCAGCCGATAGTACTTCTGCCAGAGGCTCCAGCAGAACTGTCCATTTTTTTTTTTTATTGTTCCCAGCCATTTGGTAGTTTTAAACACGCTTAATTAGGCAATATAGGCAATTCCGCCGGACCTCTGGCGGAACCACCTATTTTATATATTTTTTTGCCTCTAAACAGCCTGAAAATTTAGCAAAAAAAAATGTTATTGTTCACTATTCCGTAAGAGGCGATGACGGAACAATGAACATTAACATTTTTTTCGCTAAATTTTCATGGCTGTTTAGAGGCAAAAAAAATATAAACATTCCTTTTTTTTTTGCTAAATCCTTTTTACAATTTCCAATTAATGTATGAGCTTTTTTGCAATTTTAGCACAATATAGGGGATTTTTTGCAATTTTAATTTGAATATTGTAACTTAATTTTTATTTAACTAGTGTAGAGACATTTCCGCTAGACCTGCTGCGCAGAAGATTATAGCTGAAAGGAGTGGGTTGAAGAGCGCGGGTATATACAATAGGGTTCAGAGGGTTGTACAGAGGCATTCTGGATGAGTGTTGGCATTATTTTCATGATGTATGAGACCCTCAAGAAGTATCTCGCTGAGAACAACATTAGGGTTTGGGGTTTATTAGGGAAGAATTTGAGATAATAGAGTTATTATAGGTAGTGATGTTTAGGTTTCATTGGTGGGTGATAAGTTTTGCAAGTTGCTGCTCGAAACATAAAAAAATTCTGGATTTTAGTTTTTATTTTTATTTTTTTATTTGATTGTGTTAATTGGTGGACTATAAGCTCTGATGATCAAAATTTTGATATTTTTATTCATTTTGGGGGTATTCTGAATATTATTCTCCATTTATAGGGATATTATTGACGTATCATCAGATCATGCCTCATTTATTTGTTGCAACTTTGATATGTTACAATCATAGAATTTGATACTTCATCCTTCAATTCTCTTTGGTTTGATTGACTCTTGATCCCGTATGATATGTTTAATGTGGAAAGAACTAACAAAAAAAATAATATTATTGTTCATTGTTCCGCCATCACCTCTGGCGGAACAGTGAGCAATAATTTTTTTTTTTTTTTGCTTAATTTTCATGACTGTTTAGAGAAAAAAAAATATAAAATAGATAGTTCCACCAGAGAACTTCCTGTTTTGTCTAATTAAATGTCTTTAAGACTGTCAAATAGTCGAGATCAACAAAAATAAAAACATGGACAGTTCCGTCAGATTCTCTGGTAGAAATGCTAGTAGCTGAATTATTTCCAAAACATAATTATTTTTTAAAATAGTTCTACTTTTTGAGTCATTAAAATACATCAAGAAATGCCTTCCAAGTTCCATTCAGTACCAAAATTAACTCTCTCAACGACTCTTTTCTTCCTAATTGCATTCTCAGCCACCCTCCTCCTCTTCCTCCAGTTTACAATTCTCCAGTATCCTTTCCATTTATCATGGCCTGTCTTCTTGACCACCCCAAACCAAAACCTAACATCCATGCTTCGTGACTCAGTTACATTTCTACCACTAAAAGATATACGATTTTCAAAAAATCCCGATTCAGGTCATACGTGGTTCATGAGTTCTATAAACAACACATTCGAACCGAACGACTCAGAATTCCTGTATTCCCTTCAAACGTATCCAACGGGCAGTTGCTCTGCTTGTCAGCTCATGACCGATCCAATGGTGAAAAAAACTCATGGTTTTGTATGGCGAGAAGTTTTGCCACATGGCGCCGCTCTATTGCCCGGTCTAACATATGTTTCAGACACATATTATGATCATACTAATCCTTGGCATGGCCACGGTGCTATAGTTCCCTTCACTAGTTGGTACAGGAGAAAAAGTTGTGCGACACCATTAAGATGGGTATTGTTCCATTAGGGCGAGTCGGAATGGGTTCATGGGTAAAATCCATTGCCGATACCTCAATAGGGAAAGTCAAGACAGAAAATTTTGAAGGTAGAGTTTACTTGATTTTGACTATTAAGATGAGTCTCTCTCTTCCCTACTTTGTGCAGAGAGGAAAAAAGTAAAAACTGACGATTTTGAAATTTGGAGGTGGGAACAAACCCAGCGGCGCCTCCATCCCTCCCTCCTCTTTTTCCCAAACTCTAGTAATGACTCTGACCCCCTCGCTTTTTCCCTGTTTCAGATTTTGTGCTCGACGAACCAGGCAAATGGAGAAGGCGATAGTATAGTGCCGTCGCTTCTTGCTTCTCCGTCCCTCTAGCTGCCGTGCTGCTGCCGCTGACGGCGGCCGGTCCGATGTGAAATCTTCTCAGTTCTTCACAGGCAGTTTTTCTATCTGGATCACAGATATGTGTGACGGTGTCAACATTGCAGAAGCTGCCGCCCTGGCTAGCTGGTGAGACCTCCCTCACGGCGTCTTCTTTTTTTTTATTCTCTCTTTCAGATTGTCACTGTGACGACGCTGAAACCCGAATTTCAATGGCAATGGAAAACCCTACTGAAGACAGCATGAGCGCCTTTCTCATTAGAACATATCTCTCATGGTATTTCTCTTCACCATCATTCTTTCTCACATATGTGTGCCGGCGCCAAAATCTGAACCTAGAAGGTGCGGCCGCTGCCGCCTCGTTTGTTAGTGGGATGTCTCTCATGTTGTACCTTCTCTTATCCTCCCTTTCTCGTTAATTTGTGTGGTAGCGCCGAAATCCTAACCTACAAGGTGAAATCGCCCTTGATCGCGGCGGCAAATAAACCTCTCCTGAGATTGTGCGACTGCCCCTTTTCCTCTCTGGTTGATGGCTTATCTTTGCCAAAGTGGTGACTCTATTGCCGTAACGGTTGGCGGATCTCTTTCTTGATGTCTTTTGGGATGAGACAACTTTCCTCATGTTTCTTTGTCCACGGCTTTCTCTTGAGATGAATGTAGCAGTGACCCTCTCTTCTCTTCTCTGTTGTTTATCTTTGACAACAATGGCAAGTTTGGCTGGCAGCGTTGTTGATCTTGGAATGTGCTCTATCCAGCTTGAGGCGAAACCTTAGATCTGTTATTCTTCTCTATTTCGTTTATTATGTGTGTTGTTATTTGTATTTTTTTTTCTTTTTCTTTTTTTTTTTTTAATGGAGGATTGTAATAATCTTTTCTTTGTTTTAATGAAAATGGAGCAAGCAAATTGCTATCCCTAAAATTTTTTTTTGAAGGTAACAGATATGAAGCAGTCTTAGTAAGTTATAAGAGGCAGAAGTGTGAGATAAAATTACTTTTTTGATAAATATTTAATTTTTTGCAAATTTGAAAATATCAATGTATATATATTGATAAAATTTAAATATCAATGAAATATAGTGCCAAATTTATAGGCTGGTGGATATTTATTTGGCAAAGTTACAATGCATATGGATAATATATTGGTAACTATATATATTGATAAATATAATGATAATTGTTAGTCATTTGTAATGACACCCTAGTCCTATATACAGACTGTTGTATTAATTCATTTATATGAACATTTCAATTAAAAAAAATGTATAAATCAATTACTTAACATCTTCTAACAATTAAACAACCCAATTTTTGTAAAGGGATTGAAGGGCCCGCCTGTTTCGAGGATGCGGTTGTCTTTAAGACATAAACATGGCGGCATGAGTAAGGAGAGATTAAGAGAGGTATATGATATGATAAGATGCAAAGCAGGAAATTCATGTAAAGTTGAAATGGAGAAGATCAGGGATGATAAGGACCTAATAGTAAAGTTGTTTCTGAGGACTAGGGAAAGGTCATTTAAGAACGAAACGGCTATCGTAAATTAGATTATAGTATTGTTTGAGTAATGATATATATTGTTATGGGCGTGACGGGAGTGCTGCATAATGAAATGTTATGTATGTCTCGATATCTCACCATAATATGTTTCTTTTTTGGTAATGATATTTAGGAAGGATTATGAAAAGGAAATAAATATTTAGGAAATATTTGGAGGATGGAAGGAGGTGACTTATTTCTATCTTTATATCATTAGTTTAGGTTATTTTCATATTGTATCTTTAATTTAGGCAGTTTATATTTTGGTAATTAGTCAAGACTCTACTATATAAAGATGTCTAAATCTATTGTATTTGTATCCCAATTCTTACAATGTAGTCTCTCAATTGAATAAACGTTTTCTCTCTTCTTCTCTAGTTATTTCTCTCATGAGTTTTCTTTTTTTACATCCACATTCTCCCCATTACCATAACATGAAAGAAGGTGATTAAGGGTTGATAATGGGAGCCGTCGTGATTAAGACCGGTTGACATCAAACGACATTAGTCAGCTTGACACCGGCGTACTCTAAGCCGGTGTATTCTACCAGGGCCCTTAATAGAAAACATTGATAAGAAGTGCTCTCATTGTTTAAAGTTTATGAAATTTATTACGTACATGGTTACATCTTGTTGTGCTAGCTAGGCCCCAAGTGTCGCAATGGCTTGTGCGTCTGCGTCAGTTTTGGCCTATGGGGCCTTGGGAAACCCTAGGAAATCCTTGTGTGGGTGGACATGAAATACTTCCTAAAACAACTTATTTTCCGCAAAGTAATTTTGTTTTGCCTATCAATGAATTACCTGCTTTATTATTATCATTGTTGATCGTTGGAATCCAGCTGCGAATTTTAAATTACTAGGATAATGCTCGCACTTCGCTATAAATATTTACATTTATTATTCATTTCAATTTATGTATGAATCTCAATTATGAAAAATCTAAATAATAGTTTGAAATAAATTTCGAGTACATAAATAATATATAATAATTATGTTATGTAAGTTGGTTATGTTTAAAATTATTTTGAATTACATCATAAGATATTTTATTCATATATTAATCATTCAAAAATATTTTCTATATCACATCTAATTTTATATTGATGGATAATTCCGCACAAATAAAATTACATATAAGAAATAAAAAACATAAATAAAAAATTCATAAGAAACAGAAAACAATAATCCAAAAAAATAATTTGGATTATTAATTTACAATCTTAATTTATGTTTGCATCAAGATTTCTAAGATTAAAATATCATCTTTTTTTTACCTCTTTAGTTTTCTTCTGTTGTTATCTATTGACATATTTTATTAAAAGAAATCAAATATTAATCTGACGATGAAAGATATCAGAAAAACTAAAAATACACGATAATTTATTTCATAGATTTTAGTTGAAACTGTTGGGTTTCGGACGTGCATAACGCAGCGGAAAACAAAAATTTCGTCCAAAACCAATCCGAGGATCCGTGTGTATCGGTTAAATCAAAGAAATAAATCTTAAAGATACCTTTCGGATTACGCTTAATCCGTGACGCTCAAACCATGCGTCTTGTCCATGCGCCTCTAAACCGGTTACCGTCCTAACCGATTTTACATCCGTCTAGGCCGTCTAGGTCGAATCGTGCGGAAGTCATCTACCGCACACAACATCGGTCTCCACCAAAACTCTCAACAAACCGTTCTCATCTTCTTAGGCCGAATAGATCACAAGCGCCGAAAGTACGAACGCCTCTACCGGTGTCCACACGAACAAACTTCTTAAAACGGGAAGAAGAACAATATATATGCTAGTAGTTTGTTCTCCTCTTGCATAAGAAAACTCTTCTTATTTTATCTCACAAAAGATGTATATAATTCCTCTCATATAATCGCACTCTTTCATTTTTGTCATACAAAAAGAAAGCACCCTTTCATAATTTTGTCATACAAATTAGAAAGTATATTTTCTCTCTTTTGTCTCACAAAAGAGAATGAGAAATAATGAGAGAGAGAGAATCATGTGTTGTATAATGAATTTGGAGCCCTCTATGTCTTTATATAGAGGTGAAGAGTCATGTCTCTTCACACTAAAGATGTGTATGACATCACTCATCATTATCCATATGCCATCATCTAGACTCTTCTAGATTACATGATCTTTTGTGCTCATAGTCTTTATATACATATATATCACATCTTATCACATAAGATGACAATATATTTTGTGACATTCTTATGCAACTCATCATATAAGTCGCTAGGATTTTCTGCGCCCGATTCAGTTTGTTCTTTGTGTGTGACCCTGTAGGTTCACTTAATGTTGGCAATAGACTTGACAGTCTATAAATCATGAGCGGACTCTAGCAAGCCATCATGACTACCCAATTTAAGTGAATATCAGTGATCCGATTTACCTAATCAACAATCACGTATTTAGTCCCTTTGTCGTGAGATATCTATATCGATCATAAGGCATGTAATACGACATCCTTATATTAATCGATTAATATTTCTTGATCCCAAATTAAACTGAACAAGAACAAATGACATTAATAACACTTATTAATTCATTTGAGTATGGCCATACATTTTTTCAGTTCAATTCATCAAGAGGCCTAAAGATATCTCTCTCATTTATGAGAGGAACAAATCCCGTCTTGATTGCACTCATCCCTCTACATTATTCATTATATAACTAATCATAACCGTTATGACCACCCGGTTAAAGGCAGTGTTAGATTATATTAAAGTATAAAATTACTCATGTTGGGAACCGAGACAATCTCAGGTCAAAGGACTATAAATACTTTATGTTACAAGAATCGCTAATGACGTAAAACATGTAGCATTCTTATGGCGGGTCGATCCAATATATGGTCTCTAACATATACCTATGTTAATGACTTGATAACTATTTATCCATGATCGGTAAAACATAATCATCAATCAAACTAATATACTTGGTGTACATTTATAGCTTGTATATAAATATATATTTATATGTATCCACAAGTATATTTGTCTCCACAAATATCCTATAAATAACCAGGGACGATTTAGAATAGCATTCATAACACTTTATAGTTTTACTATCAAAGTCACGTACTTTAACGATATAAAGCTGAATTGCATATTCATGGTCTATTTTAATTATATTAAAATAACATATACGCACATATTATATGAAATATCTTAGAATAAATATTATGTTTCTTATTACAATCCATCATCTAGGTCACAAATATTTTGGCCTCGGGCATAACACCATCAGAAACCTCATAAGACTTAATTATAGATGATTAACTTTAAAAGATATAACAATAATATATATATATATATGAAAAAACTATGTTTACTATACAAAAAAAAATGTAAAATGACTGATTTTCTGGAAAAACAATTGCCACCACTATTTTCTTATTTATATTTTGTTAGTTGTCAAAGTGATACAGATTATTTGTAATATATTAAGTAATATAATATAGTTTTTAATACTCTAAAATTTTATTTGATATGATAGTTCTCACGTAATTGGAGATATAGTATGAAACATTAATCTAGCAAACCATTTGATATTGTGGTAATAATTTAATTGAAAAACTAAGGTTTAAAAAAAAATTGATCCAACGACCGAGATAAAATTTGATGATGGGTCTCTTGAGAATGCTCAAAGAAAGATACAAAATATGGTATAAGATATAATTTAACGAGCATATCTTTTTTGTATGTTCTTTTATATATAATTTATTGACATATTTTAACAAGAAAAAAATTAGAACCATAACAATATGGAACTCAAAATAAAAATAAAATTCCAACAAATTTATATTTGATGATTTTAACATTAGAAATAAAATATTTCATTAAGAATTATAAATTTTTAAAGAAGAAAAGAAAAATTATTTATATTTTAGTGAGTGAACTTTTTATGAACTATTGATATTAATAATTGAACATAACTTTGAACTATAATTCATTGAAACCATCTGATTAAGATCTCATGGTCAGAAAAAATTTATAACGGTTCTCACTGAATCGAGGATGAAATACAAAATACTAATTTAACCAATCAAATCATTATATTTTAATAACCAAACACATTTTGTCATAAAATATCAATAAATTTGAGAAAATGAATGGTTAAGATTTATCAAAAAAATTGATCGAACGGTCGAAATAAAAGTGTTAAAATGGCCTTTTGAGGAGGCTCAAAAATAGATAAAAATTTAGGGGTTAGAATTAATTCTATGTATGTTTGGTGTCCTTTAATTATAGAGGGTTTATCATATAAGCCTTAGGAGTATACTTTTGGGTTTCCTTTGGGGCTAATTGCTTCGATTTATTGGCATAAAAGGTGGAGACTGCCAGACCGACAGAGGGATTTTTGATTGAGCTTGAGAAGTGTGGTTTTTTTTTTAACTAGGGAGACTCTCACTCCGTTTCGGAGGTGCATTGAACATGACTTAAGTATATTGTATTTTTCTTTCTATTTTGTAATTTGTAGAACCAAATGATACTCTCCAGATAGATTACTCAATCTTTCATTACAATACAATACACTATTTTTATGACAATCAAAACACAGCCACATGATTGTTATTAAAAATTATATTGGTGATTTTATAAAAAATTTAATGTTTGTATGCAATTTAGGACATGCTACAAAATATCTAAGAATGACAAAATAATTAAGTAGCAATATGTGATAAAAAAAATAAAGGGAAAAATAATTTAAATAGAAAAAAGGAAACAAATTAACCCGAAAAAAAGAAAAAGAACAATTTAAGCAAAAAATGGAAAAAATAATTAGAGCTTAAAGATGTTAACATAACAGTCCCCCCCACATTTTGTAAATTAAGTGTTATCATTTCTTCATCTTAAATTTTTTTGGAAAAATATTAACATACCATATAGCTTGCTTCTTTTTGAGGGCCTAAAATTACCATACAGTAAATTGCAATGCAAGGTATAATATGGTATGTAATTTTTTTTTATAACTACCTTATCGTAGATTTTAATTACACTAATCTTTGCATTATATAGGTGCAATTAAATCAAATGAAAAGAGTATTTGTGAAAAAACAATGCAAGAAAAAAAAATGTGTGGATAAAAAAATGAACTATACAAAAAAAATGTGTTTGATGGGTTTTGAACCCAAGTCTCCTCCACAACTTTTAAAAATAATATTTAACTGAAACTTTACAGGGACACATGGCAAACACAGATTTAACCTGAATTTCCTTATATATATGAAGAAAATTTGGTTTGTGATTTTTATACATATCATTTATTTGAGGATTGATGGTAAAAGAGAAAATATATGAAATTTCATCATTAAAGTGTAATTTAAAATAATTTGAATTACAAATTAGATATTTAAATTCTTACAATGAATTTACTTTGATTAATAATAAATAAATAAAGGGGTAATATCAGGTGTACCCTTCCAAAAACTCAAAATATCAAATTTACCCCTCTAAAATTCATAATATCAAATTTGTCCTTCTAAAGTTTAACTATTATTAAATTTACCCATATCAAACTTCTAAAATATCAAATTTACCCACTTCAAACTTCTAAAATATCAAATTTACCCAAATTACCAAATTAACTATATTTTAATCTTCTAAAATCTAATTACCTTAATAAATAATATATTTAGTTGACTAATATATTCCTCAACTCTTATTTTAGATTAAATATACATTAGGAACCTGCTAGAGCACGATGTACAGTAGCACGACTGTTCATGACAGATCTAATAACAACATATATAATTTATTTTCTAATAACAATATGTATATAACAATATATATAATTAATTTTCTAATAACAATATATACATAAAAGTGAAAAGAGTATATAAAAATGGGAAAACCGTATCTAAAATGGGAAAATAGTATATAAAAGTAAAAAAAATAAAAATACACAAAGAATAAACAAAAATATATAAAATGAGAAAATAGTATATAAAATGGAAAAAACAATATATATACAGTGCCGTCGTGCTACAATATTTTTTTTATTAATTTGGATGGTAAAATAGAATTTTGGGTAAATTTGATATTTTCAGTTTTGGAGGGGTAAATTTGATATTTTGGATTTTTGGAAGGGTATACGTGATATTATCCCATAAATAAATAAATAAAATCAAACAGGGTGCCTACTTCTAATCTCAAGTAGAAATGTAAATGAACTAAGTAATAGAATAACATACGCTTTTTATGACCATTGAATTCTTCAAAGGCGCCGCACATCACATCATGAAAATGCTATTTTTAGGTAGAACTAGTATGAAATTCATTGCTACCTTATTTATTGAGGGTCCGTTTGACAAGTGGAATTAGTAGAATGAAATTAAATTTTAAGATGGAGAAGTATAAAATTCCGAATTAATTAATTCTAAAGTTTGTTTGGATGTTAGAAATATAAAATTAAGAAAAACATAATTCTTTGTAAAAATCAAAATTATGTATAATATAATATAATATAATATAATATAATATAATATAGGGAAATTTACAAAAAAAAAACCCTATTTTTCTGAATATTATAAATAACCCCCTATATTTTCGTTTATTTATAAAGAAAATATTTCTGACAGGGGGTTATTTGTAATATTCAGAAAAGATAGGGGATTTTTTGTAAATTTTTCTATAATATGGTATAGTATAATATAATATAATATAATATAATATAATATAATATAATATAATATAATATAATATATATAATATAATATAATATAATATAATAAAGAGATGATGGAATTTTGGACTTCTAGCTTTTAGAGGGAATTATATGTGGGTGAAATTGTATAGAGAGAAAATTTCAAGAATTATTTAATTCTTATTCCAATGGTTTGTCAAACAAAGAATTTGTAGGAAATAAAATTTTTAGGATCCAATTCCACTCCCTAATTCTAATTCCACTTGCCAAACGGGTCATGATAGATTTTTCTAAATTCTCTTTGTGATTTTGACTAAATGGGAGGAAAAGTCCAATTAGTTAAGGTTAACTTAAACACTCCTATATCACTCCGGTCAATTATCGACCTTTGACCGGTACTAGTTGGGTTATCTCTATTGTTCTTGTGTTTTATATATTATTTTATGTCATATATATATTTTTATATATATATTGTGTTGAGTGTTTTTATATATTGTTTTTTACTTAAATATACTGCTTTACAAAAAATTTATATTGTTTTTCATGTACTGTTTTTATATTTTTATATATTATTTTTGTGGTTTTGAGCACTTGTTTTCTATTCTATTTATTATTTTTTTATATTGTGTTTTATTTATAAATATTGTTTTCAAAATAAATTTTTTATATCATCTTTTTGGCTTCATATATTTTTTTTGTTTTATATATTGTTTCACTATAAGGAAAAAATTTGGAATACACACAGGAGTAATTCATCCTGTCTCATATTTTAGTACTTCAAAAACTAAGATTCATCCATGTTCAAAGCTGACCTACCAAATTTGAATTCATTTCATAGGAGAATTGTCATAACTAGTAGCCAATATGGACCGGGTCCACCGTTGAATCGCCCGTGTAGTGCAAGGCGGAATTTTCGGAGTTCAGTAGATCATACAACCATGTTTTTAAACTTGCGTTTCACATCTCAGTACATTAATTCACTGACATGTGAGCTCCATTGTCAGTTAAACAAAGCTAATTCAACTATTATTTATAAATAATAATTATACTTAAATATTCTCGTTTTTAGCGGTCTAAAAAGTGTCCAATTCCTTCTTATATTAGTACAACACGTGACAGTATGTGAGCAGGGGAGCTACAATCCAACTTTATTAAAAAGCCACAAGGGATAATCGTGCTTTGGGCGAATTTTTCCTATTTGTATTTGGGATGTCAATTTCAATGCTAAATTCTATAAATGATTTGGACTTGAACCGAATCCGAAAATTCATATCTAAATAAACAAAATCCGGATTTTTTTGGGACGGTAATATCCTCATCCGATTTTTTTGTAAAAAAATGAGTTTTTGTTTTTTGATCCAAATTGTCAAAAATAGATATTTTTTATAAGTTCAAATTTTGTATTGATATACATATTTATCAAGCTAATGGTTTATAGTTTTATAATAAATAACGAAATTAGTAATCTTCTCAATGTATATTTTATTAATTTTACAAATCTAAAATATTAAGACCCCTAATTTAGAATGTAATATATGTTATTTGGTGATATAAATCTGATTCATATTGGTATTGGAGATATCTGAATTGTTAGTCATTTTCGTATCTGTATCCATTTAATATATGGGAAATCCGAAATCACGATGTTGACAGTGACCGTATAGTGTTTCTCCAACGTTCTATGTATTGTATATATTGTTTTCATTTTTTACATATATATTATTTTCATTTTTCACTTATATCCCGTTTTCTATGTATTGTTTGTTTTCAATTTAAAAAATCATTTCTATATTCTGTCCTTATATCACGATGAGTCTCCCTTAATATATATACGTACTTAAACCCTATTTATAGTCATTTTCGTATTTGTTTCAATTAATATATGTATACCGTATAAGGTGTCGGATCCTAATCCAGAAAAGAACTTATACAAAATATAAATATAGTTTAACAACTATCCAATCAAAGCCTCTTAATACAATTTTTTTTGCATATTTGTAAAAGAAAAATGAAAAGTAAACAAATATTTCCAACAATATACCTCTTAATACATGATCTCAATCAAAGCCTCTTAATACATGATATGAATTTTAATTATACCTTATAAATGACAACCATTGATGTTAAATCAAATGGTTAAAATTTAGTGAGTGATGTGGAGGGCTCTTGTGTAGTTACTATAGAAAAGGCACTTTAGAATTATATATATAATATAATATAATGTGAAGCCTCTAAGATTTATATCTCTATGAATTATACAATAATATTATGACCAAGACGGAGATTAATAGAGACTGGAGGACACTATTAGTAGTGCTTTAGTAGAAGTTTTTTGAAATACATGTATTTCTATGTATTTGGGTCCCTCAAAATTTTTATACAATGTTAATCAGTACAGAGAAATTTTTTCGACCCCCTAGTAAATTCAGTCAAGCTCCGTGCCTGATTATGACCTTGTTGGATAGTTGATCCAATATTAAACTTGTGATAAAAAACTATATTTGTAGTACATTAATGTGAAATATTATATGGTCCGAATAATTAATATGATTATTACGATCATTAAAATTGAAACGTTAATATGTTAGTAGGACGTGATATTTTATATATAATATAAGGATTATGATACAGTCAACAATCAATTCTTTTTTTTTATGTTCAATCTAATGAGTTGAGAGAATTTGTTAAATATGTGCTATATTGTATTTGCTGAAAATTAAATCCATAATTTTGTTACGATACATGCAAATGCTTTAACCAATTCCGTACAAACAAACCATATGCAACAAACAATTCTTTATGTTCCTTAAAAAATACATTTCACATTTCTTTATGTATCTTCAAAGAAAAAGTCATACCTAACGTGATATTTATTTTATATTTCTTCTTGCAAATGTCTTTCTAAGGAGCACAAAGCATCTCCAATTAAATTTCATCAAACGAAAAAAGAACACTTTTCCAATTTAAAAGTTCACTCTCCTTCTTCCCCTTGTCATAAATACTCCGCTAAACAACACACCCAGACGCACAATCATAAGCTAAATCCCAATACCAATACACACAAAAAATTACACAATGTCATCTCCTTCATCTGTCATCCAAATCGTCAAAACCTACATCATAACCCCAAAGCCCAATCCTGCAGCACCACATCAGCTCCATCTGTCAGCATGGGACGTTGCTATGCTTTCGCCTCATTACATACAAAAGGGCCTTCTTTTCGCAAACCCACGAGACTCGTCTATGGACCAAGTCATCGAACGGCTCAAGAGCTCTCTCGAAGAGGCACTTTACCACTTTTACCCCTTGGCTGGCCTGTTGAGGTTGGCCACGTGCGATGAAGGGATAACATGTCACGTTGAGACTGGCCATGGCGCGGAGCTGGTGCATGCAAAAGCCGATGGATTGACGATTGCTGATGTGGCGGAAACCGACGGCCTAGATTTGCCTGACTTTTTGAAGGGCTTTTTCCGTCTTGACCTGGCCGTCAATTTTGACGGGTGTACAAGTCCACTACTTGCTGTTCAGGTTAGTTGGCACTTTATTCTGGCTGTCTAGATTGAGTTGGTCCATCTACGGGACAGAACAAACTAGAGATGTCGAGTTTGTGGGTTATTTGATTGGAATGTGTATAAGACAGGGACCTCTTCAGTTAGGGAAAAGGCAAGGAATACTGAACCCTGTAATTTCTGAGTCTTCAACTGTTCTTAATCATCGAGGACCAATCAATATGGAGTTGTTGTACTTACCACACACAATCAAAGGAAAAGACAACGTGAAAAGATTGAAGTAATTACAACTTGGTCACCTTGGATCTCATAATCCACTTGCATACTAGTATAACGAAAATGAATAGGTCAATCTATCATTGCAACTCAACAAAGCTACAATTCTTTTTTTATTTTATCAAGTCTTTAGTGGATGATCAGAAAGTAAATTTTAAAATTGAAATCATCTCGAGATTTCTTTATTTAAAGAAAAGAAACTTGACATAAAAAAACATAAACATTATATAATAAGAGATATCATAGAGCATGACGGGTTGAACCACTACGAGATCACGACGGCTGATGTGGAAAGTGCCACGTCAGCCAAATCACGACTGCAAAGCTCCAACCGGCGCCTTCAAGTTGAGATTACAACGAGATCATGACGGGATGAAAAACAGAGCGTGACACGAAAATAGTATATAGATGGTGATATATCGGTATATAATTCAAACAAAACAAGATATATATATGTATATATATATATATATATATATATATATATATATATATATATATATATATACCAATACACGAATATGATATAATAGTGTATACACATGATAATATAGATATGGTATAACAATATATAGATATGATATAACAAGATATAAATCGGATAAAATATATATATATATATAACACTATATAATTAATATATATACCAATATATATACCAATACGCGAGATATGATATAATAGTATATACACGTGATAATATAGATATGGTATAGCAAGATATACATATGATATAACAAGTATATAAATCGGATAAAACAATATATATATAACACTATATAATTAATATATATAACAATATATATACCAATACACATATATTATATAACAAGTATATACACATGATAAATATATATGATAGAACAATATAGCAAGATATAGATGTGATATATAGATATAATATAACAAAATATATAGATTTGATATAATAGTATATTATTCAGACATAATAGTATATAATCAACCAATAACATTATAACGGGGAGAAGATTGGCGATTGACCGGCGGTGGTTCTGCCACGACGGTCGTGATCCTGTTGTGATCACACCATCGTGTTTGCACATTTTTCATATAAAAAATACCCAAAAAATACATGGTACTGGTCCATGAAGCAGCCTAAAACCCAACTATATGAGCCCAAAATATGTAAACCTAGTCTCAGCCTGCTTAACGAAAATAAAATAAAGAAAAAATAGAAATCCCAACTCACTAGGCTGTTAAATTACTTAGGCCTTGCTTGGTTTAGGGTTAAACTAGAAAAAAAAAAAGTAAAAGTAAAACATTACCTATGCTTGATTTAGAGGTAAGCTAGAGAAAATAAAATGAATTTAGGGAAACTATTATAACTATCTAGAAGTCAAGTAATAAAAAAATGGAGATGAATATATATTTCTCTCCAAATCATATGCTTCATTTATTTTACTAATGAAAAACTATATGCTTCTTTTATTCTAGAATAGTTTTTCTTCATTTACCCTTAGTTCCCCTTCATCCAAACCAAGCAAGATGAAAGAGAATACTCTTAACCTTAGTTCCCCTCCTATTTTTCCCTTACTTTCTTTCTCCTAGTTTACCCCCAAACCAAGCAAGGTGTAAGAGAACTGTTGGGATGTATTTGTGATTTTTTAATTAGTAATATTTCCTGCAGGTCACAGAGCTTGATGATGGTTTTTTCATAGGATGTGCCTTTAACCATGCAATTGGCGACGGTACCTCTTTTTGGGAATTCTTCAATGCGTGGGCAGAAATTTCCCGAGCCAAAGCTAAACATGGCGAGGAATTAGTTGTTTTATCAAAACCCCCAATTCATGACAGGTTTTTCCTTGAAGGCTATGGAGGGCCTCCGATTAAACTTCCGTACTCTTCTCCTGAACAGTTTGTAGTCCGGTTCAAACCGCCTCCTTTAAGGGAAAGAATGTTTCACTTCTCATCTGAATCACTATCTAAGTTAAAGGCAAGATCAAATGAAGAGTGTGAGAAAGGTAATAATTAAAAAAAACATCTTTATTATCTAAAATTGTAAAAAATATGGCCCTTAATTAATTGTTTTCTAAATTTACTTCATAATGAATGGGCATTTTTTTAATTACATTAATACAAGAAATTCTCGCAAATTTCTCTTCGACGATTCAATTTATGGTGGAGTTGACCGACAACTCCTTGTATCAAGCTACTTATTTAAGCATTTAGACTAAAAACGAATTGATTTATTCAATGCTAATGTGAAAAAAAGATTTTGATGGTACATTTATTCCATTAGGTACAATTTCCACCTTCCAAGCTTTAAGTGCACTGATGTGGCGTTGTATAACACGTGCTCGTCGCTTCTCTCCTAATCAGGAAATTGGTTGTAGAATGGCAATCCAAAATAGAGCGAGACTACAACCCCAACTATCACCGAATTATTTTGGCAACTCCATATACGCTATACGCGCAGCTACAACAGCAGGAGAACTTCTGAGTCACAATCTTGGCTGGGCAGCATGGCTGGCAAATCAAGCTATAGCCAATCATTCTGACTCTTCCATCAGAGAGCATATGCATGCATATATGGCTAAACCGATGGTGTATAACCTCAATATGTTTGATATATATAGCATAATGATGGGTAGCTCTCCACGGTTTGATATGTATGGTTGTGATTTTGGCTGGGGAAAAGCAGTGGCTGCACGGAGTGGCAGTGCTAACAAATTTGACGGGAAGATTTCTGCATATCCAGGCTGGGAAGGGGGTGGAAGCATTGATTTGGAGGTATGTTTGTTACCTGAGTATATGTCTGCATTAGAGAAGGATGAAGAATTTATCAATGTGGTGTCTCCTTCAGTGAAATTGGAGGTTATGCTGGAGACTCATCGCAAATAGTCTATGTTGACATGACGACATCTTTTCAGAAATTGGGATTTCAATTTTTTTTAAGAGGAACTAAACCAATAGCGCAAAATAATATTTTATATTTTTCAATGTGGGACATTTGTTATATTCAATAAATGTATTAAGTAATACTATCATACTGTAATGTTCACTCAATCACAATTAATTTATATGTAAAATAACAAGTGAACCCTCAACCCAGTAATTGACTATTTAATTAATATATTAGATGTTCGGGTTTAAATCTGACATGCATCTATAGGAGTGGAATATTTTTTCTTTAAAACTTCACAAAATATTTCTCACTTGAGTGACTTTTAGAAAATTGTATCTAATATGTCTATCGAAATTTTGTGGGAGACTAATAATAATTGCTTCAAAGACAATTGAATTTTATTCAATCGAATGAACAAAGTGCATTATTAGAAATTATAGTTGATTGTGTGTGAACTCATGTAGAATAAATGCAGAATATAAAATTGTTGTCTTTTTAGAGAAGAAAAAACAAGTAAAAAAATAGTTCAGACCTGATGCTTGAGCCGCATAAAAACACTAAAGTCAATTGTAACTAGAATAAAAGCACGAAACAACTTCAACTAAAATTAGCCAACATGAAAGTTCATCACAAAACATAATTCCATTGAAGACTTATCACCGAGAGAAGATTATCATAACCATTAGTAGCATAGGGTCCACTTGCATCAATATGAAATCAACCATTTTTTAAGATTTTTTTCATTTATTTTACCATCTTACCATCCGGAAAAGTCATTAAATTATGCAATTTGCAAAATAAATGAAATATATGTTATATGGAATGATGTAATTAAATCAATATTTTTCATGTTGTTGGTTGTTATTTCATTTTGTCATTTAAGTTCGCTATATATGGAGTTGTATATTATTAAATGTTATTTGATTTTTGAGTCATATGTTTGATCTATGGTGCCCACTAGAAAACTTTGGAAGAAGCATGATACTCTTCACGAATGGCACGAATAAGCATGCGATGTGTGCTATCAAACAGAAACTAAATCATAAATCCATTACCTTCACTTCAGAAAGTAACAATTGTTTTTCTCAACTACTATGTATAAATTACATAATCAGATAACAATACGATTGATAATTTAGTCCACTCAAAGTTTTTCTAAATAAAAAATCATATGATTCACTTGGGAAGTCATTGGAGGAAATCAAAAGAAGGGTTGAGAGAACAGAGTTCTATTCCAAACGGTAGTGAAACTTTTTCTTTTCTTATTTAATGACAATGGAGATTACATAATATATTTACTTACCATTAACAAACATGATGCAATTATAATTCGAGCTAGATAATATTTTGTAATTCAAGCTACTATTGTTTAACACTAAACAAATAATCCAGAAAGAAATGTTAGACTTCATAATTTCTTTCAAATCATGCAAAAAAAGAAAACGGTCATCCTTGCGGTTTCATTGCAATGAATATCACGGACAACACCAACGTTTTTACTACAATGAATATCATGCACAGCACCAATGGTTTCACTGCAATGAATATCATGGATAACACCAACTGTACCACATCATCTGGATCATTATCAAGTAATTGACACAGCCATCACTAACGTTATTTTTGTTGGGCTATGGTTGTAAATCAAATTAATTCCTATTGAGTTATGAATAAATTAGAAAATATAATAGTTAATTTAAGAGAGAAACAAAAAAGATAGATAAAACTAGGTCCAAAACTATGACAAAAACTAAGTTGTTATTCTATTTAAATACAAGGGCCTGGTACATTACTGAAGTACATGTAGAAAATAAAATTGTTGTCTTTTCGAAAAGAGAAAACAAACAATTAAAAAAATAGCCTAACCTGCATAATTAACTCTAAAAGAGTTCACTTCTAACTTACTCACAATCGAATAACACGAATCATCTTCATATCAATCTACCTAACCTGAAAGTTCATCACAAATCTTAATATGAACTCAACTGACACTTAACTCCACATTTGTTAAATAATAAAGAAAAGTCTTAACAAACAATAAAGACCTAATACCTTAGAGAAGATAAACAATAGCCATTAAGCAGAATGGAGCCCACTAACATCAACATGTAATAAAACATTTTTTTTTATTTCAATTTTACCACCCTGAAAAGTCATTAAATTCATTTTTCCTCTTCTTGCTTGACTTATCAACCGCCACATCATCTCCATTCGAAACCTCACTTTTGGAAGAATTCTTCGATTTTAAATATTTACCAACTCCACCGCCTTTACTAGCACTCGCTACTTGGCCGGTGTTGCTCATCCACGATCCTAAACTAACCTAAGAAAAAAAAAGACAATTCCAAACAATCAAAACCTTATGAGATAAATAAGAAAATGAAATAGGAAAATTATTATTATTTTTTAATTTAGAGAGAAATAATTACATCATCTTCTTCGGCAGATTTCTTTTTTTCCTCCTCGGCCTTTTGTCTCTCTTCCTCTTCATCTGGTTCAGTGTACGGGTTCACAAATACCGTCACCCCAGTTATTTTTATCTCCTCCTAAGATTTAAAAAAAAAAACAACAAATTAATCAAACTGATATGATAAATTGAAGGTTTTGACAAACCTAAATTTCCAAAAAAAGGAGAGTTGCAATATAAACCCTAACTTTATGCCGGAATTGCAAAACAAACCCTGTATTATTGGAAATTGCAAAAAAAGCTATATTATTGCAAGAATTGCAAAAAATTCCTACCGTTGGTTACAAAACTAGCATTGTTAGTTTTTATACAGTAACAATTTGGAAAAAGATCTTTTTATTAATAAAATCTTACTTAAGTCATTAAATTTTTAATAAAATGTTAATAAATATTTAGTAATCAAAGGATGAAAACTGACGGTTTAACTCCTTAAGTGCTGGTATTTTTTTTTCCCAATTTTGACAATAATCCAGGATTTTCTTTGCAATTCCAAGAACACAGGAGCTTTTTTGCACTCTCGGCAAAATTTAGTGTTTTTTTCACAAATTTTCCAAAGAAAACATTATGAACGTTTTTTTTTGTGCAGTTTTCAATAATGCAGGGGTGTTGTTCGCAATTTTCACATAATGCAGGGGCTATTTTGCAAATTTCCCATAAAAATAACATGGTCAATTAAAGGTTTCTTAGCAATTTCACTTTACAAAAAAGGTTTCTTACCAACGGCCTGTCATCATCATCCGTCTTAACTTTCTCCATCTCACCACTCGTCCCCAACCCACCAACCACATTACCGAAAACCGTATGTTTGAAATTCAAACGTGGGGCCGATTTATACAAAATAAAAAACTCGGAGCCGTTGGTGTGGGGCCCGCTGTTGGCCATGCTGAGGATTCCTCTGCCTGAGTGGGTCAGTTTGGAGTTGAACTCGTCTTTGAATTTCAAAGATACCGTTTTTGGAATGGTTGTTGGTGGGCTTCACGACGCTTGGGGATATGGACAAAGTTGCTACCGATGGTGGTGAAATTGCAAAAAAAGAAAAAAAAAAAGTGCATTATGCCGAAATTGCAAAAAAAAAAACCTGTATTATTGGAAACTGCAAAAAAGGCCCTGCATTATCGCCAAAATCGCAAAAAAGCCCCTACCATTAGTTATTTGAAAAAAAGATCATAATGCAGGGCTTTACAATTTCCAACAATGCAGGGGCTTTTTTGCAATTTCGGCATAATGCGCAGGCTATTTTGCAAATTATAAAAATAATATGATAAATTAAATTTAAGGTTTCTTACCAACGGACTGTCATCATCATCCGTTCTGACTTTCTCCATATTGGCAATCGTATTCATTCCACCAACCACATTACCGAAAACAGTATGCTTGAAATTCAGATGCGGGGCTGATTTATACAAAATAAAAAATTGAGATCCGTTGGTGTGGGGCCCGCTGTTGGCCATGCTGAGGATTCCACGGCCGGAGTGGGTCAGTTTGGAGTTGAACTCGTCCTTGAACTGTTTATTCCAGATTGACTGGCCGCCCTTGCCTGTGCCGGTTGGGTCGCCTCCTTGGATCATGAAGTTTCTGAAGGAGAAAGAAATTAGGGTTTGGAGTTTAGATATCATGTGTGTGCTTCGAAATGATGAAATATTGTGAGATCTTTGTAAAACGTGAGAAATATCATTAATGCCCCCTTCCCCTACTTATCTTTTTGAGAAATTCCTTGAATACCGTTCGTTCTCACTTATAGTTTACAGATAAAAAATAATAAATCAAGGGAACCCTTTTAAAACAAATATTAAAAGGGAGGGGTATATATGATTCTTTTTTAAAAGGGAGGGGTATATGATTCTTCTGTAGAACTATACGAGAAATTTTGTATGTTTGTAGGTTTCCATGAAATCAGGACGGACTGTGGAGATATTATTTTTCCGCTTTTCAATATACTATTATTTTCTATATATTGTTTTCAATGTTTTATACATTATTTTTATTTTTTCTATATATACTGTTTTACCGCTTTTTAATATATTATTTATTTTCTATACACCGTTTTCACCGTTTACTATATACTGTTTACAAAAAATGAATTATATATACTGTTTTCTATACGACGGGAGCATCAGGTCCCTCCATGATATTTCTCATTTTGGAAAGGTATACATAATATTTCTAGATTTTATATGGTCCATACAAAACCACACAAAATTCCCCCCCAAAAAAAGGAAAAATAAATAAAACACAACATACCTAATACTCCTATGAAAAACAACCCCATCATAATGCCCGTTCTCGCAATGAGTAATAAAATTCTCTCAAGCTCTCGGAGCCATATCTCATCATCTCCACTTTAATGAGCTCAAATTCGTTTTTGGTTGTTGGTGTGACTCCAACAAACTATTTCATTACTAATTATTTCATTTACGCTTTGGAAGATATAGGCGAAATTTCCCATGTTAGTGTGGGCATCCACGATATTTCTCATTTTGGAAGGGTACACGTGATATATCATTATTTTTGTAGAATTGCCCCAAGAAAAGAAAAACGAAAAAAAAAAAAAAATATATATATATATATATATATATATATATATATATATAACATACCTAATGCTTCGATGAAAAATAACTCCATTATAATACCCGTTCTCACAATGCGTAATAAAATTCTCGCAGGCTCTCGGAGCCATATCGCAATGAAGCTCAATATTTAGATCTCCGTGAGTGGTGTGTAATTGAACATATCCTTTCTTTTTGGGGGTTTTTTCCACTTTAATGAGCTCGAACTCGTTTTTGGTCGTAGGTGTGAACGCGGTGGAGGTGAAGGAGCGGGAGGCGAGGCCGGTCGTGTATCGGCTTTGTACCTAGGATAATGTTAATTAATAAGATATTATTTAATTAATTAACCAATTAATTGTTTTATATGGCATTTGACCTAGTTTTTTGGATCTAGGTTTAGGTCAGAAATAAGCTGTCTAGAGCTGTTTTATATGGCATTAGATAGTCTTACATAGCACTTTAACCTAGTTTAGAAATGAATAGATTTTATTTAATTAACTAACTAATTAATTTTTTTTATATGGCATTAGATAGTTTTATATGGCATTTTCACCTAGCTTAGGTTTAGTTCAGAAATACAAGGAAATATAACTCAGCTTTAATGCTCCATAAAGCTATCTAGGGTAAATATTACGGTTAGATTCTACGTATGCATCACTACATCGTCTACTACAAACAAAATATACCAAAATAAATCATGAATATACCAATTTCGCATTAACAGGCGTCCTATCACCCGCCATATGCAAATTTATCCTCGCCTTTGTCTTCTCATCATCCCCCATTCTGGCCGAAGCTGCGCTCCGTCCGAACACCGACGCCGAGGCCGCGTCCACCACGCTAAATCCGGGATTCGGATTCCCAGATTTCGAATCGGGAATCGGATTCCGGGATTTTGATTTTGCGATTGCGAGAGCGGCAGCGCGTTCTTTTTGGGCCTTGAGGCCGCCGCCACCTTGTAAGAAGGCGGTTTTGGCGGACTCAGTGCCTAAGTCGTTCATCATTTGTTTTAGGTCGCCTGATATGTTTATGTTGTATGTTGGGTCCTCCTTCATTTTGTTTAATTCTGTTAGAAAATAGAAATAATTGATGTTAATTGTGGAAATAAGAGAAAGAAAGGGAAATTTACAAAAAAAAAACCCCTAACTTTTCTGAATATTATAAAAGATAGTTTTTATGGGAAATAATTTTTTTTAGAAAAATAATTTTTGAGGAAATATTTTTTGGAAAAATGTTTTATTATAGGGGCAAAATGAGAATTTCAAAAATATTAAGTAATATTTAGATGGAAAATGGATGGAGGGGTTTTTTTGAAAATGAAAAGTTTATCATAGGGGGTTTTTTTGTAATATTCAGAAAAGGTAGGGGGTTTTTGTAAATTTCCCAAAAAACAATAATGAATCTATATTTATATAGATGAATAACCTTCTTCGTCTAGTTTGATGCCTTTTTTGACGTGGTCGAATTCTACAAGGACCTTGCTATCTAGTGCATTTGGATTCTGTGAAGATAAATAAATATGAATTAATTATATTATTAGTTAATTAGTAGTATGTTTAAATATGGGGGAATTATATTTTGTTAATTACCTGAATTGTTATTAGGTCGTCTCGTGTGAAGGGCTCGTCAGTAAGAAGCTCTTTCCAATTTTTGGTTTTAATGTTTAGTTCTTTAATTGCCTATGAGAAAAGCAATTACAGTTAATTTACTATAAAATAATTGTAAAAAATTAAAATCCAATATGTAGGGTTTAATAATTTAATATATACGTACCTCATAACAGAACACATTTCCAGTAGTTTTAACAGCAACTATGTGAGTGAATTCTGTAAATACTTTATTCAAAACTGGACAGCAAAACTCTCCTATAAAAAGCCAAAACTAAAATTAGATAAGATAAGAATAAACAAAAAAATAATTAAAAATCATTAGGAATTTAAAGTGGAAAAAAAATTATACCATCAGAATTCTTATGGAAAATGAGAGGAATTAAATCTTCAACTTTGAGAGGTAATCCAGTAACTGGATGCTTCCCAAACTTCTTTATATATGCCACAATATTCCTAATAAACATGAAATAAAATACCAAGTTCAATTATAGATAATATTTTTTCTGGATCCTTAAGTATTTTTTTTAAAATTAAGTAAGATTTAGTTAAAAAGAAAAGTTTATAAAACTTACATCATTTCAAATACATTTCCATCAGCTGTGCAAACAGGATCCGCAAATGGTACAAAAGTAAGTCTGCATAATAAAATGAACATAAGCTCATATTAAGCACATGATCAACAAAAATAAAATAACATAAACAATTTAAAAATAATAGTATTTCTACGAAACTTGTGCATTTAGGCCCCTGAACTAATTTCAACTGTTAACATGAAATTCGGTCTTTAAATACTAGCTTAGGACTACTTCACTTGATTTTAAGCTTCAATTGAACCCTTAAAAGCCTCAATTAAGCAATTAAACAACCCCTTCACCCTCAAAATTCTTACTGTCAACAAATTCTCACAATTGAAGTACAAAGAGCATAAATCAAGCATACAATCCTCCATTCAAATTAAACTATGAACAGCTCAAACAAAAACAAACAAAGCCCGATACTTTATCTATAACAAGAGCAGAGGTAGTGTACTCACGAGCAGCAGTAGAAAGGCAATCGCTTGAAGGGCGCGCCGGTGTCCTTGGCTTTGGCGCCGCCCCACTCCGTCGCCCACTCCGTCGACGTGATGAACATCCGGTCCTTGCTGTGCTGCTTCTTCCCCATCTCCGATCTATTCCCTCACTCACAGAAACCCTCGATAGAAGATAGAACTAGTGTTTGATTCTGAACGAAAGGTTTCGATTTAGGCGATTGTTTTGGTTTCTTTCCTTCTTCCGAAATTCAGGCGGTCCCCGTCTTTTCGATTTCTCAATGGCGGTTGGCCTTTTGGGCCGATTTGTTTGAAGCCAATTTCGGGTTGTGATAAAATCCGGGAATCTAAATCCTCGTTTGTTACCAAATCCAGGGACCCGAATTAACCCTCTATCTTATTGTTCACCGCTTTTAAGAGTCTCTCAAGATGTTATATCAGCTGAATTATTTCCTCATTTTAATGGATTGATAGTATAATTAAATCTCAAATATTGAATTTTTCACTATTTTTATGTGGCATTTTATGTAACATTTGAATGTATACAACAATAATTGATGTTTTTGATGTTTTATATACTATGTCCGATTGTGTGAAAATGGTTAAAGTTTTTTCTGATTGTCAAATTTGAATCAGATGTTTCTAAATAATCATGATCCATAATTAGTTTTAAATATTAATACAAATAAAATATAAAGAGT
Organism: Juncus inflexus; assembly: GCA_024447665.1. NCBI lineage: Eukaryota > Viridiplantae > Streptophyta > Magnoliopsida > Poales > Juncaceae > Juncus > Juncus inflexus. Next base: position 8,752,611 of record JAJHPC010000012.1, on the reverse strand, counting down.
CAATTAATAAAATATAAGTATTTGTTATTTTTTCTTTAAAAATAGTATTTCTTAATGAAATATTATATTTTTTCTATTAAAATATTTAAATATAAATTTATTATGTATTTTCTTTTTATTTAGAATTTCATATTACTATTGTTTCAATTTATTTATTTTCTCGCTAAAATATATCATGATAGACTAAAGAGAATATGTAAAACAAGAACATGGCATGCAAGAAAATATATTCGTACATAATTACATGTATAAAATATAATATAATTAATTATTTTACTTTTCTATTATCAATAATTCTAATGAAGTTCAAAACCTTTAGATATAATTAACCTCACCCATTATTTTTTGCTCTCTGAGCCTTCTCATTGAGCATCATTATTTTTTTTCGGCCGCTTGATTAAAAAAATCCTCAAATCTCATATGTTCATTTTCTCAAGTTTGATGATATTGTAAAGCAATATTTGTGTCATTATTAACACGTAATCATATAATTGGTTGATTGATATTTTGTATTACACCTTTGAATACGTGAGAATCATCAAGTCTTTTAGTTTCTCATCTCCATTGATATCTTGTGATAACGTAGATGATATTATTAGCACAACATCATAAACGATTGGTTGGATTGATATTTTGTATTATATTATCTATTTTATATGAAACACCATATTATTTGATTTCTTAAATTCATTGTTATTCCTGGGCAATTTATGTAATGTTATAAGCAGATATTATTCCGTGACAATTTATGTAATGTTATTAGCAAAGAATCATATGATTAATTTTATTAACATTTCTTTTTATATTTTCAAATTCGTTAGCCATTACATCAAAACATTTCTCATAATATTCAAGATTGAATAAAAAAAAATAATATATATAATTATATTATATTACATAATATATTATGAGTTTCAACAATAGATATATGATTCATTCATTTATAAAATATAACTACTGCTACTGCAGATCATTTTAACAGCTAAAAATCAATAAAGAAAAAATTAGTGATGATGACATTTAAAGAAAATGTGTCATGTTATACTTTTCCTCTTATATAATGTCAGATTTTTTTCTTCAAATGTCATGTTTAACATAATTATCTTTTTCCTCTCTTTATTTAAAAATGAATCGGTTTACTGGTAAAACTTAAAAATGTGTCATGTTATATTTTTCTTTTCTCTTTTCGAGCTTCATCTTAACTTGATTACGTCTTGGATTTTTTTTTCCTTATTGTAATATATCGAAGACAACAAAATAAGAAAATTTAAGAGAATAAGTGAATATCATATGGCATTTTGATTTTTAGAAATCCTAAAGCAAATTTAATTGAGATCATAAATTAATTATCACCAACTCGAATCGCTCTTTTTATGAAATTACTATTTATTTCTCATACCAATAGCTTTATTAATCCTTACAAATTAGATATTGTATACAAAATATTTTTGAAATTAACAATTACATATGAAACATCTCTTATTACAAAATTACACATAAAAATAGTCAACATTTAGGGAAATTGCAAACATGACGACATTTTAGCACGACTGTAGCACGACGGCACCGTATATATGCTATTTTTTCCATTTTATATATTATTTTCTCATTTTATATATTGTTTTGTCATTTTATATACTGCTGTTTATTCTTTGTGTATTTTTTATTTTTTTACTTTTATATATTGTTTTCACATTTTATATACGTTTTCCCATTTTTATATATTATTTTCACTTTTTATGTATACACTATTATTAGAAAATAAATTATATATATTGTTATTAGATCCGTTGTGAAGAGTTGTGCTCTATCAGATCCCATTACTCAATATTATTATGTTTTATGAATTGATTTCAAATTTTATTTAAATTTTTCGGACTTATAATTTTATGCATTTTATATCAAATTAAATAAGAATTAAATTATTTACGGTTGAAGCGCGGTTATTGTTCTAGTCTCTTGTTCATTTTGAGCCTGAGACCTCACTATCTCACAAACTGGACCCACTGCATTAATTAAACAAAATTAAGACAAAAATTATTACAATTAAGAAAGAATATTTCAAAATTTTCTAATGCATCAGGTTTGTTTTGTTTGAAACCAACAAAAATATTAGCCAACAAAGCATAGGTTTAATTTTTTTTTCTGAGAAATAAGTTTCTAATAAGTTTTATGTTAACCAACTTTTTTAGTACAACTTATTTCTGGCAAATACTTTTTATACTAGACTAACATGCTTAATTTATGATTGTATTGATTTATAATGATTAAACAAAAAATCATTGTTCTAAAACTCGCCGATTCCGACTCGGAATCGGCCGAGTTGAGTCGGAATCGCCGGCCTCCGGTCCGAGTTTGGCACGATTCGGTCGTTTACGATTTTTTCGATTTTTTTCTGATTGTTTTCGATTTTTTTTCGTTATTTTCTTGGCTAGTTTCCATTGTCGTTGAAGCTTTCAAACAGAAGAATGAAAACGGCTGGAGATGAGGCATAGACAGGGAGAGAGGAGACTAGGTTAGTAGGTTGGGATCTTTTGATTTGATGATAACTTTCTATAGTATTTTGTACTCATTTTATTTCTTTATTAGGATTCTACACAAAATGTGATGATATATGTCCATCACTGCCACAGAATATCTTTTTCCAATAAATGTGGCATATATTATTATTTGCACTCTGCATCTTTATAAACTTAAACACATGTTTATGTGTCGACTTTTTACTGGTTGAATCTTTTTTCAGGCACAAATAGTAAAAGGAGGTTAAAAAACATATATAATATTTTGATTATATTAAAGTGTGGTCTAGAATAGATTGAGGGGATAGGGCATGTTATGACAAAAAATTTTGTTTCACCCTGTCACGAGAATTGCATGTTGAATCACAAGAATATGCCTTACTTACTCACAAAAAATAAAGACTTCTATATAGATGGACTCTGCAAAAGTTTTTCAGTGTAAAGTTTGTCTAGCTGAGAGATTTATCTTTTTCATCTATATTCAAAATTAGGTAATCTATTATTATTATTATTATTATTATTATTATTATTATTATTATTATTATTATTATTATTATTATTATTTTGTTTTCAATATTTCTATTTATTTATTTATTTATTATTTATTTCGTTACTATATTTTGTTACTATATTTCATATGTAAATTTTATAAATTTCAAAAATGAAAATAAATGTGATGATATTGAATTGTTTTGTAGAAAAAAATATGGCAGGGAGCAGAAAAAATAAAGGTAAAGATATAGCTAAAGAAGAAGATATTGAATGGAATCATTTTATTGCGCTTGATGCCTCAAAGAAAAAAGATAAAGTGCAAATATTACCACAAAATAGTACATGGGGGTATATCGCGGCAACATTTGGCCGGTATTATGGGCAATATTGAGGGTTGCCTAAAAGTATCTCTCAAAGTTAGAAAAGAAATAAAAGCATATATAAAGCAAAAAGAAACTCAAAGAGCATTAGAAAAACAACACGATATGCTCATATCAAATGAGCTTACTCGAGTTGACGAAGCGGATACAACGTCAGCGGAGAAGGCTTTAGATGAAGAGTTTCAACATGCATTATGTGAAAGTAGGGAAAGTTTTAGAGAGCATGAAATAAGCCGTAGGGCCCCGGGTCAATCCAGAGGAGTGAGACGCTCATCGTCATTGCGTGTTGAGAGTCAAACTTTTGCGGGAATGGGGCGCTTTGCATCAGTAGTTGAAGGCACAACAGCTAAGTGTAGGAAAAATGTTTCAAAAGTAGTACAGTAGATATTTTTTACAAACAAGTCAAAGTAGTAAACAAACAAAATTAACTGCTGCGGTGATGAAAGGTATTAAGCATGCAAAAGATCACACCGGGCGGGCGTGGGCTAAATTTTTTATGCATGACCATATTCCTGCTCATGCAGCTGATAGCCTATATTTTGAAGCTATAGTAAGAGCAACGCAGGAATGCGGTACAGCTATTTCTCCACCCACGGCACATCAAATATTTAATAAGTATCTATCCATGGAGGTAGAAGAGCAAGCAAATTTAATAAAAAAATTGCACCCTCACTGGGACCAGTTGGGTGTTACTATCATGAGTGATGGTTGGACTTTGCAAAACCGAAAGACTATCATCAACTTTTTAGTATACTCGTCCGAAGGAACTGCATTTATTAAATCAGTAGATGCATCTGACCATATAAAAAGTTCAGAATACATTTTTAGCTTGCTATCGAGTGTAATTGAGGAGGTTAGTGTTTCGAGAGTAGTGCAAGTGGTGTCCGATAATGGGGCAAATTTTAAAAAGGCCGGAAACTAATATTGAAGAAATATAAAAAGATATATTAGACACCGTACGCTGCGCATTGCATTGATTTAATGTTAGAAGATATAAGAAAAGAAGCGCATATAATGAATCTTGTGAAAAGAACACAACAAGTGACTAAGTTTATTTATAATCATGGTTGGGCGCTTAATGCGATGCGGGAAGCTACAGAGAATTGTGAAATTCTTCGACCCGAAATTATGCGTTTTGTGCAGAGCCTATAGTCATTCAAAGAAGCATTGCAAAGAATGTGCTTAAGCGATAAATGGGTCCAAGGCATTGCGCGTTTAAACAGAAGGGATATAGAAATTGTACATAGTGTACGTGAGATCTTGTTTGATAGTAGTTTTTGGGTTTTTGTAGAAGAGGCAATAGTATTATTCAAACCTTTAGTAAAGATACTTCGATTGGTTGATAGCGATGACATACCGCAAATGGGATTTTTGTATGAAGCACTCGATAGAGCCAAGGAAAAAATCAAAACAAATTTAGGTCCTAGAGAGTACAAAAAATGGTGGAAGATTATTGATAAAAGATGGAGCGGGCAGCTATATAGACATATTCATGCTGCAGGTATATTTTTTTTCTCATTATATAAACTGAATCGACAATCATTTGATGTATAATACAAATTCTTTTTTGCAAGATATTTATTAAATCCAAAATTCCAATATTCCAACAGAAGAAGTAATGATGCAGAAATAATGAAGGGTATCAGGAAGATAGTTAACAATACTACAAAAAACATAATTTGCAACGAATTATTTAGCGACAAGCCATATTTGGTCTCTAATTATCACATTCAGCTGCCAAAACATAGTTTGTCGCAAAATTTAATAGCAATTAGCGACAACTTCAATTCTTGGTCGCAATAATGGTTGCAAAAGCAACTTATTTGAGACAAGTTCATAATTTGTCGCTATTATTGTCGCTGAAGCAACTCGTTTGGGACGAGCCCATAGCTGGTCCCGAAATATGTTTTACATTTGCGACCAGCTCACCTTTGGTAGCAGATTAAGTCATGTATCTGCGACGAGCTAACAGTTCGTCGCAAAACATGTTATTCATTTGTTACAAGCTCATAATTAGTTGCAAATATGGCATAACATTTTTTTCCTTCACAAAATGTTATTCCAACTTGAAAAATATTTTTTACATTATACTAATATTGTTTTGAAAATACCTATAAAATAAAAAAATAACTCAAATAAAATAATTTCTTTCCTAATCAATGTCATGTATTTCCAAATACGACTAACAACCAATTTGAATGCGAATCATTTCAGTTATCATTTTCATTGGGCTTCAAGAAGAGTTGTGTATAAATTTCACATATACTTCTCTCCATCAAATAAATTTCACTGGAGGGAATTTCCCTCCTTGTTGAAATAGTTATGAATTCGATATAATTATTGATATGATACAATATTATAAATAAGGTAGACTCAGTATATTTAAAATAATAATTTCAATTTATTTTTATTCTCTGAAATGAAATTTAGTTTTGTGCAAAAATGCTATATATTAACTACATGTTGTTTACGTTCCTGATCAATTCAAGTTTAGATAATTTCATATAATGAATTCATTGGGCTTCAAGTTACGTATACAAACTAAGGTTCAGATTATAATTAAATGTTTCACTAAATTTATTAGCAAATATATATATAGTAACAAAAATTGAATCACCGTGAATTTCTTGTTGTGAATAGTTTTTTTGGGATTTGAATTACCATGATTACTTTTTTACATGTAGTTTATTTGATAGGGTACACTTCTAATAATTTACATGATCGACAAAACTCTAAAGTTGTATCATATACATACTTTCGTCTGTTTCTATTAAGAAACAACGTCTCGACATCCACTTGGCATCTTTCATAGTAATACTATGAACATATGGCCAAGAAAATTCTGAAATACATAAGCATGATGACTTGGAAAAATATTATCATAGTCTATACTATGAGTTTATCTTAATCACAAATCATGCATTATATGTTTGCACATTATCGATGTCGGTCTTCCTTTTAAAATCGTATTTCCATCTGATGAATTAATCAAATTCCAAACTTGATTGTCTGACATGGATTACATCTCAACTTTCGAAGTCTCTAACCATTAGAGCCTTGATTCATCGTAGTCAATTAGTAAAATGTGAACTCATCATCTATGAGTACGAAATTTTTATCATTAGATACGAAAAATCTATATTTTTTTGGGCCTGCGATAAATTCTAATAGATCTACATGAATATACTTATGTTATATACTTAAACTCTTCAACATCTTGAGAGTCTAGTTGATTAATTATAGACTCAACCACTAGTTGAAATCTGAATTAATTTCCATCCGAGCATTACGGTCAGTATGTGGAATTTGAACTTTTCAAATTTACTCCCACTAATTCTTTTGGAAATACTTCTTCCAAAGAGATATATAAGCCAAGTTTTATTCTCTACTTCATTATTTGTAAATTTTGAACTTTTCAAAATATTCAAATTTATTGGTTCAATAAAGTGATGAAGTAGTTTTCTCTAGCACCTTCGCTCATTGATGAACATACATCACTATGTATGAGAGTCAATAAGTAATTTGCTTTCACCTTACTTTATGAAAGACGTATATGTCATCTTGTCTAATAAATAAGTTATACATGTTTCAAATGATTCAAAATCAAATGAATTTGAAAATTCATCTTAATGAATTTAATACATATTCATCTTATTTAATTAGATCAAGTGACAATACTAGATTTAAATACTTAATATTGATGTTATAGATGGACTTATAATTATCTTGTTCTATGTAACGCATAAGGTAATTTTTCTATTCGAACATTTCCAAACAAAAATGACCTTCGTGAATGGTAAAATTATTATTCTCAATAATAAATTAATAACCATTCATAGTTAAACTCGAACTATTAATAATACAAAATTTATTGTCAACATTAAATAAGAATTATTTATGTCGGCGATAAGTCCAAAAAGATAATGTAAATAAATGAGTTACTTGAGAAAATGCGGCAACTTTTGCTACATTTGCCACTCATCTGTTAACATCATATTTATTCAATAGTCTACAACTTAGTCAACATATTTTCACAAATGTGTGATTCACATCATGTATCTAATACACATGATGTGAAAAAGACAAATTAATTTCTATAACAAAAATACTTGAAGCGGTAGTCACACTACCCTTTCTTTCCCTTTTCATATCTTCTTGAGAAATAATGGTTTCTTTCAATGAACCAATTCATTGTGAAATATACTAATTTCTTACCTAAGGCCGAAGCCCCGGCAATATCTTGCCCTTATCTTTGGGATTACTCTTAACGTTCCTTTTTAAGCACGAGAACATCATTGACAACACTTGTCCATATTCATGTTAATGATTATTAGCATCTTATGCTATTTGTCATTTTCAAGGACCTATCAAGAGACATAAATAGATATACTATTCTATTTGAATAATATGCAAAGACTATTATTCTTTAAATATTTCATATAATGCCTCCCACTATTTTTAATCAAATCAACAAAATTTCAATCCATGAAGTTTCATAGTGAGACAAGATCCATATTTCAATTAAGTCTTAAGTGAGCTTTGGCTCATCGCCTATAACTTAACTTATCTAGGTAGGAATAATTCCAAATGTATCTCATACAACTCTTGAACAACATATGATAAGCATCATATTTCCAATGTATATATCCTATCGTATGCCCCGGGCCCAAGTTCGACTTGATAGGCTAGTTAAGTCGAACCATGTATAATCATCGGCAAAATAGTACCCAACACACTCAGCTTTGGCATGACCTATGTTGGCTCCCAATTCCCGCATTCTCTCCTCCTAAGATTGTCCCTACATACCCAGCTTTGGCATGACCTATGCAGGGTCGATCAGAGTATTGAGAGATTTAGACTTATGAAAGGCACTTCATGACTTAACATTATTTTGAGGGATTTTATGTAATATTATATGTTATTATGCAATCTTCAAAGAACATCACATGTACTAATAGAATAAAGATAATAACAATGATATCTCATGGCCCTGATCTTCATGAACTAACATAAAGATTTCCTAATATATATTTCATCTCCATGAAATTTTTCTTAGATTGTATATGGAAATCTTATCTCCATGTATAGAAATCGATGAACTCTTTCATCGCCATGATGTGTGGTTGAAAATGAACTTGTCATCTTAATGATGTATTCATGATGGACGATGAACTCCTTCATCTCCATGATGTATGTATTATGCCTAATGAACTCTCTCATTATATCAACATATATCAACAAATATATTAAATATAAACATAATCATATATATATATATATAAGGCTTACGAATGCGAATTCGGGGCACGGTCGTCATTGTCAACATTTGACAAGTCAAAAACCAATATTTGATTTGGTCAACATTTGATTAGGTCAACGATCAACATTTGATAAAGTCACAAGTCAATGATCAACATTTTGACGAGGTCATGATCAACTTTTGACCAATTCAATGGTCAACAGTCAAGGGGTAAATTAGTGTAGTCAACTGTCAACAATTAACAGTCACTACAATCAACAGTCAACATAGTCCATAGTCAACACAGTGGGTCAACTGTCCACTGTCAACATGGTCAACACCTGGTCAACTTTGTCAATACATTTTTTTCTACACATCAATTCATCATATGCATCTTTTCACAAATTCAATGCATCACATGCAACTTTTCATTAAATAATGCATCATATGCACCTTTTCATGAAATAATGCATCACATGCACCATTTCATAAAAAGACAATTCATGATATGCACCTATTCATGAAGACACAACTATTCAATAGGTCGCAACTCTTGCGATTGCACCTTTTCGGTCATACCTATTGGTTACGCATATCGATTACACCCGTTGATCACACCTCTTGGTGGCATCCGTTGGTCGCAACCTTTCGTCGCGTCTTTTGGATGTGACATTTGGATCACATCCATTGGTCACACCCTTTAGTGGTACCCTTTAATTGCACCCGTTAGTCTGACCTTTTGGTCACAACCTCTAGTCGCACCCATTGGCCGCAACTCTTTAGACACAACCTTTTGACGCATCCCTTGGATGTGACATTTGGATTGCATACTTGGTCGTACCCGTTGGTCGCAACTCTTGGACTCAACCTTTGGATCGCATCTCTTGGCGGCATATTTTGGACACAACTTCTGGATCACATCCATTCATCGCATCTTTTGATCGAATCTCTTGGACATAACTTTTGGTCACATCTGTTGGTCGCACCCGTTAGTCGCACCTGTTGGTCACAACTCTTGCTCGTAACCTTTGGATGATATCCTTTGGTCGCACCTCTTTGACGCAACTCTTCGATGTGATATTTGGATCGCATACTTGGTCGCACCCGTTTGTCGCAACTTTTGGACTCAACCTTTGGATCACATCTCTTAGCGGCATCTTTTGGACACAACTTCTGGATCACATCCATTCATCGCATCTTTTGATCGCATCTCTTGGACATAACTTTTGGTCACATCTGTTGATCGCACCCGTTAGTTACACTTGTTGGTCACAACTTTTGCTCGCAACTTTTGGATCATATCCTTTGGTCGCACCTTTTTGACGCAACTCATGTATCACATCCTTTAGGTTTAAGCCTTTTGATACAACTTTTGAATCATATTATCTTTGTTGCATCTATATGAGGGGATGCCATCGTATAATCTCTTCAAATGAGACACGACCAAATGAAACAACCTTAATCGTCGTATAATCTCTTCAAAAGAGACTAATGACCTTTCATGAATTAATTATTATATGAACTCTTTCATATAGATGATATATCTTATGTACCTTTTCATGAATCCCCAAACCTTCGCATCCTTTAGATTAAGAATATTCAACACTTGAAAACTCTATATGCAAGCCTTATAATTATAAATGGTATCTAAATAGTATATATCTCATATATACCATCTCAATTTAACCGAAACACGTACGTCGCTCTGATACCACTGTTGGGTCTCGGACGTGCATAACGCAACGGAAAACAAAAATATTCATCCAAAACCCATTCTGAGGATCCGTGCGTATCGGTTAAATCAAAGAAATAAATCTTAAAGGTACCTTTCGGATTACGCTTAATCCGTGACACTCAAACTATGCGTGTTGTCTATGCGCCTCTAAACCGGTTACCGTCCTAACCGATTTTCCATCCGTCTAGGCCGTCTAGGTCGGATCGTGCGGAAGTCATCTACCGCACACACAATCGGTCTCCACCAAAACTCTCAATCAAACCGTTCTCATCTTCTTAGGCCGAATAAATCACAAGCACCGAAAGTACGAACGCCTCTACCGGTGTCCACACAAACAAAATTCTTAAAACAGGAAGAAGAACAATATATATGCTAGTAGCTTGTTCTCCTCTTGCATAAGAAAACTCTTCTTATTTTATCTCACAAAAGATGTATATAATTCCTCTCATATAATCGCACTCTTGCATTTTTGTCATACAAAAAGAAAGCACCCTTTCATAATTTTGTCATACAAATTACAAAGTATATTTTCTCTCTTTTGTCTCACAAAAGAGAATGTGAAATAATGAGAGAGAGAATGATGTGTTGTGTTGTGCATTTGGAGCCCTCTATGTCATTATATAGAGGTGAAGAGTCATGTCTCTTCATACTAAAAGATGTGTATGACATCACTCATCATTATCCATATGCCATCATTTAGACTCTTCTAGATTACATGATCTTTTGTGCTTATAGTCTTTATATACATATATATGACATCTTATTACATAAGATGACAATATATTTTGTGACATTCTTATGCAACTCATCATATAAGTTGCTAGGATTTTCTGCGCCCGTTTCAGTTTGTTCTTTGTGTGTGACCTTGTAGGTCACTTAATGTTGGCAATAGACTTAACAGTATATAAATCATGAGCGAACTCTAGCAAGCCATCATGACTACCCAATTTAAGTGAATATCGGTGATCCGATTTACCTAATCAACAATCACGTATTTAGTCCCTTTGTCACATGATATTTGTATCAATCATAAAGCATGAAATACGTCATCCTTATATTAATCGAATAGTATTTCTTGATCCCAAATTAAACTGAACAAGAACAAATGACATTAATACTTTTATTAATTCATTTGAGTATGGCCATACATTTCTTCAGTTCAATTCATCAAGAGGTCTAAAGATAACTCTCTCATTTATGAGAGGAACAAATCTCATCTTGATTGCACTCATCCCTCTACATGATTCATTATATACCTAATCATAACCGTTATGACTACCCGGTTAAAGGCAGTGTTAGATTATATTAAAGTATAAAATTACTCATGTTGGGAACCGAGACAATCTCAGGTCAAAGGACTATAAATACTTTATATTACAAGAATAGCTAATGACGTAAAACATGTAGAATTCTTATGGCGGGTTAGTCCAGTATATGGTCTCTAACATATATCTACGTTAATGACTTGATAACTATTTATCCATGATCAGTAAAACATGATCATCAGTCAACTAATATACTGGTGTGCATTTATAGCTTGTATATAAATATATATTTATTTGTATCCGCAAGTATATTTTTCTCCACAAATATCCTATAAATGACCAGGGACGATTTAGAATAGCATTTATAACACTTTATAGTTTTACTATTAAAGTCAAGCACTTTGATGATATAAAACTAAATTGCATATTCATGGTCTATTTTAATTATATTAAAATAACCTATACGCACATATTATATGAAATATCTTAGAATAAATATTATGTTTGTTATTACAATCCATCATCTAGGTCACAAACACTTTGGCCTAGGGAATAACACCATCAATCTCCCACTTGCACTAGGCCAAATCAATCAAATATCTCATACTCATTGATCAGTAAAACATGATCATCAGTCAACTAATATACTGGTGTGCATTTATAGCTTGTATATAAATATATATTTATTTGTATCCGCAAGTATATTTGTCTCCACAAATATCCTATAAATGACCATGGACGATTTAGAATATTGATAAGTCATTAATTATACACATTTTATACCCTATACATATGTAATATTCCACCATTATTTGTATTAATATTCTATTTATATGGATAATAATCACAACTTGAATGTTGATACTACTGATGAGATATTTATGTGATTTCAGGTGCAATTTAGATGGAGCATAATTTGGAGAAAAGATGTTGGAGCACAAGATGGAAATAATAATCAGGACTCGGGCCTGCCGACACAGCCTCAGTATTTCGGCCATAACTCACAATCTGGGCCCCCTCTATATACATACTATATACCGTTGGAAAGAAGAGAACAAAGACCACAATTCATTCCATATTGTCAGAGCCCAATTCCGAAGTCTACAAGACCCAAATTGACCATCTTCTGGATAGATCTTTCATGCAATGTGCATGCACTCTTCATGCCTTTGCCATGCTCCCTTCACACTCTTTGCATGGAGCTTCATTCATCCCTCATGATCACCTTTTGAGAGGGTTATAACCAGGTGCAAGGCATCATTTCTAGTCACTTTTGAACTTCATCATTTTCTCTCTTGGAGTTGGGCAAGTCAAGCAAGCTTCATTCTTCCATCCGCGCTTCATTAATGAGTTCTATCATTATTTTATTTTCTTTATTTTCCATGTATTTCGAGTAAGCCCTTCGAGGCATAGTTAGTGTTTATGTTTTTGTGTTGTAACTTTTGAGACCATTAATAATGAATTTCATTTGAACGGTTATTATTCTGTTTTCACTTACTTATTATCTTTCATGCTCAATGAATTGTTTTAAGTTTATTTCGGTCAATTCTATGTTCAATAGTAATTAACAAGGGCTACAAAATTCCTTTGGTTGCTTTGCTCAATAGCTTCCATTAGAATTTGAATAATAACCAAGTGCAAATAACTCATAACGAACTAAACAGTTCTGAACAAGCTCATTGTTTAGGAGGTTTTGATTTGTTTAAATGACCAATGATTCCTATTGAATTGGTCATGATATTCAAGTAGGTTAGTATTTTTATTTACGAGCTCATCTAAATTAAAATCCTATCTTTTTGTTTGAGTTATTTATCGGTTAGAGCTCATCTTACTGTACTTAAGATATTAATTTCAAATTCATTATTATAATCAAGGATAAAGTTACACACAAATTCACTACACGAAACTATGCCTCATTTCACAAAACCACCACATCTTTTAGTATTTACTTTAAGTTTTCTCTTTACTTGTTACTTTCATTTTGTTGCAATCAACCAATCAACAACCCCCCCCCAATTGTGTGTCTTGTTTTAGGTCTTGTGTTTGGTTTTATTTACGGTATTGGTTTCTCCTTATTTTAGTTTTTTATTTTTATTAGAGTCCATTTTCATTAGAGAAGTAATCTTTTTACCTGGTTTAGTCTAAGTAGCTCTCTGTGGTTCGACCCCTACTTCCACTGTCTACTTTATTGTAGTTAAGTCTAGGGTTACAAATTTCTTTTGGTAAGCATAAAACGACTGCAAAAATACCTCTTATCAAAATGGCGCCGTTGCCGGGGAGCTAGCAACGCGACTAGTCTAGGTCAATATTCACACTTCTCTTGTGTAGTACGGTAGTCTGCTTTTGTGTCAGAGTAAACCAAATTCGTTTTACTTTTTGTCAGTCATATCTTTTTAACCTTTTGTCAGAGTCACACTTTCGTTACCTTTGTTATCTTTTTCACTTTTTGTCAGAGTCAGTCATACTATTTATTTTCACTTTCAGTCTGCATTACTTGCATTCACTAATTCTCTCTCTTACACTTGATTCCAGTTCATGAAAGCTACTCGTAGTTCTAATCTTCCACTTGCACCATTAGATCCGGAGATTGAGAGAACACACCTGGAGCGAAGAAGAGCAATTCCGGAAACACCGAAAGCAGCCGAAGAAACTGAAAAGGTCGAGAACTTGGACAGCGAAAGCGAACCTCCTACTCCACCAGCTCCTCCTCACGCTACAAGAGGTAATACTACAGTCATGGCTAATTTTGAGGATAGGACACTTAGGGACTTGTCTACCTTTGATTTTGCTACCAACCAGTATGGTATTGTATTACCACCGGTCCCGAATTTTAAGATCCATACGGGTCTTCTTCAATTATTACCGACTTTCAATGGGAGTGCCGGAGAGGATCCGCACTCTCACATGTGGGAGTTCAACCATATCACCGCAACAATGATGCCGGCGGAGATTGAAGATGAAGGTCCTTACAAGCTGCGACTGTTTTCATACAGTCTTCTAGGACCAGCAAAGGACTGGTACTACCACCTAGCACCTTTCCCAACAACTTGGGTAGAACTTCAAAAGTTGTTTCTAGACAAGTATTTTCCTGTCTCTCTTACCGCTTCTATTAGGAAGCAGATTTGTAGTATTCAACAAGAAGTAGGGGAAACCCTCTACGAGTACTATGATCGCTTCCAGAAGTTGTGTGCAAAATGTCCCAACCATCAAGTCCCAGAGAATCTCTTGATTCAACACTTGTATGATGGGATGCTTCAAGAGACTAAGGATAATGTAGATTCTGCTAGTGGGGGTGCTTTCATAGATAAAACCGTTAGGCAAGCACGAACCTTGATAGAAACCATGGCAAAAAATGCCCAATCTAGTAGAACCAGATCTCGACTTAGGGGAGTTAGTGAGATTAGAGACTGTGATTTGGAGAAGCGAGTGAATGGTATGGACGCAAAATTAGATAGCTTGGCTAATATGATGGCGTCATTCATGGGAACCAAAATGGAAGTAAAAGCATGCGGTGCCTGCACTCAGACAGGACACACCACTGATGCGTGCCCAACACTCCATGATGAGGAGAAAGTGACGACCACAGCTTGCGGCATCTTCAAGCTAAACCAACACAAAAATTCAAATGGGGGTCAAAACCGTACTTATGATCCCTATTCCAAAACGTATAACCCTGGATGGCGTGATCACCCAAACTTCAGATGACGTGACCCAGGAAACCAACAACAACCTCCTCAAATCCATCATCAAAATTCTTCTTCTTCTTCACCTCCAATTGACCCTGCTTTGAAAAGTCTTTCTGACATTGTGACCTCCTTGGCCACATCAACTACTTCTTTTCAGAAGGATACAAAAACTGCCCTAACACATATGGGCACTCAAATTGCTCAAATATCCTCTGAATTAAACCAGTTAAAAACTCAGGGGTCCTCACAACTTCCTTCCCAAACTCTAAACCCCCGTGAGAATGCATGTGCTATCACCTTAAGAAGTGGTAAAGAAATAGAAGGGAGTAAAGGAAACATGCAAGGTGAAGGAGAGATTGAAGTAATTAAGCCGGAATCCGAGAAGATGAAAGAAAAGTCCAAGGAAATACCACCTTATAAACCTAGAGCCCATTTTCCTAGCCGTCTAGCGGTTAACACCAAAAAGGATGAGGCAGAGAGAGATATCCTAGAGGTTTTCAAGAAAGTGGAATTGAATATTCCACTACTCGATTCCATTCGTCGATTCCCTCGCTATGCAAAATTTCTCAAGGACTTGTGTACGAATAACAGAAAGCTAAATGGTCATGAGAGAGTAACAACGAGTGAGAATGTCTCTGCGGTTATTCGCAAGAAGCTTCCAGAGAAGCAAAAAGACCCTGGCATGTTTGCCATTCCTTGCAGCATTGGGCACCATGAATTTGCTCGGTGCATGCTTGATCTTGGGGCATCTATCAATGTCATGCCCTTTTCTATCTATTCTTCCCTCGGTTTAGGACCTTTGAAAAAGACCGGGGTGATCCTTCAACTAGCCGATCGTTCTACTGCTGTGCCAGAGAGAGTTATAGAGGATGTCCTTGTTAAGGTCAATGGCCTTATCTTCCCTGCAAATTTCCATATTCTGCGTATGGATGAGTCTGATAGCTCACCGAGTTCGATTCCCATTCTTCTGGGAAGACCCTTCCTTAAAACTGCCCGAACCAAGATTGATGTGCACAATGGCACTCTTTCTATGGAATTTGACGGAGAGAACATCTCTTTCAACATCTTTGATGCTATCAAGCATCCTTCTGACGGGAATGTCTCCGCTATTTGCACCATCGACCCAGTTGATGAGTGTGTCGACAACTTCTCCTCTTTTGAGTTCATAGATCTTCTCGAGACCATTCTTAATCTCTCTCCAGATGAGCAGGACCTTCTTCAAAGTCTATCTGCCTTGACCATTGGAGAGGCTTCTTCCTCTTCTTCTTCTCCTCCCTTGATAGACTTGAAACCCTCTCTTGAGCCCACCAAACCTTCCATTGTGAATCCCCCCTCTCTTGACCTAAAACCTCTACCAGCTCATCTCAAGTATGCATACTTGGGTAAAGGAGACACTCTTCCAGTGATCATCTCTAGTAGCCTCACTGCTACTCAGGAAGAGAAGTTAGTTAATGTCTTGAGGGACTACAAGACTGCGATTGGATGGACTCTGGCTGATATTAAGGGAATCAGCCCTTCTACGTGTATGCATCGTATATTATTGGAGGATGGATCTAAACCATCCCGTGAGCCTCAGCGTAGGCTGAATCCTCCAATGATGGAAGTGGTCAAGAAAAAAATCATCAAACTCCTTGATGCAGGAATCATATACCTTATCTCTGATTCACAGTGGGTATCACCAATCCATGTGGTACCCAAGAAAACTGGTATTACAATAATCGAGAATCAGGATGGTGAAAAAGTTCCTACGAGAGCACAAAATGGATGGCGAGTATGCACTGATTATCGCAAATTAAACACTGCCACCCGGAAAGACCATTTCCCCCTTCCTTTCATTGACCAGATGCTCGAGCGTCTTGCTGGGCGCCACCATTACTGCTTCTTAGATGGCTTCTCTGGTTACTTTCAAATAGCCATCGCCCCCGAGGATCAAGAAAAGACCACCTTCACGTGCCCTTTTGTCACCTTTGCCTATAGGCGCATGCCCTTTAGGTTGTGTAACGCACCCGGTACATTTCAGAGATGTATGATGTCCATCTTCTCTGATTATGTCACCTTCAAAGGTGTGTAGAGACTGACCTGGTGCTGAATTACGAGAAATGTCATTTCATGGTGGATCAGGGCATAGTCTTAGGCCATGTGGTTTCCTCTCGGGGTCTTGAAGTGGATAAAGCAAAGATTGATGTCATTAGATCCCTTCCGTACCCAACCATTGTGAAGGATATTCGATCATTTCTCGGTCATGCCGGATTTTACAGGCGTTTCATCAAAGATTTCTCAAAAATCGCTCAACCTCTTTGTCTTCTTCTCCAAAAAGAGGCTTCTTTTGAGTTCAATGAGAAATGCAAAGCGGCGTTCGACCTTCTCAAGGAGAAACTATGTTCTGCCCCCATCATTAAAGCTCCCGACTGGAATCTACCTTTCGAGATTATGTGCGATGCGAGTGATAGGGCAGTTGGAGCTGTTCTTGGGCAGCGGGATGGGCGAGAACCCCATGTTATCTCTTATGCCTCCAGGACCTTAGATGATGCTCAGTGCAACTATACAACTACAGAAAAAGAGCTGCTAGCCATTGTTTTTGCATTGGAAAAATTTAGGTCCTACCTCTTAGAGGCTAAGGTTATATACTCTGACCATGCCGCGTTGAGGCATCTTTTCAAGAAGAAGGAATCCAAGCCGAGACTTCTTCGTTGGATATTGTTGCTCCAGGAGTTCGATTTGGAGATTAGAGATAAACGAGGATCAGAGAATCTAGTTGCAGATCACCTTAGCCGCCTTCCTATGAGTATTGAGGAGGGTACCCCAATATCGGAATTCTTTCCTGAGGAATATCTCTATGCCGTGCAAAGCTAATGTTCATTTGAAAATAGCTCGTTTCATATACATGTGTATCAAACTTACCACATAAGACCGTGACAAATTGTGAATCGGGTTGCATATTTATTTAAAAATGATTCATTTCATATACATGCGTATCCGATTTGCCACATAAGATCCCAAAAGAGGGCACGTGTCACATGGGGGTGAATGGAATATTTTTTATACTTATAGTATAAATTGTTAATTGATATTCATTTGAAAATGACTCGTTTCATATACATGTGTATCAGACTTGCCACATAAGATCGTGATAAATTGTGAATTGGGTTGTACATTTGTTTGAAAATGACTCGTTTCATATACATGTGTATCCGACTTGCCACATAAGATCCCACAAGAGAACACGTGTCGCATGGAGGGTGAAGAATATATTTTTTTTTAAATGACTCTTTTCATATACATGTGTATCCGACTTGTCACATAAGATCCCAAAAGAGGACACGTGTCGCATGGAGGGTGAAAGGAATATTTTTTTTATTTGAAAATGACTCGTTTCATATACATGTGTATCCGACTTGCCACATAAGATCCCAAAAGAGGACGCGTGTCACATGGAGGTGAAATGAATATTTTTTATACTTATAGTATAAATTGTAAATTGGGTTGTATATTCATTTGAAAATGACTCCTTTCATATACATGTGTATCAGACTTGCCACATAAGATCGTGATAAATTGTGAATTGGGTTGTATATTTGTTTGAAAATGAGTTGTTTCATATACATGTGTATCCGACTTGCCACATAAAATCCCAAAAGAGAACACGTATCGCATAGAGGGTGAAAGGAATATTTTTCATAATATACAAATTATGAATTAGGTTGTATATTTATTTGAAAATGACTCGTTTCATATACATGTGTATCCGACTTGCCACATAAGATCTCAAAAGAGGACACGTGTCGCATGGAGGGTGAAAGGAGTTTTTTTTTATACTTATAGTATAATAAATTGTGAATTGGGTAATATATTTATTTGAAAATGGCTCGTTTCATATACATGTGTATCCGATTTGCCACATAAAATCCCAAAAGAGGGCACGTGTCACATGGACGGTGAAAGAAATTTTTTTATACTTATAGTATAACAAATTGTGAATCGGGTTGTATATTTATTTGAAAATGACTCGTTTCATATACATGTGTATCTGATTTGCCACGAAAAATCCCAAAAAGGGACACGTATCGCATGGGAGTGAGAGTAATATTTTTTATAGCTATAGTATAATTAAAGCTTGATAACTCAAAAAAAAAAAAAAATAGATTGATATCTCATAAGAAAATTCTTGCAAAATTACATGCAAAATTTCGTAAAGTTTTATATATAATTTTTAAACTCATATAGTATATTTTTTATGCTCATTTTGTTATACATAATCTTAATATATACACTCTTTTTCTTGAAATATAAACTCATTATATAAACCAATTTTTTTAATATATACACTCTTTTTCTTGAAATATAAACTCATTATATAAACCAATTTTTTTTTTTAAATATCAACTGTCTGCAGGTAATGTTGATCTTTAACAAAAATAAGTACTTAGTTTGTAGACTAATTGAACTCATTATGGTTTATGTGTGTTTTAATCATGTCTTTCTATCGTATCCTACAAAACAAAAAAAATTCTTTGGCATGGCATATGTTTTGAGTTTTTCACCATCAAAAGAATCCTCAATATTGATTGAAATAGCAATATTGCCACTCACATTTCTATGAGCAACATGAATAAAATATTAATGGCATCTATTATAAAAAAAATTAAAAATTATGGACATTTATTAAATGGAAAAAGAGCAAAATAGCATGAACTCATTTTATATGGCTAATTATACAATGAATATTATATTTACTTTGAGATAACTTGTTTAACTTGTCAAATTAAGAGGTATGACACAGAAAATCAAAAAATATGACGTAGTGGGGTCCACTTGTTTGAAACAATGAACTTAAAGTTTGATGCGGCCAATTATGTGATGAAAATGTAACAAAAAAAATGAAAAGGGAACACGTGTCACATGTAAGAAAGAGGAATATTTTTTATAGTGGTAATACATGAAACATGGGCCTTGCTGCCATATTTCTCTTAAAAAAAAGAGCTTTGATAAAATAAAATGACAATACGTGAAGTAGAAAAAAATTAAATTTACTCGCATATATTTAGATATATTTTTTAGATTATAAAGTTCAATGGATTTATTTTCCCATCATTTAAATTATCTATTAACATTTCATTCAATTTTTTTCTTGAACAAATTATTTTCCTCATTTTCTTTTCAAATTTTATTTTATTCAATTTAAAATAATAAATAAATAATCAAATAATATTTTGCGAAATAATAATTCACAAATGATAATATTAATTTTTTTTGCTTTAAAATACTATGTTACGATATATTATTTTATTTTAATGGGTTATATTACTTAAACATTATTTCATTTCATTTTCAATAATTATTATTTTATTTTACATAATAAATTATTTTGTCCTTTAGTTATTTTTTATGATTTCATTGATATTTCTTTCTCCATTCTTTGGAATATTATGCCACATCATCATGCTATGTAGTCAATTTTTATACATTATCATGTTTCAAAATGTACCCAAAAGATCTTGATAAAGGTAATTAAACAAAGGGAAGTGAAAAATCACGTCGGGAGTTACTGTAGCGATCTTGTAGCGACGGATTAAAATTATATAATGTTTTCTTACGTTTCTATATATGCTATATACAGTTTTCATTTTTAAAAATATATACTATTTCACTGAATGAATTTTTTAGATATAGTTTATTTTCAGTTTATAATTTTTTATATCCTGTTTTCATTTTTTAAAATATATACTATTTTGCTGAATGAATTTTTTAGGGTTTATTTTTTAAAATGAATTTTTTAAAATAGATACTGTTTATTTTCAGTTCATATCTATTTTTTCAGTTTTTATATACCATCGTTACAGGATCGCTACAGTACCATCACGCAGTATTAACTCCCTTAAACAAAAGCATTTTTCTTTGTATGATTCTCTTATTTTAGATCAATTACTAATGGTTATGCCGAAGTAAAATGAAAATTTGATTTCATTTGTGCTCTTACAAGGTCACAAAATATCATGATTCTAAAAAATATGTTACTGTCAAAAAAGATGCAATAAATATTTCAACAGAAATTTTTGTATGTACCCTATAAAATTAAAATATATAACTGTAAAATTTAAAATTTTATCCATAAAGTTTAACAAACATACTAACCTTAATTTTTCAAGATCCCAAAATATCATCGACCTATAAAGTAGATTATGTCTAGAAACATAAAACAAATATTTCAATGTTGATTTTTATGTACTCTAGAAAATTCAAACTATATCATGTATGCCTAAAAAATTGAAAAAAATATATATAAGGTTAATTTTTTTTATATAGAGATGATTTATGCGAAGCAGAGCGAGGGCACCCTCTCATAATTCATCAAATCAATAGAGAGCCCAAGAACCGAAACCGAGCTGAGAAACAGTTTCCCGGTTTACTCCTATCCCCAGCTTTCAAATCCCTAATTTTCCACATAAACCCGAGATACATTTTCCCGATTCTACTTCCAGTCCCCCTTGTTAGTTTTTTCTGAATTCTCACTAGGGGTGTCAATGGATATCCATAATCCGATAACCCGATCCGAATCCGAGTGAATGGATTCGCATGTGGATCGAAAAAATATTTCCGATAGTAAAATGGATTCGCATTTTCATTTTTGAAAAAGATCCACTAGTTTAATGGACTTACATTTGGATCTTGAAAGATCCGAATCCGAAACCCGATATGAATCTGACAATTAATATATAGTAAATATATATATGTAACAACAAAATAATAAATGCGAAAAAATGAGCAAGAAATAACGTATTTTTATGATATATATATATATATATAAATAATTAAAGTGAATATTTGAAAAGAAAAAATGGGCAATAAAACACGTATTTTATGAGATTTAATTGTTTATAGTTTTCTTTTAAACTTGATGACATGATCCAAAATCCGATTCGAAACCCGTTTTATTAATGGATTTGGATTCACACATGGATCTTTATTTTCTTAATGAATTTGGATTCGTATTTTGGATCTTTTGAATTTAAATTGGATCCCCATGTGGATACTACCTTACCTGGATCCGACCCGAAACCGATCCATTGACACCCCTAATTCTCACTTCCTTTCTCACTATCCTCGGAACTCTTCTCGATTCCCATTAGCGACTACCAAAAAAAGAACATGGTTGGAAGCGGCGGCGGGAGCAGCAGCGACGAGGACGGCGACGCCGAGTGGAGAGCCGCCATCGCCTCCGTCGCCTCCACTCCGTTCACCGCTAAGCCCACTTCTCACGGCGAAAAATCACATAAAACAGGGCTGAAGCTTTATCAAATCAAGGTATTTATTTCACTCTATAACTCGAACGTAGAAAATTTAGCTCTTGTTTCTTTGTTTGTGTTTGGGTGTTCCTCCTTTTCTCCAAAGGAACCACCAAACCCATTTCTCAATGCGAAAAATCACATAAAACTGGGCTTAAGCATCACATAACTCCCCATTTCCCTCTAGAACTCGAATGTAGAAACTTTAAGTCGTGTTTCTCTGTTTGCATTTGGGCGTTTCTATTTTCTCCCATTTAGGGTTTAGGGTTTTAAATTTTGGGTTTCTGTTCGTATATCAGATAAAGGTATTTAACTCCTCATTTACCTCTAGACCTCTAAACTTTTGTTTCTTTGTTTGTATGTGGCTGTTTCTGTTTTCTTCCATTTAGGGAGGGTGTTTAGGATTTTAAATTTGGTTTTTTGTTTAGGCGCAAAAGGTGTTTGATGAGTACTTGGAGAAGAATCTTGAGATCGTCAGAATGCCGGACCCGCTTGTCAGTGATGATGCCCAATCAGAAGGAGGAATTATTAAATTATTCAAGCGAGCGCCACCTGGAATTACAGATCCCCAAGGTTAGTTTTTAATTCCATTATTAAATTTTCTGTTAAATTACACAATTTGACAGAAATTAAGGTGTAATGTCAATTTGGGAAAATTAGATTGGGGTTTTGTAAAGCATAATTGAAGGTTAATTTAATTGACCGTATTCAAGTTTGTTTCATGCTAAACAGATGCTCGCTTTGTGCAAAACAAGAGACCAAGAATCCTTCCTGGAGACGAAATGGATGAAAAATCAAAGAAGGTTAAATAAAAGATGTTAGTAAAAAAATGTTGCTTTATTGGTTTAATTTATTTATATTTAATATTTTTCTCTCTTTTGTGCAGTTTAAGAGACAAATTAGGTCAGTCAGTGTTGATGGGTCACACATAATTGAATTGGCGAAAAAACGATGTGAGAAATCTTTGGAAAGATGCAAAGAAAAGGAAGCTTTGAGTAAAGAGAAGGCAAAGAGAGAGGAAGAGAGGATTTTGGAGTTGAAAAAGATTAGGGGCGAGATGTGGCTTCCTTCTATCGCTAGAGAAATGAAGGTAATTTGATATTTTAAGGTGAATTTAATGATATTTTGATGCGTAATTGTGCAATTTTGGATTTAATTGATGTTAAAGCTGCGAAATTTAAGCTTAAAAGGTGCTTGGTTTCAAAATTGGAGCTTAAATGGTGCTTGGTTTCAAAATTGAAACTTAAATGACTAATTTGGACAAATAAACCAATTTGGGGAAGTTGCTACTGTTTTAGTTGATTTAAAATTGCGTTGAAATTGGAAATTGTTTAATAAATTAATTAGTAATGCATGTGCAGGAGGAAGCTCGGAGAAAATATAATGCTTGATAATATAATTTCTTCGGTGGATGGAGCAGTTCCATTTTGGTCATTTTTCTTAGTTTATTTATTAGAATTCAGTAGGATAATGTTGTTCCAAACTCAGTTGACCTCATTTGAGAATGGAGAGCTTGGTCTCTCGTGTTCATCTATTGCGTGAAGTTGTATGAAATTTTTTCTGTTATTCAAATTCTTTGTTTATTTGTTGAAGTTCGATAATTATAGTCCCATTTTGTATGTAAAATTGCAAACAGAGATGTGTCCAATAATTATAATCCTACAAAAATAAGAATAGAAGTTAAAAAAACAAGAAAAATGATAATCATAAAACTTGGGCCTTTTTCATTAATCCATATTCTATGCTCTCCCATGGATTGAATCTCTGTTGCTTATTCAACTATGTGAAGTCTAACAAGTAACTCGCCACATAAATTGTTCAGTTAATTTCCATCTCTAAATTTTCTTTTACTTTCAGAAGGCAAAGAGATTAGAAAAAATTATTGACTAAAAAAGTAATACTAAAGATTGTTATTCAGAAAAAGGAGACAAATAATAGACAAGAAACGGTTGCAAAATTCCCAAGAAAGTAAAAATAGAAATGGCAGTTCAATCCAGTCTGTCATGTCTTCTTCTCTTTCATTAGATAATCACTATTGAAAACTTGGCAAATTACACCTCTATATACTATTTTCAAAACAAAGGTAGATGATTACAACTTATTCATCAATTAATACAAATAAGCGAAAGGCCGTTTAATTCTTACTTATAATAGCCAGAAATATCTCCCAAAGATCTCTTCATCTTCAACCGATGATGGTACCTGAGAATTCATGGACCGGCTTGGACGCTGAGAAGAGGTTGATAACATGTATGTATCTGTTCTCCTTTCTTTTCATTTTTATTATTATCTCAATTCAAATTTAGTTAAAGTTTTCATCATCTAATAGTTTTGGTCAGACCCCCTTGATCGAAATATCGTTCTAAACTTTCTCATAATATGTTCTTTAATTAATTAAGTAGGCCTAATTTAGAGTATAATTATATTTTTATGGTTATGCAATTGATTTTTGATACGCAATTGGAAGTTTATGCTCTTGACACAATGAATTATGCATGCAGTTTGTTCTTTCGAATCTTTGGGACAAAGGAAAGACAATACTCAAATTGGCATTATTGCCAAAATTTACGATTATATCTCCTGCAATGGAAGCGATATACAGGTAAAAGAAATTAAGATTATGAGTTTATGACAGTATTTTATAAACTATTCGATATAATGTTCTCTTCAAAAATTCCACGCTTATGCTCGTATGTCTATAAAGGAGATCTCATTCGACATATATTTTGCTTAACATGCATCTCAGTTCACCACTTTGTCATAAACAAATGAACAAGCAGGACAACTTGAAGGGGCAAAATAACTTTTTCATTTATGAATATGATTTATTTATAAAATCTAGTTTCAGGCCTTCAGTTGTTACTAAGTTTTCTTTTTCCTTTTCGGTTTAAGATTGAAATATTTTATGAATATGATTGATTTTATTATATCTAGTTCTAGTGATTTCTAAGTTTGTTTTCTCCTTTTCAGGAAACAATTGTCAGGCCAAAATGGTATGACCTATCAGATGATAACTTAAGAGGAAATACTTAACAAAATAGATACGCGTCAAGATTACCTAAGGTTTGCTCTTGTTTGTAAATTGTGGCGTTCTATTGCTCGTAATAACATACAAGATCGTTTACCGTACAACATCCCAATATACCATTTCTTGCCCAAGAAGAACTCTATTCCCATGCTCCTCCAACCTAGTGGAGAAGATGACGATATGCATTATTTATATAGTGCGACTGAAAGAAAAGTCTACGGTGGACTCCATATACCGGAATTAAGTAATAAATGGATACCTGGATCAGCCAACGGATGGTTAGTTACCGTTGACATTAATGATGTACGAATGAAGTTACTGAATCCTCTAACTAAAGTGCAAATATCGCTACCACCGGTTACTACTTTTCAGAAACCACCCCCTCAATTTTCTCGCGACACAAGCCATTTCTCCTTTGCCAACAGAGTTTATATATCTTCTGATCCAATAGTCGACCAAGCAAACTGTTTACTTGTCACAATAGATTCGTCTAGAAATACATTATCGTTTTGTAGAATCGGGGATGATAGGTGGAAAAAGCTGCTCAAGCCTTCAACTTTTGGTGTCAATGATGCACTAATGTACAAAGGTTTATTGTACACCACAGATCGCTTTTGCAGACTTCTCGCCACTGAGCTAGAGCCGATTAGAAAAGTGACCATTGTTGCATATCTGGAACTAAGTCGGGGAAAGCCACAATATCTCGTAGAATCATCTAGCAACTTGTTATTAGTAGTTAGAATGACTAAATATTTTTCCAATACACGAAAAACTATAGGATTCAAGGTTTTCAAGTTAGTGGAGGCTCAATCTGATTACGGTCTTTATCACTTTAAGACGGAAGATGGCGCTACCCACTACCAAGAGAAAGCTCTTCAGAACACTTGGGAAGAAATGCACTGTCTAAATGGTCAGATGCTATTCATTGGCTATAATCGATGTTTGTCCTTAGACCCTAGTTTGTACCCTGGAAGCAAGGGAAATTGCATCTACTTTGCAGATAGTAATGTCAAGCTTGATATGTGCCGGTTGGACAATAAATATAATAGTCCTCATGATATTGGAGTTTTTGACATGAAATATCGAAACATTGAATTATTGCCGGGCTTAAATGCATTGTCTTCTCGAATGTCTTCAATTTGGTTTTCGCCGGATCCGTGGTAGAAATGTAGAAATAGATCCTCATTTGCTTTTTGTTCTTATAATGGCATTTGGCCACACTATTGAAGTACTCGTGATTTGGATCTAGTTGCCAAATTTTAGGGAGCTTTGGATTTGTTGAGAGGCTGTAAGATTTATTTATTTTTTGTTATTCAACAGTTCAAATAGAATTTCATTGAGGAAACAATAGAAAGTTCTAAAGGAGAAATAAGTCTATTACTTATACATATATCTAAATGTTTGTTGACATTTCAGTCCTGCCTATGTATACATGCCTAATTTTGTATTATTTTATTGGGAAAACATTACCATCATCCGCTTTAACATCACCATATCATAATTTTATACATTTCAGTTGTACATTATACTTTTGTATAGAACTAATTGAAAAATAATATTTTTTGCATATCAATATGTCTTTTTATGTGTTCATTCTATCTTTTTGTATATCAATATACATTTTTGTAATTTTGTTATATCTTTTTAAATTTCGACGATGTTGATGACAAATAAGCTGATAGTGCCCTACTTTATTTTTCTTTTCCTTATTGTTGTTCTTGGTCATTTGAAAGTTGTTTGCTGATTAGGAATTTAATTGAGATCAATTGAGTTAGAACTCAAATTCGGTTTCTCAATTGAATTCATTAATGCAGAATCAACAACAAAACAAATAACTAGAGCCAAAAATAGAAAAAGACAACAAAAGTTCCATAATTTCAGATAGATCTATTATAGTCAATGTTTATTACATAATACACACTTCAAACCTTATTTAAGTATGACTATTTCAATACATCCTAGAAAAAAAACCTCTAACATAAAAATCTCAATCCACTAAAAAACACAAAATTCAAATTTGGACAAAAAAAGAAATCAAATATTCTATCCAGGTCCTTTCAACATCCTTTTCTGTCTCTTGATATACCCATCCATTAAAGTAATATAAGTTGAACTATTTACATCCATGCCCTTCTCAGCCATTTCATCCAAAACAGCTTTCGCTTCCTTAAAACACCCTTTACTACACAACTCATTAATTCTTTCAGAATACTTCAAAGACTCACTTTCTTTCAAATCTCGCTCTTCGTTCTTAACATTTCCCTCTAAACCCTCTTTTAACAAATCAAACCCTAAATTTCCACTCAATTTCCCTCTTTGAGACAATTCATCGAGCAGGTTTTGTGCCTCGACAGACCTCCCCGCCTTGGAAAGCGCGCACAATATCCAATTATAAGTATACGTATCAGGATTCACATTTTTCATTTCCATCTCTCTAAACAAATCCAAAGCTTGATCAATTTCCCCATATTTGCACAAACCGCTTATTAATGTATTATACGTAATAACATCAACTTTCTTCCCTTTACTAACCCACGATTTAAATAACTTCATCGCTTTATCTACTTTTCCGTATCTAATCAAACCGTCGAGTAAAATATTACAAGTAAACACATTAGGTTTAAAAGAATTCGCAACCATTTTATTATGAAATTGAAATGCGCTTTCTAAATCTCCTTCTTTACAATACCCATGAATGATTGTATTATACGTTGTTTTATCAGGTACTAATCCATTTTCCATCAATTCATTAAGCATTTTAATCACCTCATTTAATTTACCTAAATTACACAATCCATTAATCATCGTGTTATAAGTAGTCGTGCTTGGTCTGATTTTTCTCTCTTTCATTTCCTCCCAAAGCTTAATCGCCTCTTCTGATTTTTCATTATTAAAATAAGCTGAAATTACCGTACCAAAACTTACTTCATCTGGTACAAATCCTCTTTTTGGAGGGCTTTTAAGCAACCCACAAGCCTCATTAAATCTCTTTTCTTTACAGAGACTAAGAATAACTGAATTGAGGGTAAAAGTGTCCATTTTGAGCCCTTTATTTACCATTTCATCCATTAAACTAAACGCTTTACCAGCATTATTAGCCTTGCAATAAGCACTGATTAAAGTATTATAACTAATTAAATCTGGATTTATCTTTATCCCTTCTTCTTCTCGTTCCATTTTTCTTAAACACTCAAACGCCTCTTCTAATTTCCCTTCTTTGCAAAGCCCTTTAATCATCGTATTATGAGTGACTAAATTAGGCTTTATCTCTCTCTCTTTCATTTCATCGAGCAGTTGATCTGCACCAGACCCATTATTCCATTCAAAGCTCGCATCGATAAGCGTGTTGTACGTTACCACATCAGGCATATAATTACATAATTCTTCCATATCTCTCTTAAGTTTAAATGCCTCATCAAGTTTACCTTCTCTACAAAGACCTGATATAAGCACATTATAAGTCCAAAGATCGGGAGAAAAACCAGAAGCAGTCATGAGTTCCATATATTCACTCGCCTCTTTTAACCAACCTAATCTTGAATAAGCACTAATAAGCGTATTATAAGTAGACTGATTCGGCCGAATATCTCTCGATTTCATCTCCGAAAGAAGATCTCTCGCTTCCTTAAGCATACCATGTTTACAATGCGAATGCAAAATCGTATTAAAAGATATCACATCAGGATAACAACCAAAACCAACCATGCTTTCAAGCAAAGAAACCGCTTCCGTAAAATCCCCACATCTACAATGAATCTTAATCAAAATATTAAACGTGGCCAAATTTGGTTGAACCCCAAGTGAAACCATCGACTTAAAAACCGTAACGGGCAAATCCAATGAAACCTGCGATGGATAACTCTTTGACAGACGAGATAAAAGTGTATTGGAAGTTAACAAACTCGGTCTGAGACGATGGTTTTTCATATGAAGAAACAGTTGGGAAGCTAAATGGGGTTTGCCCGCAAGAGAGTAGCAACTGACTGAGAGGTCGAGAAGGGAACGGGAGGTGGAGAGGGAGAGGAACCGGCGGTGGAGGTGGAGCCGGGGATCCAGTGGGATGAAGGCTAAGAGGAGGTTGCGCGCGGCGGTGAAGTTGGAGGCGCGGAGGAGGGAGGTGATGGAGGAGAGGAGAGTGGGCAGGAGAGAAGGGATTTGAGAATGGTGGAGATTGTGGAGATGTGGTAAGAGGGTTTGAAGGGAAGAAGAAGAAGAAGAAGAAGATTTGAGAATGGTGGAGATTAGCTGAGGAGGAGGAGGAGGAGGAGGAGGAGAGTGCATTGCGGCGGAGCACGGCGGAGGGAAATGGAGAGAGGGTTGTAAGAGGAGGTTTTGTTCAAGTGGAATGGTTTTGAGTAGCGAGTTGACTCGTTACATGGGAAGTAATCAGTAATGAGGAGCAGCAAGGTTTATTATTGGGAGATTTCAGAGTTTAATTCTGAAAATTTCCCATAACTTTTCTGAATATTATAAAGGCTAAATTTCATATGTAAGCCTGTAAACATGGTGATTTTACGTATACCCCTATAAAAGAATGAAATATCACCGGGACCCTACAAAATCACTCAGGATGTCGGGGATATAATTTAAAAATTAAGTGACCTATAATAATATAATTTAAAAAGTTGAGTGATTTTTCGTGATTTGATTGAAAAGTGAGATAATTATTTAAGTGCTAGATTTCTCTTTTCTCTCTTAAAATTTGTTTAAAATTATTGATTAATTTAACTAAACACCATAGTTAGTCGTTTCTAATACGTGAATAATACGATTCGCGATAAGTTCGTATATAATTCGTATTGAACGTTTTCTAAGTCGGTCAAATATTGGGTCAAATAAAATTGAGACGGTAATAATTCGTCAATTCGGCTAATTGTTCGGAATAATTCAGTATATAAATTATGTAAATACAAACTTTTTATTTAGAAATAATTGGAAAAATATTATTATTTGGTAAAAATTCGTAAAATCCGGGTTGAATTTTTCTTTTGTCAAAAATTTGTGAATGAATGGGAATTATTGAAATGCAGACGCGAATTTAGCTTTTTTTGAATTATTCGGAAAATACGTGTTCAATACGCGAATTATTCGTGAATTGACCAATTATGCTAGACACTAAAGAGAGAATTGTATTAATTAAGAAAAATGAATTGGGACTGCTTAATATAAAAAAGAAGGAGTAGTCAGTAAAAATGGAAAGTCTGTCTGGTCCGTTAGAACGGACTGAATAAAAGGAATATCCTAGAAGCAAATCTTTACCTTTGATGTATCATACAATTCAAGACAAGATTTTTATAAGAAATTCTTTGATTAATGAGAAAAAGTTGATTAGTAATAGTTTGAGTTTGAATAATTAAAGGTTAATCCTAAATCATCTGAACCTTTTCCAAACAACTGGAGTGATTCGCCTTTATGATATCGCCATGAGCATGTGCATGGAAATATCCATCCTTACCGCGTTACCGGTTATTTCTTGAGATTTACTCTTCCATGTTTGGATTAACTTGTCTACTATATAATTCATTATTCTTGTCTAAATTGAACATGATGGGAATTTTGATATTGAGAGGCAAAAAATTAAGGCAGGTAGAGGAAATGTTAAATGACTAATTTACCCATTGGAATTAATTACATTATCTTTACTGTTGTTTGTTGATTACCAAATTAAAAAATTACTTCATTTGCTTGACATGAACGTATCTCACTGTATTAATTTCCTAAATAATCTAGAACATTAAATTTTTTAAAAATAAGAAAGTGGATGAATGACAATAATCATCTTTGTATATTCTTTTATTTTGTCCATGACACATAATTTCTTACATAAATAAATCTAATTCAATAAAATTTAATAATGCTACTTCTACTTTGCTCCATCAAAAAATAAATAATTAAAAAATTTATTCAACAAAAATTATGTCTGGAATACACAAAATATATGTATAAAATTTCAACTATCATAATAAAGAAATTGTTCGTACCTTTGTGGTGTTGGCTTCACAAATGATTTGTCTCGACAGGGAAGGATGGCAATATTTCAATAATTTTCTAGTAAAATTTATTTAACATTGTAGTAATTGTTTTTCCTTTGACAAATATATGTTATCATCAAATGAAAAGCAAGATGATATTTTAGAAAGAAAGATTAGAAAATAAAAAATATTGAAGAACATGATATGAAAATTTGAGGGTTTAAATTCGTATATACAAAAAACCTACTACAAATATGAAAATATATTTATTTTTTCTAATAATGTTTAAAAATATATTATTGTTCCTTATAATTAATAGCATATATTAAGAACATATGTGTGCATCTTTCTAGATAGAAACTTCAATTTATGCAAAGAAAAAAAAAATAGAAGCTTTTAATTATAGTCTAAACAGTTGGTTGAATTTTAAACTACTTATTTATTACAGGATAAAAAAGATTTGAAGTGATGCATTTATGACAAAAGCTAAATTTGTCATTAAATAATTATGTGCCTGTACTCATCAATTGATTGGCTCGCAATATCAATTCCCGAACATAATATTAGCATATAATTTGTAGTTTGTACCATACAAATCATGATGAAGGTTAATTTTTTGAATGAATTGTGTTCAATCAGAAAAACTAACAATAACATTTTTTTGACCAAAATGAGAAAAACTAACAATAATATTGTGTTCACTGTTCCTCCTTCCTTGAATAATATGATGAAATTTTATACTTGAATGAATTATCTTCTACCGAAGAAAAACTAACTACAATTATAATACCTTTTGACCATTCCTTAAATAATAATATGATGAATTGATCAAATAAAGTACACAAATTTAAATCAAAGCTACACATGAACACATCTCATTATTCTTTCCTATTCCTATACTCACTTATCTATTTGTCTAATGCTACAAATAATTGAGCATCCACCCTAATTAACTACATATTTTAGATAATCATCCCTACCTCTCCAATACCTAGTTTTTCATTTGCATCTTAAACTCCGACTCAAAATCCGGATGAACTTTAAAACTATGCACAGAGGAGGAATTCAAACTCGGGTGGTGTATCTCCACTTCATAATCACCATGAGCGAGATGTGCTTCAAAATAACCATCATTTGCAGTTAATCCTTGAGATTTAGTGTTCCATGTATGAATCAAGTTGTCTACAGTGTTTCCAGTCGGAAGGTTCTGGAACTGGTTGTTCGTCAAGCACATTCTGTAGCATCCTTGTGGGGTCCATGAAGCCCACATTACAATTCCTTGGACGGCAGGATGTGCATATGCTTCTCTAAGAATTTGATCCAAATAATATGCCTGTTCATGGTTTATATACAAAAAAAACATAATTAATTATAGCATGGGATTTCGAAATGGGTGCATATATTTGCGGGTAATGAGAAAATTAATGGTCTCAACTTATGACTTTAGGAATTAAGATAAGAAACAAGGGCTATTTCTTAATTTATATATGTGATGAATTTCAAACATAAAAATAATTTAGTGTATATTTGTTTTTCTCATTTACTTCAGAGGATCTTCAAATTAGCCTTGTGGAATCACTTTTCAGGAGAAGAGAAGCAGGGCCAATTAGCCAGTTTTTGAAGAAATTGGGAAGTGAGGGCTAACTGTCCTGCTTTTCATTCATTTACCTGTGGGAGTCCATTATATATTTTGGTACTCTGTGGGGTACATGCAAAGCTAACCTAAGAATGAAATGAAACCATTGCTTAATAATCATACCTGATTCGGACCGGCACCAGCAACATCAACCTCGGTGAGCCAAATGGGTACACCAGCGCTAGCCAAAGTATCCAGAGCGGATCTCATATATGGAATATTAGGAACCCCAAAATGCGCCTCCAATCCAATTGCTAGCCTCGCATCATTACCACTCTGAATCTGCTTAAGCCTCTTAATAAACCTATCAGGAGTTGCATTATAATCACCAGGCTCTTCTAATGTGTTATAGTCATTCAAAAATAAGAGTGTGTTTGGATCGATTTTATGAGCTTGACGATAGAATTTGTTTGAGGCATCTGGTCCAAGTCTGCTTTCAAAGAAGTTGAAGTGGACATTTTCGTTTACCACATCCCATGCAATTACTTGGCCCTTGTAGCGTTGCATGACGGATCTTATGCGTGCAGACGCTGCATTGTGAAGCTGCCAGCTATTAAGCGATTGAACCCAACCCATTTGGGTGCTGGTGAGATAGATATGATAATATGTTAGTATGGATATATTTTTAATCTTTTGATGACATTTTGTTACTTTTTGGGACTAACAGTCGCTATATATCACAGAATAATGTATTAAATATTTAAAGAAATTGACAAATTTAATAAAATACTTACCTAGGATCATCCCAGAAGACATTATGCCCTCGAACCTTAATCCCATGACTCTTAGCAAAGGCAAGCATGGCATCAGCCTTCGAATAATCCACTCTACCCGGCGAATACTCAGTATCGTACCATTTCATCTCGTTCTCAAAAGTCGTAACTGTGAATCTCGAGGCAAACCATCTTTGGTAGTCCGGATTTTGAATTATGTCTTGATTGATTGCGGATCCGAATGGGAATCCAGGTCGGATTGGATATATGGAGAATTTCGCCCCTGCCAATGGCTTCCCTTGTGCATCTAGAGCTTGGAATTTCATCATTTTTTTGCGTACCTGATAAATATTCATATATTATAGGATAAGTGATAATGATTTGTTATGGGTTGGAGAAATTTAATGAACAAAAATTGAAGCACAGTCAAATTTCAAGTTTAAACTGACCTGACTAATACTATCGTTATGATGAGCTGTCCATTGATCAAGTGTAAAAGGTTGCAAGGATACACTGTCCACCCATAATTCCACTTCGGTGTTATTGCTCTGTATTTAAACAAAATCAACATATTAGATATCCCCTGCATTTTTGGTTGATAAAAAAAATTAATTTCACTCATCTTAATTAATTGAATTTGTACCTCAAAATATAATTCAGCCGGACCAGTTGTATTAACAGTGATTCCTCCTTTAAGCATGGACCAACAAGAAGACTTGGCTTCAATTGCACCGGCGTGTACAAATCCATTTGATATCTTAAATACAGCTCTCACATCCGCATTTCCTTTGTTTACTTGTAACCAAGCTGAAACACATTTAAACACAGTTACAAGCAATTAAAAAAACACAGTTACAACAAATATTTTCACATTCCTCAAGCTAGCATTCAAAAAAAAAAAAAAAAAAAAATATTTTCACATTCTTTTTTGATGAAAAAATTATTTTCAATTTCTTGTTTGAGTAAAAAAATATTATGATCAATTTTATTAAAATGAGTAATACCGGAAAGAGTATAGTGCTTGTTTTTGTGCAGGTAGATCTTCTGAGAGACGCTTTGGTAAGGTAGGGTTCGATTGTGAGAAACCGAGAATCCATTTCCTGATTCTGAGATTTTGTGTATCACATTGCCATAACCAAACGGTAACCAACCATTAAGGCTGGTATTGAACTCTGGGTTGACAATAATTCCTCCTCCGTATTGCGGCTCCAATGGTTGAGCAAGGCACTAGAAAATAAGAAAGAAAGGGAAAAAAGATATAAGGTAATGAGAGGTTTTTTCTTAGATTTCATTTTATGTTCGACTTTTCCTCAAAC
Organism: Juncus inflexus; assembly: GCA_024447665.1. NCBI lineage: Eukaryota > Viridiplantae > Streptophyta > Magnoliopsida > Poales > Juncaceae > Juncus > Juncus inflexus. The sequence continues at coordinate 8,717,347 of JAJHPC010000012.1, read as the reverse complement.
CATCCAGTACGGCATTCGGCACGTCATATGATATACAGTGAATTTTTTTTTCAGTCATTCAGTCATTTTATTTTTTTTAAATTGCAAAAAGAGCATTGTTTATTAAGAGGCCCATGGGCCAATACTTTAAATTCACTGAAAAGAGCCCGTTTAGTCAAACATTGTTCAACTTAGAATTTTTTTATTTTGACCCTTTAGTGAAATGGTCCTAAACTCGGCAAATTTTTTGTTAGGCAAAAATGCACTTCAAAGTAAACATTTTATCCTTAATTCCATCATTTCACATGAATTTTTATATTTAATTAGGCATGTTTGGTTGTTGGAACATGGATTAGTCTTCAAACTTTCTTTGGGGGATGGCCTCTTTACTGTTTAATTGACTAAGACTCCTTTATAAGTTATATTAGTTATTTTTACACACATCAAATGTCAAACATGTTGTTGACCTTTGTTAGTTACTTTGGTTGGATATAACTAATTTGCGGCGTAATCAGGAAAGCCAGCAATTATCTTCCAAATCAAATTTGTTTCTTTGCAATTTTATTTTATTTTATATATTTTATTGTGGAGATATTATAGAGTTCACATTTATTTCTCTTTAATTTTTATAATTCTCATAAAATCTTTTGACTTCTAAATAAAATATTTCGAATAGTCATAAGAATTTTTTTCCCTTTTGAGGCTAACTTGAGGTGGATCTAGCCACACTCAAGGGTTTCCATTAAATTAAAAGTTGAAAAAGTTATTTCAGTTACAAAACAAAGTCATAAGAAATTTTTACCTTGACCATTTTTACTGATTACCTTTAAAGTTCTAAATAAAATATTTGTGAATAAGTTAAAATAAAAGAAATTTTCAGTCAATGGTCAATAGCTGGTTGAGCGTGGCATATGTATCAAAAGGAGGTTGATTTAAGTCTCCAATAGTACTTTTTAATTCAATTAAGTATGCACCATTAGTGTTCTAAAATTAATAAATAAATAAAAAAAGAAATTCTTACCTCGACAGTTGCCGTATAATCGTAGGGCAAAGAATTGACAGAGATCCCTATGTCTGAAAATGAAGAAGCATACAAAAATTAATAAATTAGTAAAGTTGTATCATTTTAAGGAGCATTTTGCTTGAAATGATATTAATGTATCCTTGGGATTGTATTTAGGAATATAAAATAGAATTTTATTCTGACCAATGCATATATTGATAAATCTTGTTTACAGTTCAAAATATCAACAATTCAATATTAATGTTTTATTTTATTCTGTTTTATTTTTATAATTTGAACGGTTAAGGTTTCAGCACATCAATGTGAATGATCATAAAAAGAACCAGCAAATAAATGAATTGAAAATATGCGGTTTGATGGTCATTTTTTTTTTCTTAAAGGGATGATTCCAAATGATTTAATAAGAATGAAATATGAAATAATTATATATTTCAGAAAAAAACTATATATTTTAATTAAAATTGCTAATTTTATATATGATCTTTAATTTATTATAGAAATATTATATTACCAATTCTTAATTAATCATAAAAAAACGCTCACCTCCTAAAACAGCAGCATAGAGTAACAAAAGCACTAATTTCTTCATAAACGGCTTCATCTCTTTCTCCTGAGAAAACTCAACTGATAATTAAAGAAAAAAGAATCACATTCGTTTTGTATGACTAATCACAAGAGAAAACTGACCATGCATGAAAATATAAAAAAATAAAGAAAGAAAGGAACAAAAAAGAATTTGAACATGCAGCGTAAGTTATTCAGGAAATGGTGATGAGCTTCTTATTGAAGAACCCTAGTTTAATTTTCTTGAGAGAGGAAACAAGAATGAAAATGAGAAAGGAAGAATAAAAAAATGTACAAGTAGTAATACTAATATCCAACAGGCCAACAGCACGCCTAGACACCAAACACAGAAGGAGACGAGGAGAGGAGAAAGTTCTAACTATTACACAACAATATGCGCATGCATATAGAGAGACAGAGAGAGGTGCAAGAATTACCTAAGAATGGGAAGAAAGCACGAATGGAGGTGTGGGGTAAGAAGGAATACATGCACGCACATATTTATAGGTGTGGCACAAGGAATTTACATAATTAATAAGATAAAAAATAAAAAAATTAGACATGGTGGTGCATTTTTTTTTCTTTGGTGTGCCGTGAATCACTCACCGTGAATGGCAGCACCCCATTTGGTGGATACGTATACGCTTATCTCTCACACTTGGGATAATTAGGGGAATTACCATTCTAATTACTTATACCCATTAAACTTAAATTTAAAAAGGTGCATGTAGTCTTTGAATTATGGGCTCCAAAAGTAAATACTTGAAAAGTTATTTTTAACAAAGTTTTAGGTGAATTATATTGCATACAAAGATTGAGAATAGCGTTACTATTGCGAAACGAGAAATAAAAAAACGCTTGATAACAATAGGCTATTATATTAAGAGGTAATGTATATCAGTGGCGGAGCTTGAAATTGATTTCGTAAAAATTTTGAGAGGCCAATATATGTAAGGATATATAATAGAAAATTTTCTTTCAGTAAAATACACTAGTATATACTAGTTTGTCAAAATTCTTGGAGAGACCATGGCCCACTCCGGTCTGCATATAGCTCCGCCACTGATGTATATAGAAGAGATCTAACATATTTGAAGTGGCAAATAAATTGAATGCCCTTTCAATAAAAAAAATAAATTGGTTAAATGTCCTAGTTTTTATTCATAATCAAATGTAAATGTAGATTGAAAGCAAAATTAAGCCACACTTATTTTTAAATAATAAATTTGAACTTGAAATTTACATAGTCTACAATAAATAACTTAATTAAATAACAATTACATATATATTATTTAGCTTTATCTTATATAAATTTCATAGTTTTATTGAAAAAAATTATATAATACTTGGTGGGTCGATATATATCCATATCCCCCACAGCTATACATAAAATGGATATGGGAATTGGTATCTTAACCACCTTATCAGGTCGGTTTTGTCAGGTTCAATTTAGAATTAGTGATCAGAACAATACGCTATTAGCAGCAATGCAAAAAATTCCATTTTTCCTCTTCTCTTTTATTTAGACTGTAGAGCTCGTGGCTCATTACAAAATTGGAAAGAGAAGAATAAGAAAATTTAATAAGTCACATTTTTTTTTTTTAATTTTACAACAAAACAAAGCATGTAAATAATCGGAAAAGAGCATATTACAGGTACCTCGTGTCTAAATTCGACGTTCGCTTCACCCCCTCTTTGCCCCAAATTACGTTGGTGCCTACCCCTTATATTTCGTATATTAATTAGATTTTAGGATTAATTGAAAGACTACGGAGATAGAGAAAGGGAAAATTATTGTATATTCTTATTAATAAATTGGATATACAATTACAATACCTAAATGGCTAAATGTCTCTTTATGTAGAGTCTCGAGTAGTTCCCAAATATTAAATAACCTAATCTATATATATATATACAATATGAAAATTACCCGAAACAAAATACAAAAAAATAATAATAATAATAATCATTTCCTTCCATTATCTAGATATTTCTTAAATTCTTATTTCTATGTCATTATGATTTCTTAAATATTATTATTTGAAAGGAAACATATTTTCTTTTGCAAAGAGTAGAAATCTACTAGTTATATATTTTTTCGGTTTTTAGGCAAAAACCAATCATGTCTAGAGCAAAATCAAGGTATCTAATTAAAAATCCACCCTCATGTTTTTCTTCCAAAATAACATTTTAATTTTTAAAAATTATGGTTCGAGAACGTTATATATTATGACTTGAAATTTTGTGATCACTTACATAGAATTTTAAATAACTCTGTATTCATATTAAATATGTAGACTAGTCTGTTTATAAATTCGTGGCTCCCCGTTTTCCACATAAGGAGAAACCGCCATATGTCCACAAATTAAGATCCATTTGAAATTTTCCGGAGCTCCCGATTTTATGCACATGCGAGCACCCATATCTTGCTGACAAGATTAGAAGCTCCAAAAGAACTTCCATGAAATTATTTTTAATATAAGGTATATTGTTAGAAATATAAAAGTATCTTGTATAGAATGTAAGGTATATTGTTGTGATATAAATGTATATTGTCTTTTTTTTTATGGAGACATTTCTTCATTAGTCACATTCTTTATAACAGTATGATGAGAATTGTACATAAGAATCTAAGATATATTATTGAGAATATTAGAGTATAATAATATTTAGAATCTAAGTTATATTTTTGTAAATATAAATGTATAAATAAAAATTAAAATAAAATCATGAAATTTTTGACTGAAAGATATAGGAGTCCATGAGCTAACAATATGAGCCGGTTGAAATTTTGGGCAAAAATATATTGAATCCACTAAAAGCTAATAAAAAATATTCAATGGTATATGCTGGCTCCCAATTTGGGCTTCTATGTTATTGAGAGGCAATTAATAAAATTAGTAAATTGTGATAAGGGGTTACAGCTCCCAATTTGGGCTTCTATGTTATTGAGAGGCAATTAATAAAATTAGTAAATTGTGATAAGGGGTTACAGAAATTAATAAATATGAGGGTTACATAGTCCTTATTTTATGTATGGTTATTTACACGTCTTACGGAATTGAAATTGGGAAATTAATGCTGAACAAATACATTGTGGAAAAACGGAAGTTGTTTTCTTCAACGGTATTACTACATCAAGCTTTAGTTTGGCTTGGACCATGAAAAAGGTAAAATTCGTGCAACTACAAACCCAACAAAAAATTTAATATGTCATTTTTTCTTTTTAATTTGACCAAAATGTATCATATATAATAATAAACAAGGGTCAACCGAAGAAAAATAAAATATAAAAATATACTTTTGACCTAAAATGCCAAATCTCAACCCAATTTCTTAGCATGAATTTGTAAAATGATTTGGCAACTTTGCACTAGAGCCGCGTAAATCTTTTTCTTTATTATTGATGGAAAGTGCCAACTAAATCTTATGATTCTAAGAAAAATGTGCAAACACGATGATACTGTATCACGACGGCACTAATATTATTTTTCTCATTTTATATACTATTTTGTCATTTTATGTACTGTTTTCTCATTTTATATACAGTTCTTCCATTTTTATATATTATTTTTACTTTTTATGTATATATTATTATTAGAAAATAAATTGTATATATTATTATTGCATCCGTCATGAACAGTCGTGCTCTACTAGGTCCCTTCAATTACTGCTATTAGCATACACTATTTTCTATGATTATACGCACTACACAAGTCATTTTTCCTATTTAATATGCAGGGATATTTATTTCCTTAATTCCTTATCAGTATTATAAAAAAGATTATATAGAATCTGCCAGAATCAGAAATGAAACACTTGGTATGGTGTTAATCTTACTTTGCGTGGGAGCAAGCTTATATTGTTCATTGTTTCTTCTTCTTTGAACATGTTGCATATTATAATCAAATGAACCCCATGTTGTGTTATTTAAAACTAAAACACATGGTGGGTCATATTCATGCATCATACAAATGATGGGATTCATCCTTGATTTTAGTTATCTTCAGTTATTGGGCAAACTAACAAGCACTTGGGTGCAAAAGTCAAAATTCCATATGTATTTGATTTACAAAGAGTTGATTGATCACTCCAGTTAGGGTCCCTTGTGTTTGAGTACAGGGCCTGATATGGACTCCATGAGACTGATTTTTATGATTGTACAAATGAATATGATATATAATTTGAAATTGAATGTTATGATCTAAATATTTTTTAAAACCATGATCAAAACCGTATTATAAATATATATATTTCTCGACATGTTTATATGAATTTGTAGGGCAATTTAGATATCAAATGTAAATATATCAAATAACATATATATATGAATTTGTATGAAACAATTTAGATATCAAGTATTGGGCTCAAAAAAAAAAAATCACGTAGGTAAGTTTGGGTTTTGATATGCACAAATGCTCGACATGAGTCTATTTCATTATTAATTTTGGTACATGAAATCATAATTAGCTACTCAAGCTACATATACAATTACAAAAAGATGTTAGAAATTTTATTATTATTCATATTCAATATTGCAAAAGTCGCTAGACACTAGTCAAGTTGTTTTCCACCATCTAGCGCCTAAAGTAATTAGTTGTGAATTGGATGTTATTAAGTCGGAGGTTAAGTGTATTTTAATTTTTAATATTTATATATGTTATATAATATAATTTATATACTATATTATTTATGCTTAAATTAACAAAACAATTAGCATATGATATCAAATAATATCAAAACAGCTTTCAAATCCGTAAAACAAATAATATTCAAAAATAAATAAAATAAATAAATCACACATATTCAAAATCTAAATAACATCCAAATAAATTCTAAAATAAAGTTCCACAAATAACAATACAAGGAGACTTTCAAGGAATCAAGTGGCGCTGGGAGCAGAAGAGAAGATAGGTGACAAGATTATCTAGCTACACAAGTTCATTTATACAAGTATGCCATCTCTGTATTTGTGAGAAAGGAAAAAAGAGAATATATGGGCCAAGATGCAATGGAAGTATTAAAGTTGGATTGGTCGACTTTTAGAACATTTTTCATATTAAGCTTGTCTTAGATTTTGCTTATCATAATTTTATATTATATATTATATTGAAATAAAAACATTATTATTAATAAAAAGATGATTCATTACTAGTTATAAAGGGTTGGAATATAGGAGTGCCTTCTTTTTATATCTCAAGAAGCATTTTAATTTCTTATTTATTTATGGATTTTCGACTATATGAAAAATATTTTAGTGTTATGCAATTTAAAAAAAAATGATTGGGATTCATTTTTTGTGACCTTTATCAGTTCGATTGCATTGGCGTTTTTTTCCTTGAATCTGAACATGTGTACAATCTTATAAACTTGGGAATTGCGGAGACGGGAGTCTCAGTAAAACATGTGATCTTGCTTAATTACTTGTGTTCCTTGATTAAATTAATAACCGCTAAATCTCCATTAATTAATTGCTGTTTCACAAAAGAAAATTCATTGTTGTTTAATTACTTTTTACATGTCTTGTCTCGTTCAGACTTGACTCCATTTCTCCGTCCGAAATTCAGCAGCCCAATTTAACAGTTCTTAATTCTTTACTTTCACAAAAAAAGTTCTTAATCTTTTTCTTTTTTGAACCTAATTTTATTTGACTCGTGAGTTTGAAAAATTATTCAAACATTGGCCGTGACGCAAGGGAACACAAGCCTCCTCTCGAGTTCTGTTTTCTCCTTAATTCAGGAAAATGTAAATTATAAAAATGTTAAATAAGTTCCGTTCATATGGTGCCAAATAAGAAGGACAGTTTCATTACCAAACAAGTATATAGTTAGTCAGATCGAGTTTAAACTAATTTTAGATTAGGCCGAGTACTTGTTGGATTCATTGTAATGTCAGATCAAATTGAATTCGAATGTTATTTAGTAAGGAATCCTGACGGAATGTATATAGATGATATATTAAATCTATTAAATTTTTATTTTGGTGCAGATGAGGAGTAAAAACATATAAATCTTAACGTTATTTGATATTATAATAATATATTAAATCCCTAATTATATATTGTGTTTGCCCAAAATATTGATAGGAGTTCTGACCCCTTTAATCCATTAGTTTGTTTTTTAAAAGGAAAGTGTTTGATTACGATTTTATTAATACTTAAAATTGCCTCATAAAAATATAAAAAAATAGTTTGAAAGACTTTCTAAATATATTTCTAAATGCTGATATCGAATTTGGATAATTTATAGATTTGTGTATGTTATCTTTGCGCAAGTGCCATACTAAGTTTTTCTGTATCATTCCAATTTTTACAGCTATCACCGAGAAGACTACTTTATATTTAATATATAAATTAAGTTTTAAGTTTTTATTGAGACAGGTTGCTAGCATCTGATTTCAGATCGAATTGTTTTTCTGATTGAATTGAATTCGAGCATGGGAGCTCTCATTTGATATATAAATGACTAATATATTCCTTTCTACTTGACTTTGGAGAAGCATATGCATTTCTAAGAGACAAACAAGGCGCATGCTTGAGGGGCTTGGCTCAATCAATCAAATAATTTTACAACTTACAGTTAGTTTTTTTCCATATATTTCTCCCTAAAACATTCCTTCACTCACGTGCACCGAATCAAACAGAAAACTGCATAATTCCCGTTTTCCTTTGTTTTATCGGGTCTCGTTCAGTTCGATCTGTTTTCCAACCCGATATGGACCAATGTATTAGCTTTTAGACTTTATTTATTTTCTTTTATCTTCTTATGAGCCCATTTACAAGATGACAATATCCATTTCAAAACTTCTATCCCATATTTATATTTCGATTTTTTTTTATATATCACTCTACTCAAAAATAATTCAGCAAATACCACTCATTTCAAAATAATGTGATATCTATCATTTCCGCCATTATTAACAAATATTGTTTCAACACTAGTAGTGACGGAACATGTGAATTTTCGATTTTTTTCAAAAATTCTCCATTTGGTTGGCTAAACATGATTAATTAGTATAAAAAAATATTATTCCGCCACAGATAGTAGCGGAGCATGCAAAAAATAAATTTTATTGCGTTTTTTTCCTGAGAAAAAAATTAATTTTTTTCTCACCCGTGTCAGTGGCGGAACATATTTTTTTCCACTAATTAACCTCATTTTTGAAAAATTATAAAATTCACATGTTCCACCACCATCTGTGGCGGAAATGATAGATACCACATTATTTTGAAATGAATGATATTTGCCAATTTATTTTTTAATAGAGCGGTACAAGTAAAAAAGTCTTATATTTCTTATCTTCTTATCATATTATGGGCCCATTTATGAGCTGACGATATTCACTTCTTTCACAAGGTCCAACATTCTTTCTGTTTTCATATTTCCTCCTTTTCTTTTCATTTGTTTTCCATAAACATTATTTCGGCCTTCCTTAAAATCATTTAACTATCCATGTATATGTTCGGGAATTCTATCCATCTTTATGATTATTTCGGCCAACCTTTTCTTAAGAGTACAACTAGACCAATTAAACACATAATTAATTTATTTTAAATATAATTAATTTATTTTAAAGATAAAATTTTAACAAAACATAAAGAAATGAGAAAATAATAATTTATATCGGTTCGGTTTATTCGGTTTTTTCAAATCAAAACCGAACCAAACTGTTTAAACCGAATAATCTCAATTTTCAAACCGAACCGAACCGGATAAATCGAAAAACTGAATCGATTAAACCAAATTCGACCGGTTCGGTTTGGTTCGGTTCCTGAATAAACTGAACCATTTGCCCACCCCACATGATGTACCCCACATGATATCCCATTACCAACACATCATCAGAAACTCATTTCTATTTCTATGGCAACTCATTTTTATTTCCTCTTTTACATTTTGTTCTTAAAGAGTTGTATAATAAGTTGATTGAAACTTTGAGAAGGCCCATGATTATTTTGGGCTTCCTTAAAATCATTAAACAACCCATGTATCAAAACCTTATAAAATTCAATCCCACTACAAAACATTCCATCAGAGAAAAACTCGTTTTTATTTCCATGGCAACAACCTCACACTCGTCTCTTATCCCCTCCATGCACGATATACTCTCCGCCTCCACTTCCCAACGTCTCAAAATCCACCTCTCAACGGTCGGCCCATTCTTCCGCGCCAAGGCTTACCTCTCCGACAACTCCGCCGTTGAGCTCGGGAGGGCAGAGGGCGTAATCAGGCCGTGGATTGGTGGCAAGGTTCTTCACGTAGACTCCATGAGAATGACTCGAGCAACAGTTGAAATGGAGAAGTCCATTTTTGGGCTGGGTTTGTTTTTGGGCGCGGTTGTGATTCGACATGGGTTTGATGAGGGGTGTGTGAGAGCGGAATTGCTTGCGATTAATGATACCCCTGTTTATCATAGTAAGGTAATTTTCGTTGGGTTTTGTATGTATTTGGGTGATTGGTTTTTATTTGCGTACTTTAGTTGTTCTGATTTGTTTGTTATATGTCAGTATTTGTATTGTATTTCTTGTCTAGAGTAGTAACTGATTTATTGTTCAAGATAGAAAATATCCCTATATCTAATATGGTCATATTAATTACACAAATCAATATGTTACTAGATTATACATAGGGGTGTCAATGGGTACCCATAATTTGATAATCCGATCTGAATCCGAACGAATGGATTCGCATGCGGATCTAAATAATGTATCCAATAATAGAATGAATTCGCATTTGGATTTTTGAAAAAGATCCGTTAGTTTATTGGATTTGCATTTGGATCTTGGTAGCTCTGAATCCAAAACCCGATATGAATCCGACAATAAAAATTGGGCAAGAAATCGCATATTTTATGAGATATTAGTAAGAAATTAATTAGGATTAATATTTGGTAAGTTTCCAATCAACAAGATTTTTTTTCACATTGACTAATTAGCAATTGGCAAATTAGCAAGATTTTTTTTGACATTGAATATTTGGTAAGTGACTAATTACTAATTAGCAAGATTTTTTTTATTTATATTTACTCATTTATAACTTTTTGAACTTGATGACAAGATCCAAAATCCGTTCTGAAACCCGTTTAGTTAAAGGATTTGGATTTGCATATGGATCTTCATTTTTTTTAATGGATTTGGATTCACATTTGGATCTTTTGAATTTATATTAGATTCGCATATGGATACTGCGTGGATCCGACCCGAACCCGATCCATTGACACCCCTTATTATACAAATTCTCTAATTGGTCACAAAGTTATCCCTATATCTATGTTCTAGGTCCACCGAATCTCTTCACAAAGTGGTCACCCAAGCTGGACAAATTACCCTTATTTACTCAAAAAGTAAAATCAAAATCCAATGAAATGAAGCCATGTCATCATTCAGTGTTTGATTTGTGATTCAATTTGGGATTCGATAATTTTCGATTAGAAAAACACTCTAAAATGAAATAATCCCAACATACACTTGCAACCTTTTTTTATTTTATTTTCTTAATTTTGTTTCTTTTTCTAAATAAATCAATTAAAAAAATAATAGAATCAAATTCCACAATGATTTGTTTTGATTAATACTATTATAATTGAAATGGTTATCTTCAGCACTTGACCGTAAAAAATATATATCGCTCTAGAAATAAGGTAACCTAATAAATAAATAATGGGTTTTTTCTCAAAAATAAATAAATAAATAATGCGTTATTTTATTGCAATGTCAGCTTGTGAGATTTTACAAAAGAATGGGATTTAGGGTGGTACATGAAGTGGATGGCTCATCGATGAATGACTTGGCTCATATGTTGGTGTGGGGAGGCAGAGGAACAAGAATGGATGCTGATATAGAGGAACTACTCGTTAAATGGAGCAGAAAATTCATAAGCTAGCTCTTTTTGGCATAGAGGTTTTTTTGTTCTGTAATATTTTTGAGGCTTACTTTGTTGTGGTATATTTTTGTATAAAAGATTTATATTTACATGGTGTTATTTATAGGAATTTGTTCTTTTCTTTTTTTATTTATTTCTTTTTTTGAGAAAATTTGGGGAGGTCTTTTTCATCCCCCTTCCAAATGTGAATTCCATTATGAAAAAATATTTACAATTCTTTTTTTATTTAAATATTATAATTTTATTTTACTTTAAAGGGAATATTTAGTGCATTGGTTTATCAACTGAAGTATCTTAACCCCATGCATTTCACTCTTCTTTCTGTAATCATTTCATTTTATAGACATTTTGAAGAACAAACCAATACAATATAGTATTTTGTATTTTTTTTATAAATTTTTTCTTACAACATATCTACCGTGAAACTGACAATTGTGATAAAAACGTAAGTAAAAGCATGACATTATTATCATTACAAAAAACATGACATTATTATTGTTATGTTAAATAGTGGGAAGAAAGAATGATGAACTACCTAAAGTTAGTAGTTGACTTACGGAAGCATAAGCAATTTTCATAACCGTAACAAGTCCACATGCTAGAATTCCAAGAGCAATTTCCAACCTCAAGTTCACCTGCAAATGCACAAGAAAGAACAGTATAATATCCGCACGCATATGCCTAAAGCTCCAATCAAACATTTGATTCAATCTATCTGTTCTTATTCTTGAAATGTGTACATCATGCACAACAATCTTTGCTCCCTTCTATATGGTGCATCCCCTCATACTCTCCATAATGGTCTCTATCTTTATCTCTACACCATGAAAATCGGTGATAAAAATTAGAGAAAATTGATATTAATTTGTGCCACAATAATTGATGTGCCCTTAATTGTTTATATGTCTTTCTATCAGTTTTTTTTATATATTATCGAATGACACCTGTGAAGTATTTGGATGAAATTTTTTTTTGTGCTAAGTGAATGAATTATTTTTAGATTATTGTTATGTATGAATAAATGACTCAAAAAATAAGTTGTTCCATTTTATTTTGTTTTATAGGTTAACTTTAATAAATGACTTCAAAAAATTTTAATATTTGTTCAGCATATTTTTGTAGTTTGGTTGGTTTCTTTGAGAGAAATTAAAAAACCTGAACTTATTCACTTGTATGTTTAGTATAATGAAGCAAAACAACTAGAAAAATATATGAGGATGACACAAATATAAAAATAAACAAAATAATCCCCCCCCTCCCACAAAAAAAATAAAAAATAAAAAATAAACAATAGGAAGTGAAAGTCCGTGAGGAGACAAATTATGGAGGGGGCGAGATGAGATGTCGATTTTGTATTTTTATATGTGAAAGATATTAATTGATTATGTTAGTAATTAGTGTATAATTATATTGAGAAATAGATTACAGAGATTACAATCAATAAACAAAGTAATAAATAGAAGACATCGTTAATAAGAGATACAACTGATATTTGTTAATTTCTCTTAATTAAGTGAAGTTGACTCTTTTGATAGCACCCCTTATTTTTTTTTCCCAAATTCAACATCCCATCCACTAGCCGTGTGTGTGATGATGACATATAAGCGTTTCAGCTCGCTTATCGTGTGAATTTCAGCAACAATTTGTGTTAAGTCACCAAAGATGCATGCAATGAATTCATATATATTTTCACCCAGCACTCGTGTATTTCAACTGCCCAATCATTTTGTATAAATTTTGGTGTAGGAAAATATATACATACTTCATTATTATTGTGCATTCCTTATTGTTCTGCATTCCTTATTGTTCTATTTCATTGCAACATGTTTTCTGAGATTTTAGGTGAAACTGAGAAGTTGCCCATTATGATTAAAAAAAGGTGATTTTTATCTTAAATTGTTTTACTTCAAATTTAATTTTGATTGTTGCACCTCACATAAAATTATATAAGATAAATATCATATAATTTAAGGGCGGAAAAAACACATTCATTGTCACATAGAAAATATAAATATAACTATCTAGTTTTTGTTCTAAACAGAAAATACTAATGTTGATAAACGATGCAGAGCATGTGGGGATATAATAAAAATGCTTGATTGTGAACATAAAGACGCGCCCTGCAACATTAGATTACACTAGGGAAATTCTCGCGCTTCGCTGCGAGTTCTTCAATACAATTGTATTACAAGATTTAAAAATATTATTGATGAGAATATCATTTGAGAAATAAAACCCTTATGACAAATTGCCGGAAAAAGTGGGAGTGTATTTCAATTGCAATCATCTTAAACCCAAATTAGAAGAAAATTAAAATAAATTATCATATATTCAATTGGTTTAACTTAACAAAATACCGAGAATAATCATATTCTGCACTTAACACATCAATCTTCTAATTTTTTTCATGTGCGAAATACAATGATATGTTTATTAATTTAAACCAAATGTAAATAAAATAATATTAATGAAGATCAATAAAAAATAAAAAAAATTATATATCATCTCTTCTGGCTCAGCATAAAGAATGAGAGCTACGGCTTTTGTACACAACACAGAATTATTGAAAGGGAATCATATCCAATCTGGCTATGATCCAGTCCCTTCTCGCTCCTCTTCTCACCTGCTTTCCATCAAATAACACAGTTAAGATTGTGACACATAAATATGATAGGAACTGTAAATATTAAAGTATTTTTATTGCTATAAAGTGACTGAGTGAGAACACATGATTAAAAAGAGTTGAAACTGTCCAAAAAGAAATGCGGCCAACTTTTGAGATACATATTGGAAATGGTTATAGAAATCAAGAGGAAAAATAAAGTTATCAGTATCTTTTTCCAGAAGTAGGTTTATACAATAGTAAGCTATAATAGAAGTATATAATTCACCGTACAAAGATCAAGATAAGGCTTAATTCGTATCATTATATGAAAAACAAATTATAATTAAAAGAAAACGTAAGCACTAAAAAATAAAAATAAAACAAATAAAGAATTTGCTAACATAAAGTGTATAGGATCAAGGCAAATAAAGTTATTTCATACTTCAAATAAAAGAAAAGGTAAGCACTAAAAAATAAAAATAAAAACAAATAAAGAATTTGCTAACATAAAGTGTATAGGATCAAGGCAAATAAAGTTATTTCATACTTCAAATAAAACGAATAGCTTGTTTGATAAAAAAAAAAGATTTGGAGATATGAACAAAAAATTTCACAATCAATTGAATTAACACACATTTGTAAGTATTTTGAAATTAGAACGTTAACAATGAAATATTTCTAAAATAAATATAAAAGTTAAAAGATAATATTAGAATGAGAAATTAAAGAAAGATATTACAGGGTACTTTGTCCTAAATGGTACATTTGCCATTTTGTTTGCAACTCTTGGCGTCATCTATGATAGTCATAATTGATATATAAAAAAAAATCAGAAGAGTTACTTAATCAAACTATTAAAATATAAAGAAAAAATTCAAAATTTTTTAATAAATCACACCAGTCAAAATGCGGTGCACTAATAACAATCATTTTATCAAATCACCTTAGTAAAATGATTAACAAGGGCATTGAAGAAGTATAATTTAAAATGATTTAACAAAATCCTATACCAAGCATCGCTAACATATTTAAAATCCACCTAAATAAATTGAAAAATCATCCTTAAAACATAGAGTTCAAAGAAAAATATAGCAAATAGAGAAAATAATATGATAATTGCAAACAGACCCTCCTAAAAAAATATCAGGACAATTGGATGAATGAGTAATTGAATTAAAAGTTGTTCTGTCTTGAAAGTATGGATGGTAAATTTTTTTTAAAATAGAGTAATATATTTGTAAGTAACTTATACAATAGAAATGAATTATAACATTTTCATGAACCAGTCTGATGAAGATGGTGTTATACGCCCTACACTAAAAAAAAGAGTAATAAAAAATCAGATAATTAAATAATGAAAACCCTAACTATGAGATTAATCCGAAAACGTATTATTATCTACAAAATCAGATAATTTGTTTCATTATGATCTCAACATTTTCAACTCCAGCCAATTAAAAAAAAGTCACGGTGTTTTGAAAGAATACGATTGGATTGATTAACATGTTACAAGAAATAAATCAACAAATTTGGATTGAAGAGAGAAAGAACAGACGGGTATTCTGTAAACACAAATCACAAATTAATGGTTTTAAATTGTTTTGCTTTTTGGGTTGGAACTATGAAATCACTGTGCCTCTCTTTTTCCGTTACTCGGCAAGAGTGCACATCAGTTTTCCTCTGTTTTCTCTTTCTCAGCGATGACGTACAATACTTTCCTCCATTGAAGAAGACCAGATCTGCATTAAAAAAAGTGGTGATATTTTGAGATTTTGCAAGTGTAGTTGAATAAATCAAAGAATGCAAGGATAATAATCTTGACATATTTTTTTATTTTACAAAGAACATTTGATACTTGCCATTTCTGAAGGGTGCAAGCATTTGCTAATTAAATTTTTCGGAATGGTATATATCAAAAATCCGCCAATTTACTTGGATGTGGATCAAGTCAATCTGCTCTTGACCTGCGAGTAATTTCAAGCCTTGAATCATCAAATTTTATTTCTTTGAGAAAAGGGTTGAGGCACATGAGCTTAATAATCGAGAGATCAAATCGAGATAATTTTTTTGTGTATGGAGATCGGAGAAATAGGGATGAAATCCATTACAATTAAAAGAAAGGATGAAAGATGCAGCAAAAGAGGGGTTGAATGGCGGCAAAAAGGACGGATTTTCAGAGGCCGATAACTCGATTCCATGATTGAAGAAAGGTTTAAGCTCTAACGCTAGTGCAAAGAACTGCTTTGAGATGGCGGGAGCAACTATGTTTGTTGAACCTTCAAGTTCTACACAAAGAGGAAAAGATGTTCGTTAAAATGCCAAAGAGAAATTTGAAATCCAAATTTGTAGAAGCAGCAGTTAAAATTCAACCAATTAAGTCACACAAATAAAAATAGCTTTAAGATCTCTACACACTTCAAATTAAAGAGGAAGAGCAGAGAAGTAATCAAGGAGCTTAAATGCACAGAAGTCAAGGACTATATTGCGTTTCTACTGATGCTTCGTTTGGACGGAGAATAAGAGAGGTATAATTTAATCTAGACGTAAGGACTTATGCCTTCTTATTCCTCAATTTTAGAAAGATGTTTGGTAAGATGATAAGAATAAGAAAGATGATAGTGTTGAATTTAAAATGGAAATAATTTGTAATTATCAAAATGCCCTTATATCGTAACATGATAAGTAAATGAAAGACTTCATTATTAATTATATTATATATTATGTAACATTTATATATTTGTATATAATCATGTCATTCATTTATATTTTAAATTATTAGTGTCTAGTATATAATTAATATTTATATTAAATTAATGAATTGTAGAGTTATTTTAAATGATATACTAAATCTATAATTAACAAGAATCGTTAATTAATAATTTAATATGTTATTCAATTAATAATTTATTATTTTATTTATAATTATATAAGAATAATATAATAATTAAATAATATGATAAATTTAATTCAACCATATTGTATTAAATTATATTAAACTAAAATTAGAATTAAATATATTTAATTAAATTAAAATTAGATATACTTAATTAATGATATTACTTCATATTAATTTTATTTTTTAATTTATATATAAATATTATTAATAATAAAATTGTTATATATTAATTATTAATAATATATTATTAATACTATTTATGATTTATTTTATAAATTATAAATTTATTGTATTTATTTACTTAGATTATAATTAATTATATAATAATTAATATTAATTAATTATTTAAATCAAATATTATTTTAATAATAATAATAATAATAATCATAATAATAATAATAATAATAATAATAAATAAGGGTATTGATGTCGACGTGGCCCCCCCAGTTTTTCCAAACGGAACTCACTCTATATGGGGGGGTTAATCATTACATTTGACATGTGAGTGATCAACGGATACCTAGAAATTAAAAAGAAGGCAGTTCTACTTGAGTTAACTATGTCCAGAAAAGGTAAATTGTTACTTCTCCAACAAACGATCACATCAAAAGTCATTCTTACTAATGTATAAAACTTATAATTTTTGTGATTTTTGACACGTGGCAAGATTTTTGATATGGATTCTTCAATTTGTACCCATAATATACATTCATTTCATAAGAATTCCCAATTTAAACCCAATAATTATTTCTATATATTTAAGAATTTTTTTAATTTATTAAGTTATTTTTAAGGAGTAATTATATACAGTAAATATTATCAATTAATATTTGATATTATGATATTTTATTAGTAATAGTTAATAATATCACATATTACGATATTAGATAAATTATAATAAAATAATATTAGTCCCACTCTAAAAAATGATCTTTTTCATAAACCCCTCAAATATTTTCATTACATATTTCTATTTTAATCCCTATAAAAAATATTTTAAATTCTTTCAATATTTAAAAATTGTCTTATATGTTTTCATGGTGTAGAGATAAATAAAAGTTACCTGATAATGATTAAAAAAAAGAAGCGAATACTGAAGTTGCTCAGAAAACTGTAAAGATGCGATATTTATCGAGCTGGCCAAAAGGGCGGCAGAAGAGATGTGGAGAGAGAATTATGAGGATGTCAGGAAATCAGGGGCTCTTGAAAGGAATAAAAGGCAGAGAAAACAATGAATTGTTCATGGTGAAGAGTGTGTACAATAAAAAAATTTAATTTATACCTGTAATTTTTAGAGTATTATTATGGTTGTTTTGTTTTAGAGTATTATTATTTTGTTTTATAACTAATAAAAGCGTCTTGTTAGATGATGTAGGGAGGCACTTTATTACAAATTACAGAAAATAATAATTTTATTTTAAGCATTAATTATGTTTCAACTTTAGTTTCGGTACCTTGTTTTCTTTAAACTGTTATAGGCCCATTAATTTTTATTATTCTCACACCGGGCCTGCATGCCTCAGTCAACGTAGTTACGAAATAAAATATAATCAAGTTGAGCCCAATATTATCAGAAGTCAATTTTCTCTGGCTTATGTAACAATTTTACAAATTGATAGAATACTAGTAGTAGCCTCGCGCATTGCTGCGGCCTGCGGGTATAGAAATTATTGCTTACAATTATTATTATTATTATTATTATATTTATCTATTTAAAATAAAATTAGAAAAAGATTAAACAATCTTTATTTAAAGAATATAAAAAATATTTCCAACTTTGGTTCTTTTATTTCTTGCTTCATTTGATCTTTCAAATTTTGAATTTAATAGTGGTGGTTTTGGAAGGGTAAATTTTGATATTTTAAGTTTTCGGATGGGCACATATGAAATTCTGCCATTATCGCTACGAGGCATTATTCGGATAGCCATATATTTTTCGATACTAAAATCCCATGGAGGACATAATATATAAGCACAGCAATAACCAAATTTATTTGATTTTACTGGTAAGTGAACTAGCCGTACACTAACAAATTTATTTTCTTACACTTGAATGACCCCATTTATGCTCTCATTATGCTCCTAAGGTGGTAATTGGAATTTTTATATGGTAATTAGGAAATTTTGATATATCATAATTTGGTTATATTAGATCACTTTTGAAACGAAAAATTTCAGGAAAACAAAAAAAAATTCAAAAATCTCAATTACCACCTTGAGTGCACAAAATGGGGGCAAACCGGCAAAAAGTAGATTTTTCCATTTTTCTTTTCCTTCCCTTGCAGGATAAAAGTTCGGAAAGTTTCTTAGCGTTAGTCAGGGTCTCTCATTCAAACAAAATAAAATTGATTTAGCTACGTCTGAAAAATCAAGGTGGAAAATGGCTATCAAATAAAATAATTACAAGCATAATTTTCAACTCTCCTAGAAAAGAACAAATCAAATATTAAATGATCATATACAAGCAACGAAGTTAGAGAAGGACAGCCTGTTTTCTTTTGTCTTATTTTCTTCCATAATTATATTAAAAAGTGTTTTTAAAACTTTGGAATTAATGAATGAATGTTCTTAATATTTGTATAATTAGTAGCTTTCGTACTAAAAATTAGCTATCCTCCAGGAAAGAATAGTATGAATCAACTGAACAAATAGTTTTAAAGAAGCAGTTTTATTTTGTAATTTCCTCCCACTTGCCACGAAATTTCGTTGACATTGAAAGGTTAACATCTTGTTATTTCAGGCCTCATGGATATAAAGTTATCCGGCATGTTAAACAAGCACCCAGCTTTGTTATTGAGATACCACTTGATTTCAACAAAAGAAAGGCGAGGTCTTACGGTAATCTCTCCATCTTAGAGTTTGTGCTAGTTTTATTTTATTCCTAGACAAATTCATTCAATCATTATGGTTGTTTTCCAACAAATTCATTCAATTATTATGCAGAAATTTGAATTTTTTTTTGCAAGGCTCTAGATATGGCGTCCAACATGAGAGTTCGTTCTTGTGGCAATTGTCCAAACTAATTTCCTTTTTTTGTATCTCTTCTGTTTAATTGTACTTTTTTAGGCTATGATTGTGTGTTCATGAGTGTTATATAGTTTCCTTTATTTTTAAAAATAAATATTACCAAGTATTGCTAATTATTGTGTGATACAACAATATCCAAGTACAATGAACCTAATTGCTAAATAATTATATATAGGTGCCGAAGATAACTTTCCGAGATGGTACATTACGGCAGCATAAACAACCCACTTCATCATAATCACCCCCTCGCTCTGAAAAAAGATCTAAGTCTTTTCACGTGTGATGGATGCCTGGAGATAGGATTAGGTGATGCATACACTTGCAAGAATGACACATGTGACTTTCAGCTTCACAAGCAATGTGTTAAGGATTTTAACAAACAAATCGGTTCGATAAACTTCAACTGTACTCTTATTCTCCTCAAAGAACCCAAAAAAATGGTAATCTGCAGTATATGCGGAGATGCTATCAACGGATACATATATTCTTGTAAAGATAATGGTTGCCAGATAAATCTTCATCCGGTATGTGCTGAACTTCCTAGATATATTTGGATTGATGATACTCAGTACGAGATCGAAAAGAAGATGAAGCATAAGTGCACCCGGTGCAATCACACAAAAATCCCTCAACTAAAGGACATTTGGGCATATCACTCATCCAAGGCTAAACAACATTATCACGTATGGTGCATGAAGAAATTGGTGGTGGAGAAATGGGAGGAAGCAACTAGCTCTTGTATGACACAAGTTCTAAGTTTAAAGTATGCAGAGACTTCAACTAGCACTAGCACAGGCAGAGTTGCACAAAGAGAATCCAAGATGGTGGTGTTTGGAAAATCTCTCGGTGCTTTGACCTCGGTTGCATGTGCAGTTCTTGGTGTCTCAGACCCAACTGCACCAGTTAGGAAATTACTCATTAAAGAAAACTAAAATTGCAGTGAAACTGTGCTAGGCCCGTCTTGAGCAATTAAGAGCTTCTGTTGGAATATTATTTGTTGTGTCCATATTCATATCTGCATCCTCTCTCAGACTCGCACAACACTGAAAATGTGTCTTTTTTATTTGTTCATGTGGTCCTTTTGTTGTTGGTGCATTTGGAAATGATGTTACGTGGAGCTAAAATGGTGGAAAACAAAAAAAAAAGTAAACAAGGGAAAAAAAAAACTTTGCATGCCTTTCTTTTTTATTTTTATTTTTGTACAGGCCTATGTGATCAATCGTTGAAACATTTGGTGTATTGGTGGTGTTGATTGTTTTGTTGTTAATCGCTGAAACATTTGGTGGTGTTCTGCCTGGTTGATAGTTTTGTTTGCTTGCTCAACTTTGTAGTGTTAATGCTGTTAGTTAGACTTTGTATGTTCGATGATGGATGTGTTTCAGTGTTGCTCAACAAAAATATGAAGTGTTGAAAAATATTACAACCGTACACACATTTGCAAACTACACCTAATAGTTTCTAGTTGAAAATTTTGACCAAATGGCCTAGTTAACTCACATTATTGTTTTCATGGCAGCCTCAAATGAATAGTTTTCACCCTTTTTCTAAGTTAAAGCATAATCTAAAGTCTCCAGCCCGTTGGCCGAATCAGCATATAAAAAAATGCACAAAGAATACTCCCAAAAAACAAATATATAAAAAAAAGAAAACTCTGTGACTTATCAATTTGTAGTTCCTCCTGCAGCACTGAAACCATCACAACTCATCAAACTCAAAACAAACCAAACAAACAAACGGTATTCTACCAGCGAGGCCCAAATCACCTCAATTTTACGAAAACGCAATAGTTTTGCATCACAATTATTACCACCAAAAAAACAAATCTCCCCCTCAAATTAGGGTTTGAGAGCAAGAGCGTGCCCGAACTCTTGGGTTTCACTTCCTGCTGCAGAAGCGTGGGTATTTTTCTAGAGTTATTGAGCCAATATCATCAAATAAAAAACATGCACAAAGAATACTTCAGAAAAAAAATGCCACAAGGGAAACTTTCTGTAACTTAAATCAATTTGCAGTTGCTCCTGCAACACCGAAAATATCACAACTAATCAAACTCGAAACAAAGAAAGCAAACGGTATATCTACGAGAGGCCCAAATCACGCCTCAATCACCGAAAAAGCAAAATTAAACCACCCACCTAAACAACTCCGCCCACAAACGGGCATCATCATACCAACCTCAAAAATATAGTTTCCATCACAATTATTACCACCAAAAAGACAAATCTCCAAAAAGGCATAAAACTTAAAACTCTCTCAACCCTCAAATTAGGGTTTGAGAGCGAGAGCGAGCCCGAACTTGGGCGCCCGATCCAGCGCCTTGGTGTCAAACTCGCCGGAAACCGTCAGGAAACTCTTCGGCTTCACTTCGTGCTGCAGAAGCGTCGCCAACTTTCCACTATTGTTCAAACGGGCCTTGAATGTGGTCTGAGCGTCGACCAAACACGCGGCGCCGACCGTTAAAGAATTTTCATTTGTGGATAAACGGCGGGTGATTTCGGCGACGGCGGAGGCGCGTTGGTTCTCGCCCAGGTGGCGGAGGTACGAGGCTTTTAGGGTGTCGCCTTTGTCCGCCCTAGATTGAGAAAAGGGTAATGATATTGTTAGTATTGGTGTTGATGGAATTAGGGTTTAGGGTTTTGGTGGACCGCATTTGTCGGCATTGATGAATTTTTGATGTGTTGGTGATAGAGAAAGTTGTATGTAGAGTAGAAATGAGATGTGTGTTTAGTATACATGTATAAACCCTAAACCCTAAACGCCTCATTATCAACCTTAACAAATAAAATTAAAATTTTGATGTTTTAGTAAGAGAAGAGTTACGATATGAACGTATAACATATGTAAAAAGCTTTTCACGTCTCCAAACTTAGCCCTAACAAGATATCTATATGGTTGTATTACTTGCAAACATACCCCTTTCAAAAAATTCAAATTATTTAAAATTAGCTCTTCCGAAACTGCATAAATGATAAATGTCGTCAATTTGATATTTCTGAGTTTATTTGTAAGGTTATATCTGATATTTGCATCTTTTCAAATAAATAAATAAATAAATAATAAATAAGAATAGTAACAACAACAAAACAACAACAATAATAACAATAATAATATAATAATGAAACAACTTACAGGATGACCGAGGCGGTATAATCACTCTTGGTCACCGCAAATCCAGCAGTGTACTTTGTGAAAGCGCCCGCGTTGGTATCGTACCCGGCCTCGGCGCCGAACGCGAGGCCCTGCGCCCCGACTGTGCCTGAAATATCCACTTGCGGGTTGGATTTCAGACCCACGGCGGTTGACAAGGAGGCGTGGTGGTGGAAGTACTGCACCTCCAACTGAAGAAAAAATGATAGAAAAGGTTATATTATCATTATTTGTTTGTTTATAGATATATATATAAGAATGATTAAAATACTCTTGAGAGCATTTGGGTTTTCATACTCTCGACTTATCATCCATTGGAAAGTATGAGTGATTTTATACTTTGGACTTCTCGTTCATTAGATATGCATCGTGATTTGTGCAATACAACTTTCTCTCTTTGACACGAATCACGATGCAAATCCAATGGATGGAAGAGTCTAAAGTACAAAACCACTCATACTTTCCATAGTAGTATATATATAGAGAGAGAGAGACAAAGATTGTTTGAATATCATTGTTGTTAGATTTATTCAGTTTGCATGGTGGTGAAAGTACTGCACTTCCAACTGCAGTAAATGATAGGCAAATTGTCAGATTTTGCATGAAAAAGGTTATAGAAGGTTTAAGAAATGGAAGATTTGACTTCTGGAGAAGTGAAATTTGTCAGATTTGCCCTTTGGGGGGTCAAATTGTCTGATTTACCCTTTATATCTAGAAATTATTATTATTATTATTATTTTTATTATTATTATTATTATTATTATTATTATTATATTGTTTTACGATTATTTTATTATTATTAAAATTATTATTATTATTATAATATTTATTCAGTTTGCAAATTTTAAAGCAAGGATGTATTTGGATGAATTCAGTGTTTTTCAGATGGTGAATTTGATTTTCTCTCTGTTTGTTTGTTTGAGTTCGGGAAGGGTAAATTTGATATTTTAAGTTTTTGGAAGGGTATATATGAAATTCTGATCCGACTGCGGTTGAGAGAGAAGCGTGGTGGTGGAAATACTGTAACTATAACTGCAGTAAATGAAATGATGGGGAATTTGGCAGTTGTGAAAAGTGTTCTAAAAAGTTCAAATTTGTCTTGTGGAGAAGTTGAATTTGTCGGATTTGCCCTTTGGAGAAGTCAAATTGTCGGATTTATGCTCTGTTAGTTGAAATGCGTTTGTATGAATTGGGTGATTTTGAGTTTTAGGATGCTGGATTTTGTCATTATTATTAAATTTATCCAGTTTGAACATTTTAAAGGACAGATGTGATTGGATGAATTGGGAGTTTTTGAGTTTTATGACGGTGAATTTGATTTTTGTTTGTTTGTTGTGAGTTTTGGGAGCAGAATTTAGAAGTTGCGGTTTTAGAATGGTAAATTTGATATTTTAGGTTTTCAGGAGGTAATATATGAAATTCTGTCATTTTGATGCTTAAATGAACTATTAAGAGTAAATTTGAGAACAAAACTTGGATTAAATTAAGAACAGCTTAAGCTCAATTCGGACTTAACTTCATAATCGGGTCAATTGAGCTTTCAATCCACTACAATTATTAATTGAGGTTTAATTGAAGTATTTTTTCTCAATTTCATCTGAAATTGCGATACTGGACACACTAATTCATTAGTAAAGCAAAGAAACAAATAATACTTATTAAAAAATTTGGATACCTTTCCACTGTCCATATCAGGAAACTTCAAAGAAGCAACAGCCTTTGTTGAAGGCAAAATCTCATTGAAAATCAAAGTGGTTGCGATCTAAATTTTGAAAAATAAATAAATAAAAGGATTAGAAACTATCTCAATTAGTTCTTAGGTTTGTTAAAAAGAGATATAAAATTAAATAAAACCTTTGATTCTGTATCGATTTTGACATTCACAAGGGTATTTTTGTACTTGTACTGCGAGCCAACATCAAGAGTGTATAAACCCCCTTTCTTTACAGCAGTTGAAGTTAAACCCTGCATAATAAATTTAAAAATTAATATTACTCATTATTAAAATCTGGAAATAATAAAAAGAGTTCTAACTCTAATTTCACGTTTTTAAGTAAAAATCTATTATGATTAAAATGCTGATCTAATAAGTTTAAAATTTTTAAAATGAGAAAATAATCTAGTTAGGGCTCTAATAAAGACATGTTAGTATGTATACCCTATTTAAAATAAAAAATTATTTGAAAGACCATATTTAGCATCAATTGAGGAGAAATTTGGGACTAAATTTGGCACTAGTTGAAAATTGAAATATTCAAAATTCCTTTTGAAATGTTCTCATGAAGTTTATTCTAAATGCATCAATTTAGTGTCTTCAATTGGGACAAAATGTCAAAAATGCCATCAAAAGGACCAAACAAATTTTTAATACAGACTCAATAGGATCACATGCTCAAAAAATGAACTAAATTACAAAGAAAAAGCAGTTTATGTACTAAATCACTCCTCAAAATGGCAGATTAAGTATGAAATAAGATGCATTTTAAGAGTCCAATGGCCACATCAGATTTAACTATCAGATCTGTTTGCATGATTTCTTAGCTTAATGTCAGATTAATGCTCTAAAATAACTTAAAATAACCTCCAAAACAGAAAGAGGGATGAACACTAAATTAACAAAATGTCAGATTAATCCTAAATTAATAACCTCTAAAATAACTTGCTTAAACTATATATAAGAAAGAAAGAGGAACGAACACAAAATGTCAGATTAACTAAGCATAAAATAATGTCTGATTAACTATATACCATTTCTAAAAACCAGTCATCAGTATAGACATAAATAATTTCATTTCTGAAATATAGAAAATACTAAACTTACGAAAAATACAAGATCTATGGCTGACCATCAAAAATAAAAATAAAAATAAAAACATAATAGATTGAACTTAAGTAAAATACAAGATCTAGGGCTTACCACTCCAGATGCGCTGAAGGTTGAGATGCTAAATTTCTGGTCATAGGTATAGTCCTTATTAAGCAGATCTGAACCAAACCAATCAAAAACACAATTAACCTAACAAATAATCAACAAATCATTCACAAACTAATATAAAAAGTTTGGGATCTTAATAATATACCTTTGGCTTTTTTGCCAATATCGGAAAATAAGCCTGGGCCGTTCATCGTTCTAGAAAGAAGAGAGAAAGAAAAGAAGAGAGAAATAATTTCGAATCGTTTTGTATTTTGTTTCGTTTTTTTATTTTCTGGCCTCTTTTTTCGAAAGTTGTTATTTATTTGTTATCGCGAAGAAAGAAATGGACAGCTCAGAATTTTCCAATGGACTGGGTCTGAATCGTCTCCAGTTCTTATTAATGGATGTTTCCATTTTTTGTTTTTGTTTTGTTCAAACCTGTCCAAAAAGAACTGCTAAGAGCCAATTTGAAAGTCTTCTCTCACGTTTATTGTTATTTTTTATTTCATTTAACTATAATCAGGGAATATTTTAATCAGTTATTTGAGATCAAAATTTATACGATTAGAAAATAATATTAGATCATTGGGTCTTTTCATAAAAGAAAAGTACATGTTTTGAAAAGTAATGCATCCTCAAAGCAAACTTTATTGTCTTGCCTCTAATAATTGAAAATATTTCTTTTGTTCTTTTGGCTCTGTGAACAAGTTTATACAAGTATCTTGGCTTATTTTAATCGAGTTATTTCATGTAAGACCTAATAAGCAGTTACCATTTAATTTCTAACCTTATTTGCTCTATCATGTAATACTACTTAGTAATTACAATTCTCTACTCCACAATTTTTCTACCAGAAATTAACCATTTAGAAACATAGATTTAAATTCAATACAAGAGTCCAAAAGCCATATAAAAAGTAACAAACAGCAAGCTACTAATAATCCCCTATTATACCCAAAAGTTCACCACCCAATTCTCATATCTCATATCTCATATCTCAATTAGCAAACTTAACCCATTTACAATTTGCAAAGACCGCACCATCAAACAAAAAGGTAAAATTACCAAATCGCCCCCGCTCAATTTACTCTCAAATCTTCAATATCAGTTAACAAACTCGCTCCACCAACCGATCTTTGCTCAGATAAATTCACCACTAATTGGCCACACGCTCCACTTATATCCTGCCCCATTTGCTGCCTGATAGTCGTTCTTATGTTGTAAATCCCTCTCAAAATCTTTTGGAATTTCTTCACGTTTTGATCCGAGCTTGTTTGGTAGTTGCTTGACGTTCCAATCGGGTTGAATGGTATAAGATTCACAACCTGTAAAAGAAGGAAGAGTATTAAGTTAATTATATAATATCATTTTGCAGAAAATTATGAGATTATTTGAAGAAAAATAAAGAAATAATTAATAAACTTACTGATTTGAGAGGTTCTAGAACTTTGCCTAATTGATGTGCGTGTTGCTCTTGGTCATTTATTCCGTCGAGCATGATGTACTCAACAAACACAGTTTGATTACTGTCATGTGAAAAAAAATTAAAAACAAATCTCATTGCTTAGTTAAATATTTCTATGCATTTTTCCAAATTAAAATATAGGAAAATTTGTAACAAAAAAGGCCCTGCACTGTGCCAAAATTACAAAAAAAAAACTATATTATTAGACATTGCAAATGCATTAATGCCAAAATTGCAAAAAAAGAAAAAAAAAAGTTGATTTAATTGATCTTGAATATAGATTGATAGATCTTTCTGTATTATCAATTAAACTAACAATAACATTTTATTTTGCAATTTTGGCAATAATGCAGGGACTTTTTTGCAATTTCCAATAATATAGGGGCTACTGCAAATTTTTTATAATGCAGGGTCTTTTTTGCATAATTCCCTAAAATATCTTAACCATCAATTTATCCAAAGCATTACAATACAAAAAAAGGTATACTATATTATATTACTACCTGCGATTTTGATAAGCAATAAGAGCATCCATAAGTTTTGAAAGATTTTGGCAATAATGCAGGGTTTTTTTCATTGCAATTTCCAATAATATAGTCTTTTTTGCAGAAAAACTTCATAATGTAAGGGCTTTTTTGCAAATTTCCCTAAAATATGTTAATCATCATTTTATATATTATATTGCCTTTTATTTTGATACTCCATGAGTTCCGTAATAGGAAACGCTTTTGCAGCTGGCATTATTTGACAATTGCAAAAAGCCCCTAAATATTGCCAAAATTGCAACAGAGTACAATTTCGAATAACACAGGGCTTTTTCTTTTGCAAATTGCCCTAAAACATATTACCCATCATTTCATCCAAAACTATTATGTTATATTATCACCTTTTATTTTTGGTAGGCAAGAAGAGCATCCATGAGTTCCGTAATAGGAAACGCTTTTGCATTATTTGACAATTGCCAAAAGCCCCCCTAAATATTGCCAAAGTTGCAACAGAGTTGTTTTTTTTTTTTTTTTGCAGGTTTTTCCTTGCAATTTCGAATAACACGGGGCTTTTTTCTTTCGCAAACTTCCCTAAAACATATTGCCCATCATTCCATCCAAAACTATTATGTTATATTATCACCTTTTATTTTGGTAGGCAAGAAGAGCGTCCATGAGTTTGGTAATAGGAAACGCTCTGGCGGCCGGCATGATTTGACACCTCACTTCCTGATCGGGCGCGTGTAACGAAACCGCCAGATTCACGTTCGGAAAATCGTCATTAAACTTATTTATCCCAGGTATTATCCCAACCTAGATAAAACGATAAAAATAGAAATGGTGGGTAGATGTCAAATTACATGCCGTAAAGTTAAATAGAATATAGAGGGGAATTTGCAACAAGGCCCCTGCATTATGCCAAAATTGCTACAATTAAGTACTGGAAATTGGAAAAAAGCCCCTGCTGGTGAAAATGTAAAAAAGACCCTACCATCAGTTTGAACTTAACATCGTAAGTCTTTATTCATTAATTTTAATTACTTAAGAACAGTGTTTCTCTTAAGTAACATCTACCCTCTTTTGGCAAAATTGCAAGAAACCCTTACATTTTTGCAATTTTAGCATTAATGCATTTTTTTTGCAATTTCCAATAATGCAGGGGCTTTTTTGTAATTTAGGCATAACTCTGGGGTTTTTTTGCAAATTTCAATAAAAATAAATTGGATTGAAATTGTTTATTTTGCGTACAGTGGATACAGTGATTCTCTTAGGAGATAATTGGAAAGCAGGTCCAGTCATCGTCTGAACGGCTTCTACTAACGCATTGTAGTTATTCAACGGCTCCCCCATTCCCTTCATAAATCAAATCAATTCAATTCATCAAAATTTATTAATTTAACCAATTTCATGAAGATAAAAGTCTGAATTTGGCCCCTCAGTTACTGATATAGCTAATTTTGGCCGTGAACTTTTAGTGGTCCATTTTTTACCCCATTTTAACCCTTCCAGTGCTTATGTGTCAATTAGTTTTGACATGTAAGCAATGACATGGCAACTTTTACGACACATAAGCGCGATACAAACATCTTATTTCTGCAAGTTTAGGGACCAAAATTGAGCTATTTTAATAGTTTAGGGGCCAAATTCAGACTTTTTCTCTATTATGAAAGATTAGGTTAATGAGAGAAAAATTACCATGAAGACTATATTTCGGATTTTGGAGAAGCGGCTTGCGTGCACAAGCTGCTCAACAATTTCGCCAGATGATAAATTGGTCTTGAAACCCATTGTGCCTGTAGCGCAGAATCTACAGCCCATCTTACATCCAACCTTAAATAATAATAATAATAATAATAATAATAATAATAATAATAATAATAATAATAATAATAATAATAATAATAATAATAATAATAATAATAATAATAATAATAATAATAATAATAATAATAATAATAATAATAATAATAATAATAATAATAATAATAATAATAATAATAATAATAATAATAATAATAATAATAATAATAATAATAATAATAATAATAATAATAATAATAATAATAATAATAATAATAATAATAATAATAATAATAATAATAATAATAATAATAATAATAATAATAATAATAATAATAATAATAATAATAATAATAATAATAATAATAATAATAATAATAATAATAATAATAATAATAATAATAATAATAATAATAATAATAATAATAATAATAATAATAATAATAATAATAATAATAATAATAATAATAATAATAATAATAATAATAATAATAATAATAATAATAATAATAATAATAATAATAAAACAGTATTTCCGTTTTTTTATTTATTTAGAAATAAAATAATAAAACTACATTTCAGACAAAAAAGGGAAATTTACAAAAAAAAGCCCCTGAAAATTTGAAAAATACAAAAAAGACCCTGCATTATTGCTGACATTGCAGAAAACTCCCTACAGTTAGTTATAATTTAACACAATTAGTTTTATGTTTCAATTATTTTTAAAAGAGTCTAATTAAATTTGGAGACATTTTTGTTTCAAACAAAATCACTGAAATTAATTCACAAGTTATGATTTTACTGAAGTAACTAAAATTAAACTTTAAGAACATTAATTAAATTTTAAAACATGATTTTAACAATATTGTACTCTAACTAACAGTAGAGAGCTTTTTGCAATTTTGCCAATAATGCAGGGTTTTTTTTGCAGTTTTCAATAATTCAAGGGATTTTGCAAAAATATAAAAATGTTTGTACCTGTGATGAAACACAGAGAGTAGATCTCAAACCACCTGGTCTTTGTTTCCCATCATACTTTCCTAATGTTGTATCATATCTCATTATTACTGCTTCCACTGAATTGCCATTCTGTTTGTGTAAAATTACAAATACGACCCTGTCAGTTCTTACATTTTAAACAATAAGACCTAATAAAAAATTGTAAAATTAGGTTCACAATTCACATTTATTTGAGTATGACGCGTAATATGCATGTAAAATTGTTTGAACTTATCAGAACAATTCAAAATTGCATTAATATCCATACTAATTGGGTTAAATTAAGCTTTAAAGAATACTGATTTTTCAGTTTGATGCATAAGTTAATAGCTTAAATAAAGAAAAAAAAAATTAAGTTCCAATGGACATTTACTTGAGATTTGAAACTGGGTTTCTTAATTAATACGTATTCAAGATTAACTAAATCAACTTAAATCTGAGCTAATACACATGTCAAAATCCACAAAACCAAACATTAATTCACTAAAAAACACAATAAAAATCCAAAAAAAAAATCATTAAAAAAACCTGGAGGCGTATCAGGAGCTTTGTGGTGACTCGATCGCTGGAGTCCACGGCCGATGAGACTGATGATGTCATCGCACGGAATTTGGATTTGAGAATTGGATAGGCAGCTGAAGGAAGCAAAGATACGGATTCTAAGTCGCAATTAGGGTTTTGCAACACATTCCTGAAATTGAAGATTAGGAATAATAATAATAATAATAATAATAATAATAAGCACGTCAATTGAATTGAAAAGGAAATGTTGGAGTGGGAACACATGGTAGTCAGATCAAAAAACTTCAATTGAGCACAAATTAATCAAGAATGGAACAGTATCATACTGACTAAACACACACAAAGAGAGAACAGAAAAATCCAAGGCCATGAGAGGAAGAAAGTTCCTCAAAAGAAGATCAAGAATGGAAAATAAATAAAATGAAGATTTTTTGCTGCTATAATTTTTTGTAAATAGAAATTATAGGGATGTAAATAACTATTAATATGGAAATAGATTTACATTTGGATGAGGGGCAATTAGAAGCCCTCCCAAAATTTTCTCAATAAATAAAAGGAAGAATAGCTATAACTCCATAAATGTTCAAAATAAGCATAACTTAAACAAAACAAAGAAAAACACAAATTTCTCGAGCTCAATTGAACATTTGAAAACACACACACGCACAAACAAATTACTTCCAAATGACGGGGATGAACTGGTGGCTAATCGAAGCCTTGTCGAACTCAGCACGGAGAGCGCCATAGTCGAAAATAGAGCGAGACGGCATTCAATCAATAACTATTCAGTGAGTGTGAAGAGTCGGATTGTTTCTGTGTTTTGGCGGAGTAGAAGAAAGAGGAAGGAAGGTTGAATGGAGTTTATAGGGTTTTTGGAAGGTCGCTGGCTTTGGAATCTCAGGCCTTACATTCTAAATCCGACGGTGGAGAGGTATTCACAGGGCTACATTGTACAATGGACAGATCGAATCAAATCAAATACAATAATCGGGCTGTGCTGCTCTAATCAGACTAGGTTGAAGCGGCAAATAGATGGGGTAGGTTGGATTTGGGTCAGGTTACTTCGATTTCAGGTCATTCAGGTCACAAATCATGTTGAGTGATTGCGGTCTAGAGGGAAGTTAATGATCTAATTTTGTGTAAAATTGTAAATTTGACTTTAAGGTTTTGTAACTTTTAGTTTCATTAACTTTTTAAGTTGAATGGTTCTATTAAATCAAACAATAATAAAAGTAAATAAAGATATAATCATATAGAAAATAACTAGAATATCGAATACCATATCTTGTTGAAGAATTTCGGCTAAGTGGTTACGTATGTTGTAACCACTCGTTCTCGCTAGTAACTCTTGTTGCGTTCACGAGCGCCTACTCTCCGGGTATGTCTTTCGACACCTTGATACGATAAAAACATCCAAATCGAACACTTATTCTTTGATAATTGCCATAATCTTTTGCCATTATCTCTGGAGCTTGATTTAACTAATCTCATACACAAATCTCACAAAATATATTAGTAATTTGGAATTTTTTTGAATACCATCAAACTGAGAACAACACAAGTGTTGTCAATAATGTTCTCGTGCTAAAAAAAGAACGTAAAGAGTAATAAAAAAAAAGGGCAAAATGTTGCCGGGCTTTGGTCTTAAGTAAGAAGTTGTATTTTTCGCAATGAATTGGTTCATTAAAAGATATCATAATTTCCCAAGAAGATATGAAAAAGGAAACGAATGGTAGTATGACTACCGCTCCAAGTATTATTGTTATAGAAATTAACTTATCTATTTCACATCATGTGTATTTGATACATGAAGTGAATCACACATTTGTGAAAATGTGCGACTAAGTTGGTGGCTATTGAGTAAATATGATGTTCACACAAATGTAGCAAAAGTCGCTGTATTTTCTCAAGTAACTCATATATTTACATTATCTTTTTGGACTTATAGCCGGCATAAATAATTATTATTTAATGTTTATAATAAATTTTGTATTATCTATAGTTTGAGTTTAACTATGAATGGTCATTAATTTATTATTGAGAATAATAATTTCACCGTTCACAAGGTCAATTTTCTTTGGAAATATTCGCATAGAAAATTACCTTATGTGTTATATTGAATAAGATAATTATAAGTCAATTATAACATTAATATTAAGAATTTAAATCTAGCATTGTCATTTGATCTACTTAAATAAGATGAACATTTATTAAATCCATTAAGATGTAATTTCAAATTCATTTAATTTTGAATCATTTGAAATATGTGTAACTTTGTTATTAGACAAGATGACGCATACGCCTTCCACAAAGTAATATGAAAGTAAGTTACTTATTGGCTCGCATACATAGTGATATATGTTGACCAATGAGTGAAGGTGCTAGAGGAAAACTACTTCATCACTTTATTGAAGCTATAAATTTGAATATTTTGGAAAGTTCAAAACTTTCAAATAATGAAGTAGAGAATAAACTTGGCTTTGGAAATCAAATTTCTTCAATGAGATCGAGGAGTCGAGAGCCAAGTGGTTGATGACCATGATAACGATATCAAACTTTATTAGATACAGTTCGATCATGATGATTCAAACATATCTTCTATTTCTTTCGGGGTTACACTCTTAAAATATTGCGTTTATAGTGAACATAATTCCATCTAAACTCTAAAGTGGAAAGAGTGTTCCCAAAAGGCTTACGAATGCGGAATTCGGGGCGTGGTCATCATTGTCAATATATTTGATTTAGTCAACATTCGGCTCGGTAAACATTTGACTCGATCAACGATAAATATTTATCGAACTCAATGGTCAATGTTTGACCAAGTCAATTGTCAACAGTCACGGGATAAACTTAGTGTAGTCAACATAGTCCACAGTCAATTCAGTGGGTCAACAATCAACACAGTCAAAAGTCAAGACAATGGGTCAATAATTAATACACATTTTCTACACATTAACGCATCATATACATTTTTTTTATGAATTTAATGTATCACTTACAATCTTTCATGAAATAATACATCACATGTATTATTTTAAGAAGTCAATTCATAGCATAGACCATTTCTTGAAGTCACAACTACTCAAAAGGTCACAATTCTTGCGATTGTACCTTTTAAGTCGCATCTCTTGGTTGCGCATTTTGATTAAACCCGTTGGTTGCACATTTTGGTCGCACCCCTTGGCCCCACCTCTTGGTCTCACCCATGGACGTGATATTTGGATCGCATCCTTTGGTCACACCCTTTGATTTCACCCGTTAGTCGCACCTTTTAGTCGCATCTTTTGGTCGCACCCCTTGGTCACAACCTTTAGTCGCACCTCTTTGGAGGCAACTCTTGACTCATGGATGAATAGACATGGATGGAACTCTTGAATCTCATTCATTGCTCATAACTTTTGATTGCAACACTTATAAAAGGTAAGTGGGATGACGCTGTTTGCTACAAATTCTATGGTAAAATGGTTTTTTACTACCTGACGAACTCCATGTAGATAGAAGATGTTCACTATGCATATTTGATTCTAATTTTTACCATCAAGTTTTCCAAATAAAAAAAGTGTAGTCAATTCATCGGGAGCGTCACCATAGATCATAAATATACGTTGTTTCAAATTGAATTTGAAACGGTTTGTATTCCTGCTCTGGTACCAAATTGTTGATCGATTGCGGCTTAAAGGATGGGTTTAAGGCCTAATTTTGTGGGGAATTGTGGATTTGACTTTAGGATTTTGCAACTTTTAGTTCGATTGAATTTCCAATTGGATGGTTGTATTAAATCAAACAATAACAAAAGTAAAAAAAGATATAAAAAATAATGAGAATACCGAACACCGGATCTTGTTGATGAAGTTTGGCTAAGTGGTTGCATATGCTGTAACCACTTGTTCTCGCTAGCAGCTCTTGCTGCGTTCAGGAGCGCCTACTCTCCGGATATGCCTTTTGGGTCCTTGATTCTACTATTCCATGTAGGGTTTACGTTCACAAACTTATAGGGATTTTTTGGAAGAATTTGAAAAGTTAGAGGTTTTTTGATAAATAAGAAGAAAAGGGTTTTTTTTTGGAGAAGTAGGCGATTAGCCTACTTAATCATTTTCATTTATAATTAAAGAAATAAGTTTTACAAGTATTGTGCATCCACTATAAAGCTCCTCTTAGAGAGACTGCATAATTTGGCACGGTTTGGGTCATCCCACTTATAGTCATAGGAAAAAATAGAACTAAGCACAATGGACCGTACCAAATAAAGGAGCCATAGGGAATAATTTGTTCATTCGCACGATTTAGGAGTAAATCCTATAGCTTATGTGGCCGTTGGTGATTGGGAAATAATTGGGACGGCTCCAACAGGTCAATTCCTATGGCCACATCATCAATCCCTACGGCCCACCAAATTTAATTCCCATAGATCCTTTTCCCTTTCTCTTTATTCCTTTCCTTTTCTCTTTCTCCCCTAGTTCGTTCCTCCCTGTTTCTTCGCTGTTTGCTCTCTGCCGACAAGATAAGAAGCTTATTTCTTTTAGGGTTTTTAATTCCTTGTCTTATATTAATTTTGGTGGGTTGGATGCGGGATTTTGGGTATGTGGCCGCGGATTAGAGATGCGACGTGTGTAAGTGAAGGCCGATTGTGTGGTGATGTGTACTGATGCTTGTAGGTGGCGGTGTGAGTTGGAGGCCGGTTGTAGTGGTGAACGTGAATCCGGAGCTTGAATCGTCCCTCTAAATCAACTTGTCACGTCAATTTCGCAAGGTAATTTTTGATTTTAGCTTTAAAACAAATTCTAATTTAACCATTTAATTTGCATGAATATTTTGTTATGTGATGTTATTTAGGTTTTACTATTTGATTTGAAGTTAGATTTTGTTGTAAGAATTTGTAAATTTGGTTTTAATTAGGGCTTTTAGTAAATAGGGTTTCTAGTAATTAAGTTAATTAGGGTTTCTAAATTTGATTTATAAGTTAGATTAATTTAGATTTCTTTAGGGTAAATTATGAGTATATTAGTAGATGAAAAATTCATATATTAGTAGATGAAAAATTGATTTCATTAATATTGTTTATATTTTTTACTAGTAATATTTTTTTCTAATTTAAAACAATAATAAATTTAATTAGTCAAACGATATATATATTTTTTTATTTCTTGTTAATATTATAATTATTTTTTATATTAAATATTAAGTTTATGTTCAAAGCAATATTATGTACATATTTAGTTTATGGTTCACAAGAATATTAGCATAATTATTATGTTTAATAATTATTAATAATTACTACATGATATTATTTTATTAGATTAATTACCGAAGAAAGGTGATCATAGTTGAATGTATGATGAGAATGGAAGGAAAAAATGTACCGAAGCTTTTTACCACGATTTTTTGAGTTTCTCGAATTTGCATTCTCACAACCTAGCAATGTAGAGTTAATTAAGAGGCCAAGAGTGCGTGCGGTGTCCTTGCGTTAAGTGTCAAAACTTTTTTTTCAAGAATCGTGACGGAATACAAATGCATGTAATTAAAAGTGGATTTGTTCGAGATTATTACGTTTGGCACAAGTATGGGGAGAGGGTGTTACTGTAGGATTAGTGCCCTAGGCTAAATGTATTTATACTAGGAAATGGATTATGTATTAAGACATTATTTATTCAATAAAGGTTGTTTCTTATATATCTGTGTGTATGGATTGTGAATGTAAATCTTATATCAACCAAGAATGACACTTCGGGTTCACGTCATCAGAATACGTGATTCTGATAGTAGAACTGTGAATCAATGAATGACATTCTAAACTGTCCCTAGTGATATGTAGGATGTTTATAGAGATAGACATACTTCAGGTAAGAAGCTACATATCCACACTAGTATATTCGCAGGCTGAATGATCATGTTCTGCTGATCATGGACATAGAGATGTCAAGTCTGGAATATAGGTACGTGTTAGAGAACACGTACTGGACTGACCACACTATGAGAATATGCGTGGTATATGTCATTGGTGATTCTCATATGAATAGTGTGCTTGTTCCTACGACCTGAGGTCACCATGGATTCCTGTATGTGGAACTGCATAGTTTAATATGATCCTACGTCATCCGTAATGGGATGATCATTAGGGTCATCATTAGATATGCACTGAATCATGACGAGGAATGTGAGTGACCAAGATGGGATTTGTTCCTTTCGTCATGAGGGAGATATATCTAGGCCCCCTGATGAACTAGGACTGAAGGAAATACATGGCCATGCTCAAAATGGATTAACATGTGTTGTTAATATCATTTTGTATTTACTCAGTCTAATTCTCGATCAGGAAAGAGACTTTGATCAAACTCAAGGATGACATATTACCGTGCCTTGTGATCAAGACGTAAATCGTAGAACAAAAGGAATAAACAAATGTCTATTCAGATAGGTTTATGATCGTTGATCATTTCGTTTAACATGGATAGCCATGACATCAGTCTAGAGGTTACTCATGACTTACGATCATTTCGTTAAATGGAACCTACACGGTCACACAATGAACTCCATTCATACAGGATGAATATGCCTCAAAACAGTTATACATATGATGTATAAATTGGTAAATGAAATAATCAATTATTGGATAACTGATTGAACAAAACAGTACCATTCTGTTGGCAACGGAATAGTTCCGTTCCCAACGGAATAGACATGAAAACTGTAATAACCTTAGCTGTCAAGTATTCTGTTATGGAATACCTATTCCGTTGGCAACGGAATAGGCGCAGATTAGGATTTTTAGTTATGGTAACTGAGCAATCGTTCGCCTCTCTCTCTCTAGTATAAACAGAAGGGCAGAGTCTCTATTTCATACACAATTTAGAAGCCTTAGAGGCCATCTATTACATAGAAAAGAGAGAGAAAGTTTTGAGAGATTTTCGGAAAGTATTTCCGGACTTGTCTAGCCAAGTCCGGTTATTCCGTACGTCTGAAGTTCGCGTGGATACGAGTAGAGGTTCTCTATCTTGAGAACTTGCGAACGATCAATATTCATCCCTAGGAGAAGCAAGGAGGCCGCGAGTCGAGATTCAGGAAGGAGAAGGTTGCAAGTCAGAAAAGTTCAGACCTACATCCGTTCTTCGTCTCGTGGATCAGGAAGATCCGAGGTATAAATTTTAATAGTTCATCTCGTACTTTTATTCCCTTAACGTGGATCCTAGGGCGGGTTAAATCCATAGGTTCCGCTACGCATGTAACGTACATGGCTATGGATTTCCCAACAGTGGTATCAGAGCGTTCGTTAAGGAAATAATCGTCGATTACATATTTAAAATTTAGTAAATTCTAGTATAATAAATTTTAGGGTTTTGAAAAATATTATTTTAAAACAACACGGAAATAGTTTCTGGGAATATAATATTGGATATTATGATTTTCTAGAGTTTCAAGAATTAGTTTTTTGAAACCTATTTTGGAAACGTAACTAAAACAAAAGAAAATATGAATTTTCAGTACGTCTCCATTGAGAACGGAACAGTTCCGTTCCCAATGGAATAATGCTGATTTTGTGAGAAACCCTAATTTTTGTTATACTTGAAATTTAAATATACAAGTATGGTATGAGCTTTAGATCCGTGAT
Source organism: Juncus inflexus (assembly GCA_024447665.1). NCBI lineage: Eukaryota > Viridiplantae > Streptophyta > Magnoliopsida > Poales > Juncaceae > Juncus > Juncus inflexus. Next base: position 8,678,433 of record JAJHPC010000012.1, on the reverse strand, counting down.
TGTTCTGTGATGTAATCTTGTGTGTGAATGCTTGTTATTTTATTTAATATCTATGACAACCAGTGAGTTGTCTAAAAATGTAATTATGACAACCTGTGATTTGTCCAAATTTGTAAATTACCTTTTCTAGCAATATGATAGTTGTTAGGATAGATATTATTTCAAGACTTCAAGGCAAGAGATCTTGGCGCAATCTTCGGAAGATGGCATTGGATCTTCGCACACACAACGAATGGTTCGTTGAAGATTACTTCTGCAATCTAGAGATAAATCTAGAATTAGAAACCTCATGATCGCTCGTGAGGATTAGGCTCATACCATATTTAACTTAGTTTTTGTGATGTTTATATTTATAAATCTAAAACAAAATCCTTCAGAATGTTAAGGAAGTCGCCCCCATGTCACTTAAGCCCTCGGTACTTAGACAATCTTCCATGTGGGTCATGCCAAAGTTGAGCATATGGAGGGTTGTCTTTGTAAAGGAGGGTATGCGGGAAATGGCATCCAGCATGGGTCATACCAAACCTAAGTGTGCTGGACTCTATTTCGCTGATAAATACATGGTTAAACTTAACTGAGCAAGCAAGTTGGACTTGGGCTCAGGGCACAAGATAGAATAATACACCGGGCATAAGATACTCATTCCATAAAAGGAAAGAGTTGCATATGATGCAATTGGAAAGTGTTCCTACCTAAATAGTTGAGCATTAAGGGTTGCGCCGGAGCGCACTTACTGCTCAATGAAATACGGATCTTGACTCACTATGAAACTTCATTTAATTGAAGATTCCGAATTAATACTACTGAAGGTGGTTGATTTGAAGAAAAATAGTGGGAGTACACTATAAGAAACACCAAAACAAAACAACCCCAATGAATAAATAATAATGACACTTTACATTTGAGCTGGGTTGAATTTGTGATCTATCCTTGAGAAGGATAAGCTCAATGGGTCTAACTTCCTTGACTGGTTTAGAAACCTGAGAATTGTTCTCAAGGCTGACAATAAACTGTATGTCATAGAAGTGACTTACCCAGAGGAACCAGAACAGGGAGCCACAAGGGCTGCCCGAGATACGTATGCTAAATACGTTAAGGACGACACGGAGATAGCTTGTCTCATGCTAGCGACCATGACCTCCGAGCTTCAGAACCAACTGGAGGACATGGGTGCTTACTATATGATCGTAACTCTCAAGGAAATGTTCCAAGAGCAGGCTAGAGTTGAGCGCTACAAAGCGACCGTCTTTCTGACTGACACAAAGATGGCTGAAGGTTTATCTGTGAGGTGCTCATGTACTCAAGATGAAGAGCTATCTTGATAAATTGGAGAGGCTTGGTTCAGCTATGCCCAGAGAATTGGTTGTTGACATAATTCTCGGGTCGTTACCTCCTAGTTTTAAGCAATTCATCATGAACTATAATATGCATCAGATGGAGAAATCCATCGCCAAGTTGCATGGGATGCTTAAGAACGCACAGGAGGATATGAAGACAAATGTTGTCAAAGATGTCCTAATGGTTCACAAGAAGAAAGGTAAGAGGACCGGGAACAAGAGCAAGGGTAAAGGCAAGGTGTTGCCTAAACTTAAGATCAAGAAAGACAAGGAGGGAGTTTGCTTCCATTGCAACAAGGTTGATCATTGGAAGAGAAACTGCAAACTCTATCGGGACGAAATCAAGAAGGGTAGTGTGACTACCGCTTCAGGTATTTTTGTTGTTGAAACTAATTCACTTACTCCTAAATCTTGGGTACTGGATACTGGATGTGGTACTCACATTTGTAATGATGTGCAGGGACTACAAAGGATTAGAAGATTATCTAAGGGCGAAGTCAACCTGCGTGTGGGATGGAACAAGAGTTGCTGCATTAGCCGAAATAGTACTCACTTATTTATTGACTTTGCCTAGTGAACTTGTATTAGTACTTGATAATTGTTATTTTGTACTTGCTATGAGCAGAAATATTATTTCTATTTCTAGTCTAGCTTTGGCTGGTTATAAATTTGTTATTGAGAATAATAATTATTCTATCTTAAAAGATAATCTTTTCTATATAAATGTTCTATTAGAAAGAGGTTTTTACGTGCTAGATCTTAAGAAAGAGAATTATAAGTCCATATATAACATTAACACTAAACGATTCAAACCGAATGACTCAAATACGACATAACTCTGACTCTGTCGCTTAGGCCATATAAATGAGAAACACATTTCTAAACTTCACTCTCATGGACTTTTAGACTCATTTGATTTGGAATCATTAGAGATGTGCGAGTCTTGTTTACTTGGCGAGATGACTAAGAAACCCTTCACAAATGTTGGTGAAAGGGTCAATGACTTATTAGAACTCAAACATACATATGTATGTGGACCAATGAGTATGCCGGCTAGAGGTGGGCATCGGTACTTCATAACTTTCATGGACGACTTCAGTAGATATGGATATGTCTACCTAATGAAGTACAAGTCTGAATCCTTTGATGTGTTCAAAGAATTTAAGAATGAAGTACAAAATCAACTTGGCAAGAAGATTAAAGCACTTCGATCTGATCGAGGAGGCGAATATTTGAGTCAGGAATTTGAGGATCATCTCAGAGAATGTGGAATAGTTTCACAATTGACTCCTCCAGGAACTCTTCATTGGAATGGAGTGTCCGAAAGGAGGAATCGAACCTTATTGGATATGGTTCGATCAATGATGAGTCAAACGAGTCTTTCAATGTCTTTCTGGGGTTACGCTCTTGAGACTGCCGCATTCATACTAAACAGGATTCCATCCAAAATGGTTCAAAAGACACCATATGAGATGTGGACGGGGGAAGGTCCCAAGTTGTCTTTTCTTAAAATTTGGGGATGTGAGACTTATGTCAAACGTCAGTTTTCCGATAAACTCGGACCCAAATCTGACAAGTGCCTATTTGTGGGATATCCTAAGGAAACTAAGGGATATTACTTTTACCACTCATCGGAGAACAAAGTGTTTGTTGCTAGCAATGGAGCCTTATTGGAAAGAGAGTTTGTCTCTATGAGAAGCAGTGGGAGCAAAGTACAACTCGAAGAAATTCGAGACCCACCTATAGTTGCAGAACCTATGATGGAGGAACAAATAAGCTCTCAAGGAGTTGGTGAGCTTAAAACACAACAGACTCAACATAGATCTAGTAGGATTCGTCATGAGCCCGAGAGATACAGATTTCTCGTGTCTAATGATGATGATGTGACATTCATAGATGATGAACCCACGTCCTACCAAGATGCTATGAAGAGTCTCGACTCTTAGAAATGGTTGGAGGCAATGAGAGCCGAGATGCAATCCATGCATGACAATCAAGTTTGGAATTTGATTGATCCATCCGAAGGGTTGAAGACCATCGGTAGTAAGTGGGTCTTCAAGAAGAAGACTGTCGTGGATGGAAATGTACAAACCTATAAAGCAAGGCTTGTGGCGAAAGGTTTCAAACAAGTTCATGGTATTGACTATGACGAAACTTTCTCACCTGTAAATATGCTTAAATCCATCAGAATTCTATTAGACATAGCAGCATATTATGTTGGGTTTCGGACGTGCATAACGCAGCGTGAAAACAAAAAACTCGTCCAAAAGCAATCCAAGGACCCGTGCGTATCGGTTAAATCAAAGAAATAAATCCTAAAGATACCTTTCGGATTACGCTTAATCCGTGACGCTCAAACCATGCGTGTTGTCCATGCGCCTCTAAACCGGTTACCGTCATAACCGAAAGTCATCTACCGCACACACAATCGGTCTCCACCGAAACTCTCAACAACCCGTTCTCATCTTCTTAGACTGAATAGATCACAAGTGCCGAAAGTACGAACGCCTCAACCGGTATCCACATGAACAAACTTCTTAAAACGGGAAGAAGAACAATATATATACTAGTAACTTATTCTCCTCTTGCACAAGAAAACTCTTTTTTTTTCTTCTTATTTTATCTCACGAAAGATGTATATAATTCCTCTCATATAATCACACTTTTCGTTTTTGTCATACAAAAAGAAAGCACCCTTTCATAATTTTGTCATACAAATTAGAAAGTATATTTTCTGTCTTTTGTCTCACAAAAGAGAATGCGAAATAATGAGAGAGAGAATGATGTGTTGTGTTTCTGAATTTGGAGCCCTCTATGTCCTTATATAGAGGTGAAGTGTTATGTCTCTTCACACTAAAAGATGTGTATGACATCACTCATCATTATCCATAAGTCATCATCTAGACTCTTCTAGTTTACATGATCTTTTGTACTCATAGTCTTTATATACATATATGTCACATCTTATCACATAAGATGACAATATCTTTTGTGATATTCTTATGCAACTCATCATATAAGTCGCTAGGATTTTATGCGCCTTTTTTAGTTTGTTCTTTGTGAGTGACCCTGTAGGTTCACTTAATGTTGGCAATAGACTTGACAATCTATAAATCATGGGCGGACTCTAGCAAGCCATCATGACTATCCAATTTAAGTGAATATCGGTGATCTGATTTACCTAATCAACAGTCACGTATTTAGTCCCTTTGTCACACGATATCCATATCGATCATAAGGCATGTAATACGTCATCCTTATATTAATTGAATTAATATTTCTTGATCCTGAATTAAACTGAACAAGAATAAATGACATTAATAACTCTTATTAATTCATTTGAGTATGGTCATACATTTCTTCAGTTCAATTCATCAAGAGGCCTAAAGATATCTCTCTCATTTATGAGAGGAACAAATCCCGTTTTGATTGCACTCATCCGTCTACATGATTCATTATATACCTAATCATAACTGTTATGACTATCCGGTTAAAGGAAGTGTTACATTATGTTAAAGTATAAAATTACTCATGTTGGGAACCGAGACAATCTCGGGTCAAAGGACTATAAATACTTTATGTTATAAGAATCGCTAATGATGTAAAACATGTAGCATTCTTATGGCGAGTCAGTCTAGTATATGGTCTCTAACATATACCTATGTTAATGACTTGATAACTATTTATCCATGATCAGTAAAACATGATCATCAGTCAACTAATATATTGGTGTGTATTTATAGCTTGTATATAAATATATATATTTATTTATATCCGTAAGTATATTTGTCTCCACAAATATCCTATAAATGACCAAGGACGATTTAGAATAGCATTCATAATACTTTATAGTTTTACTATCAAAGTCACGTACTTTGATGACATAAAGCTGAATTGCATATTGATGGTCTATTTTAATTATATTAAAATAACCTATACACATATATTATATGAAATATCCTAGAATAAATATTATGTTTGTTATTACAATCCATCATCTAGGTCACAAATACTTTGGTCTAGGGCATAACACCATCAATCTCCCACTTGCACTAGGCCAAATCAACCAAATATCTCATACTTGTTGATCTAAAAGGTATCAATCCATTGACCTAAGATGACATGATCACCATGATGTACTTGTGGGATTGGCTTCTTAAACGGATGATCAAACATTGTCATATACAAATACTTTGCATATTTTTATGTCCACCATAATCTAAGAAGAATACTTTATTCTTCTCAAGTATATAATCATACTATTGATTATTATTAAGTGACTTTCACTAGGATTAAACTTATGTGTGCTTATTGCACTTAATTCACATCATATGTAATTATGCCCCCACTGAACTTCTTGTTAACATAAGATTTATCATTAATTTTTGATAAAACTGAACTCATTGGTTATTTCATCAAATAATAAATTTTCATGTAGAGATGTTTGTTTTAATTCATAAATGAATTTATTCAACTTGCAAGCTCTTTTCAAAATTTATAGGATCGACAAAACTCTAAAGTTGTATCATATACATACTTTCGTCTGCTTCCATTAAGAAACAACGTCTTGAGATCCACTTGGCATCTTTCATAGTCATACTATGAACATATGCCCAAGAAAATTCTGAAATACATAAGCATGATGACTTGGAAAAATATTATCATAGTCTATACTATGAGTTTAACTCAACCACAAATCATGCATTATATTTTGCACATTATCCATGTCCGTCTTTCTTTTAAAACCGTATTTCCATCTAATGGATCAATCAAATTCAAAACTTGATTATCTGACATGGATTACATCTCAACTTTCAAAGTCTCTAAACATTAGAGCCTTAACTCATCATAGTATATTAGTGGAATGTGGTTCATCATCTATGAGTATCATATCTTATCATCGGTCATGAAAAATCAATATTTTTCGGTCCTATGATAAATTCCAATAGATCTACATGAGTACACTTATGTTATATACTTAGACTCTTCAACTCTTGAGAGTCTAATTGATTAATTACATACTTAAACACTAGTTGAAACCTGAATTAATTTCCCTCCGAGCATTACGGTCTGTATGTAGAATTAGAACTTTTCAAATTTACTCCCACTAATTCTTTTGGAAACGTACTTTCCAAAGAGATATAATTTTCAAGTAACAAACATTTTGTTCTCATATTAATTATAGAAGTAATGTCCTTTACTTTTCTTAGGATATCCACAAACAAGCATTAATCCGATTAAAGACATGATGCTTCAAATAAGTAATATATCCGCAAATCTTGATAAAAGATAATCTAATACACCTACCAGTCCATATTTTATATGGAATCTTTCATAACCGTTGTAGATGAAATTATTTTCAGTATGAACATAATAAGAGCGTAACCCCGAAAGAAATAGAAGATATATTTGACTCATCATGATCGAACTATATCTAATATCGCTATCATGATGATCAAAAACTTGGTTCTCGACTCCTCGATTTCATCGAAGAAATTTGATTTTTCAAAGCCAAGTTTATTCTCTACTTCATTATTTGTAAGTTTTGAACTTTTCAAAATATTCAAATTTATTGTTTCAATAAAGTTATGAAGTAGTTTTCTTTAGCACCTTCACTCATTGATGAACATACATCACTATGTATGAGAGTCAATAAGTAACTTGCTTTCACCTTACTTTGTTAAAGACATATATGTCATCTTGTCTATTAAATAAGTTACACATGTTTCAAATGATTCAAAATCAAATGAATTTGAAACTCCATCTTAATGGATTTAATAAATATTCATCTTATTTAAGTAGACCAAGTGACAATGCTAGATTTAAATACTTAATATTAATGTTATATATAGACTTATAATTATCTTGTTCGATATAACACATATGGTAATTTTTCTATTCAAAAAGTTTGAAAGAAAAATGACCTTTGTGAATGATGAAATTATTATTCTCAATAATAAATTAATGACCATTCATAGGTAAATTCGAACTAAATATAATACAAAATTTATTGTCGACATTAAATAACAATTATTTATGTCGGCGATAAGTCCAAAACGACAATGTAAATAAATGAGTTACTTGATAAAATGCGGCAACTTTTGTTACATTTGTCACTCATCTGTTAACATCATATTTATTCAATAGTCTACAACTTAGTCAGCATATTTTCACAAATGTGTGATTCACATCGTGTATCTAATACACATGATGTGAAATAGACAAGTTAATTTCTATAACAAAAATACTTGAAGTGGTAGTCACACTACCCTTTCATTCCTCTCTTTTTTTTTATATCTTCTTGAGAAATTATGGTTTCTTTCAATGAACCGATTCATTGCGAAAGATACTAATTTCTTACCTAAGGCCGAAGCCCCGGCAACATCTTGCCCTTATCTTTGGGAGTATTTTTTATGTTCCTTTTAAGCACGAGAACATCATTCACAACACTTCTCCATGTTCATGTTAACGATTATTAGGTTCTTATGCTATCTGTCCTTCTCAAGGATCTATTGTGAGACATAAATAGATATACTATTCGATTTGAATAATATGCAAAGACTATTATTCTTTAAATATTTCATATAATGGCTCCCACTATTTTTAATCAAATCAATAACCTTCAATCGCATCGATTTGGAAACTTTCAATCCTTGAAGTTTCATAGTGCGACAAGATCCATATTTCAATTAAGTTCTAAGTGAGCTTTGACTCATCGCCCAGAACTTAACTTATTTAGGCAGGAACAATTCCAATTGTATCTCTTACAACTCTTGAATAATATAGGATAAGCATCATATGTCCGACGTATATATCCTATCGTATGCCCCGAGCCCAAGTCCGACTTGATAGCCCAGTTAATTCAAACCATGTCTAATTATCGGCAAAATAGTACCCAAGACACTCAGCTTTGGCATGACCTATGTTGGCTCCCATTTCCCGCATTCTTTCCTCCTAAGATTGTTCCTACATACCCAGCTTTGACATGACCTATGCAGGGTCGATCAGAGTATTGAGCGATTTAGCCTTATGGAAGGCATTTCGTGACTTAACATTATTTTGAGGGATTTTATCTAATGTTATTGTGCAATCTTCAAAGAACATCACATGTACTAATAGAATAAAGATAATAACGATGATATATCATGGCCTTGATCTTTATGAACTAACATAAAGATTTTCTAATATATATTTCATCTCCGTGAATTTTTTCTTAGATTGTATATGGAAATCTTATCTTCATGTATAGAAATCGATGAACTCTTTCATCGCCATGATTTGTGGTTAAAAATGAACTTGTCATCTTAATGATGTATTCATGATGGACGATGAACTCCTTCATCTCCATGATGGATGTATTATGCCTAATGAACTCTTTCATTATATCAACACGTATCAACAAATATATCAAATATAAACATAATCATATTATGTTTCGATTATTTACCCATTTATAAAATATTTATATATAAGGCTTACGAATGCGAATTCAGGGCGCGGTCGTTATTGTCAATATTTGACAAGTTAAAAATTAATATTTGATTTGGTCAACATTTGACTAGGTCAACGATCAACATTTGATAAGGTCACCAGTCAATGGTCAACATTTTGACTAGGTCATGATCAACTTTTGACCAATTCAATGGTCAACAGTCAAGGGATAAATTAGTGTAGTCAACTGTCAACAATTAGCAATCACTACAATTAACAGTTAACACAGTCCACAGTCAACATAGTGGGTCAACTGTCAACATGATCAACACCTAGTCAACTTTGTCAACACATATTTTTCTATACATTAATTCATCATATGCATCTTTTCATAAATTCAATGCATCACATGCAACTTTTCATGAAATAATGCATCACATGCACCATTTCAAAAAAGCAATTCATGGTATGCACCCATTCATGAAGACACAACTATTCAAGAGGTCGCAACTCTTGCGATTGCACCTTTTCGGTCGTACCTATTTCTTACGCATGTCGATTACACCCGTTGGTCGCACCTCTTGGTGGCATCCATTGGTCGCAACCTTTCGTCGCATCCTTTGACATTGGGATCACATCCATTGTTCACACTCTTTAGTCGCACCCTTTGACTGCACCCGTTAGTCGGACCTTTTGGTCATAACCTTTAGTCGCACCCATTGGCCGTAACTCTTTAGACACAACCTTTTGACGCATCCCTTGGATGTGACATTCGGATTGCATACTTGGTCGCAACTCTTAGACTCAACCTTTGGATCGCATCTCTTGGCGGCATCTTTTGGACACAATTTCTGGATCACATCCATTCATCGCATCTCTTGGACATAACTTTTGATCGAACTCCTTCAACACATTATTTATTTGAATGCAACATTTCAAATCATATTTGAATATAATGTGATTCACTAAATAACTGTATATTTTGCAACAATATCACATACGTGCAACAACTAAATATTTTCCAACCATACATTACATGAAACCTTTCGGATTATATAATGATAACTTGAATAATCAGTTCTAATCATTAGTCTAGATGTGTGCATTTATATTAATTAAATCTGAACGGTTCAATTAATATCATTCATGATCAGGTGTGTTCTCATTCGGAGCAACTGACATGGTTGGACCAACGGATGTCAATATGGTGAACCGACTTTGAATTAAACCATTCAAGTTCATCCGTTCATATATGTTTAGATAGACTGACTATATATATGAATATATCTTGGATGCATATTTTCATTGCAACTCTTAAAATTTGGGGTCAACCGTACAGTTAACATCTCTTCAACAAAAAATATTCTTTCATGAATGAATCATTATATGAACTCTTTCATAACTATGATATATCTTATGTATCTTTTCATGAATTCCCAAACCTTCGCATCCTTTCGGTTAAGAATATTCAACACTTGAAAACTCTATATGCAAGCCTTGTAATTATAAATCAAAATTATAAATGGTATCTAAATAGTATATATCTCATATATACCGTCTCAATTTAATCGAAATACGTACGTAGCTCTGATGTTACTGTTGGGTTTCGGACGTGCATGAGAATATTCAACAAAAAATATTCTTTCATGAATGAATCATTATATGAACTCTTTCATAAATATGATATATCTTATGTACCTTTTCATGAATCCCGAAACCTTCGTATCCTTTCGATTAAGAATATTCAACACTTGAAAACTCTATATACAAGCCTTATAATTATAAATCAAAATTATAAATGGTATCTAAATAGTATATATCTCATATATACCATCTCAATTTAACCGAAACACGTACGTCGCTCTGATACCACTGTTGGGCAGCGGAAAAACAAAAACTCGTCCAAAACCAATCCAGGATCCATGCGTATCGGTTAAATCAAACAAATAAATCTTAAAGATATCTTTCAGATTACGCTTAATCCGTGACGCTCAAACCGTTCGCGATGTCCATGCGCCTCTAAACCGGTTACCGTCCTAACCGATTTTCCATCCGTCTAGGTCAGATCGCGCGGAAGTCATCTACCGCACACACAATCGGTCTCCACCGAAAGTCTCAACAACCCGTTCTCATCTTCTTAGGCCGAATAGATCACAAGCACCGAAAGTACGAACGCCTCTACCGGTATCCACACGAACAAACTTCTTAAAACGGGAAGAAGAACAATATATATGCTGGTAACTTATTCTCCTCTTGCACAAGAAAACTCTTTTTTTTCTTCTTATTTTATCTCACAAAAGATGTATATAATTCCTCTCATATAATCGCACTCTTTCATTTTTGTCATACAAAAAGAAAGCACCCTTTCATAATTTTGTCATACAAATTAGAAAGTATATTTTCTCTCTTTTGTCTCACAAAAGAGAATGTGAAATAATGAGAGAGAGAATGATGTGTTGTGTTTCTGAATTTGGAGCCCTCTATGTCCTTATATAGAGGTGAAGAGTCATGTCTCTCCACACTAAAAGATGTGTATGACATCACTCATCATTATCCATATGTCATAATCTAGACTCTTCTAGATTACATGATCTTTTGTACTCATAGTCTTTATATACATATATATCACATCTTATCACATAAGATGACAATATCTTTTGTGACATTCTTATGCAACTCATCATATAAGTCGCTAGGATTTTATGCGCCCGTTTCAGTTTGTTCTTTGTGTCTGACCCTGTAGGTTCACTTAATGTTGGCAATAGACTCGACAGTCTATAAATCATGAGAGAACTCTAGCAAGCCATCATGACTATCCAATTTAAGTGAATATCGGTGATCTGATTTACCTAATCAACAGTCACGTATTTAGTCCCTTTGTCACACGATATCTATATCGATCATAAGGCATGTAATACGTCATCCTTATATTAATCGAATTAATATTTCTTGATCCGGAATTAAACTGAACAAGAACAAATGACATCTATTACATAGAAAATAGAGAGAAAGTTTTGAGAAATTTTCGGAAAGTATTTCCGGACTTGTCTAGCCAAGTCTGGTTATTCCGTACGTCTGAAGTTCGCGTGGATACGAGTAGAGGTTCTCTATCTTGAGAACTTGCGAGCGATCGATCTTCATCCCGAGGAGAAGCAAGGAGGTCACGAGTCGAGCTTCAGGAAGGAGAAGGTTGCAAGTCAGAAAAGTTCAGACCTAAATCCGTTCTTCGTCTTGCGGATCAGGATGATCCGAGGTATAAATTTTAATAGTTAATCTCGTACTTTTATTCCCTTAACATGGATCCTAGGGCGGGTTAAATCCATATGTTCCGCTGCGGATGTAACGTACATGGCTATGGATTTCCCAACAGTTACATAATATTAATTTTCCGGATTTTAATGAAGGATTTGGTGATAGTGATGACTAGATGGAGGAGATGATAAACGATGCAGCCGGTCCGGAACTTCCGAATAGAGAAGCATTTGCCTTTTATGATATGTTGCATTCAGCAGGTGAACCGTTATGGTTTAGCACTGTGCCCGTTAGGGAGTCACAATTATCGGCAGTGACTATACTGCTCAATCTCAAATAAGAGTGCGAAATGACAAAAGATTGTTTTGACCAGTTGATGTTAATTATTAAAAATAAGCTTCTTCTAGAGAATAATCGATTGCCTGTAAATTTTTATGGAGCGAAGAAACTCGTCAAAGGTTTGGGATTGAGGGATGACAAAATTGACATTTGTCCTGAAAATTGCATGTTGTATTACGGGGAGAACGCGATGAAAACCGTATGCGACAAATGTGAAAATCTCGTTCAAACCTTTAATCGAGGAAAAAAAGTGTAAACCAGATCCAATGAACGTTTTGCGATATCTGTTGTCTACTGAAGGCCTATAGGTGGGTTTAAAATGCTTAATGTATGGAAACGTGAATATTTATATTTTTAGGGTTATATATTTTTTAATGTTTTTAGACTTTTATTGATGGTTGTTTGAATACTAATTAACAAAGTAAAATAAATAAACAAGAAATTAAAGTAAATAGAAAAAGTAAAGAAATATCGAACACACGAACTTGTTGACGAAGTTTGGCGAGATGGTTGTGTTAGGCTTAACCACCCGTTTACTCTCCAGCGGCCCTTACGTCATTCACGAGCTGCCTACTCTCCGGGACTTGCCTTGCGGCTCCGATAATCACTAATTCAAATAGCGTTTGAGTACAAAACCACGATCCACCATCGCCTTACAACAAACTTTACGGCCGGTGAAGCAGTCAGCTTACAAACTTGATATCTTTTGATCTCAACCAACAACGAGCAACACGCTTAACAACTCGATTAGTCTCTCTTGAGATTTAGAGCAATTTAACAGTAGTAGGAAAAGAGTATTTCTGCTTTTTGTATAGAGAATTCGTTAACTATATATGAGAAGGCTGCCCCCTTTTTAAAGGAGGAAAGAACAACCCTCATAAAAGGAAATCTATGCCGTTATGTTGCCAACGGACTACAAAAACAGAAAGAATTTAAAGCAAGATATTCTCCCAAGAGCTAAAAAACTGATGGTATGTTGCCAACGGGCTATACAACAAAATTATTAGCCGTCAGTCAGAATGAAAAGTTCTTCAACGGATGATTCTGTTGTCAACTCAGTGGTCCGTTGACAACGGACCACTTCCGTGTTCGTAGTATGCCCTAGGCCAATATATTTGAGACCTAGATGTATGGATTGTGTTAAACAAACATTGTGTTATTTGGAGATATTTTATATAATAAATGTGTATTGGTTATTTTATTCTTATTACTAAAATGAACATTGAATATGATATTCAGCTTTATATCATAAAAGTATGTGACTTTGATAGTAAAACTATAAAGTATTATGAATGCTATTCTAAACAGTTCCTGATCATTCATTGGATGTTTGTGAGACAAACATACTTTATAATAATCTATAAATGTACATTAGTATGTTAGTTGACTGATGGTCACGTTTTACTGATCATGAATAAGGGTTATTAAGTCATTAACGTAAGTATATGTTGGAGACCATATACTGGATTGACCTACTGTGAGAATACTACATGGTTCATGTCATTAGTTATTCTCAGTAAAGAATGTATCTGTAATCCTTAGACTTGAGATTATCTTAGTATCCCACATGAGAAATTTTATACTTTAATATAATCTAACATCGTCTTTAACCGGGCGGTCATAAAGATTATAATTAGGTATATAATGAATCATGCGGAGAAAAGAATTTAATTAAGATAATTAGATTTGTTCCTCTCATAAATTGAGAGAGATATCTTTAGGCCTCTTGATGATTTGATTGAAGAAACACACGGTCGTGCTCGAGTGAATTAATAAAGAGTTATTAATGTCATTTCATGTTCAATCAAATTCGGTGTCAAGAAATATTTATCGACCAAGGTAAGATTGACACATACCATGCCTTATGGATGATATAGATATCATGTAACAAAGGGATACAATGCATGAACATAAATTAGGAATTAGGTTTGATCGAATCATCTATACTTGCTTAATTTGGGTAATCATGATGCCTTGCTAGAGGCCGCTCATGATTTATATTCCGTTGTGATTATTGCCAACATTATGTAAACCTACATGGTCACACACAAAGAACAACTATTGAGACGTACACAGAAAAATCATAACTTATGTGATAAGTTGTATGAAGAGCTACATAGTCAAGTGACACATCCAATCCTACATCTTATATGATAAGATGTGTTGCATATATGGTTACATAGTTACCATGCACGTAGGATATGAAACTTATGGACTATATAGGTACAAGAGACACCCCAAAGAAAAAAAAGATAAAAGAAAAAAATATATTATTTTCGTCCAATTTTTGTGTGACAAAAAGAGAGAAAAATCCGAAAAACATTCTCTTCTTATTTCTGTAAGAAAAATGAAGAACGAATACTAGCATATATCGTTCTCTTTCCATTCAAAGAGGTCGTTCATGTGGATACGGTAGAGGCTGAAGCGAAGTGCGGCATCTTTGTGATTCGGGTTGAAACCGCGATTTTGTTTGGATAATCGGTTTGTTTGGAGAATCGGTTGGTTTGGAGATCGCTTAGAGATCGGTTTGTGAGACCGGTTAGGCGAAACAATCAAATGATCGGTTTGGAAACTGGTTTGAAATTGGGTAAAGAAAAGGGTCAACCAAATTCACTTTCGATCATCACGGATTAAGCGTAATCCTAAGGTACAAAGTTATGAACTTTTCTTTGATTTAATTGTAATTCACGGATTCTTTTTTTGGGTTTCGAATTCGATTTTGTTTTGTTTTTGTTTTTCCGCTGCGTTATGAACGGTAGAAACCCAACATTCCGTTGTCAACGGAACTTACAAGAATTCAATAAATAGAAGATTATACCCTCTTTTTAATATTAATTAATTTTCTCACCAAACTACACACACACGAAGAACTAAGAAGCTTGCTCCCACACCTTGAAATACTCTCTTGAAATCCTTTGCATGCGTGACGACTTCTTATTCTTCTGAGATAGGCAAGATATGTCCAATTCGATTTACTCTTCATTTCCGAGAACTTGATCATGTGACTATCTAGCTTAAGACATTCTCACACAAAAATATTAGTAGCTCGGAATAATTTTAAATATCATCAAACTGAGGACAACAATATCTTCCGTTAACCCGGAGATTACAGAGATTATATATGTCTCCGCGGACCTCCGAGCTATTGAGATGGCACAAGTATGTCCCACGAGCGAAACCGGATATGATGATCCATCTGGCGGATAGTCAATCATGGAAAGAATTTGACGAAACTCATATGGAGTTTGCAATCAAGGCCCGAAATGTGCATCTCAGATTATCAACGGATGGGTTCGCACCTCTCATAAGTACGGGTACGCAATATTCATGTTGGCCTATTTTTGTGTTCCGTACAACTTATCTCCTGGGATGATAAATAAAGATTAATATGTTTTCCTCACTATTTTTATTCCCGGCCCGAACCATCCCGGAAAAACCTTGGACATTTTGTTGAGGTTGTTAATAGACGAGCTCAAAACTCTTTGAGAAGATGGTGTCGTCACATACAATTGTAGTAAGTCACAAAATTTTACGATGAAAGTCGCGTTGCTTTGGACCATAACGGATTTTCTAACATACAGAATGGTTTCGGGATGGTATGTTGGATATAATGTATGAGTTGGATATATTGTATGAATTAGATATCTTGTTTGAATTATATGAATGTGTCGAATAATTTATCATGTTAATTATATTTTTTTCTTAATTTTAGAATTTAATTTAATTTTAATTTAATTTTTATAAATTTAAATGGGGGTAATATTCAGAAAATAGGGCTGCTAAAAAAAAAAATATATGAAATCAATATTTGGTATGTCTAGCTGTAAGGAATATTCGTCCCAAATAAATATTACCTACGGCCACGTGGCCGTAGGGAATAATACACGTGACTGTCTTAGTTATTCATTCCCTACGCCTAGTTAGCTGTCTTATTTAATCCACGTGGCCATAGAGAATACCTTTTCCCTACAGCCACGTGGGTTAACTGGGACGGCTTACATGGCGTAGAGAAAAAGTTATTCCCTATGGCCAAGTGGCTGTCCCATTTTGAGCCGTCACATCTACCCATATTCCCTACAGTTCCTTAGGGTTAGTTCATTATTTGCAACGAAATAAAATCTACGGGTAATCCCTATGGCTAGCGGTGCGCAATTACTAATCCCTACATTTTTTGTATTTTTTCCCTATGGTTCAGAGCCATCCCAAATGATATATTTTGTTGCAGTGGATGCCCTAACCAGCTTGTAACTAAAACCCGTTTAAATATGTTCGTTTCTTTTACAACCCTTCAATTGAAAGCTCCAGTCCTTAAAGATACATAAGAAGAAAAGTGTTTTTTTTAGAGCCAGGTGGCGTCGTCTTGTCGGGTAGTTTGGCTCATCAGATCCGGTTTGGTTATTTTATTTTTGAAGATAAAGATACATAAGAAGAAAAGTGTTTTTTTAGAAGAAGAAAAGTTATGGGAGTTTTGAATAATTTTCCTAATACTTAAAAATGATAAGATTATAAATTTGAGAAATAAGTGTAGGAATATTATATTGATTTTAAGAATTCGAATGCATACTTAAATTGAGATTATAAATCAATTTTTGTTTCAGTCGGTTTACTCCATGGATCATTGATTTTTTTATGAATTTACAATTTATATTATTCCACTGTTCATGCAATATTGTGAAACAAAAAAAATATTTTTGAAATTAATTATAATGTGTGGTTATATCTTATTATGAAATGTAAAATCAAAAGTAAAAATTATTATAAACTCACTTTACATAATATATTATATTATTTATATAGTGTAAATAAATTTCATTTGTTTTTTACTTTCATTTTCAATCATGTTTTATCACCACATGAAAAATACAATTAAAAATCCGGGTAATATCCTAGTTTTATTAAATTTTGCATTTGTTTCCCTTAATTGAATCTCCGTAATTTATTCAACTGAGATTTGAATGCTCAGACTTTATATGTAACCCGGAATTTCAATTCCCAAATTTTATTTAACCTAAATTCGAATTTCATATCATATATAGCCTTAGATTTCAAATTTCGGGCCTATGCAACCCGAAATTCAAAATCCAGATTATGAACAACTCGAGATTTGAAATCAAACGAGCTTTCACATCTCGCCCCTGTTTCTCTCTCCGAGTTACCCGCCTTCCCCTTCTTCTCTTCATTCTTCAGCTGAAGGAAATCCGGCACCACAGGTACATCAATTCCTCATGCTTCATCTCAGTCCCTTCAAATTCATCTCATGAAATAGTTTCTTGAACAAAAACATAATTTCTCAGCCCCGATTTTTTTTTTCGAGATTCAAATCCACAGTCCCTATTCTGAAAACGATTGTTTTACTGATCATTTTCTCAGACCCGATATTTGATTGAACAGGCATAAAACCAAATGTAGATTCAAAATTGAAGATCGCGTCTAGATCTTTCTTCTGAAAGATCCAAATGAGCTACTTTTGATTGAAATTGTTCTTCTCCAGCTTGAATTTCTCGAAAAGCTCACTATATTTTTCAAGATCAGGTAAACTTTGATGATTTTGAGAAGAAAAAAAAAACGATTCATGTATGCTTGGCTGTTATTGTACTGATCATTATTAATATTATTAGTCATATTTATCTATTGTAACTATTATGCTTATTATGTTGTTTTATCTACTAGCCCTTTTTGTTTAAACTTTTGTGTCTCTAGCTATAAGTAACTACTAATTTCTAACTGCTCCTCTCAAACACAATTGAGTTACTATTGAAATTGCTATTGCTATTACTGATATTACTGTGCTGATTCTTTTTTTGCTTGGATGTTTTCATGCAATTGCCCTTTGTTGCTAAATCTGCAGGGGAAGAACTAAACCTGGTTTTTGTTTTATGCAGGGCCTCATTTCAAACACGGTAAAGTAGACTAGATACACACTTCAAGACATCTAATTCAAGACAAAATCAAAGGTGCCGTATATATTTAAATTATTTCTAAAATGTTATAGATCTGTTTGGTTCTTTTGATTTTTCACGGACCTCCACTATGCTTTTATTTTAATCCTTCTTTTTTGCATTTCACTTTTCAGATCTCAAAGGATGGCCCCTTTTGGAGAAAGGCTCGTGATAGAGCATCACCCACACCCGTTGAGCTAAAGAAGGGATTTACCATTGTACCAATGTGATGGCTGTGGACAATACGGGTTTAATGTGGGCAATATTTGTCCTGCCTGTAAGTTTGTCTTACATGAGGAATGTTTTGTCGAGCCAGATGCAGATTGCCGATCTTAGTATCTTAGCTGCAAATTCATTCTGTTAAAAACTCCATGTGAACCAGATACTCAATGCAAGGCATGCGGAGATGTTATTAGAAAGTACGTGTACGCATGTAAGGATTTGAGCTGTAATTACAAATTGCATCCGGCGTGCGCAGGGTTACCTAACTTCCTAGAAATTGGTCGCGGTATTCTTTGGGAGCTTAAAAGGTCAAAACATATTAAGTGTTATCACTGCAATCGAAGCCACTTGCCGGAAGAAAGAGTTATTAGGCCTATGTATTGTCGGAAACGCAATTACACAGTGGGTGTGTTTGGGATATTTTGATGAACCAGGACAAAAGAGGGGTGAAAATTCATGAATCCAGGGTGGATTGTAATATTCCTGTGGTTAATTTGCCTAGAATGACAAATAATGCGAGAGACGGTTTATTTGAAAGAATGAAAATCAAGCTCGTGTCAGCCATTGCGTCTGCGCTAGGAGTGGCGGACCCTACAATAAGAACGAGGTTTCTGCTTGACCGCTGAGTTTTTCTTTCTTTTTTCTCTAAACTGTTCGATGGAATAAATAAATTCGTGATGATGTGATATATCACGGATCTAGTTTTCTTCAAGTTATTTCTTAGATTTGATTTGGATGCAAGAACAAGTGTACGTGATTTTTTTTTTCTTTTTTTTTTGAGAATAAATTTTTAGTTATTTCACGGATCAAGGATTTTGATGGCAAACTAGATTTTATTTGGAGATAACAGTAGTTTAAGTTCCATAAATTATTGTTTTAGTTTAAGGTTTGTATAATCATTCTAAAGCTCATTTGTTATTCTGGGTGGCTTAATTTTGCTTTTGCTAACTGACAGAATGTTTTTGATAGTTGGCATAATTTGGAGCTAGTTTCTTTTACTTACTCGGTAATGCTTCAACATTAAATCAAACCCGTCATTTCTCACTATTCCATGTGAGTTTGATATCGCTTTTGTGGTGAATGAAGCCTTGACTTCATTTTTTTTTCTTCTGACAATTGATATGGAAAATTCGTAATACGATTTAAACATATATAATAATAAATAGATATGGGAAATTGATGTGACAATATACTTGTTTTGTTATGTAAATATGATATTTTCTTACCACACAATCGGGTTTGGATCAGGTCAATTATGGTTCTAGTTATTCCGGTTGCAGACATTCAGGTTACAATTAATTTGGGCCTCTGGTTATGCGTGTCCCGACTTGTTCATATTATAGGTCGTTCTGACTACATGTCTTTCGTATTTCAGATCATTAAAATACAATTATTTCGGATTTCGGGTCATTTTATGTTCTAATATCGAGTTTTAGCCACACACCATTAAGGTTAGGATGTAAATCATTAAAATTGACATTATAGGTCATAAGTCAATATTTTCAAGTTAATCATGATGTGGATAATTGATATTCCTATGTTATGATAGACAAAATTTCACCCAATGATCTATTATTTGGGATTACATGTGAAAATTAAAAGAATATGAAGAGTATATCTACTAAAACACAAATATTTTCTCTTTCTTTAAAAAAATTGGTGCTTTTAAATCAGATATTGTATTTCTTCGCTTGAATTCTTCAAATTTAAATTCGTTAAAATTTTTCCTTTGTTTAAAACTCGATATTGAATATTGATACACGTTCCGTTTTATATTCTCTCAATCAAGTATAAGTACATGAAAATGAAATAGGTAAGAAAATATGTGGAAAATAATTATATTAAATATTGTATTTCTTCTCCTAAACTTTCGAATCTAAATTTGTTTGGAGTTTCAATTTGCTTCAAACTCCATATTGATACGATTTATGTTTGTTGTTTTTTCTCTCACTAAAGTATATGAAAATGAAATATATAAGAAAATATGTGAACAAATTATAAAAGAAAAGTCAACGGAACATATATTTTTATAATTAAAGTTAGGTAATTATTCATTTAAAAATTTAACATCAAATTAATAAGAGAATTTCAGCACAACTAGAGGTGGAAAATAGGCAGGCTGGGTTGGCTTCCGGTCGGGATCGTTCCAGAATCGGGTTATAAGTCATTTGGATTTCGGATCATTCGAGTTTCGAGTTGTTCGGGTCTCCGATCATTCGGTGTCAGATAGTTCGGGTCTCCGGTTATTCGAGTCTTGGGTCGGGCCTCGGGCGTGTTTGGGTTATCGGTCAATCGTGTTACGGGTCATTCGGGTCTAAGTTTCGAGTAATTCGGGTATGTGGTCAATTTGGTTACAGATCATTTGATTCTAAGTTTTGAACATGTTAGGATTAATATTTTCTTGTCCGGACTACCAGTGCCATCATGTACCACAATCTCTGGTCAAATTAGACTTAAAGAATAAGGATTTTATCTTCGAGAGAGAAGGAGAGAGTGGAGAGAAGAGGGAGAGAGAAAGAGATGATGTGGGTGATGTAGAGGCTCAAGCCATTTATTCATAGAGATTCAACAATATAAGGTAATATAATTTGAAATTTCCCCTTATCAATTTATTAGAGTATAACTAGTCTGAGCATCAATTTCATCATTTTTCTCCCGTTTTTTAATTTTATTATCTTATAGTTATATGGATATTGGTTTCCATTAAATTAAACCTTTTATTTTTCTAAAACCTTTTTTGAAGATGCACAAGCACCACAATCATTTGCTTCACTATGAAACAGACATCAGTCTGTTTGAATGTGACGGTTGTAAGGAATTTGGGTATGATTTACGCATAATATTCTGGAGATTTCGACGTAAACTTCCGCGTCCCACACTTCAATTGCAATTTTGTTATGCTCGATCAAAAACCAAAAGAAACAACATGGTGTGATGTGGTATCCAATTAACGGTTATTTTTATCGTTGTACCGACTCCAAATGTGTAATGTGTATTTTTATACACATTTTTAGGCTTTTTATCATAAACAATTCATCATTAAATCACATAAAATGTATGAAAAATATTTCAAATTAATAAAAACTATTGTTGAAATTCTTAATACACTTTTGTGTAAATTTTTTTCAGGTAAAAAGACCAAGAAAGGTATATTTGGAGGACTCGGCAAAAAGTCAACTCTAAATGAAGGACCGATTAGCAAATCATGGGCCAAAGATGGCCGAATTCTCGACAAATCTCCGCGAAAATGCTACACACATTTCTCCAAAATTCTTATAACCCTTATCCGCCGACCATCCAAGCCAAAATCTGCAAAATCCACAAAAAGACGAAAAGTCAACCCCGAGAAATCACAGAGTTGACCAAAAGTCAACTTTCTCAAAAGAAGTCAAACTGGGTACCAAATCGAAGAGCGCAATGATATGAATCCAATGGTACAAAGCTTGTGAAAAATGACTTTCTAGAACTCCCAGAAAATGCGTAACAAGTTTCGGTCAAATGTGGTCAAGGTCAGCGTTTGACCAGGTCAACCCATCTGTCCCTTGTTCTCCTCCTTAATTCACTCAGAATTTTTCTCAGACCAATCAGGCCTTAACACGTGGAGCAACAAATTATTTTTCATCCAGTCACAAATTGACACATGTCAATTCGTTCAACGGATTTATACGAAGTGGACACGTGGTACCTTTCTACTGGACTAGCAATTCTTCAGATCAGTACAAACCCAGAACAAACTAGGTACGTGGTCGAATCACCGCGCGACACGTGTTGAAACGCGTATGATAAAACACATTTTCTTCAGATGCCAAAACTTGACCCTTTGTTTTCCGAGAGACTGGACGTCTCTGTTTCCGAATTAACGAAGAAAATTGAAAACACTGGTCCGTCCAGTGAAGAAAACGAGAGATGATTCGAGACGCGTTTTCTGCAGAATTGCACCACGTTAGTGCGAGATTTTATTTTCCGCCTATCACTCGTCGCCACGTGTCAAAACGCGTTTTTATAGATGTTTGACTTGGACATGTGGCAAACTCTGATTCATTAGGATGGATTCATGAATTTAGCGCAGGCCAATCAGCGAGTGACACGTGTACAATCCGTTGGATTCGGTTCAGATGGAGGATGAAATGGTAAATGTACCCAGAAATTGCACCCATGGTGAAT
This sequence comes from Juncus inflexus, assembly GCA_024447665.1. Classification (NCBI taxonomy): domain Eukaryota; kingdom Viridiplantae; phylum Streptophyta; class Magnoliopsida; order Poales; family Juncaceae; genus Juncus; species Juncus inflexus. The sequence continues at coordinate 8,655,749 of JAJHPC010000012.1, read as the reverse complement.
TTGAATAGAAATGATGGAAAGAGTGCTAAATACCCCCCAAATTGCTACCCAGAACAGAATCCGGATCAATCTAAATTTTTAGTCCCACAATCCTAATTCTAAATATTTTCTAGGTTAAACATCTATATAAAAAGACCACTCAAATTGATACATCCATTCTCTCATTCATACCTCCATTTTGACAATCATTTTCTACACCATCCAAATTCTTCTTCTTCTTCTTCCACCATTAATGACCTAAGCTTAAAACCGTAATTTAAGAGAGTAGAAAGGGAGATTGAATTTTGACAAGGAGAAGGACGCTTGATCCAGCTTGAGCAAGGGTTGAAGGGGAGGCAAGATCAATCAAGAAGGAAGGACTCTAGCTTGAATCTTCTTTCTTGGGGTTTGATTTTCTTTATTTCTTTCTCTTTTTGAATGAATATCATGTTCAAACCTTGTGTAAATATAGTTTTTATGAACATGAGTGAGTAAATCTTAGTAGGGATGTGATGATTTGTTTAAAGTTTGTTTGAAACCTTGCGTTAATTGGTTTTATTTTGGGATTTGTGAAAGTTGCCATAGAGCATTTACTTTGAATATTTGATTTAAATACTTGGCTAAGTTGTTTAGATTAAAATCTATAAATTGCAAATGTTTTGTGACCAATTAATTAAATATCTACTTGGCTAAGTTTGTTTAATTAATTGAAGTTTTGTGGGTTTAGTATTTGAACATTGAAATGACCGATTGTGTTTGGATCTAAATTAATGCATTAATTAGGTGTTTTTAACTTGAAACATTTGAACTTATTTCGCAAATCTTAATATTACAACAAAAATATTTTATGGTTAATGATAACATGCTTAAACATATTATCATGCAAGTCCCTACCTTTAATTAAATATTTGAAAAATCAAGAATTCTTACTTACTTCTTTTAATTCCTCTTATTGTTTAAAAAATAACTCATCTTAAATTTTTAAAACTTAGAATACTAGAACTAAAATTTGATTAGTTAGTTGAAATTTAAGGCCACACCTCCTTTTTTTCGACCCCTAAACTCATTATCGCTTATACTCGTAAATTGAAAAATAGGGAAATATAAATTGTTTTGTTAACACGTGATTACACAAACGACATGTTTTCGCGTAGTTACAAAATGCAACATTAATCTTCATCCCTTCTGTGCGGATCGTCCTCGCATTTTAAAAACTTGCGATGAGCGCTTGGTACTTCAACTTTCTAAAGATATTAAGCGTTGCGATTCTTGCGGAGACAAGAAAATAAAAAAGAAGTGATGAAATGTTACGCCGGACGCTCAATTTCATACAAGATGTGTAAAACATATCTTAATACATACTTTGAAAAATGAAACATATTTAGCGTCAGCCATCAGATTCAGAGCTCCGGGAAGGGATCCATCTTCGAAAAGTTCAAGACTATCCCGAAAGGTGTCTCGTGTGTTCAGAAAAGTTTTGTGTTGCTTCTAGTGCAATAAAATAACTTAAATTAGTACATGAGATGGGAGTCAAGCAAATAGATATATTCTTGATGTATATTTAATAGATGTATGTTTGATGATGGATGTGTGTTTGGTAATGTGTCAATAAAGAATTCTACAATTAAGAAATGTATCAGAAAGTGAAACGGGCGTGTGTGCATGAGATGAATCATGCAAACAATCGAGAAGTTCTTGATAGGTATTTAATAATAGATGTCCGTTTGATGATGGATGTGTGTTTCATAGTGTCAATATTGAAATTTAGAATTTAGAAATTCATCATAAATTATTTACAGTTAATTTATCTTTTTGCATAAATAAAGCACTGCTTTAAATAGAAACAGCTGTTTCACTGAAAGACAATAATTATGTAAGAAGAGCACAAATGTCGTGGCCAGATAGATAGTGGGGAAGTTTGTATAACCCAAATTTTCATAGAAATTTGAATGAAGTGTATTTATGTACTTCTACAAAAATTTGTATGTGTTGAAAATATTAAGATAATGCAATAGAAAACCACACTAATAGTTCTAGTTGTAAATTTTGACCAAATGGTTAAGTCAACTCAATAATGGCATTAGCAACCTAAAACTTTTTAGTAAGAGCAAATCCAAAATTTGCAGCACGTCGGCAAAATCACCAAAAAATAGAACAGAAAAAAGTCCTAATACTTCAAAAACAAAGCCACATAAGAAAATTTTATGTAACTTATCAATTTGCGGTTGCTATTCCAACACTGAAAACATCATAACTAACCCCAAAAAAAAAAAGCAAACAAACAAACAAACGGTATATCTTGGAATTTTATATTACCATACTGGTTCTACTCTTGCCCTAAAAATTCTCTCTTGTCAAAGACATTTTATTTTTTTCATAATTTTGTAGAATAAGGAGAGGAGCGGAACAATTTCACCCAAACTTGAAACTTGATAGAAGCCAACATTTTTTGATGATCAACTCATTGGGTTGAGAAATTTTGCTAAAAATGTGATTACGTTTGCTGGGAGATAGAAGCCACCCTTAAATGGATCCAGTAATTTCAGCCTTTATTCTAAAGAGGAATAATTTTAGTATGAAAACGCCAATTCAGCACCATCATGCTGCTTACGGTTGCAAGGAATTTGGGTACGATTTGCGATACTTTTGCAAGCCATGTAGTTTTATTATTCACGCACAATGTTGTGGAGATTTCGAGCGTAAACTTCCACATCCTACACTTCAATTACAATTTTGTTATGCTCGATCAAAAACCCAAAGGGACAACATGGTGTGATGTGTGTGAGTATCCAATTAACAGCTATTTTATCACCTTCCTAAAACAAAAACAAAAAAGCAGTTATTTTATCACTGTACCGACACCAAATGCAACATGAATCTGTTGGGGAATCAATGGCCATGTACATTACATGCGCAGCGAAACCTATGGATTCAACCCGCCCTAGGATCATCGTTAAGGGAATAAAATTACGAGATTGACTATTAAAATTTATACCTCGGATCTTCCTGATCCGCGAGACGAAGAATGAACTCCTTGCTTCTCCTAGGGTAAAGAAACTGATCGCTCGCTAGTCTTCAAAGCAAAAGACCTCTATTCGTATCCACGTCGAACTGCAGATGCACGGAATAACTGGACTCGGCTAGACGAGTCCGGAAATACTTTCCGAAAAATAACTCAAAACCCTCTCCCCCCCTCTCTCTCTCTCTCTGTATTAGACGGCCTCTAGGGCTTCTGAATTGTGTGTGGAATAGAGAGACTCTGCTATTCTATTTATACTAGAGAGAGGTAAACGATTGCTCAGTTACCATAACTAAAACCCTAATATGCGCCTATTCTGTTGCCAGCGGAATAGGTATTTCCATAACGGAATACTTGGCAGCTAAGATTATTAAAGTTTCCATATCTATTCCATTGAGAACGGAACTATTCCGTTGCGAACGAAATGGTACTGTTTTATTCAATCAATTATCCAAAAATTGATTATTTCGTTCACCAATTTATACATCATATGTATAACTATTTTGGGGCATATTCTGTTGGGAAATCCATAGCCATGTACGTTACATGCACAGCGGAACCTATGGATTTAACCCGACCTAGGATCTACGTTGAGGGAATAAAAGTACGAAATTAGCCATTAAAATTTATACCTCGGATCTTCCTGATCCGCGAGACAAGGAACGGATGTAGGTCTGAACTTTTCCGACTCGCAACCGTCTCCTTCCCGAAGCTCGGCTCGCCAAGCTTCTTCCTATTGCTCGGCTCGAAGAAATCCTTCTTGAAGCTCGGCTCGCGAAACTCTTCTTGAAGCTCGGCTCGAGAAATAGCTTCTTCTCCTAGGGGTGAAGATAGATCGCTCGCAAGTTCTCAAGGTAGAGAACCTTTACTCGTATCCATGCGAACTTCACTCGAACGAAATAACCGGACTTGGCTAGACAAGTCCGGAAATACTTTCCGAATATCTCTCAAAACTCTCTCTCTCTTTTCTGTGTAAAGACGGCCTCTCAGGCTATAGAGTTGTGTGTCAAATAGACAGACTCAGCCCTTCTATTTATACTAGAGAGAGAGGCGAACGATTGCTTAGTTACCATAACTAAAACCTTAATCTGTGCCTATGGAACTATTCCATTGCCAACGGAATAGGTATTTCCATAACGAAATACTTGGCAGCTAAGGTTATTACAGTTTCCATATATATTCCGTTAGGAACGGAACTTTTCCGTTGCCAACGGAATGGCACTGTTTTGTTCAATCAATTATCCAATAATTGATTATTTCGTTCACCAATTTATACATCATATGTATAACTGTTTTGAGGCATATTCACCCCGTACGAATGGAGTTCATTGTGTGACCGTGTAGGTTCCATTTAACGCTGGCAATGATCTTCTAAAGATCGTAAGTCATGAGTAACCTCTAGACTGATGTCATGACTACCCATGTTAAATGAAATGATCAGCGATCGTAAACCTATCTGAATAGACATTTGCTTATTCCTTTTGTTCTACGATATACATCTTGATCACAAGGCACGGTAATATGTCATCCTTGAGTTTGATCAAAGTCTCTTTCCGGATCGAGAATTAGACTGAGTAAATACAAAATGATATTAACAACACATGTTAATCCATTTTGAGCATGACCATGCATTTCCTTCAATCCTAGTTCATCAGGGGGCCCAGAGATATCTCCCTCATGATGAGAGGAACAAATCCCATCTTGGTCACTCACATTCCTCGTCAAGATTCAGTGCATACCTAACGATGACCCTAATGATTATCCCATTACGGATGACGTAAGATCATATTAAAGTGTGCAGTTCCTCATACAGGAATTCATGGTAACCTCAGGTCATAGGAACAAGCACACTATTCATATGAGAATCACTAATGACATATACCATGCATATTCTCATAGTGTGGTCAGTCGAGTACGTGCTCTCTAACACGTACCTATATTCCAGACTTGACATCTCTATGTCCATGATCAACAGAACATGATCATTCAGCCTGCGAATATACTAGTGTGGATATGTAGCTTCTTACCTGATGTATGTCTATCTCTACAAACATTCTACATATCACTTGGTACAGTTTAGAATGTCATTCGTTGGTTCACAGTTCTACTATCAGAATCACGTATTCTGATGACGTGAACCCGAAGTGTCATTCTTGGTTGATATAAGAAATATACATTCACAAACCATACACACATATATATAAGAAAGAACCTTTATTGAATAAATAATAATGTCTTAATACATAATCCATTTCCTAGCACAAATATATTTGGCCTAGGGCACTAATCCTACATATTCTTCCCTTACGAATGGAGTTCATTGTGTGACCATGTAGGTTCCATTTAATGCTGACAACGATCTTCTAAAGGTCGTAGTATGTCCTTGGACTTTTGGTGAGATCTCGGTTCTTTGCTTGTGAGATCGCTCCATTGTTGTCACAATATAGAGCCACTGGTTCCGAGATGTTCAGAACTACTCTTAGCTCCTCCAAAAAGTTCTTTATCCAAACAGCTTCTTTAGCCACTTCTGCAGCGGCTATATACTCTGCTTCCGTTGAAAAATCTGCTATAGTACATTGCTTGGAACTCTTCCATGTCGCTGCACCTCTATTTAGGAAAAATAAATAACCTGATTGCGATCTAAAGTCATCTGAGTCTGTCTGGAAGCTTGCGTTGGTGTAACCCTTTACAACGAGCTCATCTTTCATACCTCCATGTACTAGGAACAGGTCCTTAGTTCTTTGTATGTACTTAATGATTCTTTTAACAGCTATCCAGTGACTTTCACCTGGATTAGACTGAAACTTGCTTGTTGCGCTCAATGAGTATGACACATCTGGTCTAGTACATATCATGGCATACATGATAGATCCTATAGACGAAGTATATTGGATCTTATTCATGCATCTTTGTTCTTGCTCACTTGTAGGACACTTTTCTTACTAAGAGAAACGTCATTTGACAAAGGCAAAAATCATTTCTTGGATTCTTGCATTCTGAACCATTTCATGACCTTATCTATGTATGTACTTTGACTCAGACCTATAAGCCCTCTAGTCCTATCTCTATAGATCCTGATTCCTAGCACGTAGGAGGCTTCTCCTAGGTCTTTCATCGAGAAATTATCTCCTAACCATTTTTTGACATTCAACAATGTTGGGACGTCATTTCCCATGAGTAATATGTCATCTACGTAAAGCACCAGGAATACTACCGTGCTCCCACTGAACTTCATGTAAACACAAGGCTTACCTTCGATTTTGGTAAAACCAAAACTTTTGATAACTTCATCAAAATGAAGGTTCCAGCTTCGAGATGCTTACTTCAATCGATAGATGGATTTCTGAAGCTTGCAAACCTTACCAGAATTCTTGGGATTGACAAAACCCTCGAATTGCATCATATGCACGTCCTCGGTTAGATTTTCATTTAGGAAAGCTGTTTTGACATCCATTTGCCATGTTTCATAGTCATAATATACTGCTATGGCCAATAGAATTTTGATGGATTTAAGCATAGCTACAGGTGAGAAAGTTTCGTCATAGTCAATACCATGAACTTGTTTGAGACCTTTCGCCACAAGCCTTACTTTGTAGGTTTGTACCGTTCCATCCATGTCAGTTTTTCTTAAAGACCCACTTGCATCCGATGGTCTTCAAGCCTTCGGATGGATCAATTGAAAGGAAACACGTAATCTCAGAAATACAGCGGAATTAAAATTTTCCCCGTTTCCTAACCGGGGATCCGGGTATTATCAATCAAATCGGAAAAATAAATTTTATTTTTATCTCGGATTTGGCTAATCCGGTTTGTAGGGCTTCGCGATTCGTTTCCAAACGATCTCCCTACGTCTCCTTGCGGATCTGATCACGAAAGGCGCTACGACTCCGGCACCGCCCTCGACACGTGTCCACACGTGACTAACTCGTTGGAGGAGAAACCGAGATTACTAGATCCGGTTTATCTTTCTCTCTCTCTCAATAGGTGGCTAGGGTATGGACTGAATTTTCTTGCCTAATCAGATGAACCCTTCATCTATTTATAGCATCTAATGCTCACACCTCTTCACTTTCTTTTTGATTTTCTGTGTCCAACCGAGTTAGTTATGTTTGTGTGCGACCCTGTAGACTCATTTAATATTGGCTAAACTTCATGTTTATAAATCATAAGTAGCCTCTAGTACGACGTTATGACTACCCAAATTAAATGAATGCCACGTGATCATAACCTATACATCAATTATGTATTTAGTCTCTTTGTTAAACGATATTTATATTGATCATAAGGCATGGTTCTATGTCATCCTTATTATTATCAATTCTCTTTACTGAATTATAATTAGATTGAATGAATTAAAACATATTAACAACAAATGCTAATTCTTTCATACACGGCCGTGCGTTTTCCTTCAGTCTCAATTTATCAGGGGGCCCTGAGATATCTGTCTCGTATCCGAGAGTAAGAAATTTTATCTTGATCATTCACATTCCAACTCATGGTTTACTAAATACCCGATCATAGCTTTTATAATTATCCGATTAAAGACAACGTTTGAATATGTCAAAGTATAAAGATATACATGTAGGAATCTATGATGACCTCAAGTCAAAGGACTAATCATACATTAGATGATGAGAAAATACTAATGACATATACCATGTATATTTTCATAGTGGGTCGATCCAATATATGTTCTCCAACATATATTTATATTAATGAATTGAGATCCAGTATCCATATATGATCAGTAAAACATGATCATCATCCAAATAACATACTAGTAACTTTATATATATATATGATTTGAGATTTTCAAATATGTTTGTCTTACAAACATCTAATATATGACTAGGGATAATTTAGAATTGTATTCACTTTACTTTACGGTTTTAATATTAGAATCACATATTCTGATGATGTATAACGGACATACATATTCATGTTTACTTAATAATCTAACAACCTTTACGCATAATTATTATATGAAAAAGTTTATGAGATAAAACATCTAATACAAAAATATAATGTCGGATACATAATTCGTTTCCCACACGGCAAAACAATTTGGCCTAGGGCATTATTACTTTCAGTCTCCCACTTGCACTAGGCCGAACTAAGTAATACATACTCATTGTTCCTCTAGGTACCTCATACCCATTGACCTAACATGACCCTCATGTTTGACTGGCGGAAGTGGCTTAGTAAACGGATTAGCCACATTATCATCGCCAGGTATTTTGCACACTTTCACGTCTCCTCTCTCAACGATCTCTCGGATCAAATGAAAATGTCAAAGTATATGCTTGGTTTTGTGATGTGATCTTGGTTCCTTTGATTGTGCGATTGCTCCGTTACTGTCACAATAGATAACCATAGGTTCCAAGATACTCGAGACTACTCCTAGTTCCGTCACAAACTTCTTTATCCAAACAGCTTCCTCATCTGCTTCCGAAACTCCTATGTACTCCGCCTCTGTGCTAGACAAAACACATAGCCACTTTGCGAACTACAATTGTCTACGTTAGTTTGGAAGCTCGCATCGGTGTAACCTGTTACAGCCAGCTCACTATCCAATCCCCCATAGACCAAGAATAAATCATTTGTACTTCTCAAATTCTTGAGAATATTATTAGCTGCCATCCAGTGACTTTCACAAGGATCTGACAGATACCTACTTGTTACGCTTAATGCTTGTGCCACGTCCGGTCGAGTACTTACCATGGTATACATGATAGATCCAATTGCCGAAGCATATGGAATCTTATTCATCCGGTTCCGTTCATCTTGTGTTGCTGGACATTGAGATTTACTAAGTGAGACGTTATGTGTGTTAGTAGTATGCGCTAAGCCAATATATTTGAGACCTAGATGTATGGATTGTGTTAAACAAACATTGTGTTTATTTAGAGATATTTTATATAATGAATGTGTATTGGTTATTTTATTCTTATTACTAAAATGAACCTTGAATATGATATTCAACTTTATATTATCAAAGTATGTGACTTTGATAGTAAAACTATAAAGTATTATGAATGATATTCTAAACCATCCCTGATCATTCATAGGATGTTTGTGAGACAAACATACTTTATGATAAGCTATAAATGTATATCAGTATGTTAGTTAACTGATGGTCACGTTTTACTAATCATGAATAAGAGTTATTAAGTCATTAACATAAGTATATGTTGGAGACCATATACTGGATGGACCCACTGTGAGAATACTACATAGTTCGTGTCATTAGTTATTCTCAGTAAAGAATGTATCTGTAATCCTTAGACTTGAGATTATCTCAGTTTCCTACATGAGAAATTTTATACTTTAATATAATCTAACATCATCTTTAACCGGGCAGTCATAAAGATTATAGTTAGGTATATAATGAATTATGCGGAGGAAAGAGTTTAATTAAGATAGGATTTGTTCCTCTCATAAATTGAGAGAGATATCTTTAGGCCTCTTGATGATTTGATTGAAGAAACGCACGGCCGTGCTCGAGTGAATTAATAAGGAGTTATTAATGTCATTTCATGTTCAATCAAATTCGATGTCAAGAAATATTTATCGAGTAACGTAAGGTTGATACATACCATGCCTTATGGACGATATAGATATCGTGTAACAAAGGGATACAATGCATGAACATAAATTAGGTTTGATCGAATCATCTATACTTGCTTAATTTTGGTAATCATGATGTCTTGCTAGAGGCCGATCTTGACTTATAATCCGTTGTGATTATTGCCAACATTAAGTAAACCTACAGGGTCACATACAAAGAACAACTATTGAGACTTACACAGAAAAATCATAACTTATGTGATAAGTTGTATGAAGAGCTACATAGTCAAGTGACACATCCAATCCAACATCTTATATGATAAGATCTGTTGCATATATGGTTACATAGTTATCATGCACATAGCATATGAAACTTATGGACTATATAGGCACAAGAGACACCCCAAAACTAAAGATAGAAAAATAGGTATATTAATTTCGTCCAATTTTGTGAGACAAAGAGAGAGAAAAACCCGAAAAACCTTCTCTTGTTATTTCTGTGAGAAAAACGAATACCAGTATATATCGTTCTCTATCCATTCAAAGGGGTTGTTGATACTGGTAGAGGACGAAGCGAAGTGCGGTGTCTTTGTGATTCGGGTTGAAACCGTGGTTTTATTTGGAGAATCGGTTTGTTTGGAGAATCGGTTTGCTCGGAGAATCGGTTCGTATGGAGATCGGTTTGTGAGATCGGTTACGCGAAACATTCAAAGGATCGGTTTGGAAACCGGTTTGGAATCGGGCAAAGAAAAGCGTCAACCAAATTTGCTTTCGATCATCACGGATTAAGCGTAATCCGAAGGTACAAAGTTATGAACTTTTCTTTGATTTAATTGTAATTCACGGATCCTTCTTTTAGGTTTCGAATTTGATTTTGTTTTATTTTTGTTTTTCCGCTGCGTTATGAACGGTAGAAACCCAATAGTGGTATCAGAGCCAAGTGAATTCCAATTAAATTAAGACGGATAAACCATTTTCGAAAGATTTGTTTTGATTTTGAGGCGTTATTTTTCAATTGTTGAATTTTCATTATGAACGGTTGCGATTTCATGAAAGGGTGCGACTTCATGAAAGGATGCATGTGATGTATCTTGATCATGAACGGTTGTGATTTCATGAAAGGATGCGACTTCATGAAAGGGTGCATGTGATTTATCTTGATCATGAACGGTTGCGATTTCATGAAAGGATGCGACTTCATGAAAGGGTGCATGTGATGTATCTTGATCATGAAAGGTTGCAACTTGATTGAAAGGATGCGACTTCATGAAAGGGTGCATGTGATGTATCTTAATCATGAAAGGTTGCGACTTGATTGGAAGGATGCGACTTCATGAAATGGTGCATGTGATGTATCTTGATCATGAAAGGTTGCGACTTGATTGAAAGGGTGTCTTGGGTATGTCATGAAGGGATGCATGTGATGTATCATAACCTTCGGATGGGTGTCTAAATTTTATGAAAAGGTGCGAAACTACGTATATGATACACTAAATAAATTTCGAAAAGTTATATTCAACACATCAAGTTTTTAAAGAAATTTTGAGTTTCGGCACTATATAAAATAAAATTTCACCGTCCACCTCATACACATCATGGAGATGAAGGAGTTCACCATCCAGTTCATACGTATCATGGAGATGAAAGAGTTCACCATCCACCTCATACACATCATGGAGATGAAGGAGTTCACCGTCCACCTCATACACATCATGGAGATGAAGGAGTTCATCAATGCCTTGTGGTTGAATGTATCTTAGGAAATGATCTTAATGATTGGCTCATTTAGATCATCAAGGCCATGTTATATCATATCACATTTATTTTATCAGTGCATGTGATGTTCTGTGATGAAATACATGATAAAATAAAACAACTAAAACAAAAGGTTAAACATAACAATCCCTCATATAATATTGAATCATAGAAATGCCTCTCATGTATCTATACTTATCATCCCTTCGATCATGCAAAATTTGGGTATGCCAAAGCATAGTGAATTAGCATAATCTTAGGGTGATAAGAAGTGAGAATGGTGATTCTCGTTATTTAGACATGGTTAGATTCAACTGAACTATCAAGTCAGACTTGAGTTCGGGGCATATGATAGGATGCATACGCTGAGCATATGATGCTCATTTTATGGATTAAACAAGAGTTGTATGAGATACAATTGGAAACGTTCCTACCTAAATAATTAGGTTCTATGCGATGAGCCAAAGCGCACTTGGAACATGATGAAATATGGATATTGGCCCACTATGAAATTTAAAGTTAAAATTTCCGAATCTATACATTTGAGGATTATTGATTTGAATAAAATAGTGGGAGTTAAAATTATATTAAAATATCTCAAATCACATATTAATATAAACTTGCATTTAATTCAGTGTAGAAAATGGAAACAAACAACACATCAACTTTAACATTGCGATCTGTCCTTGAGAAGGACAAGCTCAATGGGAAAAACTTCCTCGACTGGCATTGAAATTTGAGAATTGTTCTCAAACAAGAAAGTAAGAACTATGTCCTTGAAGGGCCCATTCCTGACCAGCCCGCTAATGATGCTGATCAAGAAGTAATAGACACTTATGCCAAGCATACAAGTGACTCTAATAATGTGACATGTCTTATGTTAGCCACCATGGATGCCGATCTTCAAAAGCAGTTTGAAAATTTAGAGACATTTTCAATGTTGGCACAGCTCAAGAAAATGTTCCAAGAGCAAGCTAGAAATGAGAGGTATAATGCACACTGTACATTAGCAAGTTGTAAGATGGTTCCCAACTCCTCGGTGAGTGCTCATATTCTGAAAATGAAGGGGTGCGTTGATCAACTTGAGAAACTAGGGGCAAAGTTTGGCGATGAGATGGCTACCGATTTGATCCTTAGGTCTCTTCCTCCGAATTTCAAGCCATTTATAATGAACTATAATATGAATAACATGGACAAGAGTCTCACGGATTTGGACGGTATGCTGAAGAACTTCGAGGGGACTATGAAGGCAAATGTCGTCAATGATGTTCTCTTGGTTCAGAAAGGCAAGGGTTAGAAGAGAAAAATCAAGGGCAAAGTCAAGGGAAAAGGTAAGGACAAGGTATTGTCCAAACCTAAGAGCAAGAAACCCAAGGAGGGTGTTTGTTTCTTCTGCAACAAACCAGGCCATTGGAAAAGAAATTGCTAAGCCTACTTGGAGGATCTAAAGAAGAAGAAGAAGAAGAGTAGTAAGACTACTACTTCAGGTATTAATGTTATTGAAATTAATTTATCTACTTCCTCATCTTGGGTATTAGATACCGGATGCAGTACTAACATTTGTAATAATGTGCAGGGGCTGCAAAGGAGTAGAAGATTAGCGAAATGTGAAGTTGACTTGCGGGTGGGAAATGGAGCAAGAGTTGCTGCATTAGCCGTGGGCATTTATTTATTATCTTTACCTTCTGGACTTGTAATAAATTTAAATAATTGCTACTATGTACCTGCTGTGAACAGGAATATTGTATCTATGTCGAGATTTGTTTTAGATGGTTTTAAGTTTGTTATTGAGAATAATAACTTTACCATAAGTAAATAAAACATTTTCTATGCGTATGGTCAATTAGAAAATGGTCTTTATGTTTTAAATCTTGATCATTAACATTACAAGTCTATCTATAGCATTAATATAAAGAGATTTAAATCTAATGATTTGAATCCGACATATTTCTAGCATTGTCGTTTAGGACACATAAATAAGAAACACATTTCTAAACTCCACCAATATGGATTTTTAGACTCATTTGATTTAGAATCATTTGAGACGTGTGAATCTTGTTTATTAGGTAAGATGACAAAGGCTCCTTTCACAAAGAGAGGTGAGAGGGCAAGTGAGTTATTGGATCTCATACATACAGATGTATGCGGACCAATGAGCACACCAGTTAGAGGTGGTTTTCGATACTTCATTACTTACTGATGACTTAAGTACATATGGATATGTTTACTTAATGAAATATAAATCCGAATCTTTTGAATTGTTCAAAATTTTCAAGAGTGAAGTAGAAAACCAGCTAGGTAAGAAAATAAAAGCACATCGATCAGATCGAGGTGGCGAATATTTAAGCCTAGAGTTTGACGATCATCTTAAAGATTATGGAATAGTTTCACAACATACTCCTCCTGGAACACCTCAATGGAATGGTGTCTCGAAAAGGAGAAACCGAACTTTATTAGATATGGTTTGGTCTATGATGAGTCAAACAATTCTTCCGATATCCTTTTGGGGTTATGCCATTGAGATTGCCGCGTTCATACTAAACAAAATTCCATCAAAAGTTGTTCAAAAGACTCCATTTCAGATATGGACTGGGAGGAGTCCCGCATTGTCTTTTATAAAGATTTGGGGTTGTAAAGCTTCCGTGAAGCATCAAATTTCTGACAAGTTAACACCGAAATCTAATAAATATTTATTTGTGGGATATCCTACAGAAACTAAAGGATATTACTTTTACAACCCATCCGAGAACAAAGTGTTTGTTGCTCGAAATGGTATCTTTTTGGAAAGAGAATTTATTTCTAAAGGAACTAGTGAGAATAAAGTACACCTTGAAGAAATTCAAGATCCACTAATTGGCAATGAACAACCATTGGAAGATCCACTAGTCTCTTCAAGAGTTGACGAGTCCAGTCTTGAAACACAAGATACTCCTCGTAGATCTGGTAGAGTTCGTCATGAGCCCGAGAGATATGGATTTCTCGTGACTGATCATAAAAATATGGCGCTCATAGATGATGAACCCACATCTTACCAAGAAGCTACGAATGATCTTGATTCTCATAAATGGTTAGAACCATGAAAACTGAGATGCAGTCCATGTACGATAATCAAGTTTGGAATTTAATTGTTTCACTTGAAGATTCTAAGACCATTGGGTGTGAATGGGTTTTCAAAAGGAAAACTGACAAGGACGGAAATGTAGACAGTGGAAGTAGGGGTCGAACCACAGAAGAAATTTTTGCAGTCGTTTTACGCTTACCAAAAGAAATTTGTAACCCTAGACTTAACTACAATAAAGTAGACAGTGGAAGTAGGGGTCGAACCACAGATAGCTATTTAGACTAAACCAGGTAAAAAGATTACTTCTCTAATGAAAATGGACTCGAACAAAAACAGAAAACTAAAATAAAGAGAAACCAATACCGTAAATAAAACCAAACACAAGACCTAAAACAAGACACACAATTGGGGGGGTTGTTGATTGGTTGATTGCAACAAAATGAAAGTAACAAATAAAGAGAAAACTTAGAGTAAAAATCAAGAGATGTGGTGGTTTTGTGAAATGAGGCATAGTTTTGTGTAGTGAATTTGTGTGTAACTTTATCCTTGACTATAATAATGAATTTGGAATTAATCTCTTAAGTGCAGTAAGATGAGCTCTTAACCGATAAATAACTCAAACAAAAAGATAGGGTTTTAGTTTAGATGAGCTCGTAAATAAAAACACTAACCTACTTGAATATCATAACCAATTCAATAGAAATCATTGGTTATTTAACCAAATCAAAACCTCCTAAACAATGAGCTTGTTCAGAACTGTTTAGTTCGTTATGAGTTATTTGCACTTGGCTATTATTCAAATTCTAATGGAGGCTATTGAGCAAAGCAACCATAGGAATTTTGTGGCCCTTGTTAATTACTATTGAACATAGAATTGACCGAAATAAACTTAAAACAATTCATTGAGCATGAAAGATAATAAGTAAGTGAAAACAGAATAATAACCGTTCAAATGAAATTCATTATTAATGGTCTCAAAAGTTACAACACAAAAACATAAACACTAACTATGCCTCGAAGGGCTTACTCGAAATACATGGAAAATAAAGAAAATAAAATAATGATAGAACCCATTAATGAAGCGTGGATGGAAGGATGAAGCTTGCTTGACTTGCCCAACTCCAAGAGAGAGAATTATGAAGTTTAAAAGGTATTAGAATGGATGCCTTGCATCTGGTTATATAACCCTCTCAAAAGGTGATCATGAGGGATGAATGAAGATCCATGCAAAGAGTGTGAAGGAAGCATGGCAAAGGCATGAAGAGTGCATGCAAAGTGCATGAAAGATCTGTCCAGAAGATGGTCAATTTGGGTCTTGTAGACTTCGGAATTGGGCTCTGGTGATAAAGAATGAATTGTGGGCTTTGTTCTCTTCTTTCCAACGGTATATAGTATGCATCTAGAGGAGACCCATATTGTGAGTTATGGCCGAAATACTGCAACTGTGTCGGCAGGTCCGAGTCTTGATTATTATCTCTCTCTTGTGCTCCAACTTCTTTTCCCCAAGTTATGCTCCATCTAAATTGCACCTGAAATCACAGAAACATCTCATTAGTAGTATCAACATTCGAGTTATGATTATTATCCATATAAATAGCATATTAACACTTATAATGGTGCAATATCATATATTTATAGGGTATAAAATGTGTATAATTAATGACTTATCACTCATAGATGATGAACCCACATCTTACCAAGAAGCTACGAATGATCTTGATTCTCATAAATGGTTAGAACCATGAAAACTGAGATGCAGTCCATGTACGATAATCAAGTTTGGAATTTAATTGTTTCACTTGAAGATTCTAAGACCATTGGGTGTGAATGGGTTTTCAAAAGGAAAACTGACATGGACGGAAATGTGCATACCTATAAAGCGAGACTTGTTGCGAAAGGTTTCCGACAAACTCATGGTATAGACTATGATGAAACTTTTTCACCAGTTGTCATGCTTAAATCGATTAGAATTCTGCTTGCCATAGCCGCATATTATGACTATGAGATAGGCAAATGGATGTCAAAACAACTTTTCTTTATGGAAATTTACTCGAGGATGTGTATATGACACAACCCGAGGGTTTTGTTGATCCTAAGAATTCTTGTAAGGTTTGCAAATTGCAGCGATCCATTTACGGATTAAAGCAAGCATCTCGGAGTTGGAATCTTCGTTTTGATGAAGTAATCAAATGTTTTGGTTTTATCAAAAATGAAGATGAACCTTGTGTTTACAAGAGGGTTAGTGGGAGCGCAATAGTTTTTCTAGTACTTTATGTAGATGATATATTACTCATTCGAAATAATGTTCCGACTTTAACAAATGTTAAGACATTTTTAGGAAAGTCTTTTGCAATGAAGGACCTCGGAGATGCCGCTAATATACTCGGCATTAAGATCTATTGAGATAGATCTAAAAGGCTCATAGGTCTAAGTCAAAGTACCTATATTGACAAAGTGTTGACACGATTTCGCATGGAAGATTCGAAAAGAGGTTTCTTACCAATGTCACATGGCATAAAATTGAGTAAGACTCAACGTCCTGCTAATCAGGAAGAATAAAATCGCATGAATAAAATTCCGTATGCTTTGGCTATTGGATCTATCATGTATGCCATGCTTTGTACTAGACCAGATGTATCATATGCATTAAGTGCAACTAGCAGATATCAATCTTGGTGAAAGTCACTAGACAGCAGTCAAGAATATTCTGAAGTACTTGTGAAGAACTAAAGATTCATTCTTAGTTTATGGAGGATTTGAAAGTGAGCTAGTTGTAACAGGTTACAAGGATTGAAGCTTTCAAACCAACAATGATTATTTTAGATCGCAATCTGGTTATGTGTTCTGTTTGAATAGAGGTGCAATAAGTTGGAAAAGTTCCATTTTTTTTTTTTTTTTTGCATGGCAACTGGCGAGATAGTTTCATCATAGTCAATACCATGGATTTATCTGAAACCCTTCGGCACGAGCCGTGCTTTATAAGTTTGCACATTTCCATCCATGTCAATTTTCTTTTGAAAAACCCATTTGCACCCGATGGTCTTCAAGCCTTATGGTGGATCAATCAAGTTCCAAACTTGATTATCGTACATGGATTGCATCTCAGCTTTCATCGCTTCTTCCCATTTGTAAGAATCTAGACTCGACATAGCTTCTTGATAGGATGTTGGCTTATTATCTATGAGCATCACATCATCGTCATGAGTCACGAGATATCCATATCTCTGTGGCTCTCGACGATCCCTAACAGATCTACGAGGAGGTACTTGTGTTATATTTTTAGATTCATTAACTGTTGATGAATCTAATTCTTGTTCCACCATCGGTTCTGCATTAATTTGTGAGTCCCGAACTTGTTCGAGCTAGATTGCATTCCCACTCATTCTTTTGGAAACGAAGTCCTTCTCCAAGAAGACTCCATTCTGAGCAACAAACACTTTGTTTTCGGATGGGTTGTAAAAGTAATATCTTTTAGTTTCTTTAGGATAACCCAAAAATAAACACTTGTCAGATTTGGGTGCAAATGTATCAGAGAGCTGACGCTTGACATATACTTCACATCCCCAAATCTTTAGAAAAGATAATCTGGGACTCTTCCCAGTTCATAATTCACATGGCATCTTTTGAACTAATTTTGATGGAATTCTGTTCAGTATGAATGCAACTGTTTCAAGAGCATAGCCCCAAAAGAAAGTTGGAAGATCCGTTCGGCTCATCATAGACCGAAACATATCTAGTAAGGTTCGATTTCTCCTCTCGGATACACCATTCAATTGAGGTGTTCCAGGAGGAGATAATTTTGAAACAATTCCACAATCCTTAAGATGATCTATGGACTCTTGGCTTAAATATTCACCACCACGATCTGATCGAAGTGCTTTAATTTTCTTACCAACTTGGTTTTTCACTTCATTCTTGAATATTTTGAACTTTTCAAAAGATTCTGATTTATGCTTTATTAAGTATATACACCCATATCTGCTCAAATTATCTGTAAGTGTAATGCAGTATCGAAAACCACCTCTAGCTTCTTTACTCATTGGACCGCATACATCTGAATGTATGAGCTCTAATAAGTCATTCACTCTTTCACTTGTAAAATGTGTCTTTGTCATTTTGCCCAATAAACATGATTCACATGTCTCGAACGATTCAAAATCTAATGAGTCTGAAAGTCCATCTTGATGGAGTTTAGAAATGCATTTCTCATTTATGTGACCTAAGCGACAATGCCAGAAGTATGTTGGATTCAAGTCATTAGATTTTAATCTTTTGGTATTAATGTTATAAATGGACTCATTACTTTTTGTTTCGAGATCAAGAATATAAAGACCATTTTCTGTGCGGACATTTCCATAGAAAAGGTTACCTTTACAAATGGTAAATTCATTTTTATTAATAATAAATTCATAACCATCTTTCGTCAAACTCGAAATAGAAATCAAATTTATGTTTATTGCAGGTATAAAATAACAATTATTAAGTTTTAAAACAAGTCCAGAAGGTAAAGATAAATTATAAGTTCCTACGGCTAATGCAGCAACTCTTGCTCCATTCCCCACCCATAGGTCCACTTCGTCTTTTGCTAATTTCCAACTCCATTGCAGTCCCTGCACATTATTACAAATGTGAGTTACACATCCAGTATCTAATATCCAAGATGTAGAAGTAGATAAATTATTTTCAATAACAAAAATACCTGAAGATGTAGTCACACTACCATTCTTCTTAAGACTTTCCAAGTACTCCTTGCAATTTCTCTTCCAAAAATCATCTTTTGGTTTCTTAATCTTAGGTTCAGGCAACATCTTGCCCTTACCCTTGTCCTTTCCATTGCCTTTGCCCTTGCCATTTCCCTTGAATTTCTTTTTCATATTCTTCCCCTTTTGAACCATGAGTACATCATTGCCAACATTTGATGTCACACTCATCTCGCATTGCTTAAGCATGCCGAGCAACTCGGTAATGGATTTGTCCATGTTGTGCATATTATAATTCATAATAAACTGTTTAAAATTTGGGGTTAAAGACCCGAGAATTATATAGGTAGCCATCTCTTTGTTTACCTTTGCATCAAGCTTTTCAAGGTAATCAATATAACCTTTCATCTTGAGAACATGGACGACCACTGATGTACCTGGAGCCATCTTACAATTAGTAAAGGCATTATGCGTATTGTACCTTTCAGTACGCGCCTGTACTTGGAACATTTCCTTGAGCTGCATGACCATGGCAAAAGCCTCAATTTCTTCAAACTGCTTTTGAAGTTCGGAGTCCATTGTGGCCAGCATAAGGCAGGTAACATTATTAGAGTCATTGACATGCTTACTATAAGCAGCCTTTGCCTTATCCGTGGCATCATCACCCTCAGGTTCCTTCTTAGGAAGAGCATTTTCAAGGACATACTGCTTTTTCTCTTGTTTGAAAATGATTCTCGGGTTGCAGTACCAATCAAGGAAGTTTTTCCCATTCAGTTTTTCTTTTTCCAGGATTGATCGCAGAGTTAAACTTGATGTATTTGTTGACATTTTCTACACAAATTTGAAAATTTAAAGTGCTATTAATACTGGCTGATTTTTAGTATTTTAGATGTGTTCATATAATGCAACTCTCACTATTTTAGTCAAATCAATAACCCTCAAAATATTGATTCGGAAATGTCAACTCTTTGAAATCTCGTAGTGGAACAAGACCCTTATTTCATCAAATCTCAAGGGAGTTTTGGCTCTCAATCCTAAGACTTAATTATTTAGGTAGGATCAAATCCAATTGCATCACATGCAACTCTTGACTAATCTCTCATGGGATGAGCATCTAGTTTTAACTTGATTGCCCGTGTAAACCATCCCATCTTATGCCCCAAGCCAAAGTCCGACTTGATAGCTCAGTTAAGTCGAACCATATCTAACCATCGGCAAAATAGTCAACAACACACCCTTTGGCATAACCTATGTTGTTTCGTATTTTGCCACACTCTCTCCTCTTAAGATAGTTCCCACACACCCAGCTTTGGCATGAACCTATGTGGATCTATCAAAATATCGAGAGATTTAGGTATGGAGGGCATTTCATGACTTAATATTTATTTGAAGGATTTTAACTTTATTTTAATTCTTTTAATGAATATTAGTAATGACATGCATGGCCTTGAACATTATGAGCCAACATAATGATCATAATCCTAAGTGCTGGATGAGAAGTCGAGGCGATGAATTCCTTCACCATGTGATTGGTCGAGGCGATGAACTCCTTAACCATGTCTCGGATGTCAAATTGTCATAACTCTCATAAATAATAATTATATACAAATGACGGTACCATGACCATATTTAATTACAATAATTACACATCACATAAATTACAACCAAATTATACAAACCATAAATTACATACATCACATCACATCACAAATTACAACCAAATCACAGACATTCATTCACATCACCGAATCTAAAGGCCATGCAGTCATATGATATTATTTTTATTTTATTTAATTAAACCATTAATAAATAATTAGGATTTTACTGATGGAAATCCGCTCACCGGTGAGCGACTTACGGGGTTTGAGGCGGAGCCCCAACGGAGGTCCCGCTAACTAGAGTCGGATGATTCGCTGCCTTAAAATTTTACCCAATTCGCTAATCAGAGACCAAAACCAATAACAATTTCGGATATAATTAATCACATTAATTAGATCCAAAATCCATTATCATATCGGGTATAATTAATCACATTAATTAGAGCCGAAATTGATAATCAAATCAGGTATAATTAATCCCATTAATTGAAACCGAATCTGATAATCAAATCGGGCTAAATTAATCAAATTAATTTCAAACCGAAATTGATAATCAAAACATATATGAATTCAAAATTCAAAATTTGATTTGGAGATCGAATCTCAAATCACCAGTCATGATAATCATCGAATCCAATTCGAGATCTCAACCAAAACCTTAATCCCAATTTACCATCTATGTAGGAAACCCCTTTCCCACATCAGACCTAACCCTAATTAAACTGTTTATAACTCTTATACTAAAATCGATTCGATTGATCAATACATGTGGCTCTGGTACCACTAAAAGGAAACGCGTAATCTCAGAAACACAGCGGAATTAAAATTTTACCCGTTTCCTAACCGAGGATCCGTGTATTATCAATCAAATCGGAAAAATAAATCTTATTTTTACCTCGGATTTGGCTAATCCAGTTTGTAGGGCTTCGCGATTCTTCTCCAAATGATCTCCATACGTCTCCTTGCGCATCTGATCACGAAAGACGCTATGACTCCGGCACCGCCCTCTACACATGTCCACATGCGACTAGCTCGTTGGAGGAGAAACCGAGATTACTAGATCCGGTTTGTCTTTCTCTCTCTCTCAATAGGTGGCTAGGGTATGGACTGAATTTTCTTGCCTAATCAGATGAACCCTTCGTCTATTTATAGCATCTAATGCTCACACCTCTTCACCTTTTTTGTTTTCTGTGTCCAACCGAGTTAGTTATGTTTGTGTGCGACCTTGTAGGCTCATTTAATATTGGCAATAAACTTCAAGTTTATAAATCATAAGTAGCCTCTAGTATGACGTTATGATTACCCAAATTAAATGAATGACACGTGATCATAACCTATACATCAATTATGTATTTAGTCCCTTTGTTAAATGATATTTATATTGATCATAAGGCATGGTTCTATGTCATCCTTATTATTATCAATTCTCTTTCCTGAATTATAATTAGACTGAATAAATTAAAAGATATTAACAACACATGCTAATTCTTTCATACACGGTCGTGCATTTTCCTTTAGTCTCAATTTATCGGGGGTCGGGGGGGATGGGGCGGAGATATCTCTCTCCTATCCAAGAGTAACAAATTATATCTTGATCATTCACATTCCAACTCATGGTTTACTAAATACCCAATCATAGCTTTTATAATTATCCGGTTAAAGACAACGTTTGACTATGTCAAAGTATAAAGATATACATGCAGGAATCTATGATGACCTCAAGTCAAAGGACTAATCATATATTAGATGATGAGAAAATACTAATGACATATACTATGTATATTCTCATAGTGGGTCGATCCAATATATGTTCTCTAGAATATATTTATATTAATGAATTGATATCCAATATCCATGATCGGTAAAAACGTGATCATCATCCAAATAACATACTAGTATATATATATATATATATATATATATATATATATATATATATATATATATATATATATATGATTTGAGATTTTCAAATATGTTTGTCTTACAAACATCTAATATATGACTAGGGATAATTTAGAATTGTATTCACTTTGCTTTAGGGTTTTACTATCAGAATCACACATTCTGATGATGTATAACGGACATACATATTCATGGTTAATTAATAATCTAGCAACCTTTACGCATAATTATTATATAAAAAAGTTTATGAGATAAAACATCTAATTCAAAAATATAATGTCTGATACATAATCTGTTTCCCACACGGCAAAACAATTTGGCCTAGGGCATTATTTCTTTCATCAATCAAATTCCAAACTTGATTGTCTTGCATGGATTGTATTTCGGCTCTCATGGCCTCTGATCATTTCTGAGAGTCAGGACTCTTCATAGCATCTTGGTAGGACGTGGGTTCATCATCTATGAATGTCACATCATCATCATTAGACATGAGAAATCTGTATCTCTCAGGCTGATGACGAATCCTACTAGATATACGTTGAGTATGTTGTCTTTCAAGCTCACCAACGCCTTGAGAGCTTGTTTGTTCCTCCATTATAGGTTCTGCAACTATAGGTGGGTCTCGAATTTCTTCGAGTTGTACTTTGCTCCCACTGGTTCTTATAGAGACAAACTCTCTTTCCAAGAAGGCTCCATTGCGAGCAACAAACACTTTGTTCAAAACCACAAAACATAAAATCTAATACATAGAAAAAACTCTATTGTTACTGATTTTGACACGACCAAGAAAATCGAGTAGAGTTGTAATACATGGAAATTTTTTTTTGTTATTTTCACAAAATCTCAAAAATTGAAGTCTAATACATGGCAAAACACACAACTTAAAATCTAATACATAGCAAAAACTCCATTGTAACTGATTTTTATATAACCAAAAAAATCGAATTGAGTTGTAATACGTGGAAAAAAAAATCTCTAGTTATTTTCACAAAACCACAAAAATTGAAGTCTAATATATGGAAAAAACACAAATTTATATTGTTTTTCACAAAACTACCAAAATTAAAATCTCATACATAGAAAAACTACATTGTTGTTGATTTTCACATAATCAAAAAAATATAATTGAATTGTAAAACATGGAAAAAACATAATATTTTGGTTATTTTCACAAAACCACAAAAATTGAATTCTAATACATGGAAAGCAAACAAATTTATATTGTTTTTCACAAAACCACAAAACAAAAAATCTAATACATAGAA
This sequence comes from Juncus inflexus, assembly GCA_024447665.1. Lineage (NCBI taxonomy): Eukaryota > Viridiplantae > Streptophyta > Magnoliopsida > Poales > Juncaceae > Juncus > Juncus inflexus. The sequence goes on along the minus strand of JAJHPC010000012.1, from coordinate 8,631,900 downwards.
AAAACTCCATTTTTACTTATTTTGACATAACCAGAAAAATCGACTTGAGTTGTAATACATGAAAAAAAAGAATCTTTTGTTATTTTCACAAAACCTCCAAAATTGTAGTCTAATACATGGAAAAAACTCAAATTTATATTGTTTTTCACAAAACCACAAAAATTAAAATCTAATACATAGAAAAAACTACATTGTTGTTGATTTTCACATAACCAAAAAAATTTAATTGAATTGTAATAAAAGGTAAAAATAATCTTTTATTATTTTCACAAAACAACAAAAATTGAAGTCTAGTGCATGGTAAGCACACAAATTATATTGTTTTTCACAAAACCACAAAACTAAAAATTTAATACATAGAAAAAACTCCATTGTTATTGATTTTCAGATAACCAAAAAATCGAATTGAGTTGTAATATAAGGGAAAATAGTAATCTTTAGTTATTTTCACAAAAGCACAAAAATTGAAATCTAATACATGGAAAAAAAAGAAATTTATATTATTTTTCACAAACACACAAAAATTAAAATCTCATACATAGAAAAACTACATTGTTGTTGATTTTCACATAACCAAAAAAATTTAATTGAATTGTAATACATGGAAAAAAATAATATTTCGTTATTTTCACAAAACCACAAAAATTGAATTCTAATACATGGAAAGCAAACAAATTTATATTGTATTTCACAAAACCACAAAACAAAAAATCTAATACATAGAAAAAACCGCATCATTACTGATTTTGACAGAAAAATCGACTTGAGTTGTAATACATGGAAAAAAAGAATCTTTTGTTATTTTCACAAAACCTCAAAAATTGAAGTCTAAGACATGGAAAAAACTCAAATTTATATTGTTTTTCACAAAACCATAAAAATTAAAATCTAATACATAGAAAAAACTATATTGTTGTTGATTTACACATAACCAAAAAAATGTAATTGAATTATAATAAAAGGTAAAAATAATCTTTTATTATTTTCACAAAACAACAAAAATTGAAGTCTAATGCATGGAAAGCACACAAATGTATATTGTTTTTCAGAAAACCACAAAACTTAAAATTTAATACATAGAAAAAACTCCATTGTTATTGATTTGAGTTTTTTCCATGTCTTAGACTTAAATGTTTGAGGTTTTGTGAAAATAACAAAAGATTCTTTTTTTCCATGTATTACAACTCAAGTCGATTTTTCTGGTTATGTCAAAATCAGTAATGATTGGGGTTTTTTCCATGTATTAGATTTTTTGTTTTGTGATTTTGTGAAATACAATATAAATTTGTTTGCTTTCCATGTATTAGAATTCAATTTTTGTGGTTTTGTGAAAATAACGAAATATTATTTTTATTCATGTATTACAATTCAATTAAATTTTTTTCGTTATGTGAAAATCAACAACAATGTAGTTTTTCTATGTATGAGATTTTAATTTTTGTGTGTTTGTGAAAAATAATATTAATTTCTTTTTTTCCATGTATTAGACTTCAATTTTTGTGTTTTGTGAAAATAACTAAAGATTACTATTTTTCCTTGTATTACAACTCAATTCGATTTTTTGGTTATCTGAAAATCAATAACAATGGAGTTTTTTTTATGTATTGAATTTTAGTTTTGTGGTTTTGTGAAAAATAATATAATTTGTGTGCTTTCCATGAACTAGACTTCAATTTTTGTTGTTTTGTGAAAATAATAAAAGATTATTTTTACCTTTTATTACAATTCAATTAAATTTTTTTGGTTATGTGAAAATCAACAACAATGTAGTTTTTTCTATGTATTAGATTTTAATTTTTGTGGTTTTGTGAAAGACAATATAAATTTGAGTTTTTTCCATGCATTAGACTTTCAATTTTTGTTGTTTTGTGAAAATAATAAAAGATTATTTTTACCTTTTATTACAATTCAATTAAATTTTTTTGATTATGTGAAAATCAACAATAATATAGTTTTTTCTATGTATTAGATTTTAATTTTTGTGGTTTTGTGAAAACAATATAAATTTGAGTTTTTTCCATGTCTTAGACTTCAATTTTTGAGGTTTTGTGAAAATAACAAAAGATTTTTTTTTACATGTATTACAACTCAAGTCGATTTTTCTGGTTATGTCAAAATCAGTAACGATGGGATTTTTTCTATGTATTAGATTTTTTATTTTGTGGTTTTGTGAAATACAATATAAATTTGTTTGCTTTTCATGTATTAGAATTTAATTTTTGTGGTACTTCCTTACTTAACATTCTGAAGGATTTTGTTTTAGATTTATAAATATAAACATCACAGAAACTAAGTTAAATATGGTATGAGCCTATTCCACACGAGCGATCATGAGGTTCCTAATCCTAGATCTATCTTTAGATTCCAGGTGTAATCTTTAAAAAACCCTTCGTTGTGTGTGTGTGTAATGTGTATTTTTATACACATTTTTAGGGTTTTTATCATCTCAAATTCAATCATAATTCACATTAAATGTGTGAAAAATGCTCATAATTCATAAAACATAATTTGAAACGTCTTAATACATTTTTGTGTTATTTTACAGGCGAAAAGGCCATAAAAGGATAAAAACGCAAATAATGGGCCAAAGATGGCCAAATAAAAGCCTCAAACACCCTACAAAAATTTCCCCAAACTTTTACGACGCTTCAAAAACCTTTTTCAATCAAGTCAACTCAAGTAAAATGCCAAAAAGCGCTGAGTTGACCAAAACTCAACCTTTCCGAAATGGGTCAAACGGTATACCAAAACGAAGAGCTCGACAAAACGAACCCAACGGTACAAGCCTCGCGATCAGAAACCTTCTATAACTCTCAGAATCACTGATTAAAAACTGGTCAACCTGGTCAAAGTCAACGCGTTGACCGGGTCAGACCCTTCTCCCCCAAACCTCAAATTCCAAATTCTACTCAAAATCGAACAACCGGCCATCCATGGATTCAGCATGAAGAGAGGAATATGCCGGTACCGTTCTCCGGCCATGTAAACCCCGGCGATCGCCGGTATTGGCCGAAACAGATGTGAAAAACGAGCGAGAAACATGGCTAACTGACCGTGCCTGCTACAATCCACCATTCGAGCTTCAACCAAGACCATCCTCTTCCTCGTCTTCTGCCCTTTCTATCCATAAGAAGAACTCATGAAATGGTGCAAAGTCGAGTGAGAAATCCGTGGATGAACAACCTGTTCGATGAAATCCTCAATGAACTTTTCAAACCTGATGATCCAACGGTCAAGTTTTTGAAACTGAATCGAATTCGATCGATCATTTCGATTTTTCCTTAAACAAGACGATTCTTTTTGCACCGAAAAGATTTAGTGGGGGCTCGTATTGAATTATGGAGTCTCAATTCGATGGGAAAACAACTCGGCATCTCATTTTGATTTATGATTTGGTGATTTTTCGGTTAGTCCGCTCGACCTCTGATCATTCGGCGAATTCATGGATTTGGGGGAGAATTGAAGCTTCAAATTCAGCAAACAGCTTTGTGAGGAAGTAAGGGAGGAAGCCTGAGCTCTTGGATTGAGCTGCCGCTGCTCAAAGAGCGAGCTTTAAGCTCGAACAACCATCAATGGCGAAAACGAACTGAGACGGGAGAAAAATGAGGAAAACTCGATGAACTCTCAACCATTTTCTGCGTTTCAAAGCTCTGTAGATTGGTGGCAATGAGAGGAAGCCATTGGGAGTGAGAACACGAGCAGAAGTGAAGAATCGTGCGAGCTCAACTCATGGATTGAAGAAGAAGCGAATACGGGTCTGAAAATCAATGCGTAATTGGATTCAAAATACATATTCGTTTCACACTCGAGCGTCAAGAACTTCGTTTTAGGACGGAACACATGCTCGCATGCCACAGAAGATCGAAGAAATCTTTATTCAAACTCAGCGCCAGTCTCTCACTCCGTGATGACTCGTTTCACGCGCGTTCGACCCGTTCCGCCATGAAAGATCAAAAAGACATTCAAAAAAAAAACTCAGCGCTATTCTGAAGAACAGCACGCGACTCGTTTCACGCGATTGATACCCACTTCGCCACAAACAATCAGTAGAGAGAGGCCCACCAGTCAGCGTAATAACGCGCGATTCAAATTTGGTCTGAAATTTTTTCGCGCGATCACGAAACAGAGGGAATGATTTTCCAACCAAAACCAGATCAAATCTCAACCGAATTCAACGAAATTTCGTCCAGATCTTCGTACACCCCACTTGATCTGCCTGAGCCAATGGAATCGCTCGGTTTGTCCCCCACTCTCCAGACCAGCCTCTCTATAAATTCAACCGATCAACCCATTCATGAAATTCATCCTTCCATTCTCCAAATTCTTTCAACACATTACTCTCCAATCATCTTCTTTGAGCTTCAGTAACTCCATTACTGAATCTCAGAGCTTTTCGAGCTTCAATTTTCGAGTTTGAGTGAAATTCACCAATTCGGGCTGATTTTGGTGAAAAAGGCAATTGATCGGTTCCGGCTGGGATCAAGCATCAATTGGAGGTTCAAATCGGCTCAAGGAAGTTTCTGGTTGATCTTCTACGTCTCGGTTCAATCCAATTTTCATTTAATCTCTTGTATTCAATTTTAGATCACAAGATCCAATTTGTAAAAGAACATGATGAACACATGCCTAATTTCGGTTGATCTTATCATGTGTGAGTAGAATCTTGTAGGGATAGGCCTTTTGTGATAGAATTGTTTGAAATCTTGCTTTAATTTGAATTAAATTGACTGATTTGGTTAATGTTCATAATGTGCTGTTAAATCTGGATTTTCTTGATTTAATCGATTTGGTTGAATTAATTAGGTCATTTAGAACTGAATTTTCATGCATGTTAGTCCATTTTATCATCTTGAATCTTGGTTAAGGTTTTTGCTTGATTTAGTGAAGTCTTTAGTTCAAAAGTTGAGATCAAACACTAATTGGTTGATTGGTGTTTGATCTGAAATTTTGATCTATTTGCTGAGTTTTTCTGGTTGGAAATAATTCAAACTTGTGCCAAATCTGATAAACTGAATATTTAGTGATTAATGATACAATTCTTGATCAAATTGCCTTAAAAATCCCTACTTTTATCCTATTAATTCAAAAATACATTTTTCTGCATTTTGTTTCTGTCAGTTTCAGTATAAAATTGTTTGACTTCAGATCTGATCAAAGAAAATTATAAAAAAAATATTTTGTCTTTCTTTAGATATTTTAGAACAACTTTCATATAATATGTGCCCAATGCTTTTATGTTAAATTTGTAAGATAAAATCTGTGCAAAGTTTTGATTTTTTTTTTTTTTAATTTTCTGTTCTTGATTTTTGAATTTGTCTGTTTTTCTACGATTTTTAGAAATTAGTAAAAAAATCCTATAAATAAAAAATCTAGGTCTCAGTAAATCATTTTGAAGTGTAGTTTCCTGATTTGAATTTTAATTGAAGTGTTGTTGGATAAACTTTGAATTCCACCCTCTTTTGGCAACACATACCATTCTCTGCCTAACTCTGGCATATGTTCTGAGTTTTGACCATAATTGTTGGAGGATAAATCTTTTTGATCTGAGATTTTTACCACATAATCTGAACTTGCTTTCCTAATTTCTGTTAAATTTTGGTGATTTTTGAAGTAATTTTTGATTTTCTGTGATTTTATGAATAACTCTGTTGATTGATTATGAAAAGTGTGGACTAAAACGAAAATTACATAAAAATACGAACAAAAGTGATAATTGATTTGCCTTGCATTGTGAAGATCTCATTCTCTAGTTTTCATTAACATATCATTTGCAACTTTTGGACATTTGGAACTATTATTAAAGATTTTTCAAAAGAATTGTGTACGAACTCGTTTAAATTCCATCTAATACATCATTAATCTTCTAAAAAACAATCCGCAACATTTGAACAAAACAAGACCTACTTTTGAAAAGAATTGTAATATCTCAAGGCCATTCTCCTTGTGTTCGACCCCTAAAACTCAAAAGACCATATATACACTTAAGAGTGAAACTAGGGAAATTATAAATATCTTTGCTAAATTGTGTAAAAATTCAACGACGGTTTTACGCGGTTTACAAATGGCGCCGTTGCCGGGGAGACGGCTTTAATTGAGTTTATTACTAACCTCTAATCAATTGTCTAGTGTTTTTGTTTCATTTGAATTTTGAAGGTGCATGAGAAAGACAAGATCGCAAGGCGAAGTGCACACACCTGTAAAGAAGGACATTAACAAACATCTAAGAAAGGTCAAGAAAGATAAGGCACGAATCAAGCAAGACGAAAATTAGTCAAGGCAAAAAGGATGTAATGAGGCTTCTCCTTCCATCCGAGGGCCTCAAGAAGAAGAAGAACAAAATTGGGAGCAACAACGAGTGGAAGAGCCACAAGAAAGAGCTCCAATCTCTCCAATCGTTCACTCATTATCATCCAAGCTAGCCTCTCAAACTCTTTTTAGTTCTAATTCTCATTCAATACCATCATATAAAATGGCTCGAGAAAGAACATTAGGGGAACTTTTAGACCATCAAATTCCTCGAAATCCTGGAAATATTGTTATACCAACTGTGCCCAATTTTAAACTAAGTCCATCTATATTAAATGTATTACCCATATTTGAAGGACATAAAAATGAGAACCCATATGCACATTTTGATAATCTAGATCGTAAATGCACAGCATTGTTTGGTAAATCTGATAACTTAGATAATATCAAATTGATCCTCTTCTCCCACACACTTGGGGAAGCACCAAGGGATTGGTTAACCCACTTGCAAGGAGGTCCTTTTACAACATTTCAAGAGGTAGGTACGCGTTTTCTCAAACGATACTACCCGAGCACATTGACGGCCAAAATCCGCAAGGAAACCACGGGGATCCAACAAGGAGGAGGGGAGACACTTCAAGAATATTATGAGCGATTTGTGCGATTATGCGCATCATGCCCCAACCATAACCTCGACGAAACTTCACTTATCGACCAATTTCTACAAGGGATGAAAGATCTCGATGCGCGATTACTCCAATGCTCGGCTGGAGGATCGTTCAATAACATGACCCCATCAGAAGTACGAGCTCTTATCGAAACCATGGCCGAAGGAAACCAAGGACGCGGGGGAAGAATGGGTCAAGTGAACATGACAAGTACGGTTGACCTCAAGGCAATGGAATCAAGAATCACACAAAACTTCGAGACAAGATTTAGTCAAATGCTCAAAGCTGTGGGCGCGAAGATCGAACCAAAGAAGTGCGAGTTTAGTGGGGATACAAATCATGCGACCGATGAATGCGATAGGCTACAAGAAGATGTCAATGCCATCGGAAGCTATCCAAACCAACGCCAACCTTTCTCGCAAACCTACAATGAGTCATGGAAGAAACACCCAAATTTCCATTGGAAGAATGATGATGCGCCGCCTCAATTCTCACAATCCAATTACCAAAAACCGAATGTGTATGTTCATCCAAATGCACAAGCGCCACAACAACCTCAAGCTCACCCTCATCAACAACCTCCTCAACCCTCCACATCGAATTCCCAAACCTCTTCTCTCGACAAAAAGCTTGATAAAATGATGGCATTAATGGCGGGGAATTTCACAAACCTCACAACTGAGTTGGGAACCGTCAAGAATGATATAAGCTCACTTAACCAAAACCAAGCTACGCAAGGGCGTCAAATGCAAAACTTGGAAATGCAAATCAAGCAAATCGCGGGGGGAAGTCAATTTATTGAAAGGACAAGGGGGCAATCGGTTGCCTTCTCAAGGTTCGGGGCCGCTGGAGTACAAACCCATCAACGCGATACGCCTAAGAAGTGGGAAAGAGGTTGGCTCACACGACGAAGAAGAAGAGTTAATGGTTACAAGAAAGCAAGATGAGGAAACGAGTTCAAGCGCGTGAAAACAAGATGAGGCACAAGAAGAAATCAGGAAAGAGAAAGAGCCAATTCCAGAGAAAGAACAAGGAAAGAACGAAGAAAAGGAAATCGCGCAAGAAAAGGAAAAGAGGCGCGCGCGCACCATTCCCAACTCGACTAGCGGTTAACTCTCGGAAGGATGAGCTCGATAAAGATATTTTGGAGGTGTTCAAGAAGGTGGAGGTAAACATTCCAATTATCGATGCTATCCGAATGCATCCCCCATATGCCAAGTTCTTCAAGAATCTATGCACAAATAAGAGAAAATTAAAGGGGAACGAGACAATAAACCTACCCTCTGTGGTGAGCATCAACACGCGAGTAGCACAAAAAGAGAAAGACCCTGGAGTTTTTGCCATTCCATGCACCATTGGTCTTCAACAACTCGCGAGGTGCATGCTCGACTTAGGAGCCTCCATAAACGTAATGCCTAGGTCCGTTTACGAGACCTTGGGTTTGGGCGGCCTAAAGGACACAAGGGTGATGGTGCAACTCGCCGACCGTTCGACGACCGCCGTCCTCGGTGTCACGGAAGATGTACTCGTCAAGGTGAATGGTTTGGTTTTCCCAGCCGACTTCTACATTCTTGAAATGGGCGACAACGCCGATTCGTCCGCCATCCTCTTAGGAAGACCCTTTTTGAGGACCGCGCGAACATGCATAGACTGCCACTCAGGGACGATGTCCATGGAATTCGACAACGAGAAAATCACCTTCAACATATTTGACACCATCAAGTACCCGAACGACTACAATGTATCGAGCATAACCATTATTGACGAGATCGATGAGATGGTTGAAGAACACTTGGAAGAAGAGTACTCGAAGGGATACGATGCGATTTTTGAGGATGTTTGGGGAGAGATCGAACAAACGAATGAGAAGCAAGAAATAAAGCAAGAACATAATGAAGAAATAAAATTCATTTCGGGTTCCCCTCACGACGAACACCAAATATCGCAAGAACGCATTAAGCCATCAATCGAGGAAGCTCCTACTCTCGAACTCAAACCTCTTCCCGATCACCTCAAATACGCATACCTCGGGCCAAACAACACATTACCCGTCATCATCGCATCGAACCTAACTCTTGACCAGGAAACCCGATTGGTGGGAACTCTTGGAAAACACAAGAAAGCGATCGGATGGACATTGGCCGATATGTCAGGTATAAGTCCCTCGACATGTATGCACAAAATTGTTTTAGAGGAGGGATCAAAACCGTCAAGAGAAGCACAAAGAAGGTTAAATCCAGTCATGATGGAGGTGGTGAAAAAGGAGCTTCTCAAGCTTCTTGATGCGGGGATCATTTACGCGGTGGCCGATTCGGAATGGGTATCTCCAATCCATGTAGTTCCCAAGAAGACGGGAATCACGATTGTGGAAAATGCCGAAGGAGAGAAGGTGCCAACGCGAGTGCAAAACGGATGGAGAGTTTGTATCGACTATCGAAATCTTAACGCGGCGACAAAGAAGGACTACTTCCCTCTTCCCTTCATCGATCAAATGCTCGAAAGATTAGCAGGGTGACCTTACTATTGCTTCTTGGATGGCTATTCGGGATATTTTCAAATCGCCATCGATCCCGACGACCAAAAGAAGACAACATTCACGTGTCCCTTTGGTACATTCGCCTATCGAAGGATGCCGTTCGGGTTGTGCAACGCACCTGGTACATTTCAAAGGTGTATGATCTCTATTTTTTCTGAATATATTTCTAAATTCATTGAGGTGTTTATGGATGACTTTTCCATTTATGGCAACTCTTTTGACGAGTGTCTCCATAATTTGGGCCTAATAATGGAAAAGTGTGTGGAAGCTAATCTTGTCTTGAATTTTGAGAAGTGCCACTTTATGGTGAGCCAAGGAATTGTTTTAGGGCATTTAATATCAGAAAAAGGCCTGGAGGTCGACAAGGCAAAGATTGACGTAATAAAGACGCTTCCATATCCTCGCAATGTGAAAGACGTACGCTCTTTTCTCGGCCATGCGGGTTTCTATAGGCGATTCATTCGAGATTTCTCCAAGATCGCGCAACCCATGTGTCGTCTTCTCCAAAAAGAAGTAAAATTCGAGTTCAATGACGCGTGCAAGGAGGCATTCAACATCTTAAAAGGAAAATTGTGCGAGGCTCCAATCATCAAGCCTCCCGACTGGAATCTTCCTTTCGAAATCATGTGTGACGCTAACGACTTGTACGTTGGTGCCGTCTTGGGCCAACGCGCTGGTAAGGATCCTCATGTAATTTACTATGCCTCTAGGACCCTAGACGAAGCCCAAAGAAATTACACCACAACTGAAAAAGAATTATTAGCAATTGTTTTTGCATTGGAAAAATTCCGATCATACTTGGTCGGGACAAAAGTTGTTGTATTTTCAGATCATGCTGCGCTCAAGCACTTAATGAAAAAGAAGGAATGCAAGCCGCGCCTCCTCCGATGGATCCTTCTCCTTCAAGAGTTTAACGTGGAGATTCGGGATAAAAAAGGAGCCGAAAACTTGGTGGCCAATCATCTTAGCCGACTCCCAACAAACGAAGGCGATATCATTCCGATCAACGAACTCTTTCCCGACGAGCAACTCTATACTATCCATGGCATGCCACCTTGGTACGCCGACATCGTCAACTACCTCGAAACTCGCGAATTGCCAAACACTCTCTCTCGAGCTCAAAAGGACAAAATAAAAAACGACTCACGCTATTACTTCTGGGAAGACCCCTACCTCTACAAGATTTGTTCCGATCAAATGATGCGAAAATGCGTGCCCGACCACGAGATAAATTCGGTACTCTCTTTTTGTCACACTTTAGAATGTGGGGGACACTTTGGAGGGCAACGCACAAGTCATAAGGTACTCCAAAGTGGATTATATTGGCCAACTCTTTATAAAGATGTTCATTCCTTTGTAAAGAGTTGTGAAAATTGCCAAAAAAACGGGCAATCTAACCCGCAAAAACGAAATGCCTCTTAAAGCTTTATTGTTTTTTGAGCTTTTCGATGTTTGGGGGATAGATTTCATAGGCCCCTTTCCTCAATCAAATGGGTATTTATATATTCTTGTGTGTGTTGATTATGTATTAAAATATATTTAAAATATAATAAAATGGTATGAAAATATATTAAAAATAATACTAAAAATAATATTAAAAATGAGAAAAAAATAATATTAAAAATGAAGAAAAATGTATTATTTTTGAAACTAGCGAATATTATTTAAATTTAAACAATTAGAATAATATAATATTTAATATTTAATGGACCCAATAGAATAATATGTTTGAAACATATTTATTGGAATATTTTCTTATGGTGAAGGTGAATACATCATACATATAATGATATAATATATGTGAAATTAATAATTTTATTACACTTGGTAATTTCTTTAGGATGGTTACAAGATTTAGAAAAAGAGAAAAAAACGAGGCAAAAATATTTTTATATGATTTTTTTAGTTTTCAATTTTACTTGACAACTCCATTTCACATTTTCCATTAGTTACTTTTTTTACCTGACGTTAACCCCAAACCAAAAAAGTGTAAAACCTTCCCTTACGTTACCTTCCCTGTCTTTAATCCCAAACCAAAAGTCCTAAATTACTGCACAATCTTTCAAACATAGAAGACGAGACTAAGGGCTTGTTTGGTTTGAGGGGAACTTAGGGGATGGGAAGTTAGGGAAATAGAGTAGGGGAAAGAAGAGTAAATAAGTTCCCTTCTCCTTTCTTGGTTTAGGTGAATATATTATTTTAACTAAAATAAAAAAGATTTAAAATAAATATATTATTTTAACAAAACTTTCTATATATAAATATTCACAATTTTTAATATAACAAAAATATCATAGTATTCCAACAATTTTTTAATATGATACTAATATCATCACACGTATATATTGTAAAATTATTATTTTTTGATAAATTTTATGAAATATGCCCATTTTTTATTTTGCAAAAAAAGTTTATTTTAAAAATGATAATTTTAGTAATGTATTTAATACATTATCATTTTAGAATATAGATAATTGAAAAATGGAGCTCACATCTGGCCAGTCCTCTCTTTCGCCTCGCTCTGCTTCTCTCTCTCTTTCGACGGTGATGGATCTCCGCCTCTCTCTCCCATGATGATGAATCTTCCAGTTTCAACGATGAGGCTTGTATTTTTTTTTACTCAATTGACTTAATTAGGATTTATTTTGATCTAAATAGGATTAATTTTGGTCTAATAGAGATTATTAGGGTAAGTTTGCCTAATTAGGGATAATTAGGATTTAATTTTGCATAATTCGGGTTTACCTTTTGTGAATAATTTTTAATTTTTCCGTTATTTTGCTGAATTTTAATTTGTACTTTATTTTTGATGAATTTTTCTGGTTTTTGCATATTTTTGCTGTTTTTTTTTTTCTGAATTTTCCTCTGAACTTCTAATAAAATATGCATCGAGAACTTTCAATAAAATTTCTCTAATATAATCGCTTTTAAGCCCAACATATATGCCCAACATAATTTCTTAATTTATCTAGATGTAATGTGATGGTGCTACTGAATCATATATCACGCATTTAAGAATTCTAATATATGAAACATTTGGGTGCAAGACAGCCATAATTATAGTATAAATAGTGGAATACAAATCATCAAATAATGAGAGGTTTTTAAATGAAGTTCCGACGCTATGAAAACCTTTGGTCAAATTTAAGAATCTAACCTTCTCAACATCTGTACTAAATTAATTCAAATTCCTTATATTTCATCTTTTTTTAAGACCAGACATATCATCACTTTTGTCTCGACCGTTCGATAAATTTTTTTTTTAATTTTAGCATTTCATTTTCTCAAATTTATTAATATTTTATAGCAATATGTGTGTGGTTATTAAACATAATTAGATAATTGGTTGAATTACTATTTTGTGTTTCAAACCCAATTTAGTGAGAATCATCAAGTTTTTTTTTATTTCTCACATTTATTGACATTTATTTTTATTATATGGCAATATTGATCATATTATTAGCATAACATCAATGTAATTGCTTGGAATGATGTTTTTTATTTTATCATTGATTTTGTGAAAATCACATATTAATTTTTACAAATTCACTGATATTCCGTGGTAATTTTCGCAATATTATTAGAAAAAAATCATATGATTAGTTGGATTTATGTTTCATATTAAACCTTCGATTTCATGAGAACCATTACATCAAAACATTTTAAATAATAATGATTACTCACTACAAGAAAAATCAGGAATTACACTATAATACTTGTTATGTTGTGGATTTCAACAATAAATATTTATTCATTAAGTATATATCTACTGCACATTATTTCGATAACTGAAAAAGTCAACAACGAAAAATAAGTGGTGATTAAAAATTTAAGAAATGAGTCATGTTATACTTTATTATACATAATACACATCAATTGCTCCTATATATACTATTATAATTTTTCCATCAAACATTTTGTTAAATATTCTTTATCTTTTAAAAAAATGAATTGTCTTTAACTAATTCTTTTGGTACTTCTACTAAAACCTTCAATAAATTATCTGATCATCTGTTAGCACAAATACAAGACGGAATACATCTATACATAGTTGTTGTTTTTCATGCAATATGTTTTTTGTTGTTGTTTTGATGTAAACTTAATTTGAGATCACAAATTAAATTATCATTTAATCGAATTCGTTAGTTCGTTATTAAAAAATATATATATTATTTTGCACTTTTCTTGATGTTATTTTTTATTATTTTATTTTTCGTACCTAAATTTATAATATAGAGATATCAATCCTTACAAAATTAGATGTGATGCATAAAATATACGAATGATTCTAGATAAAACATCTTATGATATAATACAAAACTATAAATAAAATAGGTCAACCTATTCAACATAATTATTTTATATTACTTATATGAAATGAAATGAAATTAATTAATTTCAAAACTTATTGTGATTTTTTCATAATTTGTTTTTGAGCTTTAAGTGGGACGGGTTAATCTCGTATCCAACATTCTATTCATTCAATAAAAATAAGTCTGGACATAAATAAAGATCTTAGCAGTAAAAAGAAAAGAGGCAAGATTGGCCATCCGGATCCGTCATTGAGTTAAGTAGAAAAATATTATTTAAAACCAAAAAAATAATATATAATATAGAATAAATATATATAAATAAAAAATAATCTATAAAACGTACAAAACGTTATAAAAATATAAGACGAAAAGTAGTATATATATATATATATAACTTAATAAGCACTGGTTAAAAATTGATCGCTGACTCGAAGTGATACAGGAGTAATTTAATGGGAATGATCACACATTTTCCTTCATATAAATATAAGCAAATCATAGAAAATCTTAGCAGTACAAAGTACAAAGTATCTACCATGAATGTTCATAATCTGGCCACGTAAGGAAGCCATTTGAATTTTTTCTCTTGGCCTTTCACTCTTTCTCAACTTAATGGAGTAGTAAAATTGATTCATTGATTTCATTCTGACTAAAATTTTAAGGAAGCCATTTGAATTTTTTCTCTTGGCCTTTCACTCCTTAATGGGATAGTAAAATTGATTCATTGATTTCATTCTGGCTAAAATTTTAAGACCAGATTGGTGAAGTAAACAAAAGATAATATTAGCTCATATGCATTTCTTTGCACAAAACATTGTCTCACTTCTGTTGTGTATATTTTCTGTCCTATCCCATGACAGAAAATAAAAACAAGTCAGAGTGATACACTAATATTATTAACCAAATTGATCATTTTGTTATATGTATTTATTTGAGAATAATATAATATTTAATAATTTTGCTTAAAAGTTCAAGAGTATATATACTAAACCCCTATATTTCCCCCCCACAGCCCCCCATGACGTCACCTGACGTCAATACCACCGGTAAGCAGTCCAAACTCGGGAACCGGTTTTGGTGATTTTTTTTAGATTAGTGTAATTTCCTGCAAAAAAAAATTTTGCTTTATTTTTTCAAAAAATTTCAAGGTCGATTATCACCATGTAATAGCTGATTAATCCTAGTAAGCAATCAAAATCTTAATGAAAACTGGTAAGCAGTCGAAATCTCGCCCATTTTTTTCAAAAATTGAAAATCTTGCTTTTTTTTCCGAAAAATTTTAAGATCGATTACTGCCATGTAATAACCGATTAATGCCGATAAGCAACCGGAACTAAATGAATGCCAGTAAAAGCAGTCGAAATCCTGCCCATTTTTTTCAAAAATTTTCAACTTGAACAATTATATATATAGTTTTCCTCTCTCTTTCTCTCTCTTCTAAAAGTCATTTTCTGGAAAAAAATTTCTAAATAGAGAGAAAGGGAGAGAGAAATGTAGCTTGACGACTCTCCAGTGATGCCGCCACCGGCGGTAAGCAGTCAAGTGCCTGTCTATTCTTTTTCAAAAAAACTCAAATAAATAAACCATTTTACAAATAGTCTTCTCTCTTTCTCTTTCTTGTCTAAAAATCAGTTCATGAGCAAAAATCCATGGAGAGAGTGGCGGATTGATGAATCTCCGGCAATCTCTTCGATCATAATGACTCCTTGGTGCCGGTAATTAGGCGACGAATGATAAATATCTTATATCTTATATTATTTTTCCTATTTTTTTATTTATTTTTTATTTTTCTATATTCTAGTTGATATTATTTTTGTATTTATGTTTATTTTGAGTTGTGATTTTTGTTAAATTTATTTTCTTTTCTTCTTTTGGAATTTTTTCTCTTTAATTTGAGATTTATTTTTGGTGGCTGCTGGTGGTAAGTGCTACAATTAGCATTGCATATATACTTTAAATGGTAATCGAAGCGTAGGAAATGAACTAATTCCGACAATTTTTCTAAAAATAAAAAAAAATTAATTTAATATATTTTATGGTTATTTTAAATGATGATCTTTGACAAATTATTTTTATTGCGGGTGGTATTTTTAGGTGAAGACATAGTGATTTTAATGGTGATTAAAAGTGTAGTTTAATGTAATTTTAAAGTATATAAGTGCGTAATTTTAATTGTTTAAATTGACGTAATATATTTTGTGGATATTGTATATGATAAATTTGATGTAAAATATATTATGGTAATCATCAATTTATTTTTAATATTTTACATATTTTGTATGATGTGCATTGATTATTGGTTATATTTGTTTGAAAAAAATATATTTTTTGGCTAAACAAATTAAGTGAATAAATATCTTATAAATTTATTACATGTGATTAGAAATAAATAAAATTTAGTTCTAAACAAATTTGGATTACCACCAAAGCCTGATTATCATCGAAAAACAAGACTAATATGAAAAATGGATCTAGAAATAATTATTAATTTGCATTAAATAAAAATTTGATGTTTGAAGGAACATGTGGAAGATATAATGGTACTTTACAATAAAAATTAAAAATTAATATTAAAAAAACTCGAAAACTAGCTAGAAATAAGCAAAAATAGCTTATTCTCTGATTACCACCAGTTTGCAGTAATTTTATCCCACGTGGCAGTGTGCCTAAAGCTATCATTAGCGATAGGGGTTCGCATTTCAATAATAAGTATCTCGAATCCCTTTTGAAAAATTATCATGTACAACACCGCATGTCAACCGCTTATCATCCCCAAACTAATGGGCAAGCCGAAATATCCAGTCGGGAAATAATTTCTCTAGTTTTCATTAACATATCATTTGCAACTTTTGGACATTTGGAACGATTATTAAAGATTTTTCAAAAGAATTGTGTACGAACTCGTTTAAATTCCATCTAATACATCATTAACCTTCTAAAAAACAATCTGCAACATTTGAACAAAACAAGACCTACTTTTGAAAAGAATTGTAATATCTCAAGGCCATTCTCCTTGTGTTCGACCCCTAAAACTCAAAAGACCACATATACACTTAAGAGTGAAACTAGGGAAATTATAAATATCTTTGCTAAATTGTGTAAAAATTCAACGATGGTTTTACGCGGTTTACAGTGTGCGAAGATCCAATGCCATTTTCCGAAGATTGCGCCAAGATCTTTGCCTTGTAGTCTTGATATAATATCTATCCTAACAACTATCATATTGCTAGAAAAAGTAAATTACAATTTTGGACAACTCACAGGTTGCCATAATTATAACTTTGGATAACTCACTGGTTGCCTTAGATATTAAATAGAATTAGAACAATTCACACACAAAATTACCTCACAGAATAATCACAGATCTAAAGCTCATACCATATTTATATATATTTAAACTCCTTGTATAACAAAATTAGTGTTTCTGGCAAAATCAACATTATTCCGTTCTCAACGGAATAACGTTGAATAATTCTAGTGAAAATTTCTACATATTTCTTTCTGAATGGAACTATTCCATTCGGAATGGAATAATGCTGACTTTTCAGTTTCCTTTAATTTTAGCTCTGTTTTCAAAATATATTCCGAAAAACTATTTTTCAAAACTCTAGAAAATCATAATATTCAATATTATATTCCTAGAAACTATTTCCGTGATATTTTGAAGTAATATTTTCAAAACCCTAAAATTTATTATAATATAATTTACTAAATTTTAAATATATAATTAACGATTATTTCCTTAACGAACGCTCTGATGCCACTATTGGGGAATCCATAGCCATTTACGTTACAGGCGCAGCGGAACCTATAGATTCAACCCGCTCTAGGATCATCGTTAAGAAAATAAAAGTACGAGATTGACTATTAAAATTTATACCTCGGATCTTCCTGATCCGCGAGACGAAGAACGGATATAGGACTGAACTTTTCTGACGTGCAACCTTCTCCTTCCTGAAGCTTGACTCGAACGAACTGCTTGCTTCTCCTGGGGTAAAGAAACTAATCGCTCGCTAGTCTTCAAAGTAGAAAACCTCTACTTGTATCCACGTCGAACTGCAGACACACGGAATAACCGGACTCGGCTAGACGAGTTCGGAAATACTTTCCGAAAAATAACTCAAAACTCTCTCTCTCTCTCTCTCTCTCTCTCTCTCATATATATATATATATATATATATATATATATATATATATATATATATATATATATATATATATATATATATTTCGTATATTAGACGGCCTCTAAGGCTTCTGAATTGTGTGTGGAATAGAGAGACTTTGCCCTTCTATTTATACTAGAGAGAGAGGCAAACGATTGCTCTGTTACCAAAACTAAAACCCTAATCGGCACCTATTATGTTGCCAACAGAATAGGTATTTCCATACCGGAATACTTGGCATCTAAGGTTATTACAGTTTCCATATCTATTCCGTTGGGAACGGAACTATTCCGTTGCCAACGGAATGGTACTGTTTTGTTCAATCAATTATCCAATAATTGATTATTTCGTTCACCAATTTATACATCATATGTATAACTGTTTTGAGGCATATTCATCCCCTATGAATGGAGTTCATTGTGTGACCGTGTAGGTTCCATTTAACGCTGGAAACGATCTTCTAAAGATCGTAAGTCATGAGTAACCTCTAGACTGATGTCATGACTACCCATGTTAAATGAAATGATCAGCGATTATAAACCCATCTGAATAGACGTTTGCTTATTCCTTTTGTTCTACGATATATGTCTTGATCACAAGGCATGGAAGTATGTCATCCTTGAGTTTGATCAAAGTCTCTTTCCTGATCGAGAATTAGATTAAGTAAATACAAAATGATATTAACAACACATGTTAATCCATTTTTAGTATGGCCATGCATTTCCTTCAGTCCTAGTTCATCAAGGGGCCCAAAGATATCTCCCTCATGACGAGAGGAACAAATCCCATCTTGGTCACTCACATTCCTCATCATGATTCAGTGCATATCTAATGATGACCCTAATGATCATCCCATTACGGATGATATATGATCATATTAAAGTATGTAGTTCCACATACATGAATCCATGGTGACCTCAGGTCGTAGGAACAAGCATACTATTCATACGAGAATTACTAATGACATATACCATGCATATTCTCATAGTGTGGTCAGTCTAGTACGTGTTCTTCAAGACGTATTACATGAATCCTAATTATCCATTTTCCATAAAATAGTACCCTAAGAAAATATTTCTACTTTAGCCCCCTAAGTTTCGCACAAAAGCTTCAGTTAAATTTTACTTCGCCCTTTGAAACAGATTGAAAGTTCACACACCCAATTTCCAAGCCAAAATTTGTGTCTAATGACACAAAAACACCATTTATTTCTTTATTAAGAAGTATATACATATATATAATTTTCTTATTTTTTTATTTATTTTATTTATTTTTATTTTTATTTTTATTTTTTTAATTTTTAATTTTTCATATTTTTTTATTTTATTATTATTTTTTTTTATTTTTATATTTAATAATCTGCTACCCCGGTCTTTGCCTCTTCGCGGCGAATCATATCCCTCTGGTCACTTCTAGCATACTCGAATTCTAGGCCATGCAGCGGGCCCTTCCGCGTGAATATCATCATCACCGATACGCAGCTACTTGGTACCATACAAGTTGGATTGCCTGTAACCGAGCGATAAGAACTGTCTCTCGCGCCGTACATCCTTGAGGGTCACCGTAAGACTAGGTGTAGCAGACTATTTATAAAAATATTTTTTTTTTGTACGAGAAAAATGGGTGGTAGGTCTTCAACAAGTTTCAAAGGGCTAATAAAAACAGACGTTTCACGAACCCACAGTTTGAAAAATAGGGATAATTCCGAAAATTTTAAATACGGCACTAAATAATGGAAACATTATACTTTGTCATAAAATATTGAGGAGATGAACACGTTATGTAATTTTTAAACCATTAATGGACTTTATATTGATAGTATAGATGGAATGGGATGGAATGAAAAATATTATGGCAAATAATTTTAATAACCTTTAAAAGTTTTTCAAAAATTATTCATCATTTTTCAAAACCCTAAGTTTTCAAAAAAATTTGTTGCTTGAAGGCTCGGTTCAAAAACATTTCCTTTTTTCGAAAACCCTTTTCTTTTTTTTTTCTTTTTTTTTAAAAACCTTGAGATATTTACAAATCCAAGCAAGTAAGTTTAAAATAAAAGATGAAAAGAAACAAAATATTTAATTTTTATGGGTTTTATGAGTTTTTTTTTTTTTTTGGACACAAGAAAGATTACAAAACCTGGTTTTGCACAAAATAAATATCACCACACTTAAACTTTTATATGTACATGAGAAAAGTTCAAAAATTTGTGTAAATTGAAAGTATTAAAGGATTTGTGCAAAATCACCCTCACCACACTTAAACTTTTGCAAGTTTAAGTGTGAATGAAGAAGTTTTGTGAAAAGAAAAATTAAAAATAAAAAAAAAGCAAAATACGACCTGACATGACGAGTTGCCTCTCGCCAAGCGCTCCCGTTTTACGTCTCGAGCCCGACGCCTTCAAGTCAGCCTCGCTCGAACAGATCGTAGATGTGAGCAAATCCTTGGAGGAGCTCACATGGTGGTACGAGTGTCGGCCTGCGTTGCCGTTTGTCCTTGTTTCCGCAAAAACATTGTCTTCTTACTTTGGGAAGGAGTTGGGAGTCGATTCCCGTCGAGAGGGGCAATTCAATGCCCAAATGCACTCCTTCTCGATTGGTTGGAAGGTCAACGAACATCACACCGCTTATATCAAGCTTGGTGTAATGAATGATTTGGCAAGACACGGGTTTTATGGAAGTTCGTGAAATTTTCTCGAGTTTTGGGATGGTCGGTTCGTCCAAATTTTCAGCCTTTGAGTCATGGTTCGACTCATCCTCTTCCTCGACCTATAGTTCCTCAAAAATATTAATAATATCTTTAACTAATTCTTGGGTTTTAGTGGCACTCGACTCGTCGAAAGGTTCAACAAGTGAATCATCATATGATTCGCATTCCCCATCGTTTGAGATCTTATAAAATTCAACCATTGACTCCCCTTTTGATTCACAGTCCACATCACTCGAGTCTTCACAAAACACAATCCCTAAATCCCCATTTGACCCACATTCCCCATCACACAAATATTCCTCCAACTCGACGTTGGCATCCTCTTTTTCCTCAAGTCTCCCCACTTTGAATATTTCCTTCTCCTCCTCACCTTGAGAATCTTCAACCCCTAATTTTTCAAACACCCTAGAACCCTCATCACAAAGAGATTTCCCCATTTCTACTTCTTCAAAGACCCTCATCACAATGGTTAGCTTCATCTTGATGAGGTTGGATGGTGGGTTCTCGTCTATTGAATATCTCCATGAGCGAGTTCGACATTTCTAAGAAGCATTTCTCGAAGAGGTCCAGCTTCGCGTGCAATTTTTCATCACAAGAGGTTTGAGGTTGTTGATACTCCAGGTTTGGAGGATAGTACTCGTCTTGGTAGAGGTAAGGTTGGAATGAATGGGTTGGTGTGGCAGGCGTGTACGAGTTTTGGAAGTTCTCCTGAGGTTCGAAACACCAGGATTATCTCAACATTTCATCCCTCAGCTCCAGGTTGGAGGAGTGGTTGAAGAAACCTCCTTACTCGTAAGAGTGCCCATAGGAAGGTTGTGGTTGTTGGATGTAGCTTCCATTGTTTTGCCATGGATAGCCCTCATTGGGCCATCCACTCCATGTTTGCCTTCCCGCCATTTCACGTATTGCCTTGCTGATCCATTTTGTGACCTAAAAACCTTCAAAATAAGAAAGACACAATACTAGAGAAAAGATTAGTGGGTTAGATTTAACTTAATTAAAGTCGTCTCCCCGGCAACGGCGCCATTTTGTAACAATGCTTAAACTTGTCGTTTGAGTAATCACGTGTTAACAAAGATATTTATATTTTCCCTAATTTCAATATTTAGTGTATATGTGGTATTGAGTTTTGGGGTGTCGAACTCAAGGAAGCAAGGCCTTAAATGTTTTAACGTTCGATATTCACTTTTATTTTAGAGTTGTGTTTTGGAAAGGTTGTTGATGTTGTTTAAAATAAGAAAAATTGCAAGACAAAGATAAAAACAAATTTCCTTTTTTTTTTTTTTTTAAAGTTTAAAAGAGAAATAGTAGGGAAATGATGACGATTTGTGTAACTTGAGAATCACTAATCACAAAAGATAGCAAATTAATTATTTGGTATTTATAAGCAAGGTTTAATTAATTCATTTCCAAAAATCAATTAATAAACACATCAAATATCAGATCCACTCAAAAACTTCCACTTTTAAGTTGTTCTTATATTTGAATTAACCCTTATTTGAATAAAAGAAAGACGTTTCCAAGTCAATATTACTCAAACAAATCTCAACAAATCTCATAAATATTTAACGTCAAATTATTTTTCTAAATAACTCAACTTTAAATCTCAAAAAAAAAATGTCAAGATTTAATCTTAAAATACCATGATAAATGCAAAGTTCACTTAAGATTTCATCAACAAAAGCTACACAAAAAGCATTTTCCCTACTTTTAAAACTACTCACTCATGTCCACAAAAACCATACTTGCACCAAATAAAATACAATAAAGAGAAAAATATATCAAACCCTAAAGATGCGAATCGTTCTCGATCTCTCCCCTTATTGGTCGATTTAATACTTGCGCCTTCTAGATCAAGCACTTCTCTCTTTTCTAAAATTCTATTCTCTCTTTTTACTCTCAAGAAATGAAGATTTGAAGCTTGTGGACATTAATGGTGGAAAAGAGAAGAGATGAAAAATGGTGGAAAAGATGAAAGAAAAATGGATGTATGAATTGATGTAAGAATGGATGTGTGTATGGATCTAATTTATAGAGACATTTTGGCTTGAAAAGGTTTTGAAAGGGTGTTGTGGGACTAAACAAATGTGTAAATCCGGTTTTGATATTGGATAGTAATTTGGGGGGTAGTTAACATTTCTTCTTTCATTTCTAATTCCAATTCTAACTGGGTGTAATTTCCTGGATATCTTTATTAATTCTCCCTGATTCCTACAAAATATCTCAGCCAGCACACGTGTTAAGCATTCATTGGGGAACACAATGATCTCGTACTGAATTGGGCTCAGATTCGATTCACTGAATTCCAATCTTAGCATGAATCGAGCGAATAAGAGAGTGCCACGTGTCGATCATTTTTTCTTCCGTTGAAAAGGATTAACACATGGCAGCATGTGATTAGGTCTGATAAATCCTCGTACTGAGTTGCTGCAGGTCCTGCAGAATGATTAAGCTTTGTTCTCATTACTATCTCGTTGTTTTGATAAATGGAGGCGTCCATTGTAGATCTACACTTGGATAATGTAAATGGAGAGGTACGGTTAAAGTAGGAATGGAGATTACTTGACTGCAATAACTAAAACGCGTTTTCATCAATGTGGTGATCTGCACTTAATTCATGCATGGTCCATTGTATTTCATCATTAGATAGGTCCATTTGGTTGTTGGTTCATGAAAATTGTTTAATTGACATATCCATCCAAACATGAATGGAGAAATGAAGGTTTCTGGAATAAAGAAACGCCCCCGCCACGTGTCAGATCATGAGTGGTCCAAATTTATTCCAATTAATTTTCTTGAATCAGATTTTCATTTGCCATTTTCAAGAGTTCTAGAAGGTCCTTTTTCGCGAGGTTTGCACCGTTGAATTCGAATCGCCGCGCTCTTCGATTTGATGCCCAATTTGACCTCTTTTGGGAGAGTTGACTTTTGGTCAATTCGACAATTTCTTGGATTTGACTTTTCGTCATTTTGTGGATTTTGTAGATTTTGGCTTGGATGGTCGGCGGTAAGGGTTATAAGAATTTTGGAGAAACGTGTGTAGGGTTTTTGCGGAGATTTGTCGAGAATTCGGCCATCCTTAGCCCAAGATTTGCAATTCGACACTTCACTTGGAGTTGATTTTTCACCCAAGTCCTCCAAATATTCGTTTCTTAGTCTTTTCACCTGAAAAATCACACAAAAACGTATTAAGAGTTTCACAAAATAATTTTTATTAATTTTAAACATTTTTCATACATTTTATGTGATTTAATGGTAAATTTTACATAATAAAAACCCTAAAAATGTGTATAAAAATACACATTACACTTACAAAATATAAGATCAACGTTAATCTCTAGAATTGATGATTGAGATCTAATTGCAATTTTATGCTGTCAATATTTACTACTGAAATAATTTGTTTCTAGGGTTGCTATTTTTGTTCGTGGTTCGAAGTTTGTTCGTGTTCATCTCAAGATATTGTTCGGTTAAAGTAATGGTTCCTTTGATTTTCTATTCAAAATAAACGAACCGAAGCGAACATGTTCGGACACTTTATGAACTGTATTCGAACATATGAACTCAATATCTATATATGTGAGATATTAATCTAAATAAAATAATATATGTGGTAAGATGAATTTGGATAGGATTTGAGAGTTAAAATTATATTGGATTTATATCTATTTTTTTATTTTCATTTAATATGAAATTTGTCACAAAAAAAAAGAGTTAAATTTCTGATCAAAATTTTTTATGATAAATAATATGGAATTTTGAGCACTTAACGAATGAATCGACATGGACCAAACCGAACTCGAATAAAAATTTGTTCGAAACTATCTATCAAACGAACCAAATATGTTCGAATACTTACGAACCGAACTTGAACTCTCGAACATGACTATGTTTGGTTCGGTTCGATAACAGACTTAATTGTAATAAATAATGATGCAAAGAAAAATAAGGTATATTGATGCTTCTTCAAAAGAATTACAACTATCTTTTGTTTTTTAAGTTCTATTGAAAATAATAATACTATAATAAATGCACCGAGGAAAAATATTATGAAAATTTTAATTATAATCAAGAAAATTATAATATTGTTGGTATTGTTTGTAGCAAAGGGAATTTGAAGCTTGAATAAAAAATTGACATGTTTATTGCTATATCGTAACAATAATCAATATATTAATCCAGGTGTTACTTTTATATGATTATGTTGTTGTTCTGATTATTTTATACTGAATATAAGAAACGGAGAAATAGAATTAAAACCATAAAATGGGCCATTATTTGTCGCATGGGAAATGTTTCTTTTAAGAGCTAGGGCCATTATTTGTCGCATGGGAAAAGTTTCTTTTAAGAGCTAACTAGTTTGTTAAGTCTATCAATCTAGTTTGTAACTTGTGTAAAGTTTCTTTTAAGAGCTAACTAGTCTGTTAAGCCTATCAATCTAATTGGTAACTTGTGTTCGATCCAATTTGAATAAAAAATCACTCAAAAATAGCTCTTTCAAATACAACTTATTCGAAAACATCTCGAACTCAACTCGAGCCAAACCAAGCCAGCTCAAACAAAAATCAAGCTGAGCTCGAGCCATACCATGTTCAGTTTGATTTTAACAAAAATCCCACTTGTTATGTTGACAACGATAGCAAGCCAAGCCGATTGTTGCTTCAACCTGAACAACGTTTGCTATTTTCAAACATCACTATATTTCAAGCCAAACTTGAGATGAAAACCTAAGGCAAGAAATCCTGCTACGAACTGAACTAACTCAATCAAATTTCGAGCCAAGCTCGAGTTGGGTCTTCTTTGCACAAGTTCAGCTCATTTACAAACCCTAACAAAAA
The DNA here is from genome assembly GCA_024447665.1 of Juncus inflexus. Classification (NCBI taxonomy): domain Eukaryota; kingdom Viridiplantae; phylum Streptophyta; class Magnoliopsida; order Poales; family Juncaceae; genus Juncus; species Juncus inflexus. The sequence continues at coordinate 8,606,427 of JAJHPC010000012.1, read as the reverse complement.
AAGATAAGAAACAAATTCAAAGAGACAACTTTAAGTACATCAAACACTCAACACAGATCATACAACCAAAACAAACCTTCCATAAAAACAAAACCCCATAGTTTCATCCAGAGCTCCAACTCCTGAACCGCAAATTAAACTAAACCAACATAAAAAAAAAGGAAAATAAATAAATAAATACACAAAAACAACAATTAGAATCACGAGGCCAAGAGAGCTTCGATTTTAGAAATCTGCTCCTCTTCATTCACAGGATTCCTCTTGCTCAGTTGCTCATACTTATCATGCTTCCACTTCTCATTCTGAACCTCATTTCTCTGTTCTAAATTCCTCTCTCCAATTCCCCTAATTGGGCCCCTAAACCCTAAATTTCCATTTCCTCTCCAAATTTCATTTCCATTTCTTCTATTTCCAATTCTATTCCCATTCTTACTTCCAATTCTAATTCCATTTCTGTTTCCTCTGCCAAAACTTTTTCCCTTCCTTTCAAAGTTATAATTATTATTATAGGCATTTATTTTCTCATTTTTAGCCGCATTTAATGAACTTGAATACGGTTCTTTCATCTTCTTCTCAGTAAAAGAGGGTCTTTGATTTATCGGTTTTGAGTCAGAAACCAGCTCGAGATATCTATCATACTCCAGCTCAAGATATCTATCATGAGTCCATGCTGACTCAACGTTCTTCTTTTCTTTCTTTTTCTCACTTGATTTGTCCTCTGATTTTGACTCCTTTAACTCGCTCCTTCCATTTTCTGTTAATATGATATTGCAAGAAAGAATTACGGCATAAAAATAAGAACTTGAACTTATTACAAGATGTATATTAGGATTAGTAAATTACCAGTTTCATGGCGAATATGGACCCGACCAGCTTGCCTGCCTTGATCATCGTGCTGTATATATATACACAAGCATAGGTAGCCAAATATATATACTTTTTTCATTTAAATATAATTCATCAATTTGAACTCCTAGAGAGAATCCTTCTACACAGAACGGTTTGTGTTTTTTTCAAAGTAAACAGTTTGTCTTTACCCCCCCAAACTGCACAATCTTCATGAAAACCCAACTGAAAAAAAGGGATTTGCAAACTGAAAATACAAATTAGAAACCTGAAAATAGAACTTGGAGCGAGCAAACTCCTTTGTGTCAGAAGCTCCCTCAATTTTCGATTCAGAACCGGCTTTTGAACCATCAATTGGCCTCTTTGAATCATTCAGCATTTCAGTCTCTTTTGGCTTGTATTCACGCCTCAAATCGGATGAGTGGGAACTGTTTAATGCCCGATTCTTTGGATAGTAACTTCTCTCTGTTGTACGTTTTTCTTCTCTCTCTCTATCTCTCCTCGACCTTTTGGGGCTACAAAAATATAATCATTCACATAGAAAAGTTAGATTAGTTTTTACATTTTTCTCACAACAAAGTAAAAATTAAACAAACCCACATCCAAATATTACTACTAAAGTGAAGTTCGTATCAGGTTTAGGGGAGTTCAAAGGATAATTATTCGACAAATTAAACAAGTAAATCAGATCTTAAGAAAGAGAATGAATCAAACCTGGGTTCTCTTTCAGGTCTGAAACGAGTACGTCGATACCGATATTCCCTGTGCGACATTGCTTCGCTTCTTCTTCTCCACACGAGCTGCTTATGGCTTGGTTCAGCGGACTTATGCTCTATTCTAGGGAAGAGGAGAAGCTCAAGCCTACACAAAGAATCTGAGTTTGAAAGGTAATCTAAGTTTTGATTTGAAATCTGGGGTTTGATCGTAATTCCATTCCTGGGATTTGAATTCAAGGGTTTGATCTTAACCAGAGATTCAATTCTCGGATTAGCGAAGAAACATAGAATCATTCAACTGGCTTTTTTTTAGATTCAATACATTTAGACACTGTGCTAAATATATGCTAAATAAGATATATGCTATGGTTATTTGCCAGATTCATTCAACTGATTGTGCAGTTAATTTTCAGTTAAGTGAACTAACTTATGTCCTTGAAATGGATTCTTTTGTTACTTGTTACCTAATGACCCATGATTTCACTTCCATAGTGGTGGAAAGGGAATTATTGGATTATTTACTATCTAAATTCTCATATTGTTTAATATCGGGTTTTAACGGCAACTCGACATTGCATTGATGGAAGTCCAAATTTTAAAATTGAGTTTGATCACAATTGGAGATTTTAAAATTTTGGTCTCTATTTGAAATTGGAAATAAATAATAGATAATATAGTTTACAACATTTAAATTCAATCAGTTTTGTCCTTCAATTTTAATTGAACTAATTTTTTTTCTCTTTGTAATGATTTAAAGAATTAACCAAGCACTGATTTGCTATATAATTTGTATGAAAAAGGCACACAAATAACCAAGCACTGATTTGCTATATAACTTGTATGAAAAAGGCACACAAATAACCAACCACTGATTTGCTATATAACTTGTATGAAAAAGGCACAATATTAATTTAATTTTTAATTTTTTTTTGTTGAATCGAATTACTGTACATTTATGTGTTATTTATTAATTGATTACAATTTTATGTGATAATTATATTACAAATATTAAATTTGAAATAGAAAAAAAAATGAATGATGGATATAATAAATGCGGATGAAATTGTTATTTCATGGAGCAAACTTAGACTTCCAATAGTACGACCCTAAAATGTCAGAATCCGTAAGAATCAGAGATTTGAGACCTCGATTGGTATCGTTGAGAGTTACTAGTGAGTAGATAACTAAATATATGTCGGGTGTTGATATTGCGCGTCACAATTGAGGGGGATCTGTGCGGGACTGCTGACGTGACATGTGCGACGTCAGCCACAGGACGATGGGAGAACGACAGACTCCAGCCCCGGCGTCTCCCATATGAGCTGCAGCGTCTGGAGCACGACGTCATGGCTGATGCAAGCTCAGATATGAAAATAGTGCCCAGCGACACAAACAGTATATAAATTGTGTATAATTCAAACAAACAGTATATAGTTCAGACAAGCAAAACAATATGCATAATTCAGATCAAAATAGTATATAGTTCAGACAAATGATATATATATATATATAGCAAAAATATAATTCAGACAAGCGTACATATATCAGTATCCTTTCTAATAAAAAGTATATATAATTCAGACTAAAACAGTATATAGATGGTGTATAATTCAAATAAACAGTATATAGTTCAGACAAGCAAAACAATATGTATAATTCAGATCAAAGCAGTATATAGTTGGTATACCATTTTGATAAAACAATGTATATAATTCAGATCAAAACAGTATATAGTTCAGACAAATGGTATATATATATAGTATATAGCAAATATATAATTCAGACAAACGGTATATATATCAGTATCTGTTCTAATAAAACAGTATATATAATTTAGACTAAAACAGTATATAGATGGCGATATAACAGTATATAATTATACATAGTACTAAACGGTACCCCACTTAAAGCTCAAAAAAACATAGTACTAAACGGTATATATATATATATATATGTTATTACTTGAACAAAATAGTATATATATGACGATATATATCTCTGACCAAAATAGTATATAGCAAGGGTGGTGTGTCCGAGCGACGAGAAAATGGAAAATCACAAATTTTGGCTCCATACACGTCGTGCAGCACGACGTGTCACACACCGAGAGTGCCCAAACCTGGCGTGATTTCTATTTTCCCATATATGTCAGCAGCATGATGGTACTGAATTGGCACTTTCATTATAAAAGTAGTCCTCTTTAGAATAAAGCCTGAAATTAATTGGATCCACTGAAAGGCTGGTTCTGTCTCCTGGCAAACGTAATAATAGTAGGTTGAACGTCAAAAAAATGTTGGCTTCTATCAAGTTTAGGTGAAATTGTTCCTCTCCTCTCCTGATTCTACAAAATTATCAAAGAGAGAATTTTAGGGCAAGAGTAGAACCAGCATGGTAATATAAAATTCCAAGATATACCGTTTGTTTGTTTGTTTGCTTTTTTTATTTTGGTTAATTATGATGTTTTCAGTGTTGGAGTAGCATCTGCAAATTGATAAGTTACATAAAATTTTCTTATGTGGCTTTGTTTTTGAAGTATTTGGACTTTATTCCGTTCTATTCTTGGCTGATTTTGGCCGACGTGCTGCAAATTTTGGATTTGCTATTACTAAAAAAGTTTTAGGTTGCTAATGCCATTATTGAGTTGACTTAACCATTTGGTCAAAATTTACAACTAGAACTATTAGTGTGGTTTTCTATTGCATTAACTGAATCTTAATATTTTCAACACATACAAATTTTTGTAGAAGTACATAAATACACTTCATTCAAATTTCTATGGAAATTTGGGTTATACAAACTTCCCCACTATCTATCTGGCCACGACATATGTGCTCTTGTTACATAATCATTGTCTTTCAGTGAAACAACTGTTTCTATTTAAATGAGTACTTTATTTATGCAAAAAGATAAATTAACTGTAAACATTTTATGATGAATTTCTAAATTCTAAATTTCATTTGACACTATCAAACACACATCCATCATCAAACAGACATCTATTAACAAATACATATCAAGAATTTATCAATTGTTTGCTTGATTCATCTCATGCACACACGCTAGTTTAACAATCACTTTCTGATACATTTCTTAACTCTATAATTCTTTATTGACACATTAACAAACACACATCCATCAACAAACATACATCTATTAAATATACATGAAGAACATATCTATTTGCTTGACTCCCATCTCATGTGCAAATTTAAGTTATTGCATTAGAAGAAACAGAAAACTTTTCTTGAACACACGAGACACCTTATCCCCACTTTTTTTTTAATTTTATTTTCTCCGCAAGAGTCGCAACGCTCAATATCTTTAGAAAGTTGAAGTACCAAGCGCTCATCGCAAATTTTGATAATGCGAGGAGGATCTGCACAAAAGGGATGAAGATTCATGTTGCATTTGGCATCGGTACAACGATAGAAATAACTGTTAATTAGATACTCACACACCTCATACCCAGGGCCTGCCCAAAGGCAAGCCCAGCATGCCTGTGGGCTGGGACAGCCAATGGGTCGGGGCATATATATGCTTATTATATATTAGCTTTAGTAAAATAATTTTGGACTTTATAAATAAGAGAGAAAGGCTTCTAGTTAATTGCTAAGAAAAAAAATAAATGGGCTGGGCTGTGACTGAAACTTTTGTATTGATTTTTTTCTCATTATTTCAACTTGATCTTCTCTTTTTTGGACAAATAGAGACATAAATTTATACATTATTTGCTCTTCTATATACATATTGAATAAATGGAGAGATGAGTAAACTTAAGAGAATAAAAAGTACTACATCAAATATCTATACTATATCTTTGACTCTTTTGCACGCAACAGATTTTGAAGCAAAAAGAAAAAGGAAAAAAAGAAAAGAAAAGAAATAAACGGATGAGAAAGAAGTGAAGCTTATGTAGCTTTTAAAATTTTCTTTTTTGTCAACAAAGGTATATTGATATTTTAAAATTGTCTATTTTAATTCTAGTATCTTATTTTATAATTTCTCTATTAGTTTTCAAGTTTTAGTTCGAAATTTTTCATTTGAATGATTTTTCTTTTTAATCATATAAGGTGTTCGACGAATTGTCCAAGAAAGATTTTTTTCGGAATTACGATGACAAATGAAAAATGATTCCGTAAACAAAATTCCGGATTTCATAATAGAAAAAAGAAGCAACGGAAGTGTGAATTGGAAAGATCTCTTGCCGGTTCACTCTCTAAACTCTTTGATGCAAACAGACCAGAAGAAGGTTCTTCGAGTCAAGCTAATCAAGAAGAAATGAACGATATAATTGTTGATGAGCAAGCTATGGTTGAAGATATTAATGTATCAAATGAAGAAAATAGAGAGGGCCGTAACAGAGAAATTAGTGAGGTACACAATGAAATAGTTAGGGAGGGGCATAATGAAGAAAATGTCAATCTTGCGGATAGCAGTATTTTAGACCTTAGAAAAGATGTAGATGTGAATTATGATCCCGGATTGTGGGGAAATACTAATGATGCGAAAAGAATTTTGTTGGTTAAACGGGGTCCTATTAAAATTTTAAAAGAAAATGACGCATTTCCCAAGCAAGGTATTCGTGGAAGACATTTCTCTTGTAATAATTATATTTGTTATCTCCATAATGGAGAGAAGCAGGAAAGAAAATAGCTTGTATATTCAAATGAATTAGATAAGATATTTTGTTTTTGTTGTAAATTATTCAAAACTAAACGGATGGCAACAAGTTTAGCCGATAAGGGAACTAATGATTGGCATAACCTTCCGACAAAGCTTAGAGAACATGAAAGAAATGTAGAGCATATTGACAATGTTTCGAGATGGGTGGTTTTGCAAACCACACTTGGAAAAGGAGAGACTATTGATAAAAGAATGGAGGATCTAATTGCTAAAGAGAAGGTTCGTTCGAAGATGATACTGACTCGTATAATTGGTGTTGTGAAAACTCTTGCACGAAATAATTTGCCATTTAGGGGAAAAAATGAGAAGATTTATGCGAAAAATAATAGACTTTTTTGTCAACTTCTTGAATTTATTGTGGAATTTGATTTGGTTATGCAAAAGCATCTTCAATGTATTGTTGACAAAAAAAAATCCTAAATCATTATCTTAGCCATAAAATTCAAAATGAATTGATAATGTTGTTGGCAAATGAGATTAAGGAAAAAAATTTGGCAAAAATTACAAAAGCAAAGTATTTTTCAAATATACTCGATTGTACTTGGGATCTAAGCCATGCAGAACAAATGTCGATTATAATAAGGTGTGTGGATATTGAGGATGAGAGTAATGTCAAAGTGGAGGAGTTTTTTTCTTGGGTTTATAAATGTGGATGACATATCGGGTCTTGGACTTTTCAAACGACTTAAAGAAGTGTTAATTGATTTTAAACTCAACATTGATGATATTAGAGGGCAAGGTTATGACAACGGTGCAAACATGAAAGGTAAAAATCAAGGTGTGCAAAGAAGATTAATTGATGTAAATCCCAGGACTTTATATATTCCATGTGGGTGTCAAAGTTTAAACCTTACTCTATTTGACATGGCAAAATCTTGCCCAAAAGTACGGTATTTTTTTGCATATGTGCAAAAGATTTATACTTTATTTTCGGGTTCAACTCATCGATGGGATATTCTTAGAACTTATGTGAAGGGATTGACACCAAAACTTTTGTCGGCAACTCATTGGGAAAGTCATTTTGAGAGTGTTAGAGCTATAAGAAACCAAACACCGGATTTTAGAAAAGCTTTAATTAAAATTGCAAATATTTCTAAAGATGATGATGTTGTTGATGCTAAAGGCTTGTGTTGGAATGCTTTAGAAAATTTTGAATTCTAAATTAACTTATGTATTTAGTATAAAATCTTAGACAAAGTTAATCAAGTTTGCAAAATCCTTCAACAAGAAGAGATGGATATTGAAGATGCAAGTACAAGAATAGATGAATTGATTTTATTCTTTAGAGAATTTAGAGAAACATGTTCTGAAGACTCCATGAAGGAAGCCGAAAATCTTGCACTTGAGGTCAGTATTGAGCCGGCATTTGAAAAAAAAAAGAATTGTTCGTAGAAAGAATCAATTTGATGAGGACACGGAAGATGAGGCTATTGAAAATCAATCACCGGTGGATAAATTTAAGGTTAATTATTTTATTATTGTTATGGATAAAGCTCTTACCTCGCTCAAAGATCGGTTTGATCAATTTGTGGAATATAAAGAAAACTTTGGGTTTTTGTGTAATGCAAAATTCAAAAGTATTTGTGAGATGGAATTGAAAGAGAATTGCATTAAGCTTCAAAGCTTTTTGGAGCATGAAGAGCGCGGTGATATTTTTGGAGATGAATTATTTCAAGAACTCAAATATCTAAAAGGAATATTGCCGAAAGAAATTACGAAATCGGTAGATATTCTTAATTTTATAAGGTCTTATTTGAAAGATGGATGTTTTCAAACGGTATGGGTGGCCTATCGGATTTTATTGACTATACCCGTCACGGTTGCTTCCGCAGAGAGGAGCTTTTCTAAGTTGAAGTTAATTAGAACGTACCTTCGTACCGTCATGTCACAAGAGAGATTAAATGGTTTGGCTATGAACTCAATTGAAAAAGGATTTTTAGATAACTTAAATTATGACGACTTGATTGAAGAATTTACTTCTAAAAATGCAAGGAGAAGTATTTTTCTTTGAATTGACTTGTTGTTGATAATAGATGTATGTATTTTTTAAAGTATGTTTTTTTTAATTTTGAGAATGGTATATAAGTATGCTATTCTATTTTGAGAATGATGTAAAAGTATGTTAAGAATAGAAATTAATTAAAGTATGTTATTTTTGTTAGCAACTATATTAAAAACTATATTAGAAAATAATTTTTGCTCTTTGTTTTTTTCTGCATTTTCATTGTGGGGTAATATTTTAGGGCAATATTTTCGAACTAGTAATTATCGGGCTAGGGCAATAAAAATGATGGGGCCGGCCCTGATCACACCATGTTGTTTCCTTGGGTTTTTGATCGAGCATAACAAAATTGCAATTGAAGTGTGGGACGCGGAAGTTTGCGCCAAAATCTCCACAGCACTGTGTGTGAATGGTAATATTGCATGGCTTGCAAAAGTATCCCAAATCGTACCCAAATTCCTTGCAACCTGTCACATTCAAACAAACCGATGTCTGTCTCATAGGGAAGCAAATGATTGTGGTACTTGTGCACCTTCAAAAAAGGTTCAAGGAAAAAATGTTTAATTGAATGAAAACCAATACCCATATAAGATAATAAAATTAAAAAGAACGGGAGAAAAAAGATCAAGTTGATGCTCATAAACTAGTTATACTTTAATCTGATTTTATTAATCAATTGAGAAGAGAAAACTATCTTACTTTATATTGTTGGTTAGTCCGGACTACCAGGGCCATCTCGTTCCAGAATCTCAGATCAAATTGGATTTAAGAATAGTGTTTTTTTCCTTGGAAAGAGACATTATTTGCGAGATGCAAAGGTTCAAGCCAATTGTGACTTCAGTAGTTTCAAGCGGAAAAGATGTGACTTTTAAATGAAAAGATGCCATCAGATGTCGTCTCAAAAATAAAGGTTTCTCCAACGGTCACCAGTTTTCACGTTGCAATTAAGAAAAAAGAATGCATTATGGCCGGGCCTATCAGAGAACTAAATCCACGAAACATTATTATGGCAGCAATCTCTCTCTCATTCTTTTTTCGTGTTCTGATTAGAGTTCAGAGCAATTCTGAAAGTAGAAAGTTGGACCCTTCCTTTGCATTTCATTGGTACTGTAGAAATGATGATACTATTTCGTTACTCATTAATCCTAATGGATACTATTTTTGAGAAGCTATGCTTTTACCCTTTTAGGTAGTGGTTAAGTGAATTGGGTAGTTAAGATTAAATTGATACAAGATTGAATCGACTTGTATTTTGATTGAGGCTTAGTTACCACATTAGGTTTGATTGATTCAGTCTTTGTAAAACAAAAAACATTGCTACTGAATTGCATTTCTCATTTTGCTTGAAAATGTTTGTACAGTGAGGGGTCCCTATTTATAGATTTGCTTAGACTATGTGACCATTACAGGAGGGGCCCACATGTCAGTATTCTATAATACAATCTACACTCGTCTCCTTTAGTACACTAGATCTCATTCTCATGTACCCTAACTGAATTCCCTATTTTGACTATCTCAACTTCCTATAAAATCAAACAGATATTGATATCTATCTCCTACCCCTCCCTCCCCCCCCCCCCCAAAAAAAAAAAACTGGACATCGGATAGATGACCAGTTCGGACCTCAGAAATTGTAATCGAGTTGTTGGTAAAGACTTCGTCAAGGCATCCTCCAATTGATCTCTAGAGCAAATGAATTGAACAATTAGTTGCTTGGCTTGAACTCGTTTTCGAACAAAATGATAGTTAATCTCAATATGTTTAGTACGTGCATGAAAAATAGGGTTTGAGGCAAGAAAGGTGGCGCCAAGGTTGTCACACCAAAGGATAGGTGAGGTGTCAAGTTGAATAGAGAGTTCACATAGTAGGGATTGAAGCCAAGTGAGCTCAAAAGTGCCCAAGGCTAAGGCTTTGTACTCCGCTTCAGTACTTGAGCGGGAAACGATCTGTTGTTTCTAGATGATCATGAGATGATATTGTTTCCAAGGTAAACACAAAAATCGGTGGTGGACCGGTGATCATCGGGGTAGCCCGCCCAATCAGCATCGAAATAAGCATGAAGAGTAAGGCGAGTTGATTTTGAGAGAATAAGTCCATGATCAATGGAGCCTTTGAGATAACGAAGGATGTGTTTCACCAAGGTAAGATGAACATCAGTCAGATTTTGAAGAAATTGACTTGCACGGTTTACGACAAACGCAATGTCTGGACGTGTGATCGTTGCGTATTGAAGAGCTCCAACAAGGGAGCGATAAGAGGATGGATCAGGGAGTGGTTCTACAGCAAATTTGGAAGAATTGTCGCCAGGTGCCATCGGGTTTGGCATGGTTTGCAATCCTGCATCTTAGCTTTAATGAGCAAGTTTTCAATATAACGTGTTTGAGAGAGATGACACCCCTGTTGAAAAGGGGTACATTGTATGCCTAGGAAAAAATGTAAAGGACCTAGATCTTTTAAAGCAAAGTTGTCATGTGATAATAACATCATCAACATATACTAGAATCCAATAAAAAGGGAGGAATCAGCTGTGCATGGTTTAAAACCAAAAGAAAATAAAGTAGAGCTCAATTTGTGAAACCAAGCTCTAGGAGCTTGTTTCAAACCATATAGAGCTTTCTTAAGTTTGCAAACATGATAAGGAAAGTCGGAGTTGACAAAACCAGGAGGTTGAGTCATGAAAACATCTTCTTGTAAATCACCATGCAAAAATACATTATTAACATCTAATTGTTTGATTACCCAGCCTTTGGTAAGAGCTAGAAATAAAATGAGGCGAATAGTGGTTGGCTTAATAATATATGCCATATTCTTAAGTGAATCCCCTAGCGACTAAACGTGTCTTATATCGATCAATAGACCCATCTGCTTTTCGTTTAATACAGTAGACCCATTTGCACGTAACTAAATTTTGATTAGGAGAGGGAGGAACTAAAACCCAAGTGGAGTTTTGTTGGAGGGCATTTAGTTATGTAGCCATGGCAGTGCGCCAAAGTGGGTCTTTATTAGCTGAAGAAAAACAGGTGGGTTCTAATTGATCAGTGGAGTCAGCTAGTTCAGTGGTAAAGGATACAAAATCAGCAAACTTCTTTGGCTTGGAGTGTTGAGTCTTGGAGCATCCGTAGACTCGAGAAGACCATCTGGTGTTGAATTTGAAGTCGGATAAGGGTCATCTTGTAATGAACCTGTAGAAGATCTAGAGAGCACAGTAGATAAAAGTGGTGGAGGTAAGACAGAAAGAGAGGTTTGTGAAGAGGATTGTATGTCTTGGGTTGGAGAGAGAAATTTGAGTTTGTTGAATGGATAGTATGATTCATTAAAACTAACATTTCTACTAATGATGATTTTTACAGTTTCAAGATCCAAGCATTTATACCCTTTGTGATTGTTTCCATAACCAAGAAAGACACAAGATTTAGATTTGAATTGTAATTTATGATCATTGTAAGGAGTAAGGAGAGGAAAACATTCATATCCCAAAACTTTGAAAAACTTATAATTTGGAGGAGTGTGAAAGAGAAGTTGAAATGGTGAGACACCAGAGAGGTTAAAGGATGGAAGTCTATTTATTACAAAGACAGTGCTGTTGAATATGTCACACCAGTACTGAGAGGGAATTGAAGCATTTGCCATTGAAGCAAGACTAAGTTCAATATGATGGTGCTTTCGTTTAGCTAGACCGTTTTGTTGGGATGTATAAGGACAAGACTTCCAATGAAGGATTTGAGGGTAGTTTTTAAGGAAGAAATATTCAGTGCCCTCATCTGTTTGAACAACTTTGATAGTGGTAGAGAATTGATTTTCAACTAGACACTTAAATTTTTCAAAGACTTGAGCAACTTCAGATTTTGATTGTAGAAAATAAATCCATGAAAAACGAGAAAACTCATCAATAAAATGCACGTAATATTTAAAACCATTAACCGAAGTAATCAGGAATGGTCCCCACAAATCAGAATGTATTATTTCTAAAGGTTTAGAAGAAAAAACATTGGTTGAAATAAATGGCATCTGATGTGCCTTTCCTAAACAACAAGCATTACACATCTCTAAGTCCTTTTTATTTGACTTTATCTGGTTTGAAGAAAATAAATGTAAAACAACTTGAGAAGAAGTATGACAAAGTCTTTTATGCCAAAGACTAAGAGGAGCAACTTCTGTAAGAAGAGACATAGGAGAAGGCAAGGAACAACTTTAATAAAGTCCATTATCAACGGTAGCTTGAAGAAGGGTTTGATGAGTTTGAGTATCCTTCACAAGACAAAATTTTGAATGAAATTGAAGATAAACATTATTTTCAGCAGTAAATCTTGCAATGCTAATTAATCTTTTAGTAATATTAGGTACATGAAGCACATTTGATAGATGTAATTGTGAATTTGAACCATAAAGAATTGAAGAGCGAGAGTGAAGAATGTTCAAACCTGCACCATTACCTACACGGAGTTGTTCATGTCCTTGAATTGGCGCGTAAGAGCTGAAAGCGTTGATGTCCGGTGTGACATGGTGAGTGGAGCCGGAATCAAGAAACCACTCGTGTGGAGGCGGGGCATACGGAGGGACATTGAGAGGTTGAGAAGTGTTGTATGTCGGCTACGGGAAGATTGGAGGTTGAGGATGGATGATTGGGACCTCAGAGATATACGAGGAAGGTGGTGGTTGAAGTTGAGTCGAAGGTCCATAAGAGTGATCATTTATAGCAGGTTTGAGCGGTATGGCCTGGAATTGAGCATATTTGACATAAAAGGCGATGGTCGGTCCAGCTGTTTGACCGTCCACGGCCCCTGCCACGGCGGCCCCGGCCACGGTATCCATTGAACGGAGGGCGCGAGGTCTGCTGGTTCTGATACTGAGATGGGCCAGAGTTGTGGTGATGAATTAGAATATTTGGATTAGAATGAGAGGAGGGATTGAAATTTTGATGGTTTGCGTGGGTGAGATGAGCTTGAGGTGGTCCATGTATCGGCCCATGATTTTGGCCCATAGGATAGGCGGTGTGATTGAAAAGAGGGTTGACCAGTGGCGTTGTTGACTGTGGTAGTCCAGGTGCTTGAGTGAGAAGAGAAACGGTAGAGTTTCCCATGGCTTGTTGCTGCTCGAGATGAGATTCAAAGCCTAAAGAGAGCCTTGAAGGTCAGGAAAAGAGATAAGGTCTTTACCAATAGTGGAAGTGCAGTAGAAGCTATTATAGTCGGGTCCTAATCCCTAAAGAAGGTTGAGAGATCGGGTAGTGCTTTCTTCTTGTCGATATAGTCTTGAATAGAGAGATTGTCTTTTCGAATGCTCTGAAGCTGAGCGCGCAACTGCATCATGCGAGCCAGCGATTGATTTGAGAAGCTTTTAGTCAGATAGGACCAAACTTTTCGAGAGGTGGTACATCGAGCGACTTGAGAGTGTATTTCGTCAGATAAGGAAGATTTGAGCCAGGCCAGGATCAACTGATTCTGACAGTACCAATGCTTGTACTCTGGATTGCTCTGGTTGGTTACAGTATTGTTAGTGATGAGAAATTTGCATGGGATTGGAACCGATTCATCAAGATAGTGCATAAGGTCATGTCCATTCAAGACAGGAGTAATTTGGGATTGCCAGAGTAAGAAATTATTTCTGTCGAGTTTTATGGAGGTCGGCTGAGCAAAGGTAGTTGGTTTATCTAATTGGGTTGCAAGATTTGTGTTTACAGAATTTGTTTCAGTGGAGTCGGTTGTCATTTTGATTGGATTTTAGTTTTTCTTGATGTGGATTTCTTGATTTGAGATGGATTTCTTTGGAGGTTCAAGAAGGAAGAGCAAAGATTTTGAATTGATAAAGATGAGAAGAGGAGTAGGAGTTGTAGGGCAGATTTGAGCTGGGGAAAAAAACGGAGAAATTTAAGAAAGGAAAGATTAATCTTGATCAGATCTTTATGTGGAGAGAAGGGATTGGGATAATTGAGGTTAGTAGAAAAAAAAAGAGATTCTTGAGTGATTCTGGATGAAAAAAAAAATGAAAAGGAATTGAAAATTGGATTTTAGAAGGAAAGAAGAAGGAATCTTGATTTTGAGGATCGAATTAGAATGAGCGTTTGCTCTTTTGTGGCTTTGATACCATATAAAACTGAAAACATTGCTACTGAATTGCATTTCTCATTTTGCTTGAAAATGTTTGTACAGTGAGGGGTCCCTATTTATAGATTTGCTTAGACTATGTGACCGTTACAGGAGGGGCCCACATGTCAGTATTCTACTATACGATCTACACTCGTCTCCTTTGATACACTAGATCTCATTCTCATGTACCCTGACTGAATTCTCTATTTTGACTATCTCAACTTCCTGTACAATCAAACAGATATTGATATCTATCTCCTAACAGTCTTAGTCCTTGAAAGAACTTTGAGGCTCAGCTAAGTTTTTTTAATTTCAAATTGCAATTTGCAAAGTTGTAAGAACTTGGACCAGCATGCCCAAACCCCAAAACATAAAATCTGTTATTAGTTATGGAATCATGAATTGTAATAATTATACTATTGTATAAAACTATTATTACTTGCATATAGGATTAGGAGACTATCTTTCTTCTAATCTATTCTGATTTCCGTTTCCTCCTTTTTAATTATTACAGTTACAGTCTTACAAGCTGAAGCACTTTATTAAATATTAATGCTGGATAAATCACATGATCTGCTTCATTCAACCAATTAAGTGAATATGTTTTCGTTGTGGTGATAGTTGCTTAAAAGCCCTTCTGGTTTGCTGCGAGAATTTGTGCTGTATGTGTTTCTCAAAATTATTGTCGTAATTCTTAACTGAATCCTAATTGAAGAATTTCAGTTGACCAAATTAAGCCTTGTTTTAGAAATTAACACTTTGCTAAACCCAAACAAGCTTAAATTGTACAACTGAACATTCAATCTAATCCTTTTTTTTTTTTGCATAAAACCTCATAGGTCTGATTTTTCCTCAATTAAGGCTCAATTTAGTAATTTACCCTCAGGTTCCCCAATCTTGGGCTTAATTTATTACCGATTGTGAAATTGGTACAGAAAGTCCGAAAAAACTTATTATTTTATTATTTCTGACTTTTTCTAAACAGAATCATGCTAATCCATTGGATTACATAATAAGCATTCTTTTGTTGAAGACTCAATGTGGCACCACTGCCCATTTTTTACTAATGCAATTATTGCATGGAGTACTGCAATTTTGGACAAAATTGGAAAAGGAAAATAATTCAATTAAACCTTAATTAATGATACGGTAGAATTAAGCCTTAATTGACCCTTTAAGGTTTAGTTGTCCTTAATTTAGTCCAAATTTATTCTGAGTTTAGCATGGTTATGAGAATCGCCGATTCTGATTCAGCCGATTCAAGTCAGAATTGGCAAGTCCGATCCGATTAATACACAATTCTCATGATTATATAATTATTAATTTTATATAAATTAGTCTGATTTTTCATCTGATTCGACCGTTTCCGATCCGATTCTAAATCACTATCCTAAGGGACCTTCTGAAACAAATAAGGCTGAAATTCATATGTACCCTTCTGGAAACTCAAAATTTACCTTCTGAAAACAATTAAAAGATAACGGCAAAATTTCTTATATACCCCCTTCCGAAAACTTGAAATACCAAATTTACATGTCCAAACCTTAAACAATCAATTAAATAAAATCCACCATCCGAAAACTCAAAACCACCCAATTCAGCCATCTGACCATTTCTGTTCTTTAAAACAACAATCAATTAAACAACATCTGCTCTTTAAAGCAACTAGATAAGAAAAGACAACTTCATTCAACCATGGCATATTTCTGAGTCCAGGAGCGAGCGATGGCTTTAAACGTGAATCTATCGGTCCTGCACATGTGCGCTATTTCGGGCACCATCGGATCATCTGGGTTCAGATCCATCAATAACGAGCATATTGACAGGAGCACCTTTATTCATTATAATTAATATAGATAACATATTCCATCCATTCAAAATGAATCAAAAAGAAGATGAAATGGAGCAAATAAAAGCATTTATCTTATTTAGTTATGTTGGACATGGTAACAAGGGGGCTCCCAATGTTCCTCGAGAACGTCGAGATAAATATCGCCTTTGCTGTTGATATTTGGGTGGAATACTTTCGTCCTAAATGACACCTGCATTTTGTTAATAATAAAATTAGTTAACTTGACTTTTCATTCATCAAATTGTTGTGAAAATGAAGAGAGAGAGAGAAAAAGGAAGTAGATTACCTCAGGAGGGTTGAAAGGATAATCAGGAGGGAAATGAATGTCGACAAGGAAAAGTCTGTGGCCATAAGGGCTGTCATATGGCCCGATTATTGTTGCTTGCCAGTGGAATATATCATCTCCTTCCAGACCTAAATTATATCAAAAAAATAAGGGTGGTGATATGGGCAGAAAATAATTTGATAGGAACAGAAAATTATTTAGGAAAATGATAATTTTACCCTTATTATATAATGTCCAATTATACGAGTTAAAAGAAAATGATAATCTCAATAATAAATATTCTAATGATATGAAAATCTCTCTAATTTATTGATAGTACCATTCTTGCTTATTTCCATATTTATTTTGTATGTTCAATTCAATCTCATTTCATTCGAGATCCAGATCTCATTATTCCTAAAAAAATTCAATCACTTTGATATTTTTTGTAAAAGAAAGAAGTTTTTTTTTTTAAATTTTCAATTACATCATTTTTTTAATTATTTAGTATTTGAATATAGTATTTTTTTTCTTTTTCAAATAGCATTTGGACATTTTTTTTTTTGAGTTATTTTGGAGAGGGCTTGAAACATCCCTTCTTCAAATGGGATTTGGACACTTGATATCTCAATTGTCATTTGTGTTTTTGAATTTTTAATTTAGAAAATATGTAATAAGATTATTTATAAATAAAAAAATATTAATTACTCATTATGACCTTTTTATTTACTTGTCATCAACTACGAATTCATGAAATTGCATAATAATGAAAATTTATTTTTTTATTCTTGTATACCTTTGTGTAAGTATTTAGCTTGTATTTCCTAAATCATTATTTGAATAAGCACATTAATATTAATATGTCTAAAGATTTCATGAACAAGAATAATTAACCTTGAAAAGATAACAACATATTATAAAATTGATATTTAATCTAATAAAAAAAATTGGTTATTTTAATGAATAGCAATAGATTTGAAGGTTTTGAATTTTGATGATGATTATGTCGGAAAGAGAAATAATCAATAATAAAGAGTAATGTACTATTGTCTTTTTTAACTCAATTAATTGACATTTATAAAAGAAGGGTAAAGACGTCTTTTTATTAGAATTTTTCCTGCTCGTATCAAATCATTTCCTGCCCATATCATTTCCCAAAAATTATTCAAAAAATTATTAATCACATGACTTAAGGTTTAGTATGAAGAACTCGAGGGGGATTCCATGAGTGGATCGAGCTCATGGAGCATCGCGCAAATTAGGATCGTTTCGAGGTAAGGCACTTCGATGATTGAGCAATTACAGAGGTGTGACAACTCACAAATCAGATCCCCCTCCACGTGGCTACTGACATGGCAATGTATCTGACGAGACTTGAGGAAGAAAGACCCAAAAAAAGAATATCGAAATATTAGTCTAACACGGTTGTCCAAAAATGGACCAGAAAGTCACTTTTTCAGCCAAATTGTTAAGAAAACACCTTCATCTCAATGAAGGAGATGTATGATTGAGTCTAGGTCAGTGATGAAGAGTGCCATATAGTACGCCGGCTCAGTTAAACCCTAGTTCTATGGCGGCAGGCCCGCTAAACCCTAATTATAGGCGGAAGAGGTCTGCAATTCGACAAAACGGTTCCGAGACGGCAGTGGTCCGCAATTTAGAATTCATGATTTAAGGTTTAAGAATTACTCTGTATTTTTTTCTTTTGCGTTTGTGAGTCATTGTATGCATGACTTACTTATAACCTCATACTTGTAACTCGTTCCCAAATCATAATAAATTTTTTGAAAAGTTGCAACTCGCAACTTTTCCTTAAAAAAAAAAGCAATAAAATATAGTAAAATAGGTGGTGGGAGAATTTATTCACCAACACTGCAAGATGCAGGCGGGTCCCTTTTGGATCTCCTTCAATTCCTTCCGAAACCTTTCTAATGCCATTCCTACCAAATTAAAAAAATAAAAATAAATACAACTAATATTAGTAAATACCATATATAAGCACATTTCAATTGACTAATCAAGTGCAAATAAGGGGAGTTTCTAATTTCAGTGAAGATAGAGGGGGCACGTGTTTACTAAATTAGTAAGAAGTGCTAAAGTAGTGACAAAAGACAAGTTAATCTTTGCAAATCAATAGATCAACTACTAAACTCTGTCCTAAATTGCTAATTAAGATGTCATAGATGGAAATAGATAAGAATGAGCCCTTACGGATTAGAATTAAAAAGAGTGGACTTGGGCCTAGTGGGCCGGAGTGAAATTGGTATTATTGATTTTAGTTGGCTTATTAGGTCGGATTGTTTGAAAAGCAAGTTTGGGTAGTAATAGAGATGATAACTCGAATTTCCTCCCCTTCACGCTTAAAGAACCGATTTGGTGCTTATTTCTAAATTTAGTTAATCTTGCTTATTTTGAGTTAATATTTGTGTTAGTTTCATGTTAATTGGTTGATTATCATGGTTTTAAGAATTGCCAATTCCGATTCAGTCAATTCGAGTAGGTTCCAATCCGATTAATACTCGATTCCCACGATTATATAAAATTAACTGATTCTTCATCTGATTCGACCGATTCCGATTCAATTCAGCCGATTCTAAAACGCAATCATAATGGACCGACTCCGGTTCCAATTCTGATTTTCAGAACCTTGTTGATTATGACTACTTTATATATGTATTGATTTGTGAATATTTATCCGTATGAATATTTGAACTACTCTGTTATCAATTACGTCTTTATTTTCTTATTCCTTTCTTTGTCTCCTTCTCTGTGTTCTCTCTCTGACTTCTATTTCTATCTCACAAATTTTCTTTTCTTATCTAAAGTCATCTCAAATGGTCCCAATTACACAATTCTTTGCGGTATTGTATCGCCAATACCGACACAAGAATATATCTTTCATATTCCACTCAAAATATTACAAAATACATAGAATAAGAAAATAATTGGGCACAACACATAAACCAACCAATATATCAAGATTCAAAATCAACGAATCTCACTATCACTAGATTAGCCTAGTGGTTATGGTACCAACATAGGTGAGGGGTTCGAATCCCGTGTCTAGCATGATTGATTTAAAAATTTAAGTGAAGGCATATGACCCTACTTAAAAAGAGAACAAAAATCAAGCGATCGCTTGGTAGTTCTCCCTAAAAAAAAATCAACGAATCTCAAACAGAGGTTTCTTCTCATGCGAAAGAATCCAATATACACGATCGCAATGTACACAATTGAACAACAATGACCAGATCTATACTAAGATAAAGGAGAAAACATACCAAATGAAAGAGTAGAGAGAATAGAAGAGTTGGTTTGATTAGGTTTGGCCCTAGGGTTAAGGTCCAGCCGAGCTTCTCAGTTTTTTTATAGGCGTGCAGTGGGTATGCCTTCCATTTTTGTACTAAGACGACAATATAATAAAAAAGGGTTTAACTTAACGGTCAGTTTTCAAGCTACAATTAAGAAAAAAGAACAGTTACGGCCCGGCCCATTAGAGAACTAAGTCCAGGAAATAATGGCAGCAAACTCTCTCCGGCTCTCTCGTCATCTCTTCTGCTCTCCAGCCAGGCAAGGCAACTATCTTCTTCCATGCAGGTTCTTACTTTTCTCCCCTCCATTGCTCTTCTATTTGCATGAAAGACTCATGCAAATAGAAATTGTTGTTTCATTGCAGCACGATAATCATAGGAAAGGGTAGTTGGCATAACCAGAATTTTCTTAGAAATTTTAGTTCTGTCTGTATTTTTGTACTTCAACAAAAAATGTGTGTTTAAAATAATAAGATCATGTCCTATGTTGTACGGACAGGGACACGGCTGTCGTGTCCGACATAACATGGACACGGCGACACGACGAATCTCAAAATTCATTAGGACACGACACACTATATATATTATTATATTATTTTTATGAATAAAATATATAATTTAATTATTTTATATATTATTTATGTTAATTTTATTTTATTTTAAATGATTATACATAATATTTTTACCTTATAATTAGAAAGTTATACGTAATATTTTATAATTAATACAATATATATAACATTTGAAGTTGCACTTTTATACGTGCATATAAGATATTTGCATTTTTACATATTTATGTATGAAAATTTAACACTAAATAATCAAAATTTATTTTAAATGTGTAATCTCACAATTATTGGAATATAAAAGTGAGATGAACTAGTCTCTAAAATACGAGGATGGTGAAATAGTGCAATAATTTCACTAACAAGCTCAATGCATGTGTCTGAGAAGTGTCATGAGAAATATTCTGATGATTGTTAATAATAAAATATTTAATACGCCATGTGGTGTGTCCGATACGTGTCCGAGGAGTGACCGACGCCGACACGGACGGATTTTAGAAGTGTCCGCACAACATAGATCAAGTCTTACAAATATTGCAAACTAACCTTAATAGTTTCTAGTTGAAACTTTTGACCAAATGGCCAAGTCAATTCACATAATTGTTTGCATGCTATCCTAAAATATATTAGGGATCTAATGGCTTATTTGTCGCCCAAGATCATCCGAATTCAGAAATGTATAACAGAATTATAAAAAATGTATATTGGTAAACAAAAAAAAGTAGAATAAAGATATATAAAGGTATATTGATATAACATTATGATAAAATTCTTAATTCTGTAAAGACATATTGTCATTACAGTCATCCATAAATCAAGCAGAGATCTACTAAAAAGTACACATCAAGAACAATTCTAATGATTGCTTGATTCAAATATCATGCGCACACACTCCAGTTTTTGTATTAGAAGCAACAGAAAACTTTTCTGAGAACACAAGCCATCTTCCTGAATAGCCTTGACCTTTTAAAAAGTGTTTCCCTTTTTGGAGCCCTCATTCTAATGGCCATCGCTGAACGTTTCTCTGTCTTCAAAGTTCCTAATAAAATCTCTCTTACACATATCACATGAAATTGAGAATCTGAGCTAACATATCCCCACTTTCTTTTTATTTTCTTCTCCGGGCAATCATCACAACACTCAATATCTTTGGAAAATTGCAGTACATGGTGTTATTTGTTATAAATGCTACAATATGTAAATATAGACTATATAAAAAAATATGTACAAAAATGATATACTCATTAACTTATACCTTATACTATTATTCATCTTTCTTTGAGCATTCTCAATATACTTATTGTCAATTTTATCTCGACAGTTGACTTTTTTTAAATCTTAGCTTTTCATTTTAATTATATGCACAATATCACATAAAAACATATTGTTATGATTCCAATTTCATTTTTTCTTAATAAAATATGTGAATATAGACTATATAAAGAACATGTAATAAAATGATAAACTCATTTACTCTTATTATATTTTTTACCCCTTTTTTAAAATTCTCAAGATAACTATTATCAATTTTCTCTCACCTGTCGACTCAAAAATTTTATCAAATTTAGCTTTTAATTTTAATTATTATCATAATATCACATAATTAGTTTAGATTAATATTCAGTATTATATCTCTCTTATGTGAGAACTATCATCTCAATCAAAATTTCGAATATTGAAAACTATATTATATTACTTAATATACTACGAATTTCATAATAACATATGTGTAACTTATACCATTTTAACATCTAAAAAAAGAAGATAAATAGAGGTGATAAATTTTTGAATAAAATGAGTAATGTTACATTTTCCTATGTGGTACACTTTCCTATGTGGAATACATATTTTTCTCATATATATAATATTAAATATAATAATTATTTGTTATCTTTTTCAAAGTTAATCATCTATAATTTAATCTTATGTAGTTTCAACTAAAATTTTCTAAACTAAAATCTTCGAAATAAATTATCTTGCATTCTATTTTTTCTAATCACATTCATCGAAGCCTGATTAATACTTAATTTAATTTTCTAATATAATATATCAAGAGATAAGGACATAAGAAAATCAAAGACAATAATTTTTAATTCTCATGTATTATTTATGTATTATGGATTCATAAACTTTAATTTTGAATTTTCATAATTGCAAGTTATATGTTATTAGATTGAAATAACTATTAAAATTAAAATACTTGCCGCGAAACGTGAGAATTGTCCTAGTAGAGATGATAATGAACCTAGGAAAAGGAGGGAGTGTGGGGCTATTTTCCTCCCCTTCACGCTTAAAGAATTGATTTGCTGCTTATTTCTAAATTTAGTTATTCTTGCTTATTTTGAGTTAATACTTGTGTTAGTTTCATGTTAATTGGTTGATTATCATGATTCTAAGAATCGCTAATTCAGATTCAGCCGATTCAAGTCGGAATAAGCAAGTTCCAATCCGATTAATACCCGATTCTCACGATTATATAAAATTTATTTTTTAATATTAATTGATTCGATTCTTCATCTGATTCGATCGATTCCGATTCAATTCAGTCGATTCTAAAATGCTATTCTAGTGGACCAACTCCGCTTCTGATTCTGATTTTCAGAATCTTGTTGATTATGACTACTTCATATATGTACTGATTTGTGGGATATTTATCGGTATGAATATTTGAACTACTCTATTATCAATTATGTCTCTATTTTCTTATTCCTCTCTCTCTCTCTCTCCATTCTCTCTCTCTGTCTCCTATTTCTATCTCACAATTCTTCTTTTTCTTATCTAAAGTCATCTCAAATTGTCCGAATTACACAATTCTTTGCGGTATTGTATCGCCAATTCTGCCACAAGAATATATATTTCGTATTCCACTCAAAATATTACAAAATAAGAAAAAAAAATTAGGGTACATAACAACGCATAAACCAACGGATATATCAGATTCAAAATCAACGAATCTCAAGCAGAGGTTTCTTCTCATCAGAAAGAATCAAGTATACACGATCGAACAACAAAAGGCGATCAATCTACACAATCGAATTACAGGGAGCAGATCTATACTGAGATAAAGGAGAAAACATACCAAATTAAAAGCAGAGTGAAGAGAAGAGCTGGTTCGATTAGGTTTGTCGCTAGGGTTAGGGTTCCAGCTGAGCTTTTCAGTATTTATATAAAGGGGGTGAGTCGGTGATGCTTTTATGCCTTACATTTTTGTACTAAGACGGCAATTTAAAAAAAAAAAGTTTTAACGGTCAGTTTTCAAGCTACAATTAAGAAAAAAGAACACTTACGGCCCGGCCCATTCGAGAACTAAGTCCAGGAAATAGTTTAATATGAAGTTCATCCTTACAAATAAACTCAGATATATCAAATTATACTTACATATTAAAATGAGAAATATGTGTCGTTTTTTTTTATCAAATTAAAAATGCATCCATGTATAATAGACGCACATTATATTTTACTAGAATAACACTCGCACTATGCTGCGGGTATTTCAATTATATTGTTCATTTGGATGAAAGAAGTATCAAATTACTATTATTTAAAAGAAATGCATTTCATATCTTATCCATAAAAATTTAGAAACCTCCTATACTTTTTATCTAGTTTAAATGTGTACTAATAAATATAACAATGCAAGCTCAGCTCACGCTATTACAAGCGGATTCCAGCAAAAAGGAAAGAGAATGCCATCCATACGGAAACGAAAATATTATGGTTCTGTCAAATATGTTGTGGCATGTTTTGTATCATATAGAAGATAGTGTTCACTGCTTGCTTAATTACATTTTTTAATGCATTATATCATGTTATGCGTAAATAAGAGTGCTGGGTCCAACGTTCAGAGTACAGCTTGTGTTACGATTTTCATGATTGATAAGTATTTAATATAGAAACTATTAAATTTGAAATAAGAAGAAAATAATCAGCCATATTTGAAAAAAAAGTTCATTTAAAAAAAAAGTAAATACAGTAAATTTGCTTCATATCATAATCCAAGACATGCCAATAATTTGAAATACATAAGCTCTCAATATTAAATAGAAGCACTAACTGCATGCTTAAAGTGCTCTTGAGCATATCAAATTATAAGACTTGAACTCTTAAAACATGTCAAAGTATAAGAATTTACGATATAACCTCCATAGTCTCCTGATCAGTAATCCTTGTCAGATAACAAATTTGTGGGGTCCATAAGAAATGGCTCACTAAATAATACCATACATTTCAACCTAATAATCTCAAAATATTAGCAAATAATAGAAAAAAATAAATGCTAAACACATGATATCTAATTTGAGGGGCAATGTATTTTGCATCCCTGAAAATCTCAAAATGACCTTTTTTTAGCTTTGCAAAATAGAAAATATCATGAAGAGTTGATACCCGAACACGATGCATAAACGAAGATTTGGGGACTTTCAGATAATAATAGAAGATGATACTTGTGAAATGTAGGAAGTGAAACATTGTAAGTTTTAGGGGAATATTTCCTTGATATCGAGATTTGCAATGCGTAGTTTGTTAGGTTATAATTGGTCTTGCTTTGAAACAATCTTAAAAAAATACAATTAAAAGTTTCTCAGAATAAATATAGTAAGTACTCAGACGTGAGCCCAATTGCTTTATTTATATACACCTTAACAGTTGAGAAAGGAATCAAATGGACCTTCATTGAAAGTCGGAATAAGCTTTCGACAAATTTGCTTAACGCAAGCTGCAAAACAAAAAAATATATGTATGGTGAAATTGAGGGGCAAAAACATTTTATACCACCTTTTCAATATTGGAATAAACATAATACAGATTCAACTAAAACATATAACAAATATAACAGATGATTGAAATACCTGAAAAATTGATGCCTCTTCCAGATCGTTCAGGCATAATTGAAACAGAAAATATAGAGAAGAATTACAAATTGATTATCCAGATCACCAAAATACCACTCCTCCAAAATCTTAAACCACATAAATCGGAAAATTGTAAAAATAAAATGAAGAAACTTAAAGAGAAATTTACTGGAAAATAAGCATTAGGTTTTTTTGTGAGATGATAAATGATCATGGCTTCGCTATGAGTTTGTTGAACATCAATGGAGAGAAATTTGTCTCACATCTTTAATTGAGTGTGGAGTCCACCATCTTGTCTCACATCTAGGGTTTGGAAGCTTTGTAGTTCGACAATTTGATTGATCCTGTTGTGTTTATTTAGTACAGTTAATATTTAAACCCTTTAAAAAATTGAGATAATCAGAAATACTGAACTAAGAAAAATTAACAAACTACTGCATCTCAACTGTTCGTAGAAATGTCGAATTGAATTTGTTAAATAGTTCCTTCCAAAAGGTGAGTATAATTCTTTCGTGAGTTGGTGCAAAATATTTTTCTTACAATGGCAGTTAATAGAAATGGTGTAAAATAGGTTATTAAACTGAATAATGAAATAATTAAAAGGACCAGTATGTAAGTTTAGGCTAGAAAAAACAAAAAAGTCGCCGAATTTATTGGGGAACAAATCATTCTTCTCAGCAAAAAAGCTTGATCAACAAACCCCAAACAACAAAACTGCGCAGAATAACCAGATAAAAAACTCTTGTTTTCCCACCTGCAAATCCTTATTACTACCTATTAATACCCTAATGCCAATCCCTAAACCAACAAGAAGAATTAACACTGGAATAAAAATACAAACCATGAAATCAGCACAATAATCACATGAAAATAATGAACCAATCCCAAATATTTTGAAATAACTGTCGAGAAAATCAATAGTTCAAGTTCTGATCTTTAAAGCCAATCCAGTTACGCTCTGGTCATATATATTTTCTATCTAGGGAAGCCGTCGGATATGAGATTAAGCAAAATGAAAATAGATAAAAATATTCCAATCTAATATGATTATCACACAAATAATGCGAAAAAAGAGGTGATACAAAAATAGGAGAAAACAAACAAAAGAGAAAGAAGTTATCGACTTATCAGCCCTGGAACAGTCGTTTGTGAATGGGGCTTGAGAGAGAGAACAGTGAAGAGTGGAGAATCGCGATGGAGGGGCGTGAAGGACAAAGAGCAGAGGAGGTGTGTGGGCTGTGAGAAAAAGAGGAGGGGCGTGAAGGACATGAAGAAATGAATCAAATGATAGGGATTATTAATCGTATGGATTAGATGTAATTAAGAGAAAATCAGATGGATTATAAATAATTAATGATCGTGGCTTAACCAAATTTCAGGATTAGTATTGGAAAATTATATACTAGGATTAATTTTGCATATAACTCTTCTTATCACTAACACATCATTAATTTTACTAACTAGGGCCGAAAAAGGCGAAACACTAAAAGCATCATATTTACGCTACCTAGGCGACAATCAAAGAGCCTCCGCCGTGGCTGAAAACAAGAGGCGTTTATGAACCGATGAGAATTCTTCAACTTTGGGGCCACGTGTTTAGTTGATCCTCAAACCACATTCAAAGGCCGGCTTAATAATAGAGGCAAATTGGCCACGCTTCTGCAGCACGAAGTGAAACCCAAGAGTTTTCTGGCTGTTTCTGGCGGGTTTGATACCAAGACGTTGGATCGGGCTCGTAAGTTTGGGCTCGCCCTTACTCTCAAACCTTGAGATGGGGTTTGAGGTTTTCTCTGTGAAGTTTGAGTTGGAGGGTAATAATTATGGGACAAACTATTGTTTATGAGGGGTCAATTTTGTGTCTTTGGTAATGGAGGTGATTTCGTCCGCTGGTAGATATACTGTTTGTTTGCTTTCTTTGTTCTTGACTTGATTAGTCATGATTTGTTGCAGGAGCAACTACAAAAATGCATTATGCATTGCTCCAGTTTTTTTACTTGCATTAGAAGCAACAGAAAACTTTTCCGAGAACAGATGCTGTTATAACGCAAAAAATTCCATAATACTAATTTAGGAGAAATTATTCTCAGTGCCCCACTATTTAGAGCCTAAACAGTACCCGACCCATTTAAAAATACGGCCTAGTTAATACTGGGTTTAACTTAAGCTAGTGGCGCAACTTTATTCATATTGTTACTTGTGATGTTTGTGTATTACCAATTTTTATCTTGAGGTGTGTAACACGCCACACCTCCTCATACTCAGGCAAGTACGTGAAGTACCGATAGGAGAAGTCCAAAGGCAGATCAGCAATCAATACTTGGACCAACGAGACACGACGGTAGCCGGGATATCTAAGTGGAGCCAGGAATGTCAAAGAAGTTAAGGAGTTTGCGTCCTGGTCGGCCAATTATCCTGAGGAGTGAGCACTCAATTTACTGTGACGGTCATCTTCGCGACATCAGAGTGGATCACCTTCACAAATGGTAAAAAGAAGGATAGGAGAAGCAACCCATAGGAGCAACCGGAAAGATAGACGAAACCATCAAGCCCTAGATCACTCTATACAAACAACACCGGATCACTCCCCGTGCGAGCACTGACAACTCGAACGCGGCTGCTTTTTATTTACTTTTCAGTTTACTTTCTGTAACCGCGCGGATCTCTCCCTTTTTGGTGGTTTGAAGAGGTGGTGGATGAGTCGTGGAATGGAGTGGTTATCACATATAGGTGGATGTAAGGGGTGGTGAGGGCTGGTTCTCGAGTAGTGGACTGGGGGTCATACTCACAAGGTATGCTGGGATTCTCCCGAGGCCAGGCCTCCGAGACAAAAATATTATGTACAACTTTCTAATTGTTATGTGAAAATATTATGCATAATCTTTTAAAATAAAATAAAATTGACATAAATAATATATAAAATAATTATATTATATATTTTTATTCTTAAAAATAATATAATATATATATATATATATATATATATATATATATATATATATATATAAAACGTGTCTTGTCTTCTATTTTTTTTCAGAACTGCAGTATCGCCGTGTCCGTATCCGTGCAACATAGGATTCTATCAATAAATTAGAAAGATTTTCATTGCATTAGTGCATTTGTTATTTTAGATCTTTTGTTACACTCCTAACCCAAATAAAGGACTGAAATGTAATAACCGCCAAAAAGTCATTTAAACAAACATCCACATAATTCAAAATAATCTCCAAATTACATTTATTAAATTTCACAACAAAAACAAAATTGAGACTTTAAAGTTCTCATTTATTTCATAATCATTATTAAACTAAATGTTATTAAAATTGTGACGTCTCTCCACCCGCAACCCCACACTAATGATCCAAACATGAGCACAAAATAAATATAAGGATGAGTACTGATTCAGTAAGGTATGAAAGAGGCCCAGCCGCATATACCAAAAATAGAACATATTGAGTTTGATATAAAATAGGATAGCGAATATAAAATCAAGTAACAAGAGGTCATAAGTATAATATAGTATAATAATTATCTGATAATTGTGAAAAAAATACTTTTATTTCGGGATATTATCTTAGTTCACTTTCAACTTCCACACACATAGCACACACTAGATCATACTCTGTGGCATCGAGTACGCGCACAGATACAAGTCTTTCCGAGCTCGTTATTGGGTGATCGGCGGCCCTAGTTTCTCTCTACTAAGTACGGCTCCTCACCTATGTGAATCAGCGGCCCTGGTTTCGCTCTACCAAGTCCGGCTGCATTCTCATAATTATCACACATCTCACTATATCCCGTATCTTACTCAAAAATATCTTTAAATATTATCTTTAAATTATCATATTTCTAAAAATATTAATTTGAGCCATATAAGCTCTATCTCATAAATAGAAGTTCTATATTAAATATTACTATCATTATAGGTACTTATAATATATATATAATATTTGTACGGAAGAACAAATATAGCCAAAGGGAAAAGTATATGCGGGTAAAACCTTACCTGAATAAATGCAACTAGCAAACTCTCACGTGGAATTTTCGGGTCCCACAAACTCTTCCGCGTCTTTCGCAACTCTCTCAACTTCTTGGTCTTCCTCTAGTATGAACTCCTCCTCACGTGAATCTAATTATTTTAATTAATACTCATTACTAATCGATCTCGAACTTCGAACCGACATGCTCACTTAATGTGATTATTTATGGAAAAATACTTTCTGGACCTTAAATGCAGAAACTAATAATGCCAATAAGTCAAAAATGTCCTAAAACATACAAATCAACTATTTATTCGTGAACTTTGAAGTTATGGTTAGAAAGATATGATTAAAACAAATTTCCTTATTAAATCGGAATTGAAATTCCAGCTTTATAAGAGTGCACGAAATTCCAGATTCTCTCAAAAACAGTATTCCCAGTCTCAGTTTTATAAATTCCAGATTTTATGGAAACAATATTTTTGTTTCTCAAATTAAAGGTTCATAATTCATTTGTTAAAAAGCTTTAAATATACCATACTAGCATAAATATGAATTATCTAGTAAATAATAAGAATTCGATATTAATTTGTCATAATATATTATAAGAAAATAGTGTCATAATACCCTATTCATAAATTTATTTATTAAAATTAATATGCTCTATTCATGATATATATATATATACGTATATAATTAGCTACTCAAATTTATTTTGATAAAATATCATTCCTTTAATTTGATAGTAGATCAATAATGACAAAATAGTTATTAGTTTAACTAAATGGATGCATGCAATATTTTCTAATTATCCAATCTAAAAGAATAAATAAATGATAAGGTGAGAAAGACTCACTATACTAAAAATAATAGAGGGGAGATTGCTTCAAGAGTGAAGAGAAGCAACAATGATTTGCCTAGAACCGATCCGTGTACACCGTCTCCACTTCTCCTAGTGAGGTCCACTATGCTCCACACTCACAAACTAATTGAAGGAGAGAAAAAGGACAATTTCTTGTCTTTTGTCTTTTGTCTTTCGTGAATGACCAAGCAAAAAGAGATGAGAGAGAGACTGAAAAGAAAAAAACTTGGTTTGCTAGGATTTAAATGAGAATGATCGTAACAGCCTGGCCATCAATTATCCATTTACTCAGAAAATTAATCACAGCCTCAGATAATGCCTTTTAAGTTCCAAATTAAATCAGATCCGAAATTTTAGCACTTACTAACGCTATATAATTTGAACACACAAGAAAAAGAATGAAACAGCTAATTTCTGCTCCCATTTTTGCACTTTAGTCCCTCAAAGTTAAAATAATCATAACTTTCAAAATACACCTTAGATTTTTATGATTCAAATTTCTAAATTCATTATTTAAAGCGTATGATTTATTGAGATAGACTTTATTATTCCCCAACATATAAATTATTTTTGAAATTATGAAACTAGCCCTACTACAAAATAAAAAAAAAATACTTATTATAACAACTACCCCCCCTAAAAGGATCGTTTGTCCCCAAACGATCTATACACTTGGTTCACTAAAAAGGTTTGGATATTTCTCTCGCATATCTGACTCTAGCTCCCAAGTCGCTTCGCGTTCCGTGTGATTTTTCCATTGCACTTCAACATAAGGGACAGTTCGCGTGCGAAGCACTTGATCCTTCCGATCAACAATACGAACTGGTTCATCCTCGTAGCTCAAATTCTTCTCTATAGTTAAGGTGCCTTAATCCACCACATGACTGGGATCGTGAATATATTTCCTCAACATCGACACATGAAATACATCGTGTACTCTTGACAAAACCGGGGGGCAGCGCCAGCTGATACGTCACTTCTCCAATTCGTTTGAGAATCTCGAAAGGTCCAACAAATCGGGGGTTCAGTTTTCCTCGCATGTGAAACCTCACTGTTCCTTTTGCTGGGGATACTTTTAAAAATACGTTATCTCCTACTGCAAACTCCACTTCTCTTCGTTTCGGATTGGCATAATGCCGCTGCCTTTGCCGAGTCACTTCGATCTTCTTCTGAATTAATTCAACCTTTTCTGCACTTTCCTAAATTAATTCTGGAATTGCCGGCTCTTGTACACCCACTGGTTCCCAACACAATGGTGTTCTACACCGCGTCCCATACAACGCCTCGAATGGCGACATGCCAATACTAGCGTGATAACTATAATTATACGAGAATTCAATCAGTGGCAAATGCTGATCCCAATGACCTCCCATCTCAAGAACACACGCCCTCAACATATCCTCGAGGGTCTGAATCGTCTGCTCTGACTGACCATCGGTTTGCGGATGATAAGCCGTAGAAAAATTCAGCTTCGTACCTAAGCCTTTATGCACTGAATGCCAATACTGAGATACAAACCTCGGGTCTCGATCTGATACAATCCGAACTGGTATTCCGTGCAAGCACACTATACGATCAATATACATCTGTGCCATCTTCTCTAGTGGGGATCCTAACCTGAATGGTACGAAATGAGCCGCCTTGGTGAGGCGATCCACTATCACCCAGATTGCATTATTCTTACTTAGTGTTGCTGGAAAACCTGTAACGAAATCCATCGTTATTTCTTGCCACTTTCCTTTTGGTACGGGTAATGGTTGCAATAGCCCTGCTTTTTTCGTCCTTTCCGCTTTAACCTTCCGGCACACTAAACACTTCTCTACATATTGTGCTATCTCCCATTTCCTTCTTCTCCACCAAAAGCTTTTCTTGAGGTCTCGATACATCTTCGTTTCTCCCGGATGAACCGAATACCGAGAGGAATGTGCTTCCGCCAATATCGCCTTTTTAATATCCGGAATATTCGGAACACACAACCGATTACCAACTCGTAGCACCCCTTCAGAGTCACATCTAAATTCCCGATATATTCCTTCTATCATCATCTCCTTAATCTTTATAAAACCCGGATCATTATCTTGTGCATTACGTATCTCATCTAACAAACTCGGCCTAATAACAAGACTCGCCACAACAACCTCATCACCCGGTAACTCCAACTCAATATCCATCTTTCTTAGGTCATCCAAAATGTGTCTATCGTAAACAATACAAGCCGACATTGTCTCATACCTCTTCCTACTTAAAGCATCTGCTACAACATTCGCTTTTCCCGGGTGATACTCTACGCTAATGTCGTAATCCTTCATCAACTCAAGCCATCTTCATTGACGAAGATTCAACTCCTTCTGTGAGAAAATATATTTAAGACTCTTGTGATCCGTAAACATATTACAACGCTCGCCATAAAGATAGTGCCTCCAAATCTTCAAAGCAAACACAACCGCCGCTAACTCCAAATCGTGGGTGGGATAATTCTCCTCATACGGTTTGAGTTGTCTCGAAGCATACGCGATTACATTCTTGCCTTGCATTAATACACACCCGAGTCCTTGGAGGGAAGCATCACTGTAAACCGAGAACTCCTTTCCCGGTTCTGGTACCACTAGAACAGGAGCTGAAACCAACTTCTTCTTCAACTCTTCGAAACTTTTCTGACACTTCTCATCCCACATAAACTTTACATCCTTCCTCATCAGCCTACTCATCGGTAACGCTATCTTTGCGAATCCATCCACAAAGCGTCGATAATACCCGGCTAAACCAAAGAAACTACGCAGTTTCGTTACATTCATTGGTGGTTTCCAATTCACCACTGCTTCAATCTTCTTTGGATCCACTGATAAACCATCCTTCGAAATCACATGGCCTAAAAATGACACACTCGGAAGCCAAAACTCGCACTTCTTGAACTTCGCATACAACTGGTGATCCAACAAGGTTTGTAACACCACTCTCAGATGTTACTCGTGTTCCTTCTCGTTCTTCGAATAAATCAAAATATCATCGATAAACACAATTACAAAAGAATCGAGATAAGGTTTGAAGAGTCGATTCATTAAGTCCATAAAAGCTGCCGGTGCATTACTCAATCCAAACGACATCACCAGAAACTCGTAATGTCCATACCGCATGCGGAATACGGTCTTTGGTATATCCTCCGATTTAATTTTCAGCTGATGATAGCCGGTGTAATGTGTATTTTTATACACATTTTTAGGGGTTTTTATCATGAAAAATTCGTCAATAAATCACATAATTGTATGAAAAATATTTAAAATTAATAAAAATTATTTGTGAAACTCTTAATACAATTTTGTGTGATTTTTTCAGGTAAAAAGACCGATAAAACGACATTTGGAGACCTCGGCAAAAAGTCAACTCCAAATGACGGACCAATTCGCAAATCATGGGCCAAAGATGGCCGAATTTTCGACAAATCTCCGCGAAAACCCTACACACGATTCTCCAAAATTCTTATAACCCTTATCCGTCGACTATCCAAGCCGAGACCTACAAAATTCACAAAAAGACGAAAAGTCAAACCCGGGAAATCGCCGAATTGACCGAAAAGTCAACTTTTCCAAAAGGGGTCAAACTGGGTACCAAATCGAAGAGCGTGACGATACGAATCCAACGGTACAAACCATGCGGAAAAAGACCTTCTGGAACTCTCAGAAAATGCGATACAATATTTGGTCAAAGTCAACCTTTGACCTGGTCAAACAATTTTCAACCAATCGGAGGCCGACACGTGGCAAATGCCGTTGGAAATCAGCGAATCACAGAGCGACACATGGCAATTCCTGTTATCATTGGCAACAAGAAGGACACAAGGCGCGTTTTTATTGGGGGGCATCACTGACGAATACAGAACGCGTTAGTACGAGAATCTTATTCACCCACTAAGATCACGACGCGTGTCATCCCGTTCATAAGAAAACGTGTTTCTTATCAGTTCAGAAATACTCACCTCCATTTTCAATTGCACTGCACGCCTCCGTTTTGCTTATAACACATATTTTGGTGAGAAACGGACCCTCTGGTGAGATGAAACGGAGACGGTTCTTCACGCGTTTTCTGCAGCGATCAGTACGAGATTCTTCTGTCAGCCAATAACGTATCGACACGTGGCAAGACTGTTTCAGCAGAAATTAAAGGGTGAGACGCGTGGCTAACTCTGGTTCGTTGGATTAAATTCCCGAATTTAGTGTGGCCATTCAGATCAAGACACGTGGACTGTCTGTTGGAAGTGGATGAGAGTAAAGGAAAATGATAAATACACCCAGAAAATTACACCCAGTCAGAATTTGAACTAGAAATGAAGGAAGAAAGGTTAAACATCCCCCAAATTGCTACCCAAAACAGAATCCGGATCAAACTAAATTGTTTAGTCCCACCATCCTAGTTCTAAATATTTTCTAGGGTAAATTTCACTATAAAAAGACCCCATCTTCTCTCTAGAGGGGTGCTATACATTCACCCAACCATTCAATCATCCATTCTTACATAACATACACCATCTTTCATTCATCTCTTCCACCATTAATGTCCATAAACTTCAAAACTTCAATTTTTGAGAATTGAGAGAGAGGATAGAATTTCAGAGAAGAAAGAGGTGCTTGAACTAGAAGGTGAAGGTGATAAATCAATCAAGGAGGGGAGAGATCGAGAACGATTCACTTCTTTAGGGTTTGATTTAATTCTTCTTTTTCTTTTTCTATTCTCTTGGTTGGATTTTAATATGATTTATTTTGTGGACATGAGTGAGTAGTTTTTAAGGGTAGGGAAAGACTTTTTGTGTAGCCTTGATGATGAAATCTTGAGAAAACTTGCATTTATTATAGTATTTTTAAGATTAAATCTTGAGATATTTTTATGAGATTTAAAGTTAAATTATTTAGAAGGATGATTTGATGATAAATATTTATAAAGATTCTTAGAGATTTGTTTGAATATATTTGACTTGGAAAAGTTATCCTTATTCAAATAAGGGTTGAGTCAATTATAAAAACACTTAAAAATAGAAGTTTTTAATGGATCTGAAGGTTGATGAGTTAATTAATTAATTTTTGGAAAGAAATTAATTAAATCTTGCTTATAAATACTATATAATTAATTTGCTATCATTTGTGATTAATGATTCTCAAGTTACACAAATTGTCATATTTCCCTACTATTTCTCTTTTATCTTTTAAAAAGAAAATTGTTTTTAATTTTATCCCTTGTGCAATTCTTTCTATTTAGAGCAACAACAACAATCTTTCAAAACACAACACTAAATTCAAAGTGAGAATTGAACGTTAAAGTATTTAAGGCCTTGCTTCCTTGTGTTCGGCATCCTAAACTCAAAATTCACTTATACACTTTGTTGATGAATTAGGAAACTTATAAATATCTTTGTTAACACGTGATTTCAATAAACGACAAGTTTTCACGTTGTTACAGCCGCTACGTAAATCAATCTTCGAGAAAACCTGAGCCCCTTGTAACTGGACAAATAGGTCATCAATTCGGGGTAAAGGGTACTTGTTCTTCACTGTAACCTTATTAAGCTCGCGGTAGTCGATACATAACCGCATAGAACCATCCTTCTTCTTCACAAACAAAACGGGTACTCCCCACGGTTAAATACTAGGTCGAATAAACCGTAACTTCAACAAGTCGTCCAACTGACTTTTCAATTCCTTCAACTCCACCGGTGACATATGATAAGGAGCCCGGGAAATAGGTCTTGTGTCCGGAGCTAGATCGATCGCAAACTCCACAACTCGGTCTGGGGGTAAACTAGGAAGTTCATCAGGAAATACTCCAGGAAACTCACACACCACTGGAATATCCTTCAATTTATTTTCTGCAGGTGAAGTCACCTGAACGGACGCTACTAATGCCGCACACTTAGCTCGCACAAATTTCTTCTCATGCTTCATAGAAATAAGAGGACCTCCGAATTCCAATTGTCGGTTTGAAAAATTAAATTTCTCACCATTGGGTAATTGGAAGATCACTATTTGTTGTCGACATACAATTACCGCATTATGCCGAACGAGCCAATCCATACCCAAAATAACCTCAAAGTCTCGCATATCCATCATTACGAGATCAACTGACAATCTATGGTCACCAATTTTCACAGTTTTGGCTTTGCACACTCTATTTGTTACAACCGAGCCTCCTACTGGGCCACTGCTATCGACTCATTACTAACTTCTGTTTTCCAACCATGCTCATGCACAAATGATGACGCTACGAATGATAATGATGCACCCGAATCAAAGAGCACATAAGCTGGGACGGATGAAATAAAAACGGTACCTGCAATGACATTGGTAACCTCTGCCTCATTAACATGCTGGATGGCGTACATTGTCGCACGGTTGTTCGGCTTGCCGCTGGAACCTCCAACTCGCTGCTGAGATGGACGAGAGGCAGGGGGCATCTGATTCCCAAACTTCCCCTTGTTTGGAAACTGATTCGCCATATGACCCGCCTGATCGCAAATGTAACACTTCCGGCTTTTGTGGAAACACTCTCCTCGGTACCTTCTCTGACATATCGAACAAGGTGGTATTTCGGGTCCGTCGTAAGCACGGGTTGGTACTGCTCCACGAAAAGTGTAAGGTGCCGGTTTCGGTGGTTTCTTCGAATGAAGATCGTGCCTTTCCATCCTCATCTTGTATGATTGGTGTCTATCCCGTTCCACACCAATCGCCACATTCACTACCTCTGCAAATCTGGATGGCCTCACAATAGTCGCCAAATCTGGATGCAACCCATCAATGAATCGGGCCACACGCTCCTCCGCATCCACAACCGAACTACCTCCGAATATGGAAAGTCGATGCCACTCCTCGAAATACTCTTGCACGCTCATATTACCCTGCTTCAGATTCTCGAACTCCTGCTTCCGAGCACACCGAAGGTTTTGCGGAAAGTGATGCTTGAAGAATTCATCCTCGAACCATTTCCACGGTATAGTTTCGCCTGGATGTTTCTCTTCGTAACCCATCTTTTGCAAATTCAACCATGAATCCGCTCGTCCAGAAAGCACGTGCGTAGCCAACCGCACCTTATCCTCCTCCGGACACTTCATCGCATCCAACTTCTTGCGCACGTGTTGTAGCCATGCGTATGCATCATCCGGGTTAGATGAACCCGAAAAGGAATCCGGCTTCGTACCCAAGAATGACTTTAGAAGATCATGGGCATTTCCTTGACATGCTTGAGAGGATTGTCCGTTGTCTCGGGATTCCTGCTGAATCAGTCACCTCATGAGCGCCAAAAAGTCATTCGCCGAAGGCGTCATGGTGGTGACTGGTATTGCTCCACCAGTTGAATTGTTCAAGTCTTCGCCGTTGTTGGAACCGTCAGACATCTTCCTAAATTACATTGAGACACTCACTCTTAAACTTTTTTTTTTTCTTGCAGATTCAATAAATCTAAACTACCCCCGTCCCACTCTTACTCACGCGCATTTATTTAGAATCTATTTCGAGTTTTGTGGATCGTGTTGCTTTGATACCATTAAAGTTGTTACACCCCTTACCCAAATAAAGGTTTGAAATGCAACAACCGGCAAAAAGGCATTTAAACAAACATCCACAAATTCAAAATAATCTCCAAATTACATTTATTAAATTTCACAACAAAAACAAAATTGAGACTTTAAAGTTCTCATTTATTTCATAATCATTATTAAACTAAATGTTATTAAAATTGTGACGTCTCTCCACCCGCAACCCCACGTTAATGATTCAAACCTGAGCACAAAATAAATATAAGGATGAATACTGACTCAGTAAGGTATGAAAAGAGGCCCAGCCGCATATACCAAAAATAGAACATATTGAGTTTGATATAAAATAGGATAGCGAATATAAAATCAAGTAACAAGAGGTCATAAGTATAATATAGTATAATAATTATATAATAATTGTGAAAAAAATACTTTTATTTCGGGATATTATCTTAGTTCACTTTCAACTTCCACACACATAATACACACTAGATCATAATCTGTGGCATCGAGTACGCGCACAGATACAAGTCTTTCCGAGCTCGTTATTGGGTGATCGGCGGCCCTAGTTTCTCTCTACTAAGTACGGCTCCTCACCTATGTGAATCAGCGGCCCTGGTTTCGCTCTACCAAGTACGGCTGCATTCTCATAATTATCACACATCTCACTATATCCCGTATCTTACTCAAAAATATCTTTAAATATTATCTTTAAATTCTCATATTTCTAAAAATATTAATTTGAGCCATATAAGCTCTATCTAATAAATAGAAGTTCTAGATTAAATATTACTATCATTATAGGTACTTATAATATATATAATATTTGTACTGAAGAACAAATATAGCCAAAGGAAAAAGTATATGCGGGTAAAACCTTACCTGAATAAATGCAACTAGCAAACTCTCACGCGGAATCTTCGGGTCCCACAAACTCTTCCGCTTCTTTCGCAACTCTCTCAACTTCTTGGTCTTCCTCTAGTATGAACTCCTCCTCACGCGAATCTAATTATTTTAATTAATACTCATTACTAATCAATCTCGAACTTCGAACCAACATGCTCACTTAATGTGATTATTTACGGAAAAATACTTTCTGGACCTTAAATGCAGAAACTAATAATGCCAATAAGTCAAAAATGTTCTAAAACATACAAATCGACTATTTATTCGTGAACTTTGAAGTTATGGTTAGAAAGATATGATTAAAACAAATTTCCTTATTAAATCGGAATTGAAATTCCAGCTTTATAAGAGTGCACGAAATTCCAAATTCTCTCAAAAACAATATTCCAAGTGTCAGTTTTATAAATTCCAGATTTTATGAAAACAATATTTTTATTTCTCAAATTAAAGGTTCAGATTTCATTTGTTCAAAAACTTTAAATATACCATACTAGCATAAATATAAATTATCTAGTAAATAATAAGAATTCTGATATTAATTTGTCATAATATATTATAAGAAAATAGTGTCATAATACTCTATTCATAAATTTATTTATTAAAATTAATATTTTCTATTCATGATATATATATACGTATATAATTAGCTACTCAAATTTATTTTG
Source organism: Juncus inflexus (assembly GCA_024447665.1). Classification (NCBI taxonomy): domain Eukaryota; kingdom Viridiplantae; phylum Streptophyta; class Magnoliopsida; order Poales; family Juncaceae; genus Juncus; species Juncus inflexus. Next base: position 8,567,321 of record JAJHPC010000012.1, on the reverse strand, counting down.
ATAATATACCATTCCTTTAATTTGATAACGGATCCATAATGACAGAATAGTTACTAGTTTAACTAAATGGATGCATGCAACATTTTCTAATTATCCAATCTAAAAGAATAAATAAATGATAAGGTGAGAAAGACTCACTATACTAAAAACAATAGAGGGGAGATTGCTTCAGATATGAGAGTAGAGAGAAGCAACAATGATTTGCCTAGAACCGATCCGTGTACACCGTCTCCACTTCTCCTAGTGAGGTCCACTATGCTCCACACTCACAAACTAATTGAAGGAGAGAAAAAGGACAATTTCTTGTCTTTTGTCTTTCGTGAATGACCAGGCAAAAAGAGATGAGAGAGAGAATGAAAAGAACAAAACTTGGTTTGCGAGGATTTAAGTGAGAATGATCGTAACAGCCTGGCCATCAATTACCCATTTACTCAGAAAATTAATCACAGCCTCAGATAATGCCTTTTAAGTTCCAAATTAAATCAGATCCGAAATTTTAGCACTTACTAACGCTATATAATTTGAACCCATTCCCGATGGTCTACATTGTACCGATGGTCTACCTTTTCCCACTTTGGTGCTATATCTTCCAAAACCAAGTTGTGTACTGTCTAGTTCCTATGGTTCTATTGACCAGACCACGCGATTTGTACGAGGCATACGAAAATGTCAACCGAACAAAGTTTCGAACTCTCTCTTTGATGCGAATTTCCAACAATCGCATGAAAAAAGAGTGAATAATACGAAATAGAATCATTTTTGATGATTTTGAGAAGGAAAGACTCCGTACCTGAAGCTCGACCTTTTCAGTGCCCGAGCTGGAATGTGTTCCCGGGCGCCGACCAGTTTGCTTTCACTGACAAAAACGAAGAAGAACCACGTTATACAGTAGCTGAAATGCCTAGAAAACCCGACCCATATGGGGAAATCGAAATGCCATACTGGCGCCTTGAAAAAGCCTAAGAACATTTTTCACATTTGATGACTTCGATTTACAAAGCGAGAGTTTGTCTGTATGGTCCGCTCAGACTGCCCATCAGTTTGCGGATGGTAAGCTGCGCTGAAGACAATCCGGAAAGAAAGGCTCGAAACAATGAGCTCGTCAGTGCCGTGAAACTCCATTCTGGTACCTCTTTCTTCACTGCACTTCACGGAGTTTCACAGAGTTACGCTTCACTTTAGTCTCAGAAATCAAAGTGAACTACTGCTTCGCTTCCAGGCTCAAATCTGCCTTCGACCTTCGATGTTGCTCTAGCCGCTTTCGGCGGAAGGTTGACTTTTCCTTTTCGTGAAGATCCGGTTGGGCACAGTCATCCAGAAAAATGTTGCTGAGCCATAACTCGTTCGTGAGCTTTTTTTTTCAGTAGGTTCGATTGGGATCCAGTGGAAGGCGCCGGGGATCATGAAGCTGGTTCGAGTCGCTTACCCAAGAGAAGAGGGATGTTCGGAACTAACTAGGTGACTGGCTGGGAGTAACGTGGGAGTGTTTTTTCCACGCACCACGAGACCAGCCCAGATCCAGTCAGGCCTAGCTTGGAGTAGGAGTCCGCAGAATCACAAGAAAGCATCGCAGAGAAAGACTAGCTACGAGAGCCCAACTCCGCACAAGAAAAGGAATGAAACAGCTAATTTCTGCTGTCATTTTTGTATTTTAGTCTCTCAAAGTTGAAATAATCACAACTTTCAAAATACACCTCAAATTTTTATGATTCAAATTTCTAAATTCATTATTTAAAGCGTATGATTTATTGAGATACACTTTATTATTCCCCAACATATAAATTATTTTTGATATTATGAAACTACCCCTACTACAAAATAAAAAAAATTACTTATTATACAATCTTTATTCTCTTGTTAACTCATTTGATTGGATATACATAACAAGAGTAAAGTTTCATTCACCAAAAAAATTCATGTTCCTATCAAATAATTTTCTGCCTGCATCACCCAATTTAAATAGTAGAAAATAACTATTAGTATCACAAACACAGAAAATGAACTCTCATGGGGCATTAAAAATAAACAAGATTCTTAAAATTGTAAAAAGAAAATAAACATTTGGAATTCACAGTCTCATACTTACAAGCAAGGCCGGCCCGTGGGTAAGCCCAGAAAGCCCACGGGCTAGAGAATCCGTTTTCTAAAGGGCAACAATTTTAGAAAGATTATTTATATAATATACATCCTCACAAATCATATACTTGTTCCAGCCCAGAAGTAAATGCGTTTTGACTTGGAATTGGCTTATCTCATGTGCAATATTATTTTGTTTTTTTCTTTTATATTCTTCTTCCAACCATGCAACATTTATTAAGCCTTATTAATTATTATATAAGAAAATTAAAGAATTAGAATAGGAGGCATCAGTACACCTTACCAAAATAGTTCTTCCCAAAGTGTTGTTTAAAATTTGTTGCTAATTAAAATATATCAGAAACATATATTTGTATTGACTATTAAGACAACAACATATTACATATAGTTTATATATCTAAGACTGTGAAGTATGAACTAAACAAAGTAATTTTCTAAAAGAAAAAATTTAAGCAAAATAGAAGAACCGAAGAATTCTCCATGTCAAAAGTAAATGATCTAGTAGAAAGAACAAACTAAGCATTAAGCAATCATGTTGTATAAACTCTAAGAACAAAAAGTTACAATAATCTATTGCAATGCATTTTCATACTTTACAGGGCATTCAACATTTAAACATAGTAACTCTTCAAAAACATTTAAACATAGTAACTAGGTTTTTTATCCAAAAAGTATATATTTCATCACATGCCAAATTGCTGGAGATTTTATGTCACAAATAATTTTTTTGCATTTTTATTTGTCTTTGTACAAAAAAAAGTCTAAGAACAAATAGTTACAATCATGTGTATAGAATCCAAGACGAAATATTTACAATTATGTACAGCAATGTATTTCCAATTCATTTATATGGAATTCAACATTTAAACATAGTAATTAAGTTTTTTTATCCAACAAATAAATATTTCATCCCTTCGAAAAAAGTAAATTTTTCATCACATACGAAATTGCTGGAGGCTTTTTTCTGGACAAATTAATTTTTTGCATTTTAATTCGCCTTTGCTCGTACAAAAAAATTGCATTGTTTTTTTGTTCTACTTTGAGTTGTGAGGGCAACAAAGCAAATAATAATTAAGACCCGAGAACGTTTCGGGATAGGGCAAACGAATTGTCGGGGCTGCCCCTGCTTACAAGGCTTGATACTCTGATTTTCACCATCAATTCAGTGTGACGTCAATGTCTTCTTGTTATTTCATCAATTCAAACACCTAAAACAATCAAATCATCTTAGATAGTTTTTTAGATATTTCTAGTTTCTGTTAGATTGGGGGTTGCATTTTATCTTGTTATTTAATTCATTTGTAAGTGAGTGCATGTTGGGAAATCCATAGCCATGTACGTTACATACGCATCGGAACCTATGGATTTAACCCGCCATAGGATCTACGTTAAGAGAATAAAAGTACGAGATTAGCTATTAAATTTTATACGTTGGATCTTCCTGATCCGCGAGACGAAAAACGGATGTAGGTCTGAACTTTTCTGACTGGCAACCTTCTCCTAAATAATAATTAAATTTGAATTAGGTATTTATTTGGAGTTGGGCCATGTAGTAATTAAATTTAAATGGATTAGACCTTTTACTTATAATGATCCAATTAATTAATAGTTGGGTTAATAAGCTTTTAGGCCAAGATAAAATACATGGCTGAGTATTTGAGTATTTAGTTATTTTATTTTATTCAGTAGGTAGTTGTAGTAGCTATCAGTAGAATTAGGTCGGGTTTTAGGCCGACATGTCGTCGATCGCAGAATTGGATCGATAAAATATTCATAACTTCTCCATTCGGTATCCGTTTTCAGTGTTCTTGTAGTCGTTAGAAAATATATTCCGAGACAATTTTAATGGTAGTAATTAAAAGATATTATTATTATGTATTTATTTATTTATTTATTTACTTATTTATTTATTTATTTTTCAATATTATATAAATGTTAGTGGTAGAAAAATATTATTTTTATACAAGTGGATGAGGAAGACACATGTACGGACATTTTTAGTGGGTCTGGTACCCGAGAGCAATTTTTGGGTCGCTCCCGAAACTTGCAAACTGTTAGACATGACAGTACGGTCTCCTCGGGTGGTTAGAGGGGGCGTGTTTTCACTGTGGCAAAGTTGGAGACACCACTCTCGTGTGGTTGAGAGTGCAGCAGACTGACTTATCTCAAGTAGATCCGAGATTGCGCCTATGAGTGGGTCCCGTGTGGTTGCCAACCTTATCGTAGTTTTTAAATATACTTATATGTATATTTTTAGTAGTACCACTTATATTATAAAAGTAGTAATTTTTGTAGCAAGTGGTAGTTCTTATAAGTGGTGGCAGTGTTTCGTAGAAGTGTAGTATTTATCATTCCAGTAGGGTAGTAGCTGTAGTAGTGGATAATATTTTATTATCTGGCTTTTCTGACGCTCAGCCAATATTTCCAGGTAGCGCTTGAGGCAGGAGGTGGTCGCATACATAGATTCTTTTGAGAGCATAGCAGAGAGAGCCAGTACTAGTGTATATTTTTATCTAGTAGTTTTTAGTTGTATTTTTAGTTTGTAGATATTGTTTTTACTTTTACGTGGTGAGATGTGGCTTGTATTGTTTTGACTCTGCTATTGCTCTATATATATATCTATATGTGTTGTGCATGATGATTTTGGGTCATGACAACTCTTTTGGTATACTCGCGACTTCCTTGCTTCTCCTAGGGATGAAGATCGATCGCTCGCTCGCAAGTTCTCAAGATAGAGAACCTCTACTCGTATCCACGCGAACTTCAGATGTACGGAATAACCGGACTTGGCTAGACAAGTCCGGAAATACTTTCTGAAAATCTCTCAAAACTTTCTCTCCTTTTCTATGTAATAGACGGCCTCTAAGGCTTCTGAATTATGTCTGGAATAGAGAGACTCTGCATTTCTATTTATATTAGAGAGAGAGGCGAACGATTGCTCAGTTACCATAACTAAAAAGCCTAATCTGCGCCTCTTCCGTTGCCAACAGAATAGGTATTTCCACAACGGAATACTTTGCAGCTAAGGTTATTACAGTTCCATATAACGGATATAGGTCTGAACTTTTCTGACTTGCAACCTCCTTGCTTCTCCTAGGGATGAAGATCGATCACTCGCAAGTTCTCAAGATAGAAAATCTCTAGACTGATGTCATGACTACCCATATTAAATGAAATGATCAGCGATCATAAACCTATCTGAATAGACGTTTGCTTATTGCTTTTGTTCTACGATATATGTCTTGATCACAAGGCAGGGAAGTATGTCATCCTTGAGTTTGATCAAAGTCTCTTTCCTGATCGAGAATTAGACTGAATAAATATAAAATGATATTAACAACACATGTTAATCCATTTTGAGAATGGCCATGCATTTCCTTCAGTCCTAGTTCATCAGGGGGCCCAGAGATATCTCCCTCATGACGAGAGGAACAAATCCCATCTTGGTCACTCACATTCCTCGTCATGATTCAGTGCATACCTAATGATGACCCTAATGATCATCCCATTACGGATGACGTAGGATCATATTAAAGTATGCAGTTCCACATACAGGAATCCATGGTGATCTCAGGTCGTAGGAATAAGCACACTATTCATATGATATGACATATACCTTGCATATTCTCATAGTGTGGTCAGTCCAGTACATGTTTTCTAACACGTACCTATATTCCAGACTTGACATCTCTATGTCCATGATCAGCAGAACATGATCATCCAGCCTACGAATATACTAGTGTGGATATGTAGCTTCTTACCTGAAGCATGTCTATCTCTATAAACATCCTACATATCAGTAGGGACAGTTTAGAATGTCATTCATTGGTTCATAGTTCTACTATCAGAATCACGTATTCTGATGACGTGAACCCGAAATGTCATTATTGGTTAATATAAGATTTACATTCACAACCCATACACACATATATATAAGAATTAAACTTTATTGAATAAATAATAATGTCTTAATACATAATCCATTATCTAGCACAAATACATTTGGCCTAGGGCACTAATCCTACAGTCTCCCACTTGCACTAGGTCAACTCTAAGTATCTTATGCCCATAGACCTAACATGACCCTCATGGTTCGCTTGCGAGAGTGGTTTAGTTAATGGATCGGCGACATTGTCGTCCGATGACACTCTACACATTTTAACATCACCCCTTTGTATGATCTCTCTGATTAGATCGAAGCGTCGCAGTATGTGCTTGGACTTTTTCTTGAGATCTCGGTTATTTTTCTTGTGCGATCACTCCATTGTTGTCACAATATAGATCCACTGGTTTCGAGATGCTCGGAACTACTCTTAGCTCCTCCAAAAAGTTCTTTATCCAAACAACTTCTTTAGCCACTTGTGCAACGGCTATATACTCAGCTTTCGTTGAAGAATCAGCTACAGTACATTGCTTGGAACTCTTCCATGTCACTGCGCCTCCATTTAGGCAAAATCTGCTTACCAAGCCACTCTCCCAAGCAAAGCAGGAGGGTCATGTTAGGTCGACGGGTATGAGATACCTAAAGAAAAATTATGTGTTACTTAGTTAGTTCGGCGTAGTGCAAGTGAGAGACTGATAGGAATAGTGCCATATGGCCAAACTAGTTTCTAATGTGGGAAACAAAACTTGTTTGCCATGTAGGGAATAGATTATGTATCAGATATTATATTTTATAAGATATTATAATGGATTCATATAATAATAATAAATCATAATGGATTAGGTAAATTTCTATATTGAAGTTGTTAACCATAAATTTGTATGTCCGTTTTGGCGTCATCAGAATACATGATTCCGATAGTAAAATCGTAAAATAAAGTGACTATAATATCCACTCTCATGGACTTTTAGACTCATTTGATTTGGAATTATTTGAGACGTGCGAGTCTTGTTTACTTGGCAAGATGACTAAGAAACCCTTCACAAAAGTTGGTGAAAGGGTCAATGACTTATTAGAACTCATACATAATGATGTATGTGGACCAATGAGTACGCCAGCTAGAGGCGGGTATCGTTACTTCATTACTTTCATGGACGACTTCAGTAGATATGGTTATGTCTACCTAATGAAGCACAAGTCTGAATCCTTTGAAGTGTTCAAAGAATTTAAGAATGAAGAACAAAATCAACTTGGCAAGAAGATTAAAGCACTTCAATCTGATCGAGGAGGCGACTATCTTTCAACGTCTTTCTGGGGTCATGCTCTTGAGACAGCTGCATTCATACTGAACAAAATTCCATCAAACGTGGTTCAAAAGACACCATATGAGATATAAACAGGGAATAGCCCCAAATTATCTTTTCTTAAGGTTTGGGGATGTGAGGCTTATGTCAAATGTCAAGCTTCCGATAAGCTCGGACCCAAATCTGATAAGTGTCTGTTTGTGGGATATCCTAAAGAGACAAGAGGATATTACTTTTATCTCCCATCGGAAAACAAAGTATTTGTTGCCCGCAATGGTGCTTTCTTAAAAAGAGAATTTGGAGTTTAGAAATGCGTTTCTCATTTATATGGCCTAATGTTATATATGGACTTATAATTCTCTTTCTTAAGAAATAGAAATAAGTTTTCAGCTTGTAGCAGGTACAAAATAACAATTATTAAGTACTAACACAAGTCCACTAGACAAAGTCAATAAATAAGTTCTTATGGCTAATGCAGCAACTCTTGCTCCATTTCCCATACGCAGGTCAACTTCGCCCTTAGCTAATCTTCTACTCCTTTGTAGTCCCTGCACATCATTACAAATGTGAGTACCACGTCCGGTATCCAATACCCAAGATTTAGGATTAAGTGACTTAGTTTCAATAACAAAAATACCTGAAGCTATAGTCACACTACCCTTCTTGATTTCCTCCTGATAGAGTTTGCAGTTTCTCTTCCAATGGCCAACCTTGTTGCAATGGAAGCAAACTCCTGTTGGGTTTCTACCGTTCATAACGCAGCGGAAAAATAAAAACGAAACAAAATTGAATTCGAAACCCAAAAGAAGGATCCGTGATTTACAATTAAATCAAAGAAAAATTCATAATTTTTTACCTTCGGATTACGCTTAATCCGTGATGATCGAAAGCGAATTTGGTGGACGCTTTTCTTTTCCCGATTCCAAACCGGTTTCCAAACCGATCCTTTGAATGTTTCGCCTAACCGGTCTCACAAACCGATCTCTAAATGATCTCCAAACGAACTTATTCTCCAAACAAACCGATTCTCGAAACAAAACCACGGTTTCAACCCGAATCACAAAGACGCCGCACTTCGCTTCGTTCTCTACCGGTATCCACACGAACAACCCCTTTGAATGGATAGAGAACGATATATGCTAGTATTCGTACTTCATTTTTCTCCCAGAAATAACAAGAGAAGGTTTTCGGATTTTTCTCTCTTTTTGTCTCACAAAAATTTGGACGAAATTAATATACCTTTTTCTATCATATTTTCTTTGGGGTGTCTCTTGTGCCTATATAGTCCATAAGTTTCATACCCTATGTGCATGGTAACTATGTAACCATATATGCAACATATCTTATCATATAAGATGTAGGATTGGATGTGTCACTTGACTATGTAGCTCTTCATACAACTTATCACATAAGTTATGATTTTTCTGTGTACGTCTCAATTGTTGTTCTTTATGTGTGACCCTGTAGGTTTACTTAATGTTGAAAATAATCACAACGGATTATAAATCATGAGTGGCCTCTAGCAAGACATCATGATTACCCAAATTAAGCAAGTATAGATGATTCGATCAAACCTAATTTATGTTCATGCATTGTATCCCTTTGTTACACGATATCTATATCATCCATAAGGTATGGTATGTGTCAACCTTACGTTAGTCGATAAATATTACTTGACACCGAATTTGATTGAACATGAAATGACATTAATAACTCCTTATTAATTCATTCGAGTACGGCCGTGCTTTTCTTCAATCAAATCATCAAGAGGCCTAAAGATATCTCTCTCAATTTATGAGAGGAACAAATCCTATCTTAATTAAACTCCTTCCTCCGCATAATTCATTATATACCTAATTATAATCTTTATGACCGCCCGGTTAAAGATGATGTTAGATTATATTAAAGTATAAAATTTCTCATGTAGGAAACTGAGATAATCTCAAGTCTAAGGATTACATATACATTCTTTATTTAGAATAACTAATGACACGAACAATGTAGTATTCTCACAGTGGGTCAATCCAGTATATGGTCTCCAACATATACTTACGTTAATGACTTAATAACTCTTATTCATGATCAGTAAAACGTGACCATCAGTCAACTAACATACTGATGTACATTTATAGCTTGTCATAAAGTATGTTTGTCTCACAAACATCCTATGAATGATCAGGGACGATTTAGAATATCATTCATAATACTTTATAGTTTTACTATCAAAGTCACATACTTTGATGATATAAAGCTGAATATCATAGTTTTAGTAATAAGAATAAAATAACCAATACGCATTTATTATATAAAATATCTCTAAATAAACACAATGTTTGTTTAACACAATCCATACATCTAGGTCTCAAATATATTGGCCTAGGGCATACTACTAACAACTCCCTCTTTGTCTTTCTTGATCTTAGGTTTGGACAACACCTTGCCTTTACCCTTGCCCTTGTTCCCGGTCTTCTTACCCTTCTTCTTGTGAACCATTAAGACGTCTTTGACAACATTTGTCTTCATGTCCTCCTGTGCGTTTTTAAGCATCCCATGCAACCCTGTGATGGATTTCTCCATCTGATGCATATTATAGTTCATGATAAATTGCTTAAAACTAGGAGGCAACGACCCGAGAATTATGTCAACAACCAATTCTTTGGGCATAGCTGAATCAAGCCTCTCCAATTGATCAAGATAGTTCTTCATCTTGAGTACATGAACACTCACAGATGAACCTTCAACCATCCTCGTGTCAGTCAGAGAGACGGTCGCTTTGTAGCGCTCAACTCTAGCCTGCTCTTAGAACTTTTCCTTGAGAGTTACGATCATATCGTAAGCACCCATGTCCTCCAGTTGCTTCTGAAGTTCGGAGGTCACGGTCGCTAGTATGAGAAAAGCTATCTCTGTATTTAGCATACGCATCTCGGGCAGCCCTTGTGGTGCCCTGTTCTGGTTTCTCTGGGTAAGTCTCTTCTATGACATACAATTTATTGTCAGCTTTGAGAACAATTCCGAAGTTTCTAAACCAGTCAAGGAAGTTAGACCCATTGAGCTTATCCTTCTCAAGGATAGATCACAAATTCAATCCAGTTGAATTATTATTATTTGCCATTATTCTACAAGTTAAAATGTAAAGTGCCATTATTATTTATTCATTGAGGTTATTTTGTTTTGGTATTTTTTATATTGTACTCCAACTATTTTCTTCAAATCAATTACCTTCAGTAGTATTATTGATTCGGAATCTTCAATTAAATGAAGTTTCATAGTGAGTCAAGATCCGTATTTCATTGAGCAGTAAGTGCGCTCCGACGCAACCCTTAATGCTCAACTATTTAGGTAGGAACACTTTCCAATTGCATCATATGCAACTTTTCCTTTTATGGAATAAGTATCTTGTACTCGGTGTATTATCCCATCTTTTACCCTGAGCCCAAGTCCGACTTGCTTGCTCAGTTAAGTTTAATCATGTATGAGTATCGACAAAGCAGTTTCTAGCACACTCAGCTCAAGCATGACCTACGCTAGTCACTACTTCCCGCGTGCCCCTTTCCACAGACAATTCTCCACACGCTCAGCTCCGGCATGATCCATATGGAAAAGTATCTGAGTACTGAGGGTTACAGTGACATGGGAGGTACTTCATTACTTAATATTCTGAAGGATTTTGTTTTAGATTTATAAAAATAAACATCACAGAAACTAAGTTAAATATGGTATGAGCTTATTCCTCACGTGCGATCATGAGGTTTCTAATGCTAGATCTATCTTTTATATTGCAGGAGTAATCTTCAACGAACCCTTCGTTGTGTATGTGCGATGATCCAATGCCATCTTCCGAAGATTGCGCCAAGATCCTTGCCCTGTAGTCTTGATATAATATTTACCCTAAAAACTATCCTATTGCTAGAAAAAATAATTTACAATTTTGGACAAATCACAGGTTGCCATAATTATAACTTTGGACAACTCACTAGTTGCCATAAATATTAAATAAAATTAGAAGCATTCACACACAAGATTACATCACAGAACAATCACAGATCTAAAGCTCATACCATATCTGAATATTTAAATTCCATGTATAACAAAAATTAGGGTTTCTCGCAAAAATCAGCATTATTCCGTTGGGAATGGAACTATTCCGTTCTCAACGTAATAACGCTGAAAAATGGTGAATTTCCTGCTTTACTCAGTTCTCAATGGAACTATTCCGTTGGGAACGGAGACGTGTTAGAAATTCATTTTTCCTTTTGTTTTAGTTCCGTTTCCAAAACAGATTTCGAAAAACTATTTTTCGAAACACTAGGAAATCATAATATCCAATATTATATTCCGAGAAACTATTTCGTGATGTTTTAAAGTAATATTTTCAAAATCCTAAAATTTATTTTACTAGAATTTCATAAATTTTAAATATATAATCGACTATTATTTTCTTAACGAACGCTCTGATGCCATTGTTGGGAAATCCATAGCCATGTACGTTATATGCGCAGTGGAACCTATGGATTTAACCCGCCTTAGGATCTACGTTAAGGGAATAAAAGTACGAGATTAGCTATTAAAATTTATACCTCGGATCTTCCTGATCCGTGAGACGAAGAACGGATGTAGATCTGAACTTTTCGGACTTGCAACCTTCTTCTTCCTAAATCTCGACTCGCGAACCTCCTTGCTTCTCCTAGGGATGAAGATCGATCGCTCACAATTTCTCAAGATAGAAAACCTCCACTCATATCCACGCGAACTCCAGATGCACAGAATAACCGGCTCGGCTAGACAAGTCCGGATATACTTTTCGAAATCTCTCAAAACTTTCTCTCTCTTTTCTGTGTAATAGACAGCCTCTAAGTCTTCTGAATTATGTGTTGAATAGAGAGACTCTACCCTTCTATTTATACTAGAGAGAGGCGAATGATTGCTCAGTTACCACAACTAAAAACTCTAATATGTGCCTATTCTGTTGCCAACGGAATAGGTATTTCTGTAACGGAATACTTGGCAGCTAAGGTTATTACAGTTTCCATATGTATATTCCGTTGGGAACGGAACTATTCCGTTGCCAACGGAATGACACTGTTTTGTTCAATCAATTATACAATAATTGATTATTTTGTTCACCAATTTATACATCATATGTATAACTGTTTTGATGCATATTCATCCCGTATGAATGAAATTCATTGTGTGACTGTGTAGGTTCCATTTAACACTGGCAACGATCTTCTAAAGATCGTACGTCATGAGTAACCTCTAGACTGATGTCATGACTATCCATGTTAAAAGAAATGATCAACGATCATAAACCTATCTGAGTAGACGTTTGTTTATTCCTTTTGTTCTACGATATATGTCTTGATCACAAGGCATGGAAGTATGTCATCCTTGAGTTTGATCAAAGTCTCTTTCCTGATCGAGAATTAGACTGAGTAAATACAAAATAATATTAACAATACATGTTAATCCATTTTGAGTATGACCATGCATTTCCTTTAGTCCTAGTTCATCAGGGGCCTAGAGTATCTCCATCATGACGAGAGGAACAAATCCAATCTTGGTCACTCACATTCCTCGTCATGATTCAGTGCATACCTAATGATGACCCTAATGATCATCTCATTACGGATGACGTAGGATCATATTAAAGTATGCAGTTCCACATACAGGAATCCATGATGACCTCAGGTCGTAGGAACAAGCACACTATTCATATGAGAATCACTAATGACATTTACAATGCATATTCTCATAGTGTGGTTAGTCTAGTACGTGTTTTCTAACACGTACCTATATTGCAGACTTGACATCTCTATGTCCGTGATCAGCAGAACATGATCAACCAGCCTGCGAATATACTAGTGTGGATATGTAGCTTCTTACCTGAAGCATGTCTATCTCTATAAACATTCTACATATCACTAGGGACAGTTTAGAATGTCATTCGTTGGTTCACGGTTCTACTATCAGAATCACGTATTCTGATGACGTGAACCTGAAGTGTCATTCTTGGTTGATATAAGATTTACATTCACAACCCATACACACAGATATATAAGAAACAAATTTTATTGAATAAATAATAATTTCTTAATACATAATCCATTTTCTAGCACAAATACATTTGGCCTAGGGCACTAATCCTACAGTACAATGACTGTAGCATACTCAGTGCATTGTGATATTTGCCTCATTAATTGGGCTGGGGGTTATCCTTTTAGAATTCTTTTCTCTGTCACAACCCAACATGAGAACATTGTCATGATTCAGAGTCAATTGCAAAGTATGAGATTTGTTCCACCTCACATATATGAATGTTGGAGGTTGGGTTCATAATCCAATGTGTTCTCCCATCTAAAACACTAGTCTTTTGAATTGGGTTCTCATGTTTGGTTGTGATAATTGGTAACAATATCTGCGGAACAAAAAACTTATATACCGGAAGAAATTCAACAACTCGTGTCGCTGATGTATCATTTGACTGATGCACAAAAACTTACAATCAGAGAAATTGGATTTGACCGTTTTCTTAATTTACATCAAATACCGCTCCGATAACTTTGTTGCTCGTATTTTGTTCTAAATTATAAGCATAATAAAAGCTCGTATTTGACTGTTTTCTTAATTTGCATCAAATACCGCTACAATAACTTTGATGCTCGTATTGGTTCTAAATTATAAGCATCATACCGCTCCAATATCATTGGTGCTCGGATTTGGTTCTAAATTATCAGCATCATAAAAGCTCTGTCTTGATTGATGGATCTATCATGCCCAATCACAACATGGGATGCAATCTATATTCTTGGAGTTGAATACTATCACACATAATATATACTAAACCCATATTTGCACAACTTATGCACAGATCCTAAAAGCAAAAAATAAAAGCTCAGCGGATTAGCTGACATGATAGAAGAAAATTATGATTATGATGAGCATCTCGTTAGAAAATTCACTTTATTAGTGAAAGTTGTTGTGCTTGCACCTGTCTCAGCTGATGTATTACCTGTCAGTTATATCAGTCTCGTTGATAGTACTTCCAAGACAAAAAGTATCAATTGGGCCAAATTTACTATTGATGAGTTGGTAAAAAGTATGAAGACAAAAACTTTGACAAAATTACCATTCAAAGGCAACTTCATCCTTCTACAGTTTTGGTATTTTGAACATGTGCAGTTAAAACAGTTTGAATACAACAAACTTGTGGATCCATTAATGATGAATTGGGATGAAGACAAAATTATAGTAAGAGATAAGCATTCCTTGGATTTTTGGTTTTAGAGAGGAACATTTGTGAATCATCTTAAATGTACTTTTGTATCATGTGACAAAAAATCAAACATGCAAAATAAAAATGAAATGGACAAGACAAAAGAGGGTTGTTGTAGCGAAAAGTTAGCACAAATAAAGCAATCATTATTCGATGTTAAAAATATGGTGTTTGAGATGAAAGGAAGTACTGATATGGCATTCCATGAAATTAAGGAACTGATGCAGTAAATGAAAAAAGGTACTCCGTGAGGAAAATGATCTGTCGTCTCAATTTAAACGGCAATATTGTACACCACCTCCTTATGTACATGTGTTTATCTGTTTGGAAAATAAATTTCGGAAAACACTTTTCCTGAAACTCTAGAAACTTTTAAGATTTCTCAAAACTAAATTTCTAAAAACTATTTCCTGTGATTAGTTTGAAGAACCCTCAGATTTTAAATTTCATATTCAAATAAAACCTGCATCCATGACACTCTATTATCTAGATTCCTAATCTCAAAGTAAGCGAACATGTAAATAAGATCTTTTGTGGTCAATTCGAGTATGTTTATTTGTGTGTGAACATATAGGTTCACTTAATGTTGGCTACATATTGAAAACCGTTTCGAATCCGTAAATCATAAGCGGATTCTAGGAAGGCATCATGACTGCCCAAATTAAGAAAATATCGTGATCTGATTGAACCTATCCAGCAGTCACGTATTTTGTTTGTTTGCTACGCGATATCTAATTGATCATGAGGCAAACCAAGATGTCATCCTCATATTGATCAATTCTCTTTTTCTGATATGTGAATTAAGTTGGACGAAAATAAATGACATTAATAACTATTATTAATTCATTTGAGTATGACCATACATTTTTCTTCAACTCATATACATTAGAGAGCCCAGAAATATCTCTTTGCTATGAGAGGTACAAATCCCGTCTTGGCCATTCACATCACTCTTCATGGTTCACGTCATACCTAAGCACAACCTTTATAATAGCCCGGTTAAACTGTGACCTTTGATTGTAAAAAAATATTTGGATTCCCATGTAGGAAACCATCATGATCTCAGGTCTGCAAACACAAGTACTTCCTACCTTGGAATTGCTCTGATGACATACATTATGCATCATTTCAACAGTTGGTCAATCCAGTGATTGGTCTCCAACCTGCACCTATCTTAATGACTTGATATCATATATCCATGATAAGCAAAATATGACCATCAGTCAATTAAGATACTAGTGTACATTTATATCTCATTTATCATAAGTATGTTTATTTCCACAAACTTTATATAAATGACTACAGATATTTTAAATTGTATTCACTTTGTTTCACGGTTTCACTATCAACTTCCCTTATGACATCGTCAAAATGGACATACAAATTCATGGTTAACAATATATAAATTTAGTTAACCCATTACGCTTTATTATTATATGAACACATTATAACATTTTATAAAATATAATGTTTGATACATAATTTATTCCTACGTGAGAAACTAGTTTGGTACCCACATGGAAAACTAGTTTGGTCCTAAGGCATTATTTTCTTCGGTTTGAGATGAAAAGAAGTACTGATATGGCATTTCATGAAATTAAGGAACTGATGCAGGAAATGAAAAAAGGTTTCATGAGGAAAATCATCAGTCGTCTCAATTTGAATGGCAATATTGTACACCACCTCCTTATGTATATGTATTCAGGGCCGGCCTGTGGGTAAGCCCAGCAAGCCCACGGGCTAGGGCATCTATTTTCTAAAGGGAAACAATTTTGAAAAACTTATTTATATAATATACATCCTCACAAATCATATACTTGTTCCAGCCCAGCAGTAAATGCGTTTTGACTTGGAATTGGCTTATCTCATGTGCAATATTATTTTGTTTTTTTCTTTTATATTCTTCTTCCAACCATGCAACATCTATTAAGCCATATTAATTATTATATAAGAAAATTAAAGAATTAGAGTAGGAGGCATCAGTACACCTTACCAGAATAGTTCTTCCCAAAGTGTTGTTTAAAATTTTTTGCTAATATATCGTAAACATATATTTGTATTGACTATTAAGACAACAACATATTACATATAGTTTATTATATCTAAGACTGTGAAGTTATGAACTAAACAAAGTAATTTTCTAAAAGAAAAAATTTAAGCAAAATAGAAGAACTGAAGAATTCTCCATGTCAAAAGTAAATGATCCAGCAGAAAGAACAAACTAAGCATTAAGCAATCATGTTGTATAAAATCTAAGAACAAAAAGTTACAATAATGTATTGCAATGCATTTTCATACTTTATAGGCCATTCAACATTTCAACATAGTTACTCTTCAAAAACATTTAAACATAGTAACTAGGTTTTTTATCCAACAAGTATATATTTCATCACATGCCAAATTGCTGGAGATTTTATGTCACAAATTATTTTTTTGCATTTTTATTTATTTTTGTACAAAAAAAGTCTAAGAACAAATAGTTACAATCATGTTGTATAAAATCCAAGACGAAATATTTACAATAATGTACAGCAATGTATTTCCAATTCATTTATATGGCATTCAACATTTAAACATAGTAATTAAGTTTTTTTTTATCCAACAAGTAAATATTTCATCCCTTCGAAAAAAGTAAATTTTTCATCACATACGAAATTGTTGGAGGCTTTTTTCTAGACAAATTATTTTTTGCATTTTAATTCGTCTTTGCTCGTACAAAAAAATTACATTATTTTTTTGTTATACTTTTTGTTGTGAGGGCAACATAGCAAGAAATAATTAAGACCCGAGAACGTTTCGGGCTACGGCAACCGAATTGTCGGGGCTGCCCTTGTATGTGTTTATTTGATGATGAGGATAAGAATGGTCCTGGCGGTGGTGGTGATGATAAGGATGGTCACAATGAAAATACGAGTAAAGAAAATTATATTGAAATAGAAGATGCTGACGATGATGATAATGATAATACTGCTAACAGAGTGAAGGGATGAAAGCAAGAGCTAGAAAAAAAGAATTAGTCGTCTCTTTGGTTCTTCATACTCGAATCTGACACGCAATTCTATAATTCAAAAGATAGTGAGTCATAAGAATAATCTTTTCAAATAAATTGAGATTGCATCCATAAGTTATGTACAAAAGCACACTATGGAAGTGGAAAATAAATCACACGTACTACTGCTCCCGATGGCAATGATATTTTGACTATCGCTACGATGAAGTGTCTTGTAACTAGTAACGAGACGGGTAACAGAAAATGGTTAAAAAGTGAGGATATTAATTGCTACATCAGAAAACTAAGTTATGGAAAGATCCATATGGATGATTCATTTCATGTGTGGTCGTTAGTTGCGTTGGGTAAGGAAAATAAGAAAAAATTTCACAAAGGTAGCGTACAGAGTAGGGGCCTACAAGAGTCAGCCAAAACCAACGTGACATCATCATAGCCATGATAAATGAGGACGGCATTCATGATAAGCCCACAATCTTTTTGTGTTTTCTAATTAGCGGAATTATGCAAACAAAATTTGTATTATTAATCATTTCTTTTATTTAATTTCAGATAGTATAGAATGAGAAAGTGGTCGTTTTCACAGAGATGAGAGATTAATTCTGAATTTAATTTATAAAGGATAGAATAGGAAAAATGGAGTTTAAATTTTACAATCTGATTTTTGTAATTAGTTCCCCGATATTTTACGAAAAGGTCATTTTTTCTATGCAATTCCAAACAAGATAAATTTTAAATGTATTCTAGGATTTTAGGGTGCTTTGAAATCAATTGTGAACTTAAAATTAAGAAATACTGACCAGAGATGTTCCAACAGTGAACTTTGAGAGACAATTTTAAAACAGTTTTTTGCAAATATGACCTTAAACTTTTTTAATTCATAACTTTTCGATCCTTTATCTAAATATAGTAAAATTTATGTCTATTTTGACTAGAAAAATATGAGGAATTCAAATATGAGGTTAAAATAGAGAAATAAAATTAAAAAGTTGCTGAATTTGTTAATTTTCAGTTCTGGTTACAACTTGTTTACCTAATTATTAGCAATTTATTTTAGATTTTTAAGGAAAATAAGAATTGAACAAAAATAAATCACAAATTCATTGTGGGATATTTTTAAGACTTATATTAAGTGAGTAAACACAACAAACCACACAATCGTCACCTAATTTGAGAAAAAACTAAGAAATTTCCCTAAAATCGAACTTTTTTTCAACAACTTTCAATACATAAAAATAACAATTATTAGATGAGAAGAACTTAACAATGTCGCTTATTCAACCACTTAATAATCTTATTCAATTATTACAACTCAATCGCTTAACAATTATTTAGATTAAACCCTAAAATTCCTCTAATTGATCGGAAAAGAGAAATTATAAAACTTTAACCTAAATTTGGAAGATGATGTTGCGGAAAGCATGGCACAGTAAGTCGATGCTCTTCCTCTTCCTGCAGCAGCCGATTTGAAGGTTCGTCAATTGAATTCCTTCGATTCGCGTTGTTCCGAAGTAATTGGATTGTGTAGCACTCGCAAAAGCTTTGGTGAATTTAACTGATCAAAGTATTCCAAGATAATCGTTGGAAAAGTTTGCTCAATCGGATTTTTGGGTTAAATTTGATTTAGGATTTATTTCTCTCTTTTTCTGAAAATCTGGCCGAATTGGTGGAAATTATGGGTTGTGCCTGGCGGCTGAAAAATAATAATGTGTATTCTTTTTGGTAGCCCCTCTTGCTGTATATATTACTAAGGTTACATCTTGCCTTAATTTCTCCAAATATGGTCTAATTTCCTTCCATTTATGATTCGCACTTGCCAAATCTGTTGATGATGTTGATTTGCGTGGAGACTTTTGGAAAACTCTAAATACCGTAAAAAAAAACCCAGCAGGAGAAGGAAAGTCCTCCATATTTGTTTGCCATGACTTATTTCCATAAGTAACAATTGGAATTGGAAATATGTTTTGTTTCCTTATATTTATATTTCCATATATTAGGTGTTAATTGGGACAGTAATTCTTTGGGTTATTTTCTTATATTAGGCATGACTATCCTATAAATAGAGGGGTAGGGGTAGAGTTTTATTCATTCTAACAACCACAAATGATTGTATTGTATTTCCCTTTCTCCAAGTATAAAGAAAGTTTGAGTGCCGACGGTCATAGTTTTTTCCCTCTTTAGAATTTCCACGTAAAAAAATATCTTTTTATTTTTGTGTCGTGCTTTATGTGTTTGCTGCTGCGTCTTGGTTTCTAACAAGTGGTACCAGAGCCAAGGTTCGAAGAAAATTCCCTTTAGGTGCGAACGAGGAGGCGATACATAGACGAGCTATGGACAAGAGCAAGGTGTCGGTGAGTCGGTTCGATGGCCGAGATTTCGGCTACTGGAAGATACAAATAGAAGCGTTGTTATGCCAGAAGAATATCGAAAATGCGCTACTCGAGACAAAGCCAGAAGAGATCATCGACGATGTCGCATGGAAGAAGATGAACCGCAAGGCGCTAAGCTACATACAATTGTCCTTAGCCAAGAATGTGACATTCAATGTGGTGAAGGAGACGACAGATTTTGGAATCATGAAGGCACTATCCAACACGTACGAGAAGCCATCTTTATTAAACAAGTTGCACATGATGCTCCGTCTTTTCCACCTGAAGATGGCGGAAGGTGGATCTGTGGCCGAGCATCTGAACTCTTTTTAGGTTATTTCAAAGTTAGACTCATTTAAATTGAACTTGGGTGAAGAGACGAAGGCTCTTAAGTTGTTATCATCATTGCCGGAAAGCTGGTCGACGACAGTAGACGTTATCGGCGGCAATGAGGATCTGACTTTTGAGGAAGTACGAGGCCACATCATGAATGAAGATATTCGACGAAGGGAGTAGAGCGAATCTTTGGGTTCTACGGGTTCAGCCTTGAATGTAGAGAGTCAAAGTCATGGAGGTCAAAGAAACAACAACTACAGACGATCCAAGTGTTGGAACTTTGGCAGAAAGGGCCACATGAAACGGGATTGCAAATCATGGAGAAAGGAGAAAAGGGCGGAAAAAAGTTCCGCAAATGCCGCCACTGAGGAGAATTCAGACGATGCCCTAGTTCTATGCATCGACAACCCTATCAAATCACAGGCACATCATTCCACTCTACCTCACAGAAATATAAGTTTTTGAATTTTAAATCTGGAGAATTTGGAAGGGTTTACTTAGCAAATGGAAAAGCGCTATGCATATTGGGCATCGGCGATATAAAATCGAGCAACAAATTTAGATGGACTTTGCGGGGAGTTCAATATATTCCGGGTTTAAAGAAAAACTTGATATCCATTGGGCAGATGGATAGTGAGTGGTAGAAAACTGTATTTGAAAACGGGTTGTGAGAGATTATAAAGGGCGCCATGGTTGTGGCGAAGAGTACAAAAATGTGAACTCTTTATCTGACGGACAATAAGCGAGATTTGTTGATGGTTCACGGAGCGACTACCGACCCGATGATGTCTCATAATTAGCTTGGTCATATCAGTCACAAAGGACTACAAGTGCTGGCTTCAAAGGGTTTGTTAACCCAAGGTGAAGTCGGTACAAACTGGTTTCTGTGAGAACTGCATGCTCAACAATGAAAAATGGGTTAGTTTTTCGAATGTCGGACGAGAACTCAAGATCACGCTTCTACAAGAATAGGTCAAATGATGAATCTGAGTACTACCATGAGGCGGTAGAGACAGGAGATTCTATCAAGTGGTAGCATGCAATGTGAAATGGGATTGAGTCTCTCGAAAAGAACATGACTTAGATATTGACCTAGTTACCAGATGGCAAGAAGACGCTACAAAACAAGTGAATTTATCGGATAAAGGATGAACCAGCTGACAACAAGTGGTACAAGGTGAGATTGGTAGTAAAGGGATTCCTACAGAAAGAAAGAGTTGACTACACGGAGGTATTCTAGCCGGTGGTGAAGCTGACAACCATTCGTATGGTGTGAAGTATTGTAGAGGCGGAAGATTTGCACCTTGAGCATATGGATGTCAAGACGTTCCTCCATGGCGATTTGGAGGAGGACATCTATATGGTGCAACCTGAAAGTTTCGAGACCCCGGGACAAAAAGGTCTAGCGTGTAAGCTCGATAAAAGCTTGTACGGACTAAAACAGGATCCCAGACAGTTGATCAAGGAAGTCTCCATCGACAAGCTGAGACTGTGCGCTGCCTCGGTGGGGTTGGTCCAGTGAGTCAGTGGGAGCATGTCGCCGAGCTCAAGGAAGGTACAGGAGAAAAGGAGAATGGATTCAATTCAAAAGATTTGTGCCAGTATGAAGTCTCCAAGTGGGAGATTGTTTTGTGTGGAGACTTCTGGAAAACTCTAGATACCATAAAAAAGGAAACCCTGCAGGAGATAGGAATGTCCTCCATATTTGCTTGCCATGACTTATTTTCACAAGTGACAATTGGAATTGGAAATATGTTTTGTTTCCATATATTAGTATTTCCATGTATTATGTGTTAATTGGGGCGGAAATTATTTGGGTTATTTTCTTATATTAGGTATAACTATCCTATAAATAGAGGGGTAGGGGTAGAGTTTTATTCATTCCAACAACCACAAACAATTATATTGTATTTCTCTTTCTCTAAGTATAAAAAAAGTTTGAATGCCGGCGGCCATGGTTTTTACCCTCTTTAAGATTTTCACGTAAAAAAATATCTTTTTGTTATCGTGTCTTGCTTTCTGTATTTGTTGTTGCGTTTCGGTTCCTAACAGATGTAAAGATGTACGAATTTCAGCTAGAAAGAAGCCGAATTAGGTTTCTGAGAAGAGATGGTCTTTTGTAGGTCTGTCTTTTATCTATCCAATGCGTATTTAAACACCTTGATCCGAGTTCCAGGCCCTGAGATATGGAACAAAGAGTGAGCTGCTGCCAACAGACCCGATTTCCAGCTTCTTGCCATTTTTGCTTATTCCTGTAAAATTATTTTAGGGAGTTTTATAAGTTCAAATTAAGTATGTAATATATCATTGGAAAGATAAAAATGAATACTTTCATTTGGTCATATTATGTTTATACTTTTGGGGATTCAAAAATTCCCAAATAATTAAATTTTTTTTCTTTCCAAAAATTATTTTCATAATTATAATTCAAAACATGCTTAAAATCGTATTTTTAGCCATAAATTATATTTTAGCTCCATTTTTACCCTTTTTATCAAATACATAATATTTTGAACCCTTTTATATTATATATATATATATATATATATATATATATATATATATATATATATATATATATATATTATTAAGTCTAAAATATGTGTATAAAAATACACGCATCAAATCTCTCCACACTTAAACTATGCTTGTCCTTGAGCATACTCTTAGAAAATGGCTTAATAACGTATGTGGAATAAATACAACCGAGCAAATCCATCTAAGTCACAACCACATTCTTTTTGAAAATACGTATAGAATTTCGACCATTTAGTTTCCTAATTACTGATTGCAACTAAACATATATTTATCACTTTTAACCCAAGTTTCCGAATTAATGGGAAATTATTAAGAATATCTACATCTCTCTAGCTAAACCAACCGTTTGTATGGAATTTGTCTCACCTCACTTAAGCCAACCCAATGTGCTCTCCCACCCATTGGACTAGTCTTTTGGGTTGGACTCTCATGTTGGATTGTGACATTCTCCTTAAAAAAAATTCAACTCCAAAAATCCGAAAATAAAAAATGCATCCAATTAAAATCACAAATTCAATTCCACAAACCCTGAAAACAATCGATTTCAACCTTCTTACCCTGAGGCGAGCTATTAATCTCTCTCAAAGCTTTTGTTTCTCCCTCAAGCACTTAAACTCGCTGATGTAGACCTAATACTATCATTCCATACTGCCAGAGGTGACGTCATTTCCTCATTTCCCGCTGTCACCGATAGAGAAGAAGAGAAGGAAGAGGTTTGAAAGGGCAATTGGGGGTATGGCTCGTCAGAGTTGAACCAAGACACCGCTGTCGAACCAAATGAAGATTAAGCTACAGCAAACACCTCATCGAAGTCACAGACATGGCCTCATTCGAGTCGGCCGGTGCGGGGTTAGATATGAGGCCGAAAGGTTAAAAGAGCTTGGAAAATTTTCTGGAACCAAAAGCAAGCAAATGGGTCTTGAAATTAAGCTTGTATATGCGGTAATTTTCATTCTGTTAGGCGTGGTAATTCTCACGGGATCTGCCATGGTGCAGGCAACATCAAAGGATCCAATGAAAAGAAGCAAAATAAAAGAAGCATGAATTAATTCATAATAAATCAATGTGACGTGGCATCAAGCAACCAATCAGATGAGAGCTAGGCATGATAGACCCACGAAGTACAAAAAGTCAGTTGATTATTTATGAACAGAAGATAGAATGGATGTTGGAAATAACTTTGATAATATTATGAAATAATTAATTACACCAATGTACGTATGAATTGTATACAGCCTTCCAATTAATCCTGATCCAACGGTAGGTAGATAAAAATCAACAGCTGAGATTTGAACACGTTGTATCCCCAAGAGCAGGCAATGTGAGATGAAAAATAAGGGTTAGTTCAAGCCAATTGGACCAGCTGAGGCTCAAAAGAAGCTGTAATTGCAAATTTGAAGGATCTTGGACCAAACAATATGGTATTACTACTATTAGGCACATGAATTGAGCACAATCGCTGATCACCTTAAATTTCGAAAGGAAATTTTAGATTCCTGTACTAGTTAACATATATTTCTTCTATTTGATTTGTAAATTATAAAGTATTCTTTTTCTCCTTTTATCGTGTTTCTGGTATTTCATTGTAGCACCAAAAGGTCTCAAATTAGGCACATGAATTGAGCACAATCTCTGATCACCTTAAATTTCGAAAGGAAATATTTAGATTCCTGGCATGATAATTATTGAAACCTCCAAATTTTAAAAGTTAAAAAATTATAATTTTGGATGAAAACAAAAATTTCGATCTGGATCTACTGCCACGGACCATGACTTCTTGGTACTAGGCACTTGTACTGTCATTATGGTTTAATACCTCCTCAATTAATCACTGGCAATTCAAATTTGCGCTTCCAAGGTTCAAATTTGCCGATCTAAAATGGGAAAACAAACAAAATATTCAATCTATCCAAATTTAATTTTCAAGGGAAATTGCAATTTTTATCTATTGAGTTTTTGGAGAGGAATTTGATAGAAAGGTTAATTTGTCGTTTCAACTTCTCATAACGTGTATATGCAAAATTACTCCTCCATTAAGGTTAAAAGCTAACAATAGTATTTCCTCTATTCCTCAAGCTTCTCGCCTAAAAAATAGTATTTCCTCTAATTCCATTTGGAGATGCAATATATACACGTCAATCCAAAGTTCTTTAATTTCCATTTTAAAAACTCAAAATAACATAGTTACCATTCTAAAACAACATTAGCAAATTTACGCTTTTGAAGACTATAAAAGAAATCTGTTTTTTTTTACCAGTAATGCATGCAAGCTAGCCACACTTCTTTAGCATGAAATCAAGCCCAAATAAGTTATTTCTCACTATCTCAATTATAAGGTGACTTTGACACCAAGGCCTTGAATAGGGCTCCTAAATTGGGCTCGTGTCTTGATTCAGTTTGTTTTTAAGTTTCTGTGAGATTTGATTTGGAGGTGAAAATTGTTCCAAATTCCTACTTATTATTAATGCTTAATAGTGAGAGGGAGGACGTCGGACTGACACACACAGAGTATTGATATTGATACCTAATTTGCACCCCGTTATATTTTTATTCAATATTAGTATCCACTTCGAACCCAATAGTATCAATTCATATTTGATATTATGATGTATTATGTTTAATATTATGATGTTTTATTACTAATAAAGTAATAATATAACATATTATGATATTGAATAAATTATAATAAAATAATATGAATCTCACTCTAAAGAGGATTTTTTTTCATAAACTCCTAAAATATTTTTATTACATGTTTGTATTTTTCCCCCTATTAAATGAAATATTTAAAATCATTTTAATATTTAAAAATCTGACGTAATCCCTTAAGTAGTACAATTTTACAATATAAAAAAATTTATAAACTACTAATAAGATATTTTATGTGATAGTTTTGTTACTCAAACGTATGAAACAAGATATTTTTCAATCAAGACAAATACCCAACACAAAATTCGTCACACAATTTTAATTTCTTATTAAACCTAGATGGGTGCAGAACATTTGACATGTGGTCTTCTTTAAGATTTTCTATTAAATATTTTATTAAATTTTATATAAATAATTTTTGTATAATAATGTAGAGTAATATTAGATTTAATATAATACAAAATAAAAATATATTGTGTATATATGAAATTATATTCAATGTTCCGAAGCGGAGCGAGGGCTCCCCTAGTTGTTTTTTTATTTTTTGATATGGGCAGATACATTTAGCTGATTTAATTTTGTATTTTGTTATAGAAATGTAATTTCGGCCTCTTTGTTTGTGATAATATGAATTAGGGACCTGATATATTACGATGGAATTTTTCGTCGTGATATCACGTGGGGTGTCAATGGATACTCATAATCTGATAACCCAATTCGAATCCGAATAAATAGATTCGCATATGGATCGAAAAAATATGTCCGATAATAAAATGAATTCGCATTTGGATTTTTGAAAAAAATCCGCTAGTTTAGTGAATATGCATTTCGATATTGGAAGCTACGAATCCGAACCCGATATGAATATGATAATTAATATATATGTTTATATATAGTATATATATAGTAAATATGTATATGTAACAACAAAATAATAAATGCGAAATAATGGGCAAGAAATCTAGTATTTTTATGAGATAGTGTGAATATTTGGTAAGAAAAAATGGGCAATAAATCACGTATCTTATGAGATTTACTCGTTTATGGTTTTCTTTTAAACTTGATGATATGATCCAAAATCCGATCCGGAACCCGTTTCGTCAATGGGTTTGGATTCGCATATGGATCTTTATTTTCTTAATGTATTTGGATTCACATTTCGATCTTTTGAATTTAAATTGGATTTGCATGTGGATACGTGATTTATTAACACCCCTAATATCACGACAGTATATAAGGACAATAAAAAAATATATAAACTTAAAATGAACAGTATATAGAAAATAATATATAGGTGAAAAATGAAAAAAGTATATACGTCAAAAATGAAAAACATTATATAGAAAAAATATATATAGAAATGCGGAAGAAACAATATACGATTGGGACGGGTCGTGCCAAATCCCGTCGGCCATCGTGATTTCGGATTTCCCTATGAATTATTGGATTGGATTGGAACTGTTGCATTTGTAAGTTCAAATATTCTTTTGCTTCTGAATCCGTACGTAAACAACACAATTGTCCAAACTAAAGATTGCCTATTGTTGTCAACTGATTTTGGTGAAATATGTTTAAGTATAACCAAATATAAATTAAATAATACATACTTAACTAGAAAAAATGACGGGAACTACAAGCAATCACCTGTTCATTCTGTTTAGAGTGAACTTATATGTTATTTCTAAATTTTAAATTAGTCATGCTAGACGCGGAATTCAAATTACTCACTCATAAAAATTTGAAATTAATATCATTATCACTAATCTAATATAGTGATGATAATACATACATAACTACTGTATAAAATGTTATATTTCCATATTTGTATTGTATTAGATACAAACAAAGGCCATGTTGCCCCAAAAATCCATCGTATAAAACTTTTTAACCCAACTTAGAGGCAAGAAAATAGAGGTTCGGAAATATAAATATCACGTCTATCATATCATGAATGTGAACCCCATATATTATACTTTGAACTTCTGATCAAACTTTAATTCAGAACCGGGGACCTCCAAAAGGATAAGATTTGGATCTATTACAGGGACCCATCTTATCTCAAACATGATTCTTCCTCATTTAATGGCCTAGCTCGAGCATAGAGAACCTTCTCATCGTATAAGCACATTATCATCTCATTGCCAGCTTCCCTTTTTTATACCTTTTTTTTATTGAGATGGAAGTTTATTCTATACACTACTCGTACAAATTTTTGTACCTGCAAGAACTAAATCAGAATCATTTGTTAATATATATGTCAAGGTCATAGTATTTGTAGCATTGAATATATGCACAACTGACCGTTTAAAATAAAACAAATTTTGTCGAAGTCAGTGAATTTTATTTTAATTTTAAAATTAATTACTCAACTTTACCCACCACTAAAATAACATAGTGATAATGTTACCTCACATTTTCACAAGTAAGAGTTTGAATTTCGCATCTAACATAATTGATTTAAAAATTTAGAGAGGACATATGAATTCATTTTAAAAAGAATAAAGCAGATGATCGCCTTTAATTTTTCCTCATTTTTTTAAGGACTCAACTTTAATAGTTACTTGGAACAATCTCGTGCTACGTTGCGAGTTTTAAAATTTGTGTTAATTAAAAATAAAATTATTCTCTGACATCCAAGTATTTACGTAAGTGCAAGAATAATAATAAGTTCAAATTTATAAATTAAATTTGTACTTGTATCAAAATTATAGTATGACAAATGGTTTCAACATTAAAAATATTAATTCTAATATACTAGTTTTTATTGAATGAAGATGTATGTCGATAAAAAAAATAAAATTAATTGCGATATATTATCTTTCACCTACGATACATTTAAAAAATTTGATTATTCATTTACAGTATGTTACAAAAATCTAATTATTTAAATGATATCCTTTTACATAACATTTCTTTTTATATACATATTCAATATAATTCTTCACACATTCAATTGGAAGAAAAATTAAATAGAGAGCTATGCTAATATGATATGGAGCTCAATATAAATAGAAAATTCAATCAAATTTATATATGAAGGTTTTAATTAGAAAAAATAATAATTCAAATAATGATTACTAAAAAATTCTTGAGATGGGAAGATAGGATATTTTAAAATAATTTAGTTTCATTGAAACATTTATTAAGATATTCATTTATGTAAAAAATATTTGTAATTTATTTAAACATTAATAAATTGTTGGCATAAAAAGTGTGACAAGCAGTAAATATTTATTGTCATTTATAATATTATTGAATAAATAAATCTCTTTGTTAAATATATATTTTAGGCGAAGTCCGCTATATGCTGCTTGTTTTCAAATTTATAAATAAAAAGCACTTTAATGCATTAAATTTTAGTAGCTTATTTATTTTATATTAATATTATAAATACATATATTCTCCTACATAATTGTTTCACATATTTTACCTCTTTATTTTTCAAAGCCTTTTGAGACATCTCATGAGACCACATCATCTCAATTATATCAACCCTTGGATTAAATAGTATGGTTAAGATCTAAACCATTCAATTTTTCACTGATTTTGATTTTTTGTAATTTTTTTATGTATCCTGCTAACATGTATAACAATGATTGGTGCTTTTAGTGTTTCCTATTCTATATCCCGATAATAATGGTTGAAATTATTTTTGATCGTTAGATTTGAATCAAATGATTCCAACGAATCATAATACATAATTATGCTCAAACATTAATCAAAGAGAATATGAAGAGTTTATTAATTAAAATATAAATATTATTTCATTTTTCTTAAAAAAAATAATTCATATTGAAACATTGAATTTCTCATGTTAATTGTTTATATCTATTTTTATTTTCAATTTTTCTTTATTCTGGATTCCATATTGTTATGATTCCAATTTAAATTCGTTTCAAACTGTCATATAATAAGATATGAATAAATCGACATTATTTCATTTCCGGAATTCGAAAAATTCGATTTGGTCATTGATTAATCATTGAGTTTTTGTAATTGTTATTTATTTGTATATTTTATGTGTTATTATTTTATATCTACTTTTATTTATCATTAGAAATCCATATCATGCTAAATTGATGACATGTATTGTTTTCATTCGTTAAATTCATGATTGACCAATTCCTTCTCATTATTTCACATGAGATCAAATGTGTTTATAGACTTTTTATGTGTCAATATTTTATATCTAATTTTGTTTATTTTTACAAAATTACAACATTTTATATTTATGACATATATAGATATATATATTTTATATCTAATTTTATTCATTGGAACCATAAACCGATTCATTAAATTTAATACATGTCATTTGAAATTAAATATAAATAGAAAATGAAGAATTCACATATCAAAACACAAATATATATTCTTTCCCTAAAATTTGTAAAATTTTGAGCTTACTCATTTTCATCAAAAACAATATGCTGGGCTCAAACAATGTTATTTAGTACTATTTTATTTGTAAAATAAAAATAACAATAAATATATTGTCTTGGAACCAACACATTCTACATTTTCTTGATATATGCCAAATCTATATTTATTAGCTTATCTCATCACGAAAGTCAAATCCTCTAGAACTTGCAAGTTGTGAGTTACAACACCACACAATCTGACGTGGGACAAAATATTAAATATTGTTTGATGTATCATTTTCTTGAGAGTACCGCAAAATCTACACTGATGTATGATGTTAGAAATTTGCAAAAATAGCCTTTATTATTACAAAAAGCTTTAATTAACTAATCTTTTAAATTAGTAGAAAAAATTAAAAATTGCCATTTTATATCTAACAAACAATTGCTCTTAGCTTATGCATAAAAGAAAAATTGGCGGAATAATTTTTCTGTGAGTTTCTTGGGAAGGGGACCAAAGAGTCATCGACTCGATTTAAGCGCTTATAGGGCCAATGTATTTTTAATTATTAATTAACTTGAGTTGAGAATATTAAAGTATGTTTAATTTACTGAGTAATAAACTGTTTTCATAGATTTGATATTATATAACTTTTGGGAGGATATAATTTTTTTTAATATTCAAACCCACTTGAATTGAGAGAGACTTGCTAAAGAACTATGGTAAAAGCATTCACTGAGACTCGAATTCTGAGATCTCAATCAAAGTTTTTAATTTCCAAATGATAAATTTGATAAGTTATTAATAGAAACATGATATTAAAGATTTAAGGGGTAGAGGCATATATACCGGAACCTAATCATTTGATCTTATTAATTTCCATTATATTTTAATCTAAATCCGAGGTGGTTTCATGACCTATGGATTAATCATTTAATCTTATTAATATCCATTATATTTTATATATAAACTATAATATATTATTATCAATATTAAACCTTCGATTTCTCTCTACCACAACTAGATGAATAGCAACATTACAAATTTTGTTATTAGAATTTTTTTGACTAAGAAGTAAAAGGACTTCCTTGCAATTTTTGTAATGTAAGGAAGTTTAAGTACAAATATGGAGGCTTTTCGGCAGCATAAAAAAAATTTAAAAACACCGAAATTTTATATTCCTTGCTCAAATCCAACTCCACCTTATTTTATCATTCTTTACAAAGCACAAAGAAAAGACATAAAAAGGAAAAATCAAAACAAGGAAGAAAACAAAAATGGATTGTAAACAATACCCATCAATCACGTGAGATCCTCGTGGGCTGGTAGTAGCTCATCTATTTTAGTATCTAGTACCGCCAACACTATATATTACCCACTTGTCATCATCTCATGGGATGGTCAAAATCACGCTAGTGGGCGCACAACCCACTATATTCTATGACCAATTATTATTGGAGAACGGGTGTCAGACTGTATTTCTTGGATAAATATAGGTCGATAAATTATTAACCATATCTTTAATAGATAATTAATAATAATAATAGATACTTATTATTTTTTTGGTAGATGTATAATATAGGTGTCACCGCGCAAGGGATCGACGAAGCACTGATCCGAGAACTTGAGGGTGGCTGAGGTGAGGCAGATGCCCCTCGGTCGGCAACAGCTCAATCGTCGTACGACCACCTAAATGACTCTTTAAATACGCAGCTACAGAAGGGGGCACGGACACATCACTTGAGGTCTGGATGATCACGCAAGGAACACGAACAAATCCAAGAATGGGACGCAGATCGCTCCTAAAAACTGTGCGACAGACGGAAAGCGAAATATCAGGACGCATGTTGAAGAGCGTACGACTAAACTCCTGTACTGCTGCTGGAACGTCTGCTCCAACTGCTAGCGGTGCATATCCTTTTACCCAAGCATTATAGTTCGCCTCCATTGCTGCTAGTACCGTTTCAACCTCACCTCGCTCAAATCCTCCATGATAATCTCCATCATTCAAGAACCTATAAAAGAAGAGAGATATGAATTCTATATATGTTTTGAATTGAAAATAACTATCTATATGCTTGCAAGAGAAAAATAGTAGATAGAAATGGTTTCGGTAACCCGTTACACAGACTTCTACATGGCGAGAGCCACATTCAAGTTTTTTACATTAAACGAGAATCTCTTCGTTTGTGTCTTCACTGGAGAGGATTTGACTAATCAAGGAGCAGCTCTAACCACATTATGTCCTTCATTATCCAATCTCCGCACAGCCACAATTTCCAAATTAGGTGGAAAGTCTAAGCACAAAAAAAATCCTAATCCACCCAATACCAAAATTATACAATGACCCAGCTCACAATCAAACCAAACAAAACCAAACGTGCATGCAATTTTCCATGAAAACACTAAACACTTGAATTTAAGCTAAATTTCACAAATAAATTTTTGAAAAGAAAATAATAATAATAATAATAATAATAATAATAATAATAATAATAATAATAAAATAACCTCGGCGAGGCGCCAACCAGAACAAGCTTGATGAACAATTCCGGCCGTCGGATTGCAGCTAAAATACCGATCATGCCCGAAACAGAATGGCCAACAAAATAGCACTTCTCAATTCGCAGCGTATCTAACACCGAAATCAAATCATCAACATACGAATCGAGAGTCATGTATCTACAGAAATCAAAGTGATCAGGATTGACGGATCCAGCACACACTAGGTCATAAGTCAGGATCCGATAATTTGGAAAGTAGGGCAAAATACGGTTCCATGCTGATTGGTCCGTTCCAAATCCGTGAGAGAATACCAAGACCCGGTCGCCCGACCCGACAACCCGCACGTTGAGTATGTCTAATAGTTCTCTTCCACTTGGACCTCTCACCATGATTAGTGAGTGAGTTGAGTGGAATCTTTATTTGATTAATTGAGGTATGCAGATTTTGGAGAGGAAGAGATGGGTAAGGTTGTATGGTTATATATAGAGGAGAAGGAAAGTAGCGAGTTTTCTTTTTCCGTTTTTTATTCTTGGTTTTCTCTGTTTTGTTTGGGGCTTGCTTTATTCTCCACCTTCTCTGTTTATTTTTCTCTCTCTGGTTTATGTTTGAAGATTTGTGTTGTTCTTCTTTATTCATATATCATTTTCACGTATTTTCTCTCTCTGTTTGGCTCTATGTATTTGGGTCTTGATAATACCGTGTTATGCTTGGCTCGTACAATTACATAGTTCCAAGGATTTTACATAAAACTATTATAATATTTATTTATCTCATATTGAAATAAAATATAACTTCAAATAAAATTTTTGAAGTTTTTATAACAAAAAAAATATAAATTTAATTTTTTCAGTGATTTGCTGTACGATATAACTCTGCACACCCCACAGAATATTTGGGATTTTTGCTTTAGAGGGTAGCAATTATCCAAAACCACAATCTCTTCCCTTATCTACTTGTCCATTTTCTTGACTCCTCATCTCAACCCCAGTATCTGATTTTTCTTCTTTTTATTCCTCCTCCTTTTTTTGTTTAATAATTCAGTTATATCTCCAATTATGTAAAAATTGAGAGATTCTTTTGCTGCCAAATGGGCATCGTTTTAAGATAATATATTTTATCTTTTGACGGCAGCATACTTCTATGATGTGTAAGTGTCGTCTTAATATATTACTAGACTGATACCCGTACGTTGCTGCTGATAAAAAAATTATTCAAACAGATAATAAAAATAATCTTTCTTGATGTTATTAACATATTATTTAATAAAAAATATCAATTTACAAATAAAAATTATGCATAATCTTTTATAACTATATATGCTCATATACATATACAAATTTTTGTTGTAACTTTTGTAAATTTAATGAATACGAATAACTTTTTTGGTACACACTTATTAAGACCTTAAAAACATATTTTAAATATTAGTTAATATTTTTCTCTCTCTCATAAGTTTTTTCTAAAGTTAATTAACTTTCTTAAACTTAAATAATTTAATTAATATTTTAAAATTGAGTTTAATAAATATTAATTAACTTTAAAAATCTTATTGAAATATTTTTTTTAACTTTATTAAGAAAATGGATATCAATTTCGAGATAATATAGAGTTTTATTTGTAAATTTTCATAAATATTTTCACTTTTTGTAATTTACAATAATGCAGGGGCTTTTTTGTAATTTCTGCTTTATATAGGTTTTTTGCAATTTTCAACATTATAGGGACCTCTTTGTAAAATTGGGATAATATAAGGTTGTTCTAAATAATGCAGGGGCTTTTTTGTAATTTATGTTTGATATAGGTTTTTTGTAATTTTTAACATTAAAGGGACCTCTTTGTAACATCGGGATAATATAAGGTTATTTTTCTAAATTTCATGTATAATGGACTTCTCCATTTATAAATTACTGGAAGGAATATTTATATGTATTTAATCTGGTGGCTTCACGAGAAGCTTGGAATTTCATCCACTACAATAGATTTTAAGATTTCACTTGTATATGTTCATGTTGCTTATCGAAAATGTCGTTATATAGTAGATGAAAAGATATAACAGATTTTGCTCATTTTTTGGGCATGGTGCATATTTTTGGGGTGGGCTTAGGCAAGAAGTTATGGGTAGAAGCCACTAATACTACTTGGTAGTTGGTCAACCGTTCTACGAATACAGCAATTTGGTACAAGGCACCAACAAATATTTGGTCGATAAACAGATGAATTACTCGACATTGCAGGTATTTGGATATTCCGTTTATGCACAAGTCGTTAAATGGATACTCGAGTATGAGTAGAAGAAATGTATTCTTCTTGGATAGGCTTCAGGTGTGAAGGCATATCGTTTGTGGTGTCCGGTTGCGGAATTACTTGTTTTGAGAGACGTGGCTTCTGATTTGGCTATTGAGGATGGTGAGACGATCATGAAGAAGGTGGAGTTTGATATTCCCGATTAACTAGGTGAAGTTACTCGACGTAACTTGGAGCATTATGATGACTCTCATTTTGACAATGATGTCAGGAATGTGCTTTGGTAAGGAATCGTGTTGGATCTCCTATGAGGTATGGATACTTCAATTTTGTGTATTGTTTGGCTGCGGTCAACGAATTGAACTTTGGAGAGTCCTCGACACAAGGAGTTAGTAGTCTCGTGTGGAGAGGCAAAGGATTACTGCTATTAAGGAGGAGCTCGTTTTGGATAGTCATTTTTACGGCTGTGTATCATGGATTAGATTTCAAGTAAAGGTGGAGATTGTTATGTATGACTCGATATCTCACCATAATATTTTTTCTTTTTGGTAATGATATTTAGGAAGGATTAGGAGAAGAAAATAAATATTTAAGAAATATTTGGAGGATGGAAGGAGGTGACTTATTGTCATCTTTGTATCGATAGATTAAGTTATTTTCATATTATATCTTTAATTTAGGCAATTTATATTTTAGTAATTAGTCAAGCCTCTATTATATAAAGAGATCTAAATATATTGTAATGGTATCACAATTCTTGCAATGTAGTCTCTCCGTTGATTATACGATTTCTCTCTTCTTTTCTAGTTATTTCTCTCATGACTCTTCTTACTATACATCAATATTTTCTTCATTATCCTAACAATTTTGAGGAGGGAACCGTTCAAAATTCAAATAATACTGTTGAATTTGGAACCTTAATGGGTCTTCAACGGTAATAATATTTTCAATTTCCATTGTAATACTTAACAGCTGTAACAATAAATATTTATTTCTTTTTTAAGGCTCACCTTAGGCAATTGAATGCGTACCGACGTACCGTTTTTCAAAAAAAAAAAAAAAAAATATCACTCTTGCATCTTACTACATCACATCAGTATAAGGTATAATTTCATGTGTCCTCTGCAAAATCTCAAAATATCACATAACCCTAACAATAGGAGAAATGTTTTATGCACCCCTGCAAACTATAGGATAGGAAATATCATAAAAGGCCTGTAGAAACATAAGAAAAGCATTAATACCCCTTCATTTTCATATTTACTTCAAAAGATTACTTGATCTTTCTTATTTATTTATATATCTTTTTGTACATCATTAAGTGAGAAAAAATGATATATCATGTGAGAAATGATATTGATATTTTTGACATTTTACAAGTTGATGATACTTTTGACAGTTTACAAGGATGTTCATGATATTTCATGTTTTGAAGGATTATACACAACATATTGTAAGATTTATTTTTGAACGAGAACTACAAATGATCACTTGTTTCAGTCTCTTTAGAATGATCGCATAAATCCTCAACTAAATTTTTAAATCAATTCTGTAAGACATAAATTCGAACTTCTAACCTGTGAAAATTACGCAGGGTTAATACTATGTCACTAGACTATTTTAGTAATGTTCATATTTCAAAATTTTATTGGGTTATACATGAAATTGTGCCAAGCGAAAAACTAAATTATATACAAGGCAGCAGCTTGGCTTAGTTTAATTAAGGAAGCAAGTTACATACGTGTTGGTGTCGGTCCAGCACATAAGTATATGGCTTTTTATTATGGTTGGTGAGTTGTCACCATTAACCACATCTTATCTTATATTATTGGTGATTTGGGATCTCTTTTGTCACTGATTTTCTCTCGCTCTAAGTGGGTTAGGTCCCTTTTAGTTCCTTCCTCCTGTTTTGATTGATTCTTCTGTGACTTGTACAAGCTCAGTACTTATATGCAACGAATCACCACGCCTCGTTATATAGAGCAGTTTGTAAAAGTCGTTACTTGGGAATATAGGAACTAGAGATTACGGCAATCATTAGTCAGGAATTATATGACAAACTATTTAATTACCATATAGTCGGCTAATAAATTTAGTACCTTATCATATCATAATATTTCATTTTGAAATTATGTAAAGAGCTCAATCATCTCCCATGCAGTTAAATCAAAGTTAAGTTACAATTTACAACTATGCCAGTATCATCGCTAACGAAAAGAAATTAAGATGAAAAGTAAATATACATCATTCCTCAATAAGACTTCTGGTCCCTTTCCTTCATTATTGTTATCTTCCACTTTGTTTTATATGTTACCTTATAATTAGTGTGTTGTGAGGATATATGATAAAATATCTTTCTAAATTATTCTAATATACTCAGTTTCGATTGCAAGGGGGGTGGGGAGTTCTTACTTCTGTAACGAATAAGTTATCCGTTCTACTCGCATCCTCCGTCACACGGTAGGATTGTCACTAGCACTTGTGTCATCTAGATGCAAGGTTCATAATCGGCTATAGAGAAGCTCTTTCTTTGCCAACTTGCTACGATCGCCAAACTATCTTCTTGTGACGCAAGGGGCTATTAGTTGTCCTTACGTGGAGGGACTGTCGCTGATTCCTCCTCAAGCAGGCCTTCCGGTCCTCCTAGGTCCTCGGCTTAGTCCCCGGGGTGAAACAGTACTTCCCTACTCGCTACTCCCGTATTCGCTCCTCGAAGTCTTGTCCGTGCTGGTCAGATCAGCACGCTTTCACCTCCAATGTCTCAGTCTGACTGGCGCGGTCCAACACCAAGGCGCTATGTTTCTCCTCGTAAGGTTTAACACCTAATGACCTGGTTTCTGCTGGCTAATATCTGCTAACCTATGTACCAAGGGGTGTCTCGGGTTGAGATAAAAAACATACAACAAGATACTAAGTACAAAGATATAACAACACAAACAAAGGTGAAATCAAAAAGACATTCATTCTACTACTCCAATTCTACCCTAGAAAATGTTTAGTTATAAGAATTCATAACTGAAACACAAAATAAATTAAAGTGATACATGAAACAATATAACCTTGTTAGTCCTATCTATTACAATGAAGAATGGCCACCAATTTTGCGACCCTCTGCCTGGCCCTGAGGTTCACCCTTTTATAGGTGAAGGACTAGTCTCCCATATTGAAGAACTAAATCTAACGTAAATCTAATCAAATCTAAAATCCTAAATCTAATCCCAAATCAAAATCTAATCGGATTAATCCTTACTATCTAATCCTAACTGAAGATCAAATATAATCCCTGATTTATTCCTCCTGCCAAATGAATTACGCAGTGGCGCTAGAATGCTAATTATGCACCAATCCAGAAGAACCATATACCTCTTTTCTTCTTCAGTAGTGGCGCTCCTCATCTCGATCGTTGTGACACAGTGACCTGCGGTTGATGTAAAGACTAGTGGTTGCGGTAAAGAAGACCGGACCCAAGAGGTTTGGTCCATGATTCAACTTCGGGCTCCCCCTTATGTAACTTCAATAGTCTTCTTTTAAGCTCCACTTGACTCTGAATCGCTTTTTTTTCCTCTACTTAAAAAAAATATATTAGCAGTAACTAAATTCTAACGAAATAAACTTGATATAATATAAAAAAATATTGAAAAAACACAAAGGAAAAAATATGATTATAAAATATAGATATGAATATACCCGATCAACAATATATTTATATCATTATATCTTAATTTTATATTATATTATAATAATACAAATATCTTTTACAATTATTATTCACAATAATATGTCACAAAAACAGTCAATGATCCTTAATCTAGTTGGTGGTGAACATTTAATTATTATTGTCCCTATTAAATTGGCTATGAAGACGTTGAAACACAACTGTTGACAAAATAATTAGCTCCAAAATATTGAAGTTGAGTTGATTGATTGATGCCTACTTACGTGGCACCGACTGGGATGGGAATGGCTAATTGTCTATTTCGATCCTTTGATGTACAAAAGCAAGTTTTCGATCTCGGCTCTTCATTGAGTTTGATGATTATAATTAAGAGGTATGATAGAAGTCCAAACCGCTTCTCCATCAACGAGATGGAGATTTGAAATTAATCAGATTAATTGAAATTAATCAAGATTAGTCAGCAATTAGTTGAATGATTATTTTAATACAAATTATCATATTATAATTATAAAACTCTAAATTAGCATTATAATTTCTCAACAAGAAAAATAATATAAATTCATATACCAAATACATGTAAAAGTAAAACAATCATTTCACAAACGCCGCTCACCAAAGCTTAATCGTCGCTCATCATTTGAATCCACGAAGAGGAAGAACAAAATATAGGTCTAGACACGAAGAGTCTTTGTTTCTCTGCTCTCTATAAAGAACATGAAAAAATATTATTTTTTGGATTTTTTTTAGAAAAATTGGATCAAATCTAGAAAAAAATTGCCAAAAATCGGCCCAAATCGAAAACAAAAAGATTTTTAAAAAAAATTTCATCAAATATTAATCGGTTTAAATCGGAAATTTTTGCAACACTCATAATAGTCAAGTTTTGAACCCAGAACTTTTGGGTCTATGAGATATGCCTAATCACTCTTATTAGAAGAGTTTTGGGTTTTTTTTTTTAAATCTTTGAAAATAAATGTGCAATATATATATGTATTTGGATAATATTTCTATTCATATATCCATTTTTATAAAACTCAACTTTGAATTCATTAAGTATTAATTTTCTTTTATTTCACAACCATACTAATTTCTATCTTTTCTAATTTTTTTTTATTTCTCTTATTTGACAACTGAGTTTGCATTTTTTCTTTTTCTTCTTTAATCGCTAAATTCAACTTAAAAATATATTTTAATATTATCTCCATCTAGCAAAATTCTAATCGTCAAATTACAAACCACTTCATGATTATTTTCACTATCTCTCTATTGAAGTAGTCGTATTTAGGAAAATCAAGAATAGGCATAATGCGGGTATAAACGCCTCTGTTAATTAGGCATAAACGCGGGCACTTTTGTTGCAAATTTTCGTGAAAGAAATATGAAAGATGTGAGTTGAACTCAATATGAATTTCAACAAGCAAAAGTCACCTCAGATGGTGCACAATTATTACAACGTTTTTATGAGACTATATGCCAAAGCAAATAGAAGTGGATAAGGTTTGAGAGAATCTGATGCACTATCTATGTGGTACGTTTTTATAAGCTGTCCCTGCCTACTGTAGTGTAATGGTATCTATCTACCTTTCATTAGCTTGTTGCCGCATCCACCTAATCCTCTGCGCACATTTGTATAGCTTGTGACAAGGTCTTGGTCCCATCTAGATATATAGCCATAGTTCCTTCAAAAAAAGATATATAATGGGCTTTCAGTACTTATGCTAGCAACACATTATAATTAAAGGTATTTGCGAAAACAAACTTTTCAAACATGTAAAGTTCAAAAACTCCAATATTCTATTTTATTATTTTGAATACATTTTTATACTCAAACTCAGGATTAGTGAGTTCGGAGACTACATAAATATCATCTGTGCAAAATGCGTTCGCTATAACTTGAATTTGTGAGTTCTTTCCAAATTCAAGAGATAACAACCGCTTAATAAGCTAGCAAGTTTTAGCTTTGTTCTGAATACTTGACATTTAAAATTTAAAATCTTTTACTTTATTGTTCTTGTTTTGCATAAAAAAGTAACTTTCATATGTCTAGTATTTAAAATAAAAGTAAAAAAATTCTAACCCTAACATTAGAATATTTTAACTTCGTAAAATTTAAATGTGAAATTTTTTATTATGTTTATTTAAAGAAAATACTCACTTTTAAGTGTGGATACTATTTTAAAAGAATGATTGGATTCATTTAGTCATTTATGTTAATTATTTATTATTAACCCTCTTATACAAGCTAAATAAACCTCAACATTCACGAGAATAACTTTATGAACGATATATTATAATTGGAATCATAAAAAAATGTTGTCCTTTTTTCTCGAAATGGAATGGCCATCTTTCATACTGAAGAAAAATATTTTTGTAAGATTAACTTAAAAGTTTGTCTTCTATGTTAGAATTGTTTTCCAAAATATCGATCTTCTAAAGTAAGTATAATTTGGCTTGCATTATTGCATTAACTATGAAAAAGTCAAGAAAAGAATTTAAAACCTTAACATCAAATATATAACAAATAATTTATTTGTTTCATAATGAGAGTTGAAATATGCAGGCAAGGGTGGACCATTCAATTCTTATCCACATGTAATCCTTTTTTAACCTTTTAGCTTGTGGGCATGAAATGCAAAAATTATGACTTTTTTTTTTAAATGGCCAAAAAAAAAAAAAAAATTAATTAAGGGAATGACCAAGTTTTAAAAATATTTACAAAAGTAGTCATTTCGCCCAGCCGTCGGGCGAAACACAAGTAGTTTCGCCCAAGAACGGGGCGAAACAGAGCGCAATCACATTACGGGCGAATTTGCTTAATTAACCCCGTTTCGCCCAACTAATCGGGAGAAACAAAGACTCGTTTCGCCCGGTAGTATGGCGAAACAAACTATTATGCATATTTTGGGCTTAGCCCAGCCATATTATACGAAACCTCTGTTTCGCCCTCTCGGGGCGGGCGAAATAGATCAGTGTTTCGCCAAATCATTGGCGAAACAAATTGCCTCGCCACCAAAAAAAATAAATAAAAAAAGCCTAAAAAGGGAAAAAAATTAAAAACAGATTTTTTAGCCTTTTTACATGGAAAAAAATAAATAAAATAAATCGAAGACAAAAAAATAATAATAAATAACTTATTTTTATTTAGAATTTTTTTTCATATTGAAATGACAACTCGTTTTTTTAGTACATAAACATTGATTTAACATGTTAGGTTATAGGAGGAATCTAAGTTTTTTTAGGTATACAGTTTAGGGTTCAGATATAGGGTACTAGAGAATATTTACTTTTTCAGATTGAAATGACAATTTAGCTTTTTATTTAGTGGGTAACATTGATTTAACATGCTAGAATATAGGAGAAATCTCAGGATTTTTAGGTATATGATTTAGATTTCTATTTAAAGAGTCTTTTTATTATACTTGATCATCAAAAAATTAAATCTCATAAGTCTCTCTTGCAAACTTCTTATCTTTATATCTTTCTCCTTATCAAGAAAATGCCACAAAATTCTGAAATTTTTCTATATTACAATGGTCAAATTGTTCAAGATTCGAGCGGATACAATTACGCTCCACAAGAAGGTGTTTTTCTCCCGCGTAGTAGAAATAGAACTTATTATAGATTGTGTTTAGAAATTTATGCTACCACCGGTTGGCCTAATAGTGACGATCTTAAAATTAGTGGTAGGTTTCCTTACCGTACGAATGATTGTTTGTATTTTAAGATAGTCAAAATTTCGAATGATTCACATTTAACTAGTTTTGCTCAGTACATCAAATATGGTGAACACGGTTGGCCTGAATTAGAAATATACGTTGAACGCATCCAAAGTAGAGAATCCTATGTAGGAACTAGTAGTAGATCAAATGTACCTTTTAATGATGACGAGCTTGAGAGGTTAGAACCTGTAATAAATCGTGATGAAGATGAAGTGCCAGAAATGGAAGAAGACGACGAAGATGAGTTTGAAAATGTTGAAGACGACGAATATGATGAAGATGAAGTGCCAGAAATGGAAGAAGGCGACGAACCAGAAATAGATGTTATGAACAATTATACGGAAGTGGGTGAGATGGTTCGTGTAGGAACTTTCGGTAATCCTCCGGCGAAAGAGTTTGAAGATACTACTATGTGAAAAGAAGCGAAAATCGATATCTTGCATGGTAAGAGCATGCATGTGAGTAGCGATGATAGTTTGTATGAGAGACAGACGTTCGACACGAAAGCAGAGCTACAATCGGCCGTAAAATTATACAACGTCATGCATCACCGAGAATTTGTAGTCTTCAAATCGAACAAAACGCTCTACACTGTAGTCTGCAAGCTACAAGATGACCGCGCTGGCTGTGATTGGAGGCTGTATGCATGCAAAAATAAACGACATGTGTTTGAGATTAAAAAATTTACACAACCACACGTATGTGTTAATCAACAACCTAACAACGACCACAAAAGTGCATTTATTGCGGGGCTAATTCTAGATGTCGTTAGAGTAGATTTAGCAATTAAACCAGTAACCCTAGTGGAAACCGTCAAATTAAAATTTGAATATACCATATCATATTGGAAGGCTTGGCACGCAAAGCAACACGCGCTTAGATTCTTGTTTGGCGATTGGAAGGAGGCATATAATTTGCTTCCTGAATTGATGACAGCAATATATTCAGCAAATCCGACTACTGAATATTCATTTTGGAGAGGTCCCAAAAACCGTGCTGGTGAGGAGGAGTTCGAAGGTCTTTTTTGGGCATTTGGTCCATCACTTAAAGGATTTGAGTTTTGCAAGCCTGTCATAACGTAGATGGAACATTTCTAACCGGAAAATATCAAGGATGCTTATTGATGGCAGTCGCTAGCGATGCAAATGGTCAATTATTTTCCTTAGCTTTTGCTTTAGTTGATAAGGAGAGGGTGGAATCGTGGGGTTGGTTTTTTGGGTGTTTGGGTACTTTGATCGGCCATCGCAAAGGTTTATG
Organism: Juncus inflexus; assembly: GCA_024447665.1. Taxonomy (NCBI): domain Eukaryota; kingdom Viridiplantae; phylum Streptophyta; class Magnoliopsida; order Poales; family Juncaceae; genus Juncus; species Juncus inflexus. The sequence continues at coordinate 8,524,102 of JAJHPC010000012.1, read as the reverse complement.
TGTGATTTCGGATAGGCATGCCGGAATAATTCGTGCAATGAAAGATGACATATTGAAATGGAAGGAACCTAACAGCTATCATCGTTATTGCATGCGGCATTTAGAAGCAAATTTCGAGCGCGCCGTATCGTACAAAACATTGGTTAAATTGATTGTACCACTAGTTAAGGCGCCCACCAAATTTAAATTTAAGAAGCTATATAAAATATTAAAGGATAAAAATAATGAGGCGTGGGAATGGTTAAATAAAAAAGATAAATCAAAATGGGCGTTCGCGTATGATACAGAAGGTCGCCGGTGGGGTATTCCTACTAGTAATCATGCAGAAGTGATGAATTATGTTTTCAAGGGTACGAGGAAGCTTCCTGTTACGGCTATTGTGATGGAGACATTCTACAAGCTGAATAGTTATTTTGTCAACAAGCGCGAGATAGCTGCAAATATGAAAATGAATAATAGAATGTTGGGAAATGAAGTGATGGAAAAAATGGAGAATAAAACAGTTAAGGCGCGTGCGCATCGAGTCACTACCTTCAATGTCGAAAACGGTGTTTATGAGGTGATAACAGGATCTAGTGGTTCCAAGGTAGGGGGAAAGAGCTTCCATGTGAATTTCAATGAAGGCAAATGCAGTTGTCAGAAACCGATGCTATATCACTATCCTTGTTCGCATCTTGTAGCAGTTTGCATACGCAAAGGTGTTAGTCCCGAGTATTTTATACATCAACATTTTTCACTGGATCACCTTAAACATACATATGAAGGAAGTTTTTATCCGATAAAGGATAGAGAACAGTGGCTTGAACGTAAAAAAGTTTATAATGATACGTTGGTTCCTCCTGAGAAACTTATGAGGAAAAATGTCCGTGGAACCAACAAGCGTGGAAGAAGACATGAGAAACACTTTCATAATAGTATGGACGTCATGGACAACGCAGATCGTAGAAAACATTACAGTATTTGCGGAGTAGTAGGGCACACGAAAACAAATGTCCGAGAAGGTTGTAGTGTTTTATGTATGGTAGTTTATGTTTATTTATTGTGGGTTGTAATGTTTTATGGATTGTATTTTATGTTTATGTATTTTATGTATTGTATTTTATGTTTATTTATTTTAATTTGTAATATTTTATGGATTGTATTCCAAATTAAAGACACATAGTGAGCTCTCTAAAATAGTTTAAATATCAATCTAAATTAACAAAACATAGTCCAAAAAGTAAACATAGTCAGTAATGTCAGCGGTCTCCTCCTCCTCCTCTGTTCCCCCGCGTCCTCCGTGTCTTCCTCTCCCCCCTCCCCCTCCTCCTCCGCTCCTCGCTGCGCCTGAGGCTGAACCTGAGTAATCTGACTAACTCCTTCATCTCCGTCTCCTCCTCCGTCTCCTCCTTCCCCTCCTCCGTCTCCTCCTTCATCTCCGACCTGTTCGATAATCGAACCCCAATCGAAGTCGCCCTCATATTCATTACTTTCCTTTATGCTGCTCCGGATGCACCCTAACAACTTTTTCAATTTCCCTGGTACATCCTGGCACTCGGCTTTTAGCGCTTCGAACCCATGTTTGCAGGCCTCCAAAAGAAATGCATGCTAAAAAATAATATTTGAGTAATGTTAAAAAACTAAAATAATATGAATAAATAATAAAATAAATAATAGTCAATTATTTTCATTACCGCTTTCCTTTTTTGCGGAACCATCGGATGATACGATCCCGTAGCATGCGGGATATCGGACTGCACATAAGGATTGGTTGCCGTTCTATACCAATTCCAGTATGCATCATACTGGCTAGGGTCGTACGGCCGCCATGAAGGAATATTTATTTCACGTCCCAAGCGTTTCTCTTCCCACTCAGCCAGATAAGCTGAATGTACGGTAGGCCAATCATTTCCACGGTAATTTGCGATATCGTGCAATCGTTTGTCATACTCGCAATTTGGGGGTGCTTCCATCGCATACCCGAACTGACGCAACACCCGCTCCGGACGATGCATCTCGACAATCCAAAAATAAATCAATGGCACTGTAAGAAGCCCCATAGTTTTTTCGTGCTCAACTATCGGCGGGAGTATATGACGGAATGCGTCATAAGGTGTCCAAACTACCTGAGTGTCGACCAAACTGTCGAACTGATCGCGATGTGTCGGCAAATGCCGATGAGGTGTTATATCCGCGTATTGAGTACAATCTTTCCATAAAAAACCAACCGTAGGTCTCTCATCTTCATCACCATCATTCGGCATATCCTGCAGTTCCTTGCGTACATCTTTAGGAACGGGTCGTCCGACAGTGATATGTTCCCATGCCCACAGTTGCAGCAACATGATACACCCTCCCATATTTTTCCGTTTCTTATGGTACCTTTACACAATGTCCTGTAAAGGTACGCAAGAACTCCACTAACCCATGCCCATCTATCTAAAACCGACATGTCCTCTAATAAAAGCAGAGGCAGTGCTGAAACACAATCTCCCGAATCTTCCGTAAATAATACATCCCCACATAATGCAAGCATATAGGCTCTACAATACTGGTCGACTTTCTGTTCCGGGGCATCAATTTCCAAATCGGAAAAATTATTTTTCAACCATGTTCTTTTCAATAAAATTTTGCTTCTCCCCTTTCCCTTAAACTCCAATTCCGGGATTTCTTTCCCGAGTAGTTGCGTGACCTTTCCCTTCCAATCAACATCTTTATTATTTAAACACATTGCCTCACCGTCCGTCCGCATTCCCAACAAACACGAAACGTCATCTAGCGTTATGGTCATCTCACCAACAGCGGATGAAACGTGTGTGTTTCCGGTCTCCAATGTTCCTCGCAGCGCTTATCGATCTGCGTAATCCAACCAACCCATCCTGCCAGTTTGTAGTAAGGTTGATTTCTTCAAAAAAGGGGCATACCGATCGTCCTATGGAACCTGCAGAAACATAAATAAATAAAATATATAAGATATATAACATTTTTAAATAAATAAAATAAAATCAAATAAATAAATAAGATATATAAGATTTTTAAATAAATAAAATAAAATAAAATAAATAAAATATACATAAATAAATAAAATATACATAAACATAAATACATAAATAAATAAAATATACATAAATAAGTAAATAAATAAAATATATAAGATATATAAGATTTTTTAAATAAATAAAATAAATAAATAAATAAATAAAATAAATACAACAAATTAAACTAATAATAAATAAATAAATAAAATATATAATATGTATAAGATTTTTTAAATAAATAAAATAAATAAATAAATAACATACACATGATTTTTTTTTACTTTCTAAAAAAATTTATAAGTAATATACTAAAAAAAAAAATATACCGGAACTTCATGTTGTCGGTAGCGCATGTGTTTGATAGTTACATCTTCGGTGTTGCCAAATTCGTTCGCCCGATGCATGTGTTCTTGTGACTCGAAGCGCATAATTTGGCCGACTAGGTCCCGCGTCGAATGACATCTTTATTTAAAAAATCAAATAATATAAATAAATAAATCAAATAATATTAATAAATAAAATAATATTAATAAATAAATAAAAACTTCTAATAAAAACTAATAATAAACATACATACATAAACATACATTTGATTTTTTAAACATTTGATTTTTTAAAACATAAATAAATAAAAACTAATAATAAATAAATAAATAAATACGTAAACATACATACATAAATAAATAAATAAATAAATAAACATACATAAATAAATAAATAAATAAATAAATGCATAGCATACATTTGATTTTTTAAACTTTTAAAAAATAAAACTATAAATAATATAATAAAAAATATATCTATAACAAAAAAAATATAAATAAATAATCCTAAACAAGAAAAATAATTTATAAAATAAATATATACATTACCTAAACTACAAAAAATAATTTCAAAAATAAATAATTTCAAAAATAAATATGTACCTAAACCAGAAAAAATATTACAAAATTACTTGTAATTATTATATTTTCTTCTTCTTCTTCTTCTTCTTCTTTTTCTAACAATATCAACAAAATCAACCAAATCAACCAAATAATAAATCTAATTTCAAATCAACCACACAAATGGAAAACTAATTTTGAGCAAATAAACCTAATTTGAAACTAATTTTGAGCAAATAAACCTAATTTGAACCTAATTTTGAGGAAATAAACCTAATTTAAATTTTGAGCAAATAAACCTAATTTGAAACTAATTTTAAGCAAATAATCAAAATTAACTAAATCTAAAGTCAAAGAAATCAACATACCTTCTCTCTCATTTTTTCTGTTTTTTTTCGTCTCTGATTCGCCCTTGTTTTTGCTATTTCGAAAATTTTCGAAAAAACACTCCAACTGTTCAGTCAGGGGCTGGAATTATTGGCAACTGTTTCGCCTAGCGAGCTGGCGAAACACAGTCTGTTTCGCCCAGCCAGAGGGCGAAACAGAGGTTTCGTATAATATGGGCTGGGCTAAGCCCAAAATATGCATAATAGTTTGTTTCGCCAGGCTACCGGGTGAAACAATCTTTGTTTCGCCCGACTGCTGGGCAAAACAGGGTTAATTAAGCAAATTCGTCTGTAATGTGATTGCGCTCTGTTTCGCCCCGTTACTGGGCGAAACTACTTGTGTTTCGCCCGATGACTGGGCGAAATGGCTAATTTTACAAATATTTTTAAAACTTGGCCATTCTCTTAATTAATTTTTTTTTTTGGCCATTTTAAAAAAAAAGTCAAAAATTATAGAATCCGCAGGTCAAGCGCAAGCTCTCCTTCTTACCATCTTTGTTGTACCTAATGAATAATGATGGTAAATATCATAAAATTTAGTGGTTTTTTTAATATAAATATGATAACCCTCAATGACACAAATATATATTGATAACTTTTCTAATCCATCGCAACTATATTATTCTCATTAAAAATTGTCACGTGGCCATTTTTAGTGCCTTTATGTTGGGTAAATGGGATCATGATCTAATAGTTGGGATAGTGACATCAACGGAAAAAAAATATTACTTCCTATAAGAAAAATCAAGCTAAAATAACATTTTTACTCATATTAAATAGATACATGTTTAATGGAAATAATCTCAAAATTATCTCTCACAATAAATTAGAATAAATTGTATCTTCCAACAATACAAAATTGAAAATAAAATTTAGTAATAGCAGGGTTTAGTCATACAAAATTAAAGAGTGATTTGTATCGAGCTTATTCTTCTCCTCATCTCTTCATCTTTAATTTAGTTGATTGAACTTCATAAAAAATACCTGAATTCGCCTTCCTCCTTGTCTTGAAAAGAATATTATTCTCTAAGAGCCACTACAAAGCATGTAATAGAAGAATAGTGGAATATAGAATAGTTGACTATATTCCAACAACATTCTGCTAGATAAATGGAATAAAAATTTAGTTTAAATAATATAATAATGAGTATTGATCAAAATGCCCTCATTTTATAATTTGATTAATGTGAATTTCGATGAATAAAATTAAGAGAAGACCATAATAAAAAAAAGTTTTCTCAATTAATTAAAATTTAGAAGAATATGATGAAGGAAAAAACAATAGTTGATAGATGTCTTTTAAGAGTAAAAAGCAAGCACAATAATACGGAGCCGTTAGATGAAAAATTTAATCATGAATTCATGATAAATAAGAAGAGAAAACCATAGAAATCTTTTTTTTACAACATAATAATTACACCCCAAAACCATTTTGGATTTGAAGTGCAACAAGTAACATAATAATTTTCAAGTACATCATACAATACAAATTACTACTCAATCTTAAACTCCCTGAATTTGTAAAGATAGGTTAGTCTTTTCCGAACTTGTTTACACGATCAGCGGCCATGATATCTTGAACAATGCGCGGCTATTGCATTTGAATTTATATAGCGGCCAAGGCATCTCGAGCTATGTGTGGCTTATAAATTTCTGGCGGCAATAGCATCTCAAGCCATACGCGGCTTATACTTTTCTGACGGCCACGGCATCACCTTTTATATTTATCTTAATATGCCCAACATACTAATCAAATATACCTTACATTAAACAGATTCAACCCATGGAGAACAACCAGAACCATTTTTGGTCTCACCGTTTTTGTTGACCTATGATTCAAAGATAGCGCGAGTTGAAATCAATCATCTTGTTTTGGGACTAGCAGCTTTATCAGGTAAAAACCCACATCAATTTCTATAATCAAAAACTTTTTTACTTTTTTTTATGAACTATTTATATACCAAAAGGGCATGTAGAAAAAGAAGACGAGGATGAGGATGAGGAACACGATGATGAGGACGAAGATGAAATTCATCTAGATGACGAAGACGATGAGGATTATGATGATGATCAGCAAGACGGTGCTGGCGAGGAGACTGAAAAAAATGCTGAAGAGGAGGGCTGTGATGTGGGAGAAAATGTCGAGCAGTCTGAAAAATGAGAAGATGCCAATTCCAACGATCTTTTCATAAAATGTCCAAATATCATAAAATGTCCAAATATCATGAACTTTTTGAAGAAATGACTACCAAAAGCAAGGAAACAAATCCCACATAGTCTACCTATAGACCGGTTGGGCGAGGGGGAAGATCTAAATGTTTCCATGAAGGATGCACTGTCCCTTATCGACGCATTGTCCCTTATCAACGGTGATCCAATTTCTATAAATGTAAGTAATTTCTATTTTGCAAAACATTTTTATACATTTTTCTAAACACCTATTTTGCGATTTCCAATTGTGTACAGGTTATGGAAGCAACTTTGTGAATGATCTTTCGCAATTTGGGCATTAGGCCACGAAATTGGAGATATATTAGTTGCTAATATGCTGTAAGAACTTTCTTAACTTGTAACTTTATACCTTTTAACTAATTCTATATACTTTTCTTTATTTTTCACTTCTTTGTTGTTATTTTTATCAACATTTTTACCACATTCTCCCAAATAACGACATAGGTGATTTAACGAAGGTATCAATGAGGAGTATATAAGTAATTTTTTTCCCTATGATATTCAACAATCATTGGGGGCTGCTCGTCATACATTTGCCAAAACATGAAATTCTCTCTTTCTACTCAATGAAAGATTAGAAATACAGAAAGCGTAATGAGAGGCTCCGAAAATGATGGGCTCATTATTGGCATGTCAGGTATGTATATTTTTTTTTTTGATTTTTATATGCAAAGTTGAGTCATTTTTGCATATTTTTATTGTTTCTTATAAACAAGGTATCTCGAACAGCATAAATGGGTAAATTGTGAATGCACTAACGTTCCGCAACAGAAAAAATCAGAAAAATTGTGCGTTGTTCGTTCTCCTTTACATGGACGCCATAATAACGGGAAAGTGAGTTTTTGACCCAGCGAAGGAAAAATTCAATTTCACTCAGGTTTTTATCCTCTAATTTATATATTTATTTTGTCCAATAATCAACTCTTATTAATTATATTATCTTATTTTTTTGGAATGAATTGAACCCAGATCGCGCTATCATGTTATATAACATGCTCAATGATCCGTGCAATAAGGTTGGGAGCATCCTAAAAAAACTAGGTATTTGTCTTTTTATCTTTATATTTGGTATCTTTTTGGTAGATATTTTGCTAACTCTAGATTTGTTCTGTTCGTTTTTGTGTTTGAAACAAATTAGGATTTACTATTCTGTTAACCTGGTGATGGGCATTTTTTGTCTACATTTTGTTTGATATTGCAAGATATTTGATATGGTTTCTCCCTAAAACAACTATATGTGTTTTGTGTGGACTTCTATATGTATTATTTAATATTATATGTTTTAGAGTGGTATGCGTTTGTTTAAAATAAGTATGGGTTTAGACCTAAGTGGTATGTGTTATGCTAGGGTTGGAATGACTTTTTCTAAAATTGACATTTAATGATTACTTTGTGTTTTGTGTGAAATCTCTTATGAACTTCTGTCTGGTATGTGTTAAAACCTTACTGGTATATGTTTTGCTTCCACTGATATGTGTCCCATAATTTTCTGAAATATAACGAATATTATATTTTTCACAAAATCTAGTATGGATTTATATCCATCTTATATGTGTTTGTTAAAAAATTAAGGAATTAAAAAGCACTAAAAACGCGCCGGAAAAAAATAAAAAATTCTAATAAAAATACGCCGAAAAAATAAAATTCTACTAAAAACGGGCTAAAAAAATAAAAAATTCTAATAAAAACACGCCGAAAAAATAAAATTCTATTAAAAATTGGCCGAAAAAATTAAAATTTCTACTAAAAATGCACTGAAAAAGTGGCCTGCGCGAAGCTGAGCACATGGAACATCAAAAAAATGTACCGAAAAAATAAAAAATTCTAATAAAAACGCGCCGAAAAATAAAATTCTACTAAAAACGGGGAAAAAAAAATCAAAAATCTAATAAAAATGCGCCGAAAAAATAAAATTCTACTAAAAACGGGCTGAAAAAATTAAAATTTCTACTAAAAATGCGCGCGACCCTACACGGTACGACATCTATCTAGTTGAGCGTAGGTAACGTAAAAAAACGTGCCAAAAAAATAAAAATCTAATAAAAACGCGCTGAAAAAATAAAATTCTACTAAAAACGTGCCGAAAGATTAAAATTTCTACTAAAAACGTGCCGAAAAAGTCGCGCGCAACACACTTGATCCTGTGCGAAGCTGGACAGATGTCCGTAGGTATAAAGTTTAAAATAAACGTCAAAAAAACGCGAGAAATTGAGAACATGAGAAGTTTAATGAGAGTCGCTGGGAGGTACGAAAAAAATAATATATGTTGAATTTTATGGGAAGTAATTTAGGAGCTACTAATCATATCACAAATATGGGACTGTTAGAAGTCAACAAAATTGGAACCACAATGATTTTTTAAATATCTCCCATTTATATGCCAAGTGGTGTGCTCTGGTTGATCGGGAGGTAAGGAGTTAGTAACTACGGTATGTTAATAACCGTTCTCTTTAACAAATTAAATTCAGATAAAATCTCTTACCAACTTGAAATGACCAATGACATAATAAATTGACGTTTCGAAGTTTTTTCCGATGTCAACTCGGTTGCATGAGCCCACATGAATCACGATCAACAATGAAGAAAGGAAATAAAAGAAACTTGAAATTGTGCACAATAATATGATTTTGGCTCTGTTTGATGTATCAAAGAATGAAGCCTGTAGGCGTGTGATTTAGCATGTGAAACGAATGAGATAGATGGATGGTCTTGCCAATATATAGATCAAAATATTGGGTGTTACGAAATTGATGTTACTAATTAATTCCAACACATGTAACATATCTTTTAATGTTGTTGGGGATTGAGGGGTAACTGGAGATCGGTGGACATGCACAATTTCCAGAAACTGAAGTACGGAAATTTATGCTTAGCTCCCAAAACTTTAATTAATTACATCTTCAAAAATACACCCATATTTTCAATGTTTCTAATGGCTAAATTATTGTTTTTAAATATAGACTTCAACAAAATGCTTATTTATTAGTTTCATGAAGACTATAAGTTTTTATATTTACAAAAATACCCCTAAGTAAATATTTATAAAAATATGAGTTATAAGTTATAACACATAAGTTGTAGAAAAGGAAAAAAATATGGAGGGATGGAAGGAGAAATAAATAAGTAAAGAAGAGAATTTGGTTGTCACGTAGAATGAAATTCAGAATAGAGAAAAATATTTTTGTCAGAAATTATAGTCTATTCCACGAAATATATCAACTCCATGCCTATGATGAAATAGAAAAATTCTACTTTTCCATATCTTTAGTACAAGATATTTCATTCTTATTTTCCTGAAATAGACCTTCTAATTTATTATTCTATCATATTCCATATAGAAAGAATAGATACTAAGGTAATATAAATTTTCAATTCTATTTCGAGACATAAATAATTGTTGATTATTGGAATTACATTTTATATTCGATCTAATTATTTATTTTACTAAACAGATGGATACAAATAATTCCGCACAACATGATGGTGAAAGTAACACCGATATCCAACTTTTACCTCTCGAGTTTCTTACCCATATTGAGATGCTTGAAACGGTTTGGACGTTTTATGGAAATAAAGGGTACGCTGTAGTGATTGGTAGTTCTAAAGAGAAGTATGTATATCTAAAATGTGACTGAGGTAGTTGCTATCGAGATACACGTGGTGTTTTGCCCGAGCAACACCAAATAAGCACAACAACACGTCTCATAGATTGCCCTTTCCAAATAAATGGGAAAGAAATGGCAGATGGTTCCTGGGTTATTAAATTGAAGAATAACACTCACAAAGACGAACTTCTGCTGATATTTCCGGACATTCGTTACATCGCCGATTGTCACACGATATGAAAGCAATAGACATATGACAAATTCAGGTATCACGCAAGAAATTTTTTTGTCTTCTTTGCGTCAGGGTAATCCAACTCTTCCAGCAACCGCAAGAACATTTTACAATGCCAAGGCAAAAATGATTAAAGCCTTGTTTGAAGAACTTGGGCAACGGGGTTTCATTTACAGCTTTGAGAAAGATGAAAGTGGCCATCTAACACGGTTCTTTTTTTCACATCCTCGGCAAATAATCTTAACTCGGAACTTTTCAAATGTGTTTATCATGGATTGTACATACAAAAAAAAAAAGTATAACATGCGCTACTCGAAATTATTGGTGTAGCATGTATTGATACTTTTTTTTTTCTTGTTACGCTTTTATTGGAAGAGAAAATGAAGAAAATTATGTATGGGCCTTGGAGATGTTTAAACGGGTTTTGGGGCAAGCAAACAGACCATCCATAATCGTTATAGATCGAGAACAAGCATTGATCAATGCTATAAAAATTATTTTTCCTGGAATTCCAAATCTTCTTTGTGTCTAACACATAGAAAAAAAGAATAATTCTAGTCTACCGCAAGGATGCCCCCAATTAGTGACGATGGCATCATCATGATGTCACATATAGTCACTTACTAGTGGTAAGTGAGAATATAGGTGGTATTCATAATTTAAGCTGATTTTTGAGTTTTTTTAGAAATTTTTTATTGATAAAAAATTCATGATTACCTGACATCTATTCCATCAAACATCACGGCATCATTTAATGAAAAGTGATAATTAATTTTAGTTGAAACTCTCTTTACATTGATTAATTTTTTTGGGAGATGATTATTGATGATAATTAAGTCTTAAGTGGTAAGTGAAATATTTCTTTATTTTTTTCTTATGAAAAAATGATGGAACTTTCATAAGAAACAAATTTTATTTTCTAATAACTTGGTATAAAATCTTATAACATAAATTTTCACTTAATTTCTTTATTTTTCACTTAATTTATAACATATTTTTGATAGGAAGAACAATATTTTTTATTTTGAAATAAAATGTTGTTACTGCCGGTATGGTTTGAAATTTACATACCAACATTATATACAAGATATTTTCTATCAATATTTCAAAATCATTTAAAATATATCTTGTACACTCTCATCAATGAATTCATATTTTTTTCATTTACATTCATTTCCATTCACATCAATATTCCCACTAATCATTAATATTATTTGCATCATTTCATCAATTTTCCACTTTTGCAACATTCATCAGTCTAATATAATACCTGCAATATTTTTAAAAACATGATAAGAATTTCTATTTCTATAAATAAAATTAATCAAAATAAATTCATCATAATATTTTTTACAGAAAAACCAATAAAGGAATTTTGTATTTTTAAAATAAGAAGTGGCATTTAGGACTAATTATTAATCATATACTTCAAAAAAATACAACACTGCAAATATCAATTACAACTGCAAATCTAAAAAAAAAAAAAAAAATACTTCTATTAGAATTTACTCCCCATAAAAATTACATCAATACTAAAAATGATAAAAATTCACATTATTATGAACTCAACTCAAATTATAAAAAAAAAATAACGATAATCTATAACAAACATATTTGATTGAGAAAATTAAAATCCTCAAGGGCCAAGAAATAAGAATCCTAAAAAATCTTCTAATTACTGCGATATGGAAAACAAATAATGTAGAAAAAAACAAAGGAAAACATAGAAAATCTAAAGTACTAAAAAAATAATTTCAAAACAAAACAAACGTAGATTACAATGCAAAAGTAAACAAAATATACTGGTGAATATCACAGGTGAATCACTCGTCGAGTTTCCGGAATTAAGTCCTTACTTTTTGCACGTTTTTGAAAGGGTAGACTTTGATTGTCAGTCACTCGCCAGAGTTAAATTTGTGGAGGTTGTCATTCACCGGAAAGATCGCCGGCAGTAATCGGCTTGGGGCTGTGAAAAGTGGAAGAGAGAAAGCTAAATTAATTTTATTTTGGGAAAATGTGGAGATAGAAAGAAATGATGTATATATATGTGTTTTGTTTTGGATTTTGAAAGTTTTGAAAAAATGGGCGGGATTTCAATTTCGGTTCAATTTTTGAATTTTTTTTGAAAAATGGGCAGGATTTTAGTCTAGTTACTACTAGTAATCAGGCTAAAAATTTGTAGAATTTTGAGTATTAACTATGATTTGACATTTGATAATACTCCTGCTGTACTTAGTACTGATAGAGACGTTTATCTATGTATTTCTGACTTTTGTTAGTACTTACTAGTAGGAATCAAGGAAAAGTACAAAAAAAAAAAAAAAAAAGGAAATCATGAATTCCGAAAATCACTTACCACCACTGGTTTTGTTGATGTCGGCATGACTACATCAAGATGGCTTGGGGGCATATATATGTCTTATATATGTCTTAGTAGAAAGATTCTAGAAAAAAATATCATTGCAAATTGTAAGAAGTGTTTCGATATGAAAGAAGGTTGGGATAATTTTCAATTTTCTTGGAACAAACTAGTGTATTCTTCTAGTGAGGATGCTTATGAAAGTAGTTGGCATGATCTTTCATTAGCATATAATGAGAAAAAGAAGGTTGTTGAGTTTATAAGAAAGAATTGGTTGCCATGGAAGGAGATGTTTGTGAAGGAATTATGCCCTAGGCCAAAGTGTTGGACTAGAGATTGTTGTTCTAGGTTTGATGATGTTTAAAATAATTCCGTAATTACTAATCTTATTTGAGAATGTCTTATTAGTTCAGAATGTCACTCGTTAGGTTTTCGAAAATGGAGATTTCATCGGAATTGAAGCATCTCCCTGATCTCGGGAAGACTAAAAGTTGTCACGCTTTTAAAGAATTTCAAGAGGGGATTTCAAGATGTGGGAGCAAGCTTCTTTAGTCTTCTAGTGTGTTATGTGGTGTTAGTAATTTAATTTGTACTAAAAAAAGAGTAAAATCTGCAATCTATTTAATTTCTTGCTAGTTTCATTGACAATGGACCTAGTTCCATTGGCAACGGACCTAGTCCATTGCCAACGGAAGTAGTCCGTTGGCAACAGACCTCCCCGTTGCCATTCATTTTCTGCTAGAGTTTTGGCTGAAAAATTGTTGCATGAGTTCTGTTGGCAATGGACCTAGTCCGTTGGCAACGGAACTACATGAACATAGCCGTTTGATTTGAAATCCTCATTGATTTTCTTCTGTTTTTGCAATCCGGTTCCGTTAGCAACGGAACTGTGCAGGTTTTCATTTTTTGAGGGCGGCTCTTTCCTCCTTTAAAAGAGGCGCCACCCTCCTCAGTTTTAGACAAGAATTCCACATACAAAAAGCAGAAATACTCTCTTATTAATACTGTTAAATTGCTCTAAATCTCAAGTGAGACTAATCGAGTTGTTGAGCGTATTGCTCATTGTTGGTTGAGATCGAAAGATATCAAGTTTGTAAGTCGATTGTTTCACCGGACGTCAAGTTGGTTGTAAGGCGATGGTGGATCGTGGTTTTGTACTCAAACACTATTTGGATTAGTGATTATCGGAGCCGCAAGGCAAGTCCCGGAGAGTAGGCAACTCGTGAACGCGGTAAGGGCTGCTAGCGAGTAAACGGGTAGTTAAGGCTAACGCAACCACCTCGCCGAATTCCGTCATTAGATAGTGTGTTCTGTATCTCTTTATTTTTTATATTTTTACTTTAATTTCATATATATTTATCTTTCTTTGTTAATTAGTATTCAAACAACCATCAATAAAGTCTAAAAACAATAAAAATTTTAAACCCTAAAAATACATCATTCACGTTTCCGCACTTTAAGCCTTTTAAACCCCCCTATAGGCCTCAATCGTTCAACAGAGATTAGATTATGAGAAACACATTTATTCAATTCATATATGAATGAGTGTATGGGTGACTAATATATTCACATATATTAGATCAACCATGAATGACACTTCGGGTTCACGTCATCAGAATATGTGATTCTGATTGTAGAACTGTGAACCAACGAATGACATTCTAAACTGTCCCTAGTGATATGTGGGATGTTTATAGAGATAAACATACTTCAGGTGAGAAGCTACATATCTACACTAGTATATTCGTAGACTGGATGATCATGTTCTGCTGATCATGGACATAGGGATGTCAAGTCTGGAATATAGGCACATGTTAGAGAACACGTACTGGACTGACCACACTATGAGAATATGCATGGTATATGTCATTAGTGATTCTCATATGAATAGTGTGCTTGTTCCTACGACCTGAGGTCACCATGGATTCCTGTATGAGGAACTGCATACTTTAATATGATCTTACGTCATCCGTAACGGGATGATCATTAGAGTCATCATTAAGTATGCACTGAATCATGACGAGGAAGGTGAGTGACCAAGATGGGATTTGTTCCTCTCGTTAAGAGAGAGATATCTCTCGGCCCTCGGATGAACTAGGACTGAAGGAAATGCATGGCCGTACTCAAAATTGATTAACATGTGTTGTTAATATTATTTTGTATTTGTTCAGTCTAATTCTCGATTACCGTGCCTTGTGATCAAGACGTATATTGTAGAACAAAAGGAATAATCAAATGTCTATTCAGATAGGTTTATGATCATTTCATTTAACATGGGTAGTCATGACACCAGTCTAGAGGTTACTCACGACTTACGATCTCTAGAAGATCGTTGCCAGCGTTAAATGGAACCTACAAGGTCACACATAGAACAACGTCTAGTCGGGAAGGAAATGGTTTTAAATGGTTATACATATGATGTATAAATAGGTGAAGGAAATAATCAATCATTGGATGATCGATTTGAATGATTGTGCAAAAATCAGTATAGTTCCGTTGGCAATAGAACAGTTTCGTTGCCAACGGAAGTTCCGTTGCCAATGGAACAGTTCCGTTGCCAACAGAACTCATCCAATTTCTCGATAGCCAAGTTTTCAGATTGGGAAACCCTATTCCGTTGGCAACGGAATAGGTCCGTTGGGAACAGATAAGCACTGTAATTAGGATTTTAGTTATGGTAACTAAGCAATCCTTCACCTCCCTCTCTAGTATAAATAGAGGGGCAATCCCTCTATATTAGATACACATTACAAAGCCTCCAGACTGCCGTAATACAGAGAGAAAGAGAGAGAGCCTCCTAAAAGTATTTCCGGACTCATCTAGCCGAGTCCGGTTATTCCGACGATTCGAAGTTCAACGTCGATACGAGTAGAGATCTTCTGTTTTGAAGATTAGCGAGCGATCAGTTTCTTTACCCTAGGAGAAGTAAGGATTTCGTTCGAGTCGAGCTTTAGGAGCACGAAGGAGAAGGAAGCTAGATAGAAGTTCATTCAGACCTACATCCGCCTCTCTCTCCCGGATTAGGAAGATCCGAGGTATAAATTTTAATTGCATAGTTTTGTACTTTTATTCCCTTAACGATGATCCTAAAGCGGGTTTAACCCTTACGTTTCGTTGCGCATGTAACGTACATAGATACGGATTTCCCAATACTTTGTCAGTGCATGCACCGCAAATTGTTTACATTTCGATACTCGAGTGACATCACGGCCTGAAGGAGCACACTTAATACTCAAAAATACTTTGAAATTTACACAGGAAACTTCAAAGAAATCAAGACCAAGCTATGTTTGGCGGTTGAAAATAATGAAATTAAGGTTTTTTTTGTAATTTAACAATCTGTTAATATTTACTTTTCCTTTATAAAGTTGACAATTATGTTATTTTTTTTCATTATTAGGCACGGCTTGCGACGAACAAATTCAAGTACTACATAAATCTTATATTTCATGTGTCACTATTTGCTTTGACTGAGATATACAAACGGTTTGCCAAAGCTAAAAGGGGTACCTTACATCCTATTTGTACTGGTCATTTTATGACTACAATGGGTCTTCCATGTGCTCATCAGATGAATAACTGCGAAACTTTGGTGTTCTTGCTTGATCAAGTACTTTCCAATTGGAGGATTGATAATACACAACTAAGTATCTCTAACGCGCCAAATGATAGAGATAGTAGAATTAGTAGTTTATTTTATGATTTTTACAAGAAATACCAAATGTCCTATTGATTAAAAGCATATGGTTGAAGAGAGAATAATAGAATTAATTAATCAGTCGGATCTGGTGTTCGAACCAATCACGAAATCTTAGAAGGGTTGCGTCAAAGGATAAAAAAAAGGAGAAAAGCTTTAAGTTCCACTAGGCGAGATCCTCGCAGTTTGAAATTGTCGAAGCAAGTTTACAAGCTAGCGGTACAAGTCGGATTAATGAAGAGATGAATACAGAATCTATAATGCCTACCACAATCTGGCTAATGATATTTTCACATTACTCACCAATTATTTAATAAGGATAAACAAAAATTTAATGCCAATTAATGTTCACTTATGGAAATTTAATACCAAATATTACATGGATGGAATTGGAGTCAATTTGAATTCTATGTTGTATAATTTGTTTATATAAATAATAGGGGTAAAAGTGTCATGTCATTGTAGGTTGATTTTTCAGCTTGTCGATATCATTTCCCTCATAGTTGATTACAAATCATAAAAAGTAATTGATTATGAGTTCATAATTCATTTGTATCAAATAACTGAAAAGACAAATGAGAGGAGGAAAAAAAGATACATAAACATGATATAAAGTTTATGTGTGCATCTGTTGTTTTGTTCGGTTCTTTGAGTTACATGTAACCGGCATATGACAGAGATTGCTATCAAAAGTTGCGTGTAAATCCGATTCGAATAATATTCAGGTGACCGGACTTCTCTATTTTAATCAATTTTATTTTAGATAGTTTTATTTTTGAATTGATGGTATTTTATAGACTTAGTACTTTTGAATAATTATATGATATTGTTTTGTATATGTCATAAGATACTAAATTCAAATATAAATTTAGACAAAAGAATTTTAAAATAGAATTGAAGAGTAATCCAATATTAACAAAAGGGTCGAGAGAAGATTTGAAGAGTTAATCCTAAAGAATAATATTAGATTAGTAGATATTAGCCAGTCATAGCTCCTCGTGTGCACGGGCAATAAGAAGTCTGTGGGGCAAGTAAAAGGTCGATCCGAAGTAAGCAAGAGGTTTCGGAGCACACACAAGAATAGAAAGATTAATGCGTAATGACAAATAAGAGGTTGAGTCAAATTAGAGGTCTCGGGTGCGTACGAATTAGTATGTTAAGGACAAGTATAAGTACCTACCGAAGCAAGCAAGAGATTTAGGAGTTTATAAAAAGATAATGAAATAATTGTACGACAAGACAAGTAAGAGATCCACTCAAGACAAGTATAAGAAGTCTCAAGAGTGCATAATAATGATTTGTTAGAAATATTAAATGGATTTATAAAATAGGTTTTCTTATTGTTTTATATATATTTATAAAGTATTTGATTTAGCTATACCACATATGTCTACTTTTGGTAGTGTTTATTATTACTATTATTTATAACTTTTTATTTTCATTTTTATTTTTATTTTTTTATTTTTTTATTTTTTTATTTTTTTATTTTTTATTTTTTATTTTTTATTTTTTATTTTTTATTTTTTTACTTTTTATTTGAAATTTATTTTTTATCATCTATTATTTATTATCTATTATCTATTATCTATTATCTATTATTGATTATTGATTACCGATTATTGATTATTGATTATTGATTATTTATTATTGATTATTTATTATTGATTATTTATTATTTATTATTTATTATTGATTATTTATTATTGATTATTGATTATTGATTATTGATTATTGATTATTTATTATTGATTATTGATTATTGATTAATGATTAGTTATTATTTATTAGTTATTAATTATTAGTTATTATTTATTATTTATTAGTTATTATTTATTAGTTATTAGTTATTATTTATTATTTACTATTTATTATTTACTAGTTATTAGTTATTAGTTACTATTTACTATTTATTATTTACTAGTTATTATTTATTATTTATTATTTATTATTTATTATTTACTAGTTATTATTTATTATTTATTATTTATTATTTATTATTTATTATTTATTATTTATTATTTATTATTTATTATTTATTATTTATTATTTATTATTTATTATTTATTATTTATTATTTATTATTTATTATTTATTATTTATTATTTATTATTTATTATTTATTATTTATTATTTATTATTTATTATTTATTATTTATTATTTATTATTTATTATTTATTATTTATTATTTATTATTTATTATTTATTATTTATTATTTATTATTTATTATTTATTATTTATTATTTATTATTTATTATTTATTATTTATTATTTATTATTTATTATTTATTATTTATTATTTATTATTTATTATTTATTATTTATTATTTATTATTTATTATTTATTATTTATTATTTATTATTTATTATTTATTATTTATTATTTATTATTTATTATTTATTATTTATTATTTATTATTTATTATTTATTATTTATTATTTATTATTTATTATTTATTATTTATTATTTATTATTTATTATTTATTATTTATTATTTATTATTTATTATTTATTATTTATTATTTATTATTTATTATTTATTATTTATTATTTATTATTTATTATTTATTATTTATTATTTATTATTTATTATTTATTATTTATTATTTATTATTTATTATTTATTATTTATTATTTATTATTTATTATTTATTATTTATTATTTATTATTTATTATTTATTATTTATTATTTATTATTTATTATTTATTATTTATTATTTATTATTTATTATTTATTATTTATTACTTATTACTTATTACTTATTACTTATTACTTATTACTTATTACTTATTACTTATTACTTATTACTTATTACTTATTACTTATTACTTATTACTTATTACTTATTACTTATTACTTATTATTTATTATTTATTATTTATTATTTATTATTTATTATTTATTATTTATTATTTATTATTTATTATTTATTATTTATTATTTATTATTTATTATTTATTATTTATTATTTATTATTTATTATTTATTATTTATTATTTATTATTGTTATAACTATTATTATTAATTCATCATTAAAAATTAAATATTATTTTAAAAATAATTTGATTATTAATAGAGAAGTTGTGTCGAGTTAATAAAACAGGTTATTGTGTTAAATCTCACTATAAATTATTTGATTTTATTCGGCGCAGGTTGACGGGCAATGTAAAATCAAAGCGAGATAGCATTTTGGACGAGTCAAAATTGAAACTCACTTCGTATACTAGGATCATGCTCGCGCTTCGCTGCGAAATATTTAAATTTGTTATTCATTTAAAATTTATGTATAAATTGTAATTATGTATAATAATTATGTTATGTAAGTTAGTTATGTTTAAAGTCATTTTGAATTATATCATAAGATATTCCATTCATTTATTATTCATTATAAAATAGTTTCTATATCACATTTAATTTTATAAGGATGGATAACTCTATACAAATAAATTTACATATATGAAATAAAATAATATAAATAATAAGTTCATAAAAAAACAAAAAATAATAATCCAAAAAATAATTTGGATTATTAATTTATAATCTAATTAATTTATGTTTGCATTAAGATTTCTAAGATTAAAATATTATCTTTTTTTTAATCGTTAGTTTTCTTGTGCCGTTATCTATTGATATATTATATAAGAAAAACAATCAAGTATTAAGCGGACGATGAAGGAGATCTAAAAACTAAAAATAAATGATAATTTGTTTCATAGATTTTAGTTGAAACCTCATAAGACTTAATTATAGATGATTAAATTTAGAAAATATTAAAATAATAATTATATTTAACATGATTTGTAAAAAGAAAATATGGTATTATATATATATATATATAGAAAAAGTATGTTTACAATACATAAGAAAATATAACATGATTCATTTTCCGAAAAAAGTGTCACCGTTATTTTTCTTATTTATGTTTTATTAGTTATTAAAATGATACATATTATCCGTAAAACATTAAGTAAATATAATTTTTAATAGTCTGGAATTTTATTTGTTATGATAGTTATCATGTAATTGGAGATATAATACAAAATATTAATCTAACCGATCATGTGATATTGTGGTAATAATTTAAATGAAAAACTAAGATTTGGAAAAAAATTGATCCAATAGCCGAAATAAAATTGAGGATAGGTTTCTTGAGAATGCTTAAAGAGAGATGAAAAATAAGATATAAGGTATAACTTAATGAGCATATAATTTTTTTACATGTTCTTTTATATAATCTTTCAAGTTTATTCACATATTTTAGTAAGAAAATAAATAAATTGGAACTATAACAATATATAACTCAAAATAAAGAGAAAATTCCAACAAACCTATATTTGCTGATTTTAACATGAGAAATAAAATATTTCATTAAGAATTATAATTTTTTAAAGAAGAAAAGAAAAATTATTTATATTTTAATAAGTGAACTCTTCATTAACTATTGGTATTAATAATTGAACATAACTTTGAACTATGATTCATTGAAGCCATCTGATTAAGATCTGATGGTTAGAAACAAATTTACAATGGTTCTCACTAAATCAGGAATGGAACACAAAGCACAAATTCAATCAATCATATGATAATGTTTTAATAAGCACATACATCCGTAAGATTAGTAAATCGTGTCGTTAATTGATTCACAATCTCAACAAAGAAATGTATATTTTCCCTGAATGTCTTCACAAATGCATATGTGGCATTTGAGTTTAGGGTGTCAAACACAAGGAAGCAAGGCCTTAAACGTTTTAATGTTCGATTCTCACTTTTATTTTAGTGTTGTGGTTTTGAAACGTTGTTGTTGTTTTAAATAAAAAAAGTTGCAAGAAAAAAAACATAAAAACAAATTTTCTTTTAAAAGTTTAAAAGAGAAATAATAGAGAAATGATGACGATTTGTGTAACTTGAGAATCACTAATCACAAAAAATAGCAAATTAATTATATAGTATTTATAAACAAAGTTTACTTAACTTCCTTCCAAAAATCAATTAATAAACTCATCAAACTTCAGATCCATTTAAAAACTTCTATTTTTAAGTTGTTCTTATACTTGATTCAACCCTTATATGAATAAAAGAAAAACTCTTCTAAGTCAATATTACTCAATAACTCAACTTAGAACTCATGAAAAAAATGTCAAGATCTAATCCTAAAATACCATAATAAAATGCAAAGTTTCACTTAAGATTTCATCAACAAAATTCACACAAAAAGTCTTTTCCTACTCTTAAAACTACTCACTCATGTCCACAAAATCCATATTTACATATTCTGGATTCATTTTATTCATCCAAAAATAAAGAGAAAAATAAATCAAACCATAAAGATGCGAATCGTTCTCGGTCTCTCCCCTTCTTGGTCGATTTAGCACTTACTCCTTCTAGATTGGGCTCTTCTCCCTTTCTAAAATTCTATTTCCCTTTTTACTCTCAAGAAATGAGGATTTGAAGCTCGTGGACATTAATGGTGGAAAAGGAAAGATGCAGAATGAAAATGGTGAAAAATGGATGTAGAAAATGTGTGTGATGATAAATATGAGAATGGTTGTATATATGGCTTCTTTTGAGAGATGAAGAGTGGTCTTTTTATAGAGATATTTACCCTAGAAAATATTTAGAAATAGGATTGTGGGACTAAATTTAGTTTGATCCGGATTCTGTTTTGGGTAGCAATTTGGGAGATATTTAGCACTCTTTCCTTCTTTTCTATACAACTTCAACTTAGGTGTAATTTCTGGATACATTTATCATTTCATCCTCGATCTCATCCGAATCCAACGGATTGTACACGTGTCGCTCAGAGGTTTAACTGATCAAAATCTTGATATCCAATCTAATGAGCACGATTTTGCCATGCGTCTCACCCCTCAGTTATGTTGAAAACGCGTGCCACGGGGCATTTTTTATTGGTCGAATTCATTCCTCGTACTACATTCGCTCTGACTCTTGCAGAAAATGCG
Organism: Juncus inflexus; assembly: GCA_024447665.1. Lineage (NCBI taxonomy): Eukaryota > Viridiplantae > Streptophyta > Magnoliopsida > Poales > Juncaceae > Juncus > Juncus inflexus. The sequence continues at coordinate 8,501,728 of JAJHPC010000012.1, read as the reverse complement.
TTTTAATGCCTCTCCATTTCGAACCACCGGACGACCCATTCATTTCAGAATCACTTGTTATCACTCGACCGGAGGTGTCCGGTTAGGAATGAAACGGAGGTTACAGTCAGCTGGATATGTGATAACGCGTTTTGCCACGCGTCAGGAGCTGATTTGGTGGATAATTACCTCGTACTAATCCTCGTACTGAGGTCTGTCAGTACCATCAACGATGCTCCCCAATGAGAAATTGCCACGTGTCCCTACCAGTACTGATGATAACGATATTAGCCACGTGTCACTTCCTGATCCGCTGATTTCTAATGGAATCTGCCACGTGTCAGCATCTGATTGGTTGAAAATTGCAACTTCTTTCCCTTGATTTATGTGCTAAACAAACTCGAGCAATATTATGGAACACGTGTCATGCTCTGGTTGGTTGAAAAGCGATTTTACTTGGTCAAAATTTGACTTTGACTCAGGTTGACCAGATCTTCTATCGCAATTTCTGGGAGTTCTAGAAGGTCTTTTTTCACGAGGTTTGTACCATTGGATTCGTATCGTCGTGCTCTTCGATTTGGTACGCAGTTTGACCTCCTTTGGAAGAGTTGACTTTAGGTCAACTCGGCGATTTCCCGGGCTTGACTTTTCGTCTTTTTGTGAATTTTGTAGATTTTGGCTTGGATGGTCGGCGGATAAGGGTTGTAAGAATTTTAGAGAAACGTGTGTAGGATTTTTTCGTGAAGATTTGTCAAAATTCGGCCATCCTTGGCCCATGATTTGCGAATCGGTCATTCATTTGGAGTTGACTTTTCACCAAGTCATCCAAATATCAGTTTCTTGGTCTTTTTACTTGAAAAATCACACAAAAGTGTATTAAGAGTTTCAAAATTAATTTTTATTAAATTTAAACATTTTTTTTAGCATTTTATGTGATTTAATGGTGAATTTTATATGATGAAAACCCTAAAAATGTGTATAAAAATACACATTACAAATCTCACCACACTTAAACCAAGCTTGCCATCAAGCATAAATTTAAATTAAATTTTAGGGTTTTTAGAATCAGTTTAAATTCATTTGAAAAGAGAATAAATTATTGCCATATTTTTAGTCGATTATTATAATAATACACAAATGTCGGTGAATGTCCATTAATAATTTTAAAATCTCAAGTTCGTTTCAACTCGCCAATCTTTTATCCCAAGTATCCATTTTCCAAACGCTAGTACACTAAGAAAATTTTATACTTTAACCCCCTAAATATTTCCCCAAGGTTTCAACTCGTTTTTTACTTCACCCCCCCAAACAAGTTAAAAGTCTGATATGATATCCATAAATCAATTCTCGAGGGAAAAGTTATGCTTTTAACACTTGAAAAAGATTTTTTTCTTTTAATATCGTTTATTTATTTATAATGGGATAGGTTATATACGGGGGTGGGGAGATAATATACAGGGCCAAAAATTTATTTTCTCTGAATTTAGAACTAGTCGCACATGTTATTAACAAGCCAGAAAGGTTGGTTAGAATCGAGATATTTTATAAAATCATGGTATAAAAGAAAGAGTTAATTTCGAAAATTTTAACACGGTACTAAGGATTGGAAACATTATATGTTGTCATAAAATATTGAGGGGATGAACACGTTATGAAATTTTTTTTTAAACCATTAATGGACTATATATGGATAGTATAGATGGAATGAGGTGGAAGAGGAAATATTATGGAAAATAATTTAATATCCTTTAATAGTTTTCAAAAATAATTCATCATTTTCCAAAACTCTATACTTTTCAACAAACTGTTGCTCGAAGGGGCTTAGTTCAAAAACACTTCCTTATCAAAAATCCTTTTTCCATTTTTCTTTTAAAATCTTTTTATTTATTTACAAATCCAAGCAAGATAGTGTAATTACAAAAATAAACAACTTATTTACAAAAATAAGAAAAATGAAATAAGAACAAAATTTTAATTTTTATGAGTTTTTTTTTATGTTTTTGTATTTTTGTATTTTTGTATTTTTGTATTTTCGTATTTTTCATATATTTTTTTATTTATTATTTTACTTTTTGGACCCAAAAAAAGTTACAAAACTTGGTTTTTGCACAAACTCAATTTCACCATACTTAAACTTTTATATATACATGAGAATAGTTCAAGAATTTGTGTAAATTGAAAGGATTCAAGGATTTTGTGCAAAATCACCCTCACCACACTTAAACTTTTGCAAGTTTAAGTGTAAATGAAGAAGTTTTATGAAAAGAAAAATTAAAAATAATAAATAAAAAGAAAAATACGACCTGACATGAAGAGTTGCCTCTCGCCAAGCGCTCCCGTTTTACATCTCGAGCCCGACGCAATTTCGTTCATCCTCCCTTTTCCTCTGTGCCATTTGGCGCTTCTACCAATTCTTGCTCATCAAACCACCGCGCGTCATGATTTTCATAAAGTGCCTTCAAGCGGTGGCCATTGACTTTGAATGCGACCCCTCCTTCCCTAGCGATTTGAAACACTCCAAAGGGAAAAATGTTGGTTATAGTAAAGGGACCTGTCCATCGGCTCTTCAACTTACCGCGATGCAATCTCAACCGAGAGTTGAACAACAAAACCTTATCGCCAACCTTGTACTCTTTTTTGCGAATAAGTTTGTCATGAGCGATGATTAGTTTTTCTTTGTAAATTCTCGAATTGTCATAAGCTTCAAGACGAAGCTCTTCCAATTCTTGAATTTGCATTTTTCTCAATACCACATCTTTTGGGTAATCTTGATTGACTTTTTTGATTGCCCAAAAAGCTTTGTGTTCAATTTCGACCGGTAAATGACAACTCTTTCCATACACGAGTCTGTAAGGAGTCATCCCTATCGGTGTCTTGTATGCGGTACGATAAGCCCATAATGCATCCCCAAGCCTTTGACTCCAATCCTTGCGAGAAGGATTAACCACCTTCTCAAGGATTGTTTTAATTTCACGATTAGAAATTTCAGCTTGGCCATTAGTTTGGGGATGGTATCCAGTCAACATGCGATGTTGAATATAGTAATTTTTCAAAAGTGATTTGAGGTATTTGTTGTTGAAATGAGAGCCCCTATCACTAATGATAGCTGTAGGTACTCCAAAGTGCTGAAAGATGTTCTTTTTAAGGAACTCGATCACCGTTTTGGAGTTGGCATCTCTTATTGGTATTGCCTCAACCCACTTAGACACATAGTCGACACATACAAGAATATACAAATAACCATTCAATTGAGGGAATGGGCCCATGAAATCTATCCCCCATACATCGAAAAGCTCATAAAACAATAAAGTTTTAAGAGGCATTTCGCCTTTGTGGGTTAGATTTCCAATTCTTTCGCAGTTCTCACAACTCTTTACAAAGGAATGAGCATCTTTGTAAAGAGTTGGCCAATATAATCCACTTTGGAGCACCTTGTGACTCGTGCGTTGGGCTCCAAATTGGCTCCCACATTCTAAAGAGTGACAAAAAGATAATACCGATTTGAAGTCGCAATCAGGCACGCATTTGCGCACCATTTGATCAGAGCAGATCTTATAAAGGAGCGGGTCTTCCCAGAAATAGTATCGCGAGTCGTTCTTGAGTTTGTCCTTCTGAGCGCGGGAAAGCGTGTTTGGCATTTGTCCCATCTCCAAAAGGTTGACGATGTCTGGATACCAAGGTGTGCTCGCTTGGATTGCATAAAGATGCTCGTCAGGAAACAACTCGTTAATCGGGAGAATGTCGCCTTCATTCGTCGGGAGTCGACTGAGGTGATCGTCTACGAGGTTTTCTGCGCCCTTTTTGTCTCGGACCTCCACATTGAATTCTTGAATAAGGAGAAGCCATCGTAAGAGGCGCGGTTTGCAGTCCTTTTTCTTCATCAAATACTTCAGTGCTGCATGATCTGAAAACACAACCACTTTTGTTCCGACCAAATATGATCGGAACTTTTCCAAGACATACACAATACCTAATAATTCCTTTTCAGTGGTCGTGTAATTACATTGTGCATCATCAAGTGTCCTAGAAGCATAATAAAGAACGTGAGGATCCTTACCGACTCGTTGGCCCAAGACGGCACCAATGCTTAATCCACTTGCGTCTCACATGATCTCGAATGGGAGGTTCCAGTCGGGTGGTTTGATTATCGGGGCGGTGCACAACTTTTTCTTCAGGACGTCGAAGGCTTCCTTGCATGCGTCATCAAAGTCAAATTTGGTGTCCTTTTGGAGAAGGCTACACATCGGTTGCGCAATCTTGGAGAAGTCACGGATGAAGCGCCTGCAAAAACCTGGATATCCCAAGAATGAGCGCACGTCCTTCACATTTCGAGGGTAAGGTAATGTCTTGATTACGTCGACCTTCGCCTTGTCCACCTCCAATCCCTTCGCTGAAACAAGATGACCTAATACAATGCCTTGGCTCACCATGAAGTGACACTTTTCAAAATTCAAGACAAGGTTAGATTCGACACACTTCCCCATTATTAGCCCCAAATTGGTTAAACACTCATCAAATGAGTTGCCATAAATGGAGAAATCGTCCATAAAAACTTCTATAAATTTTGAAATATATTCAGAGAAAATGGATATAATGCACCTTTGAAATGTACCTGGAGCATTACACAGGCCAAATAGTATCCTTCAATGCGCGAAAATACCAAAAGGACAAGTAAATGTTGTCTTCTGCTGGTCGGCGGGATCAATCGCGATTTGAAAATACCCTGAGTACCCATCAAGGAAACAGTAATAGGGTCGGCCTGCCAGTCGCTCAAGCATTTGGTCGATAAAAGGAAGAGGAAAATGGTCCTTCTTCGTTGCCGCATTGAGCTTGCGGTAATCAATGCAAACTCGCCACCCATTTTGTATTCGTGTAGGCACCTTTTCGCCTTCCGAATTCTCAACAATTGTAATCCCCGTCTTTTTAGCTACCACATGAATGGGTGACGCCCATTCGGAGTCCGCCACGACATATATTATGCATGCGTCAAGGAGCTTAAGCAACTCCTTCTTAACCCACCTCCATCATCACAGGGTTCAATCGCCTTTGAGCTTCCCATGAAGGCTTCGCTCCTTCCTCAAGGGTGATCTTGTGCATACTAGTGGCGGGGCTGATGCCTGGTATGTCGGGCAATGTCCATCCTATCGTCTTCTTGTATTTTACCAAGACTTCTACCATGTGCCACTCCTGGTCAGATGTGAGGTTGGAGGCGATAATCACAGGTAAGGTTTCTTCTGGCCCGAGGTATGTGTATTTGAGGTGGTTTGGAAGAGTTTTAAGCTCGAGTTTGGGCGCCTTCTCAATGGACGGTGACGTTCGTTCTCCCGAAATCTTGAGCTCTGTCGTCATTGGTCCTGAAAACGAAAAAACTTCTTCCATCATGCATTTTTCAGAGTTATGCAAATTCTTATTTCCAACTTCTTGTATTAACATGTCACTTTTGTTGCCTAACAATTTTTCGTTCTTTTGGGGTTCTAATATGTTGTCATTTTCTATTTCATCCCAAAACTCATCAAAAGAAGTTTTTACAGAATTCAAAGAATGAAAAGACTCCCCTATCTGATGTTGTTCACGAGCTCGTCAATTTCGTCGATGATAGAGATGCTCGACACATTGTGGTCGTCTGAAAATGTTATTGCGTCGAAAATGTTGAAAGAGATCTTCTCGTTATCAAATTCCATGGATAAGGTACCGGAATGACAGTCGATTCGAGTTTTCGCTGTTCTGAGTAATGGTCTCCCCAAAAGAATGGAGGAAGAATCTGCTGTGCTCCCATCTCGATGATGTAAAAGTCGGCTGCGAAGACTAAGCCATTGACCCTTACCAATACATCTTCCACCACTCCTAGAGGTCGGATTGTAGAGCGGTATGCAAGGGTTACCACAAACTCGGGTATTCCTTAAACTACCCAGGTCAAGAGTCTCGTAAACGGACCTGGGCATTACATTTATAGCCGCCCCCAGATCAAGCATGCACCTTGTGAACTAGTGGTGCCCAATCGTTCACGGAATGGCCAAGATTCCTGGGTCTTTTTCTTTTGGGGGAAGTCTGGCGTCTAGGTTTAAAACAGCCGAGAGGTTTACTTTCTCATTCCCTTTTAATCTTCTTTTGTTCGTGCACAAGTCCTTCAAGAACTTGGCAATATTTGGGAATTTTTCTATGGCGTCAATGATGAGGATATTCACTTCCACCTTTTTAAAAATTGCCAACATGTCTTTTTTGACTTCTGCCTTTCTGTTCACCGCCAAACGAGACGGAAATGGTACCTTTGGCACGTAAGCTCTCGCCTCCCTTTTTCCCTTTTCTTCCTCTTTTCCCTCTTTCTCTTTTTCCTTTTCCCTTCCTTGTATATTCGTAGTTGCATTTTTATCCTCTTCGGTTTCCTCCCCTTGTTCTCCACGCCTTTTCACAACAATCTCTTTTTTCCTCTCTTGGAAACTCAACCTCCTTCCCGTTTCATAAATGAATTGCAAGAACGGGTTTAGTGTCAGGTCCCCTTCCTTGAGACGGGAGCTTGTTATCCACCTGGTCCTTCAATACATTAATCTCGCATGCAATTTATTTTACTTGCATCTCAAGGTTTTGCATTTGTCGGCCTTGGAATGCTTGATCTTGTGACAGTTTTGCTTGGCCTTGCGAGATAACTGAGATTTGACCAGCGAGTTTGTTTTCCACACTTGAGAGTTGGTTTTGAAAACCAGAAAACTGTCCCGTAAGGCCTTGCATCATAGTCATTAGTTGGGCCATGTCTGAATTTGAAGATGAAGGTTCAGAAGAAGACGGCTGTGTGTTTTGAGGTGGAGTTGGAGTAGGTTGAGAGTATTGGGGTTGCGCGTTTGGGTGAGTATAGAGTCCTTGCCTTTGTGTTTGTTGTTGATTATCCTCCGTTCTCCAACGGAAGTTGGGGTGTTTCCTTCCAGGATCGTAAGAATATTGAGGCTTTTGATACACATAACCCCATTGGTTTCCCCCATAACTCCCCATGGCATTCACATCCTGTTGAAGAGTCTCACATTCGTCAGTCAAATGTGACGTACTCTGTAAATCGCGGTAAAACCGTCGTTGAATTTCACACAATTTAACAAAACAATTTATATTTCCCTATTAATCAATTACGAGTATGAGTGGTAATGAGTTTAGGGGTCGAACACAAGGAGGTGTGGCCTCAAGAATTAACTAGTTTCAATGATTACTCTTTAGTGTAAAATCTTTTATTTCAAGGTTTATTAGGTAAATTTCCAAGTTTAAATTTTCTTTTCAGCCTTATCGTTAAAATTCAGCACGTCACACTTTGGTGTTTTAATTCGTAACTAAACCAAATAAACTCCGAATCAAACTCACGAGATACCGTTGGAAACTAGAAAGAGAAATCTATATTGTGGTTCTTTACTGTTATTATTATTTTATTAAAAAATTTCGAGTTATTTGCAATTCAGTCCAGAACTTATCTCAGATTCAAAATCGGTTCAGCAGTAACTTCAGAAAATTATAGAAAAAACACCAGAACTTGAAAAATCCCAAAATTCATACAGAAATTCAATTATCACGTTCTGGATTATCTGTTAAAATTTCATATAATTATGTTTTGTAGTTTGAGATTTATAATGAAAATTCAGATCTGGATCAGAAACTGGTTCTGACAGACCAGTACTCACAATTATAATATCTCGTAATCTGTCTTAACAACTATTATTTTAAAATTCATATTTGGATTCTAAACTTCAAATTTCTTTAAATAGGGCTATTTTTGGATTTTCATTATTTATTTTTATATTTTTTAAAATTCAGAAGAAAAGAAACAGTAAATTGGACAAAAGTTTAAAAAAAACAGAAAAACTACAATTTTGGAAAATTAATATCTCACAGATTACAGATCGGAATTGGGCAAAATTTGGGTTGAAAATTATCTAATAAATGCGAACTAAATTTTAAAAATATTTATTTAATTTTTCAGATCTGAAGTAGATACGAAATTAAGGGAAAAAGACTGAAAAAACAGAGATGAAACAGCAGCAAACAGAAACTGATTAGGGTTTGATTTTTGGTTTAAAAGTAGGGATTTTTAAGAGTATTTGATCAAGAATACCATCCTTAATCACTGAATATTCAATCTTCAAGATTTGAATAACAAGTTTAAGTAAATTCAAGCTAGAAAAACTCAATTAATGGACCGAAAATTGGATCTAAACAAAAATCAGCCAACTCATGTTCAAATCATAAAATTCAATCCAAAACTTCAATTAATCAATCAAAATTCTCAGCCAAGACCTTGAATGACTAATTGGTCATAATACACACGCAATTATAGGTCTAATTGATCTAATAAATTCAGCCAAATCAATCAAATCAACGATTTTCATTTTTAATAGTGATATATGAACAATTACATAAATCGGTCAAATTGATTCAAAATAAAGCAAGATTTCAAGTGATTCCTTCACAAATATCTATCCCTACACAGATCTACTCAATCATGATTAAACAAACACGATTCGATCTCAAATTCATCATTTTACACCAACAATTTAGATTTGAAAAATTAGGAGAAAAAGAAAGAATTTAAGGAGGATTTAATCAAACCACAATGAGAAATCCAAGCTAGGACCTTTCTTGAGTTGATTTGAAGCTCCAATTGCACCTCGATTCAAGCTAGAATCGACCGATTCGAATTTTCCCCAAATCTGCCCCAAATTGCATGATTTCACTCAAAAACGAAAATTAGAGCTCAAGAAAGCTTGAAACTCATTAATGGAGATTGTAGAGGTTAGAGAAGATGAATGGAGAGTGGTGTATAAGTTAAGGAGAGTGGGAGAATGAGTGATTTGAGAGATTGGATGAAAGAGCGTGTTTTGATGGATTGAAATACGGTTCTTTATATAGAGAGTTGAGGGATATTTTGGGGCTTGTGATTGGCTTAGTAGGATCAAGGAATTGTACTGAAGATCTGGACCGAATTTCGTTGTATTCCGTTGAAAAATGAGGGAGAATTTCGAATTTTAGTATTTGGCGGTTATTTTGAAATCTGGAATTTCGTCGAACGGTTTAGTGGCATCATTTCAAACTCAAATATCTCTCTCATTTCTTCATCGTTTTTGGTGTTCTTCACATCCATAGAAAGAGGAAAGAGAGAAGAAGAGAATGGAATTGGTTTTACGTGAAACGGAGCTCTGTGGAGTGAGTTATGGACTTGAGGATTTTCAGCTCGAATTGAGTTATTTCAGCAAAAACAGAATTCAATTTCATCGAATACTTATTTCAAACTCGATTATCTCACTCAATTCTTCATCATTTTATGATTTCTTTATATGTTTGGAAATAGGGGATCAAGAAGAAGAGAATGGTGTTGGAATTTTGTCAATTAGAGGTCTGTGGATGGAATGGCAAGCTCGAGAATTCCTCAGCTCAAACGGTCTATTTTCATGGCTGACAGAGGTTTTTCGCGTTTTTCGGCCAGCTCCGGCCGTTCCAGCGGTGACTAATCATACGGTTGTGCTTGTCTTGTCAAGACGAGTCAAATGGTGGTGAGTTTGTTCAATTCTGAGCATTTCGGAAAATCAGCGCTTTGAGAGAGAAAGAGTTGACTTTGACTGCGACGGTTGACCAGAATTTTGATGCGTCATTTTTCTCTCGTTCTTTTGCTGCTAGGTTTATGTTGAGGTGTAAAACGATGGTTAGGATCCATTTGATCGGAACGTCACATTCCGATATGAAACGTCACATTCCGATACGAAACGTCACATTCCGATACGAAACGTCATAAAAAACGTGGACGTTTCTTCTCTGTTTTGGGACCGAACGTGGTCGGTTCACGTATCGGTTTGGCTGAAGAACGTCATGAGACAGTGGATGTTTTCGTAACGTTTTGTGGTCGTTTCTTACTCGTTCCAATGTTTGCTCTTTTCCAACAACGTTTTCCATCGTTTAGGGTTAGGAAATTATATGTATGGGAAATGTGAGCGTTTTTAGGGAGAATTTGGCCATCATTGGCCCATTATTTACGTTTTTGTCCAATTCTTCATTTTATGGCCTTTTCGCCTGTAAAATAACACAAAAATGTATTAAGAGTTTTCAAATTATGTTTTATGAGTTATGAGTCTTTTTCATACGTTTTATGTGAAATTTGATTGAATTTGTGATGATTTAAACCCTAAAAATGTGTATAAAAATACACATTACATACTCGCACAAAACCCACATTTCTTAGGTTCAATTTTTCCTCCAACCGCATTGAGCATTTGGCTAAATCTCATCTCGAAATTCGCAGTAATTCGAGACTCCATCGCCTTGAGATCTACTACGTTGGTGGCATTCACTTGTTCTTTTATTCCACCACACCCTCTCATCCTTTCCGCATTCATCTTGATGAGCATTCGGAGTTGAGAGGGAGTCATGCCGTTGAAGGATCCAGCCGCTGAACATTAGAGACGGCGGGCATCAAGGTCATTCTCCCTTGCAGGAATTGGTCGAGAAGAGAGGTCTCGGTAAGGTTGTGATTTGGGCATGATGCGCACAACCTTGTGATTCGCTCGTAATACTCCTGGAGATTTTCGCCATTCTCTTGTTGGATTCCTGTGATTTCAGACCGCAGCTTGGCGATAAGGATTTCAGGATAGTATCGCTTTAGGAAGCGCTTCGCTACCTCCTCAAAAGTTCGGAATGACCCTCCTTGGAGATGATTCAGCCAATCTCGAGGAGCGTCTCCTAAAGTGTGTGAAAAAAGAGTGAGTTTAATGTTATCCAGATCATTAGTTTTACCAAAAAGAGCTGTGCATTTACGGTCTAATTCACCCAAATGTGTGTATGGATTTTCATTTCTATGACCTTCAAAAATAGGTAAAACACCTAATATGGATGGATTTAATTTAAAGTTTGGCACAGTTGGTATTACAATATTTCCTGGATTTTGTTGAAGGTTGTGTGCTAATAGTTCTCCTAATATTTTCTCTTCAGCCATTTTTACTTTATCTTGGTTTTTTAAAGGTTCTTTTTCAACTTTTATAACTTGAGATGATGAAGATGATGATGAATAAAAAAGTCCTGATGATGAAGTTCGGATGTAGGGATTGATCGGAAGATCTTGAGCCTGTTCTTGTGGCTCTTCCACTAGCGGTAGCTCCGTCTTTGGATCTTGAGGCCCTAAGGTAGGAGAAGCCTTCACTTCTGGATCTTGCTTCGAAAAGGATGAGACACCTGGCGATCCTTTCTTCTTGTTCTTCCTGATATCTTTCAACGTTTGATTCAAGTCGGTACTTTGAGAGACCTGAGGAATGCCTTTTTTCATATACCTTCAAAACAAGTAAAACAAATAAACAAAACACTAGAAAAACATGAGATCGGTTAGTCAAAAATTTAATTCAAGCCGCCTCCCCGGCAACGGCACCATTTGTAAGATTAGTAAATCGTGTCGTTATTTGATTCACAATCTAAACAAAGAAATTTATATTTTTCCTGAATGTTTTCACATATGTATATGTGGCATTTGAGTTTAGGGTGTCGAACACAAGGAAGGAAGGCCTTAAATGTTTTAACGTTCGATTCTCACTTTTATTTTAGTATTGTGGTTTTGAAAAGTTGTTGTTGTTGTTTTAAATAAGAAAAGTTGCAAGAAAAAAATCATAAAAATAAATTTTCTTTTAAAAGTTTAAAAGAGAAATAGTAGGGAAATGATGATTTGTGTAACTTGAGAATCACTAATCACAAAAGATAGCAAATTAATTTTATAGTATTTATAAGATAGGTTTAATTAATTTCCTTCCAAAAATCAATTAATAAACTCATCAAACTTCAGATCCATTTAAAAATTTCTATTTTTATGTTGTTCTTATACTTGATTCAACCCTTATATAAATAAAATAAAAACTCTTCCAAGTCAATATTACTCAAACAAATCTAAAACTTCTCATAAATATTTCACGTCAAATCATTCTTCTAAATAACTCAACTTAGATCTCATGAAAAAAATGTCAAGGTTTAATCTTAAAATACCATAATAAAATGCAAAGTTTCACTTAAGATTTCATCAACAAGAGTCACACAAAAAGTCTTTCCCTACTCTTAAAACTACTCACTCATGTCAACAAAATCCATATTTACATATTCTTGATTCATTTTATTCATCCAAAAATAAAGAGAAAAATAAATCAAACCATAAAGATGCGAATCGTTCTCGGTCTCTCCCCTTCTTGGTCGATTTAGCACTTACTCCTTCTAGATTGAGCTCTTCTCTCTTTCTAAAATTCTACTCTCTCTTTTTACTCTCAAGAAATGAGGATTTGAAGCTCGTGGACACTAATGGTGGAAAAGAAAAGATGAAGAATGAAAATGGTGAAAAATGGATGAAGAAAATGTGTGTGATGTTAAATATGAGAATGGTTGTATATATGGCTTCTTTTGAGAGATGAAGAGTGGTCTTTTTATAGAGATATTTATCCTAGAAAATATTTAGAAATAGGATTGTGGGACTAAATAATTTAGTTTGATCCGGATTCTGTTTTGGGTAGCAATTTGGGGGGTATTTAGCACTCTTTCCTTCTTTTCTATACAACTTCAGCTTGGGTGCAATTTCTGGGTACATTTATCATTTCATCCTCCATCTCATCCGAATCCAACGAATTGTACACGTGTTGCTCAGAGGTTTAACTGATCAGAATTAGATATCCGATCCAATGACCACGATTTTGCCACATGTCTCACCTCTCAGTTCTGTTGAAAACGCGTGCCACGTGGCATTTTTTATTGGCTGAATTCATTCCTCGTAATGCATTCGCTCCACCGGACGGCCCATTTCGAACCACCGGACGGCCCATTCATTTCTGAATCACTTGTTATCACTCGACCGGAGGTGTCCGGTCAGGAATGAAACGGAGGTTACAGTCAGCTGGATATGGGATAACGCGTTTTCTCTAATGCATTTTGCCACACGTCAGGAGCTGATTCGGTGGATAATTACCTCGTACTGATCCTCGTACCGAGATCTTTCAGTACCATCAACGATGCTCCCCAATGAGAAATTGCCATGTGTCCTTACCAGTACTGATGATAACGATATTAGCCACGTGTCACTTCCTGATCCGCTGATTTCTAATGGAATATGTCGCGTGTCAGCCTCTGATTGGTTGAAAATTGCAACTTCTTTCCCTTGATTTCTGTGCTAAACAAACTCTGAGCAATATTATGGGACACGTGTCATGCTTTGGTTGGCTGAAAAGGGATTTTACTAGGTCAAAATTTGACTTTGACTGAGGTTGACCAGATCTTGTATCGCAATTTCTGGGAGTTCTAGAATGTCTTTTTTCGCAAGATTTGTACCGTTGGATTCGTATCGTCGTGCTCTTCGATTTTGTACCCAATGACCTCTTTTGGAAGAGTTGATGTTTGGTCAACTCGGCGATTTTCCGGTTTTGACTTTTCGTCTTTTTGTGGATTTTGTAGATTTTGGCTTGGATGGTCGGCGGATAAGGGTTGTAAGAATTTTGGAGAAACGTGTGTAGGGTTTTCGCGAAGATTTGTCCAGAATTCGGCCATCCTTGGCCCATGATTTACGAATCGGTCATTCATTTGACAAAAAGTGTATTATCAGTTTCTTGGTCTCTTTTCACCAAGTCATCCAATTATCAGTTTCTTGGTCTCTTTACCTGAAAAATCACACAAAAGTGTATTAAAAGTTTGAAAATTAATTTTTATTAAATTTAAACATTTTTTTCGGCATTTTATGTGATTTAATGGTGAATTTATATGATGAAAACCCTAAAAATGTGTGTAAAAATACACATTACAACATCTTGCCATAAAATATCAATAAATTTGAGAAAATAAATGGCTAAGATTTGACAAAAAAATTGATCGAACGGTAGAAATAAAAGTGATGATGTGGCATCTTGAGGAGACTCAAACGTAAATGAAAAATAAGGGGTTGGGTTTAATTTCTATGTTAATTTAGAAATATATGGTGGTCTCGCTCAGGTTTTGGGGACGTGATAGATTTGACTCGTTCAGGTTTTGGGTACATGATAGATTTTACGCTATCAGACTGTACTGGCCCAACAACAAGAGGATACAAATGAGAATGAGGTATTTGAGTGGTAGAGTACTTTTGTGAAGAATATCTTTTTATTATTTATTGAGTTTATCATAGTTTAATAACCAACTTTTATTATAGTTTAATATTGGATAAATTTCATCGTAACTCAATTTTCAAAAATGACCAAATATATTATTTAAGTTTTAATTTTCTTATATAAATCGCTCAACTTTAAAAAATATTCAAATATGTTACTTAACTTTCAATCATCCACTATATATGACTCAACTTTAAGAATATGATCAAAAATGTTACTCATCTTTCAAAAATTATCAAATAAGTTACCAAACTTTCAATTAATGGGATGTCTTATTTTAATTAATCAGGTGATTTATTTGGTTATTTTTTAAAGTTGAGTGACATGTATAAGATAATTGAAATTTAAGTAACTTATCTGATTATTTTTTAAAGTTGAGTGATATATAATGAAATTTAACTTTTAATATTTGAAGTAACAAATCGTGTACTTCTACAAAAAATCTTGAATAGTCATTCTGGAACCCTACATATATCATTGCATTGGTATATGTACAATAGATCTTACATTTGAGATGAATGAAATCAAATCCACTAAAACGGTCGTTTTACAGAAAAGGCGGATTGAAATAATAACATTGAGATTTGTTTTGAAAAAAATGCTTTATTCTATTGTAGTCTTAAGGACATGGTGATTTAGCTAATGTCATGACTTTATGGAGGCTTGTCGTGTCATATCATTAATTTGATTTGGCCAAAATCGAAACTCAACTACTTGAAGATGACAATTGAAACTTTAGCAATCAGTTTGAGCGAACAAAAATTTTAGTGTGCTTGGAGAAATTTATTCTAAGATATATATATATATATATATATATATATATATATATATATATATATATATATATATATATATATATAAGATGATTAATTTATTTGTTCTGAAGTAAAATAAAGCTAGTTTGAACTTCAACAGTAAAATTAATTCCTCTTGGGGCCAACCGGCCCAAGGAACCATTTCCTTCCCATGCATGCCTAGGAAAATACCTCCAAGGTAAAGAAAGACCAGACACCTTTCCTTGATGTAGGCTGAATTATTCCTAGTTGGAAATGAGTAACTTGCCTTATCTTCCACACAAGCATGTGAAGTGTGCACAATTATTCCCTCCAATATGCGAAAATGCTGATATTATGGACAACTACGCCATAGTTTCCATCTAATATTGTATCTAATGTTTTGATTTTAAATATGGATTGACCTGACCTTCAAGCAAACGGGATGTGTGCGACGTGATATTGTATGTTCAAATAATGAAATTATGATACTGATTTGAAATTTTGCCGGTACAATCAGTCATAATGTACTGTAATCAATATATATTATGATATACATTATTTGATATTTTAATACTGCTTTAATATATTATGTAATGTTTAACATTTTTGTATACATAATCTTTTAAGCCACCCATATATTATTTTTGTTTTAGTATATTATTTAATGTTTAACATTTGTATATATAGTATCTCAAACTACTCATATATTATTTTTGACATATCTATATACAATTATGTTTATTACCATATTATTTTCTATAATACCAAAATACTACTATATATTATCTTATAATTATTGTAAAACAGTATACACACATAATAAAAGGATATAATATAAGTATATAACTTAATAAGAACAATATATACACAAGTACAATAAACAATATAATAATAAATACCAAATATATAAACACATGTGAAATACTTATATCAAATCCCTCATTAATCATTGGAAAATTATGTCATGCCCCATAATTGCCTCCACCAAGCCCCCTGACATCAGCATGATGTCATAGTTGGTAATTGACAGTTACACCTGAGATGAAGTAGTTGCTGACTCCTCGTAATCAGAACATAAGCGGTGTTGCTGATTTCTAGGTAATTTTCGAGTTTTTTTTATAATAATGTATCATTATTATCTGCCACATGTCGCATCAAATATCAAGTCCTCATTCAATGCAAACTAATAATTATTTCTAGATGGTTTCTTTTCAAATTAATTTTGGTTTACTGTGGTAATCAAGCCTTGGTGACACTCAGGCTTTGGTGATAAAGTAAAATAGTTTTTATACATCTAATTATGAATATAATTATGGGAATCCATATTAACTAAGAACTAAATTTTATTTTTCTAATCATATGCTATAAATTTATAAGATATTTTTCACTTAATTTGTTTACCCAAATATAATATTTCGAAAAAAATAACCAATAATCAATGCACATCACACAAAGTATATAAAATAATAAAAATAAAATGATGATTACCACACAAAATATTACATGAAATTTACCATATAAAATACCCACAAAATATTTTACATCAATTTTAACAATTAAAATTACACAATTATAATCATTTAAATTACATTAAATTACACTTTTAACCACCATTAAAATCACCATGTCTTCACACAACGAAATTTTTTTGGTAAAGATTATCATTTAAAATAACCATAAATACACTATTTTTTTATTTTTTTGACAAAAATGGTCGGAATTAATTCAATTGCTATTGATAATGGGAACTGATTTGATTATCATTAAAGTATATATGAAATCATATTTGCAGCACTTACCACTAGTAACTAAAAAAAATAAACCTCGAATAAAACATAAAAGAACTAACAAAAGAAGAAAAGAAAATATAAAAAAAGAGACCAAAACAAAATCACAACTAAAAATGAATATAAAATACAAAAATAATATCAATTAGAATATAAGATAACAAAAAATAAATGGAAAAATAGTGAAAAAAAGAGATATTTACCAATCACTGCCTAATTACCAGCACCAAGTAGTCGCCATCATCGAAGATATTGCTGGAGAATCGGCAATCCGCCACCCTCTCCATGGATTTTTTTTTCCTCATGAAATGATTTTTAGATTAGAAAGAGAAAGAGAGATGAATATTGTAAAATGATTGGTTAGTTTGAATTTTTTTGAAAATAAATAGGCGAATTTTGGACTGCTTACTGGCGGTGGCGGCATCACCGGAAAGCTTGTTAGAGAGTCGTCAAGCCACCTCTCTCTTTCGCTCACTCTCTCACTCTCTTTCTCTCTCTCCAGGGATTTTTTTTTTTTGTAGAAAATGGCTTTAAAGAGAGAGAAAGAGAGAGCAAAAGTGTATATTTGGTTGTTCAATTTGAAATTTTTTGAAAAGAAATTGAAGGAATTTCGACTGTTTACCAGTTTCATTGAGGTTTCAGCTGCTTACTGGCATTAATCGACTTTTACATTCCAGTAATCGATCCTGAAAATTTTTGAAAAAATTCAGGATTTTTAATTTTTAAAAAAAATGTGCGGGATTTCGACTGCTTACCAACTTTCATTGAGGTTTCGACTACTTACTAGCGTTAATCGATTGTTACATGGCGATAATCGATCTTGCAAATTTTTGGAAAAAAAAAAGCGGGATTTTTTTTGCATAAAAGCACATGGCCTCTAAAAAAAATCAAGCTTTGAATTGCTTACCAGTGGTATTGAAGTCAGGTAACTTCACCGGGAGGGGGGAATCTAGGAGCTTCATATATAGACTCTTAATCATTATGATTAGACACAAACATAATGCCCCTAGTTAGGATTGACATATCATTTCAATTTTAACTTAATTTCATCTCGGAAGAGACGGCCGGCATGATATATATCTCTTTTCTAGATATGCTAATTGCACTGATTAAAATTTCCGGTAAAATCGCTATTCACCAGCCACTGAGCCATTCACTTCTCAATAATCAATCAATCAGTCAATCAAAAACTCTCCTTAACCCGCTTTCCTTTTTGTTTTTAAATGTTTATATTATGAATGTATAAGATTGAAACTTTTACTTTCATAATTTGCTGTCAGTCTTCCGTCAAAAAAAAAAAAAAAAAATTCTGTCAGTCATAAAATCAAACCTCAAAGTCTTGTATTTTATCTGATATATCAAACTTTTTCTAGGACCATAAGCATTTTCTTGATGAGGTATATCATATATGTACCCACATGGAAGATGTAAGTATCCTTGCTGACTTGTTGACTATTGATAAGTTCTGACTAGAGAAAAACATGGCTTTTTCTCCGCATCCAACATTCACTTAGTTAATGGAATGCCTTGTCAGCCCTTTGTCAGCAAAATAATGCCTCAAGCTCGACAATCTCCTTCCTGTTATGTGGGGGCAACAACTTTTCAGGGATGAGAAATTTGTGACAATAGAAAAAAATGGAACCTTTCACTTAGGCCCAAATTGTGAAATGACATAGATATTATGGAAAAAAAAAAGCCTTTAATTCTTCATTAAACTCAAAAGATTATCCAGTCCAAGATATTGAAGGAATATCTTTCGACAGAAATTATAAGGTGCCGCGTGTCCACAGTACATACAGACAATAAGAATATGTCACGTAGTTGAATTGAAGTATCTCACTTCACGTGTTCTCATCTCTTGGGCCGACAGTATTAGGAAAAAAAAAACATGTTTGGTTGTTTTTAGAATGACTTCCTGAAATTTTGGATGGTGCTACCAAAAAAGCTAACCTTACTTGACTAAGAACAATTTTAAATTTTTTATAACAAATACCAGTTATACTCCCTTATTAATGATGTCTTTTATTTATTATTTTGTTTATTAACTACAATCGTTTTCTCAATATACACTAATTATTAACTAAATCAATTAAAATCTTTCATATATGGAAACACAAAATTAGTCCCTCATCTCCTCCATGATTTTTGTTTCCTCGTGGACTTTCACTTTCTATTATTTATTTTTTTTGCATTATTTTGTTTATTTTTATATGTGTGTCATCCTCATATATCTTTATAGTTTTTTTTATTTCTTTTAAAGTAACTAACCAAACTACAAAAATTTATTGAACATATATTAAAAAAAATTTAAGTCATTTATTAAAGTTAACCTAGAAAATAAAATAAAATGGAACAACTTATTTTTTGAGTCATTTCGTCATACATAACAATAATCTAAAATTAATTCATTCACTTGGCACAATTTTTTTTCTTCATCCAAACACGTCACAGTGCCATTCAATAATATATGAAAAATAATTCGATAGAAAGATAAACAAACAATTAAGAGCACATCAATTATTGAGGCATAAATTAATATCAATTTTCTAATTTTCATTACTGATTATTTTCATGGTGTAGAGTTAAAGACTAAGAGACCTAAAATCATAGAATGGATGAGGGGCTCATTTTGTGTTTCTGTATGTGAAAGATTAAATTTTTTTTTTAACCTTTACTTGAGGTGGATCTAGCCACAAGGTAAAATATTTTAATTGATTTGGTTAATAAAATTAGTGTATATTGAGAAAGAGATTATAGTTAATAAACAAAGTAATAAATAGAAGAGGTCATTAGTAAAGGGTATAACTGGTATTTGTTGTAATTTTTTTAAAATTGCTCTTAATTAAACAAAATTAGCTCTTTTGATAGCACCACCCTAAATTTTAAATCAATCACGTTATATAGAAAGTCGAACATCTCATTTATAGAAAGATAATGTTAGTATCATACCACTAGAATATTCTAGTAGTGGAATCATGAACATTATTAATTTGGTAATTTTTCCTTCCAAAAGTCCGGAATAAGTCTAATGGTTTACTGCAAAGAAATTACAAATTACAAAACGAATTATTTGCAAAATAACTTTATAATGCAAAGAATTTGTAAAATATATTTTTCATGTTTAAGTTTATGAAGATGAGATTACGAAAAGGGTTCTTATTTTTCTTCAAGCAGCTAATATATAAGGGATCGTTTATTCGGTTCAGTTTATTCTTTTAGTAATATATTTTTTTAGATGTAACTAAATTGGAACTATATGTAATTTTTTAGGGAGCGACTATTAACCTCCCGCAAATTGTGGCTCTCTAACTCCCTATCAACGAGAACGTGTCACGTGTCGCAGAAATTGGGTGTCATTTAGAAATCATGGGGACTCCTAATTAAATGGACTTTCAGAACTTTCATATTTGCTAAAAGGATTAGAAGCTTCCAAAATGTCTCCCACGGATTGAAATATATAATTACTTTTTTAGTAGCTCCCTATGCCTCCTAGTGAATTTTTTATGTAAGGTATATTGTTGAAAATATAAAAGTATAATGTTTAGAATATAAGGTATATTGTTGTGATATAAAGGCATATTGTTTCTTTTTGGCGAAGAGATTTTTTTCATTAGTCCAACCGTCCAGATCTGTATGATAAGACTTGTATCGTTAATAATTTTATAGCATTCTCATTCTCTTGTTTAGAATGTATTGCGGTAAATATAATAAAGGTATAATTTTTAGAAGGTAAGGTATATTGTTGGAAAATAATTGTATATTATTTAGAATATAAGATATATTATTGTAAACACAAAGGTATAAATAGAAACCAAAATAAACTATGAAATATTGAGATGAAAGATATGAGAGTTAGGGAGTAGTGACGGAGCTATATACAGACACCACACACAAGAATTTTGACAAACTAGCATATATTAGTGTATTTTACTGAATTTTTTTATTATATATCCTTATATGTATATATTGCCCCCCTCCAAGATTTTTACGAAATCAATTTCAAGCTCGGTCACTGTTCGTGAGCCAACAATATGTACCGGTTGAAACTTTGGGCTGGAATATATTGGAGTCACTAGGAGGTAATAAAAAATATTCAAATGTATGAGAAGGCTCCCAATTGGAGCTCCCATCTTATTGAGAGCCAATATGAGCTAAATAAGTTGGGAAGTCTAAATTTGTTTTCTAATTTTCTATTATGCCAACCCTTTTACCATCTAGTGGAGATGGACTGCTAATGTTAATTTCTTCACATCATTAAGCAGTTGTAAAAGACAGTGAAATTAGTTGACCGGTGATGTTAAAAAAGCGATACACTCATAATCTGTGATTTCAAAAAAAAAAAAAAAAATAAGGCGGCTAGGGTTCCAAGAAAGAAAAAAATGATCTTGGGGGGTTGAGCTGAACCTTCACGGTGGTGATGTTCCCCCCGGGTCTTTTCTCTCCTTCTTAACTCCGGCCATCTACTAGCCCCGATGACCTCTCTCCGACCTTGATCCGACGATTTTCGGTCATCTTTTCTCTAGATCTGTCCTCTTTATCTCTTATTTGCATCTTGTCTTCTCGTTTTCTTCTTCTTCTTCTTCTTCTCCATATTCCCCACTCAAAAACTTCTCATTTCTTTCTACTTATTATGTCCAATCTTTACTTCTCTTCCTTTCTTCTTTCCCTCTCAAAAAATCCAAGCCGCCACTTGATCTATACAGCCTTTTCGGCGACCTGACCTTGTCTTTGAATCGACCTATGGACTCTATCCTCTTCTATCCTCTTCTACTTTCTCACCTCTCTTCATCTCTTCTTCCTTATCCCTCCCCTCCAATTTTACTCTTTTTGCTCTCTTTATGTTTCCTTTTCATTTTTCTTGTTTTCTTCACTCTTGATTCTCATTCCTTTTAAAATGGTGATCAAGAACTTTTTGAGTTACCTCAGGCCACACTCCCTTATTATTAACACTAAAGGTCCCAAATAGAAATGGGAGGCAACAAGTGCCCAAAGTGAAAAGATTCTGACTAAGATATGACAAGATTGATGAAAAACTAGAACCCATTTGGAGTAACACATATAAACTCCACATTAAAACAGCAAGAAATTTTGCCCTAAAATGCGAAAAGTCAATAACCTCTTTATGCATATGAGCTAAAGAGAAATTTAACTTTAATAGAACTACAACTGCTATATGTGAAGCTGCTATTCAGGGCCTAGACAAGGCGGAAGAAACCAGACTTCTATCTAGAGACAAAATTGAGCTCCGGATAAAGCTAAAAGAAAAGGCTCAAGAATTAGCTAACAATAGTGAAGAGAAATGGTAACAATGTTCATCATGCACTTGGATTAAGCTTGGGGATAAAAATACTTCGTATTTCCATGCATTGGCATCAGCACGAAAAATTAATAACTATATAAATAGTATTAATTATAACAACACGGTCATAGGTGACCCAAAAGAAATAACTCAAGCATTCACACACTATTGTCGAAACATCCTAGGGCGAGGGAGCTGGATATTAGTCAATTCTACTTTTCCCATTTCTATAATAAACATGAACACGAGAGTGAACTGGCAGGTTTAGGGGCCCCACTAACGAAAGCAGAAATTAAAGAGGCGACATTTTCACAACGTAAAGAGAAATCGTCGGGTCCAGATGGAATCCCACAAGAATTTTTTAAGTCCAAATGGGACTTGATTAAACATGAACTTATGACTTTGGTTGAAGCTTTCAACAGTAACAACTTAGACCCGAGGAAAATTAAGAAAGCATCCATCACTCTAATCCCTAAAAAATCAAACTCGACAAATATGGATGACTTTAGGCCGATAAGCGTGGTCTCCACTCCAATTAAAATAATAACAAAAGTTCTGGCAGAAAGATTACAGTTGGTAATCCATAAGTTAATCCATAAAAATCAAACAGCCTTCATAAAGAAACGGTCAATAGTGGATACTTTCTTGGCTGCTAGAGAAACTCTTAATTTGTATCATAAAAGGAAAATCCCGGCTGTAATGCTCAAAGTAGATTTCAAAAAAGCATTTGATAATATTTCATGGCCATTTATCCTGAATCTAATGCAAGTTAGGGGATTTTCTCAGAATTGCATCACATGGATTCATAATTTGTTTATTCATCAAGCTCCTCACTGAAAGTAAATAGATACTTGAGTCCATTTTTCTTCCATCAGAGAGATCTACGGTAGGGAGACCCATTATCCCCACTTCTATTTTTACTTGCCATGGATGTACTTCAACGAATTATGGAGAATCTAACTCTAGTTATGACGACAGCGGTAACATTGATGCCAACCACACTATAATTTGCTGATGACACTCTCATATTCAGTGATGCACATGCGAATAATCTAAAAATTATTAATCTAACAGTGAAATACTATGGCATGATTTTCAGCCTCAAAATAAATAAGAATAAAAGTGGTTTCTTCCCGATCACCATGCCCAATAATTTACATAATGCGATCAGGACTATATTGGGTAGTGAAAAACAACAAGTTCCTGCAAAATACCTTGGCTTCCCACTCTCCCTGAAAGGGCCAACTAAAATATGCTTTATGCTGCTGATAAAATTGACTCAAAATAAATTAGTGGGGTGGAAAGGTAAATATCTCTCATATGGTGGGAGAATGATACTAATCCAAGTAGTTTTATCGGCTTTGTCAACATACTTAATGCAAGCATTCTTAATACCAAAAGGGGTAATTAATGACATGAACAAAGCCATACGTACTTTCTTCTGACGAGGAGACAAATATTGTATTCCGATACATAATCTAGTCAAATGGAACAAGGTATGTTTACCGAAAAAAGCTGGTGACATAAGGCTACCAAACCTAGAAGTGAGGAATAAGGCATTGCTTTTAAAATCTCTTTGGCAAATCCAAAATGGGGAAAATTATATCTGGACCTCACTTCTAAGACAACTATACAATATAATAGATGCAAATGGCATCAAGAACATTCCTAACTCGATCTATTCTTTCTTCATTAAAGATCTAATCCACCTAATCCCGGTTTTCCGCACGTCCTTGGAAAGGAATGTAAAGTCCACATGGAGATGGACTGACAATGGTGAGTTCACTACAGGGTCGGCTTATGATTTCATTATAAATCCAGGGCTACAATGTGCATGGGCACAAAGATTGTGGAAGATCAAAGGTGCCCACAAGTTGAAGATTTTCACCTGGTTGGGCCTAAACAATAAGATTCTCACCTTCCCAAATATCCATAAAAGAGGCTATATGTTCAAGAAAGCGACGGAGATAACAGACCACATCCTTAGCCAATGTGAATACTTGATCAGGATATGGAGCCACCTAGCGTGAAATGAAAGTATTACCATACTTCACAGTGGGACATTAGTTCTAGACTTTTGGTTACAGATAAGAAACTACATGGATTCAACCACAAGGAAGCGTTGGGATTTTACTTGGTTAATCGGATCGTGGTTCATTTGGTTGAAAAGAAATAACCGGATTTTCAACGAAGTAGCCTCGAATCATCGAGTTATTGCAACAATAACCATCAAAATGATACTCAAATGGAGGAATAACAATTAATGGCATAATATGATCGAGTCGAGTAGAGTTGTCGAAAAAAAAATTTGTAACTTGCCTTCCTTTTTCTTCTTATTTCTTCTTTTTCTTGTATTCGAAAATGTGATGACTGGTTGTAAATATGAATGCTTTATAATATAAGCAACAATAGGTGATCGCCTATTGTGTATTCTAAAAAAAAGAACTTTTTGAGTGAACAACTGAGAAATCTCGCAATTGTGTACAACGGAGCTCCGTGTGATGATGACGGAAATGACTCCATGGAGAGTATATTGCTTGCTAGCAAACTTCCCAAACACCATGACGGATGCGAAAAGGGAGGATATTCTTCAACTTAGAAAAGAACTATGTTTATTGAATTCTAAATTTAAGTTGTTTTGTTTATCTTAATTGTAATCTCCTTGTAATGAATAGTGCCTATGGGCAATTAATAAAAAATATATAAAAAAATAGAAATAATGGTACTCAATGATATCTTTACTATATATTTTGTTCTCCAATTAGTGCTGTAAAAGTCGGGTCTAGTCGGCAACTAAACCCAATCCGGTGGTGATCCACCATTAACCCCCAATTGAATTGCAAATGTCGGTCAGGCCAACTTGGGTCGGCTTGAGCCTTTCTTTGCACCGACTAGGCCCAATTTTTCTGTTTTCTTAACTTCAGGTCATTTTCTCCTTTTTTCGGTCCAGCCCACTACTACAACCTCTTTTTTCTTCATTCCTCATGAGCAAGAGCCAACCAACATTTGGAGTCTTGCACGGTTGGAATCAAGTTAAGAGGGTTTGGGGGATGAATAGGCCGCAGTTGGCTGAAATTCAATTTCAGCAAAAAATGGTGCCAAAAGCTGAATTTAACTCCCATTTAAATTTCAAGCAGTGAAACTCAAAACAAACTCTTTCCTCATGTTTGGAATGCTCTGAAGATCATGTGGGTGAATTTTGGTGAGAGACAAACTCGATTTGAACATAACCTGGGCAGATAGCCCAAATTAGGGTTTCCATTTGTTAGCAAATTGATTGGCCGAGCTGGCAATTAAGTGGATCCCACTAGAAATTGAGACTTGCTTTAGCTTAGAATTTCCATGTTGAAAGTGAAGGTGTGAAGAATTTGAAGTTATTGGTCGGTTTCATAACCAACAGGTTTTGGCGTGAGTTTATTATTGAGGTAGGGCTTTGTCTCATTTAAAATCTGCTCAACGAAATCGTATAAATCCAGTGCTATTCTCTTCCTCATGGTCTGACAATTCTACAACTGTAATTTGAACTCGAAACTCTTCAAAAATCGGCCTAATTTTAGCTCGAAAGAAACCTCAGGTTTTGGTGAAATCGGTTTGAAGAATGGAGTTGCGTAGAGAGAGAAAAGACAGCTCGAGTTGCTCGGCTAGGGTTTTGAGCTAAATTCTGTTGACTGCAGGTTTGACCAGCCAATTCTGATCAACATGTTGGGTTTCAAACAAAACCAAGACCATGAGTGGATTTGGCTCGTCAAGATCTTCAAGCTGGTGTATGTGTGCCCAATTTTGAGAAAGTTGAAATTTAGGACAGGAAGAAAGAGTTAACCAAGCTTTGACTCAGCATTTCTGATCATTTCATAGCTTTTCTGATCCAACCAGTTACATATTTTATGCATTTAAGACCTTCTTACGAGTTGCAATTTTCAACTAAGTCTTTACAAGTCCCTCTTTTACCTTTTTATCCTGAAAATAAACAGAAAAATGTAATAAAATTGATTTAAACAATTTTTATTCAATATTTGATTTTTTTTGTAGATATTTTATATGAATTTTGTTGTGAAAACATATAAATAAAAATTAAAACCCTACAAATGTGTGTTACACACATACCAGCCAAGTAAATTCAAAAACTAGGATATGTTAGCATGGCTAAAGAGAGGGATGAGAGCGGGACCCTAGAAGAGTGGATTTTGTTCTGCCACATCTGTTTTTTAGGGTTTCTTCTGTTTCTCAGAAACTCAGCGCCATGAAATTTCTGGCTGTGATTATAATTATATACTATTATGTAGCAATGTAAAATTTAAACGGCAAGAAATATATATTTTACATTGTTAAATCATATATTCATAATTGATAATTATGCTATATTGTCGTTACATTGCAAACCAGTTTCATATGCTACTGTATACTTACACTTATCAAATAACTAACACAATAAGAAAAGAGTAAGATAGATATTTGTGAACCAATGAATTACTATATATAATTCTAAGCCATTTTTTCTACAGTACTTTAATTGAGATGAGCCACGTCAACCTCTTTCTTCTACACTGTTAGATAATCATCCTATGAGTGCTAATTTCATGAATTTATAGGAGTGCACCTAAAGACCATGTATAAAATTAGAGGTGTCAAATTGGTGGGTCGGGTTCGAGTCATTTGGGTTTTGGGTCATTCAGGTCTCGGGTCATTCGGGTCTCGGGTCTACAACTGCACCTACGAATGCCCCTGGAAAGCTCTGAAGTGCGCCATATCAAATTGCCGGAGCTCCATTTTCTATATTGTGTTTGTGTTAAGTCCCGGGCTTCAAGGTTTATGTAGCACTGGCATTACTTTTCCATCCAAATGAAGGACGAAGTTTGGAATAAATAAGGAAAGCGTTCGTTCTCATTGCTATGGCTTGGAAGCTGGTGGGTCGGCTCGCTACGGCGCAATAGACCACTTTCTGGGAATCCAAGGGTCTTTAATTTGCTATGTTAGTATGGCTTGCAGTTGGAAAAAAGGAAGCAGCTCTACGAGCATCGAGTGGCAGGAATGGAAGTTGTCTTTAAAGAAGATGGCGCTCAAAGGAGTCAAAAGAGGTGATCAATGATACCATAAGCTTGGGCTTCTGTTGCAGACATATATTTCTCTCTTTCTAGATCCCTTTGTATAACGCTTAAGGGTTTCCCAGTATTTTTAACCTACCTGGAAAGCGCTTCCTGCTCACCACCTCACACAAGAAAAGAAGTGCTACGAGTGCTGCATTGGCCCATAATAAAGTCCGCCAGAGAGCCATATATGCATGCTTCACTTCTAAAGCCTATGAGCTGTAATCTTGAAGATTTTCACTTTCAAGGACTTGGTATCCAAAAAAATGGGACAAAATCAAGCGAATCAGAAAGGAAAAGAGGAGTACTAGCTAGTGAAGAGGAGAAGGGTGAGGACAAGGAGAGGATGGCTTGGGACAACGCTTAAGAAGAGGAGACAGGAGACTGCGCAATGCAAAATGCTTCTTTGTCTTCTGCACCGGAACACAAACCAAAGTCTTTCCCTGATCGCCTTCTTTCTCTCATGTTTTCCACGTCCTCCGAGTTGGCTTTTTTTTATTATTTCCCTAATGGCTCTTTCTTTCTATTATTGGCAGCGGCACTATTATTGGCAAGCAGGTACCATAAAATAAATAAGTACTAGTGCCATTTCTTGAGAAATTTAATGTATCTATAGGTCGGGCTAATATAATCTAAATTAAAAAAAAAGTCATTCAAGACCTGAGAACGGCTCTATTTCAAATGTGAGCGTCTCTGAATTTAGTTAGCCTTCATTTTGACTAGATTTCCTCTTATCTCAAAAAAGTAGAACCGAAACCAACGAATTCGAAAGACCTGCTTCGGGTGGAGAGAAAAAGGCTCAATCAAGATCGAGTCAAGACGTTATAGATTCAACCAAGTCAATGTTACCCTCTCGGGTAGTTGTTTCCTTATTTTCACATATAGCTACCTGACTTCGACCAATAGGTATAATAGCCGGGCAAAGTAATGTCTTGGTCCG
Source organism: Juncus inflexus (assembly GCA_024447665.1). Lineage (NCBI taxonomy): Eukaryota > Viridiplantae > Streptophyta > Magnoliopsida > Poales > Juncaceae > Juncus > Juncus inflexus. Next base: position 8,473,746 of record JAJHPC010000012.1, on the reverse strand, counting down.
AGCGGGGATAGTATTTCACTTCTACATGTCTGTGGAGTTTTGCAAAATACAAACATCTCAGAGATAAATAGAGAGGTAGGAATTGGCTGGTCCACATGTTTTAAATGGAAACCAAATCCGGAGAGGAGAAGCTGAGTCCGGAATGACAATTCCTAGTCGATCGTTACGCCCCCATTTTCCAGGAACCAAAATCTCTTCCGCCTTATAGCATAAGGTCACCTTTTCTTGCTGCCATTGGGTCAACCTGTGAACAAGGTAAGCCCAATGAGATGGAACCAAAAAATGGGAGGGTACCGCATTGGGCAGAAGACGATCCAAAAAGCGAAGGCTCACCCACTAAAAGATAGCTTGCTTCCCTACACAAAGCTTGTTTCTGAAGCTTGCCTCAGACTCAGAGGGTTGAATACTTTGTAGCGGCACATAAACTACGTTCATCAACCAAGTTTGTTCAGTGGCCATACGTAATTGGAAGGTGGGGAAAGGGGGTCCGGGATCTCTGATTCGGAACAAATCTGAAACTGTTGTGTATGAAGAAGCTCCTTTCGAAAGAATAGCTCTTGGTGGTTCAGGAATTTAATCAATAGGGGAATCTGCCGAATGGCATATTTGAGTTGAGCTTAGCCCTTCTTCTATCCTCGGTCCACTCAAAGCTTTTGTACCAATTGTCATTCCAAAAATTTCAGCCATTTGATTGATTCCGAAAAGTTCAGGAATGTATACGTACGGAATCAAAAAATTCCACCACCTTTACTACAACGATGCTGTCCATAGATCAACTGATTTCGTATATTGGGTTTCACTTGATTGTCTACGATTCCATTACATGTGCTCGGGAGAAGTTTTTGAGAAATGTATTGTCGTGTTAAAGCTTCCCTCTCCTTGAGATTGAGGGTTCGTGCTGAGAGATTTCAGGTTGGTGCCAACATCTTTTGGATCTTCTACCAAAGCATCAACAACATTTGTACCCGAGGATTGACCTTCTTTCTCACTAAAGCCTATCTTTTGATATTGGATTTCGGAATAGTAGCAGGACAGGTTGGATGAACAACTTCTCTTGAGGAAAGACCAGTGTTTTATATAACAAGAGAAAGAAATGTCGCTTTCCTATAAAATGGAGAAAGGGCAGCGATGACAAGCCTCTGTTTAGCTGAAAAAGAGAAGGCACTAGTCAAACAAAGGCTGCTTCCGTGCGTCCCACCCCAACGCTCTTCTAGTGCTTGACTTGACTCTCCCCTAGACCTTTTGACTTACTCTTTGACCTATCTAGAAAGCTACTTTTGTTGAACATCCGAGGAAAGCCTATTACTGGATTCCTTCTTGATGCCCAATTGGGGATTAGCTTTCTGCGGATGAGAAGATGACTGTTAGGCTTAAGACTTTGCTTATTCTCCACATCCGGACCAGTCCATTTGTGTAAGCTGAGAGGTAGTCTACTTAACAGGACATATTTGATTCAACGAGTCCCCTTCTTCCTTCTAAACCGGCTGACATCAGGTGTAGAGAAGTTCGTTCAGTAATCGAATTGTATCAATTATTTCATTAATCCTTTTGCATTAATGATTTTGCGAAATTTGTTGGCTATTATGCCCTAGGCTTTTAGTATATGAGGCCGGGTTGTATTTGTGTATATAACTATATTTGAGATGCTTAATAAAATTGCGTATTGGTTATTTTATTCCTTTTGCATTAAAATAAACCATGAATATGTTATTTAGCTCTGTGTCATCAGGATATGTGATTCTGATAGTAAAACTACAGAAAAATGTAATGAACAAATTCTAAACTATCCCTGATCGCTTATAGGATATTTGTGGGGACAAATATACTTGCAGATCATATACTTATACTCAGATGAGTATACAAGCTATAAACATACATCAATATGTTAGATGATTGATGATCATGTTTTACTGATCATAGGTAAGAGTTACTAAATCATGAACATAGATATATGTTGGAGAACATATATTGGATAGACCCACCATGAGAATGCCACATTATTTGTGTCATTGGCATATCTCATTAAAATATCGGTATCCTTAGACTTGAGACCTTCTTAGTTTCCTACATATAGAATCATGCACTTTGACATATTCCAACATTACCTTTAACCGAGCAACCATAAAGATTATGATCAGGTACACGATGAAATATGCGGAGGAATGAGATACGTCAAGAAAGGATTTGTTCCTCTCTAAGACAAGAGAGAGATATCTTAAGTCCTCTTGTCGTGTTTGATTGAAATTAAATGCACGGCTGTGTTCAGGTGAATTAATAAGGACTTATTAATGTCATTCAGGATTCTATCAAATTCGCGATCAAGAAATATTAACGTACTACATAAGGTTGACACATTACATGCCTTATAGTCGATATAGATATCGTGTAACCAAGGGATACGATAAAAGGATAATACATAGGTTTGATCGAATGGTCGATAAATTTATTATGCTTGGATAGTCATGATGACTTGCTAGAGTCCGCTCATGAACATTAGATTTGTGAAATCTAATGCCAAGTATATAAACTTATAGGGTCACACACAAGAACAATATTTTTGGACTAGTATGATAATGGAACAACTTATATGATAAGTTCCATGAATCAATTAAAATCAGCCAACTCAGACACAGTCAGGTCTGAACGGACTGGCAGGTCCGGTCTTAACGGACTGACACAGGAATCCAAATGTTATTAATTTGATTATTAAGTTTGGTGTTTGGTTTGAGATTAAAGGGTGATGTATGTACGAATCCAAATGTTATTAATTCGATTATTAAGTTTTGTGCTTGGTTTGAGATTAAAGGGTGATGTATGTACTTAATACATACATCAACTTCAGAATATCCTTGATGATATAAATATACATCGGCCTTGATAATTTGGTATTATCATTTTCCATTTTATCACTTTGTGAGAAAAAGAGAAAAACAGTTTTTCTTGAGAGTTTTCTTCCTAGTCAAGAAACGAGCGCTCGGACCTAACAGACATCGATCGTTCATGCTCGTGTAGGCATTGTTCGTGTGGACTAGCAGTAGAGAGCTTCTTCCATGGAGCTTTGTACGATTCGAATCGAGCCGAAGTGACGTGCCGAGACGATTTTGAACCAGTCTTCATCCGTCTCAATCCTTAATTGAATCAAGTCATGATTCGATAGGTATATCTTTTGTTATTTCTTTCTTTGATTTAACCGTAAAACACAGATCCATGTTTGGGGTCTTCTTTGAACAAAATATTAAGTTCATATATGTTATGAACAATAACACCTTCCGATGCGTTAAAACGTTCTTAGAAACCCAACAGTGATATCAGAGCCGAGTGTTTTACGATTAGATTAGGATTTTTCGTTGTCAAAGTTAACATGATTAAGTTATAAGTTCAATAGTTGAACAATTCAAAATAGTTGAATAAAGTTGTGATAAATTCAATATTAAAAACGTTATGCATAAGATGCACATTTCATAAAAGGGGTTTTATGAAAAAGTAAATATAGAAAATAGAAGATATGATTATAATAAATATGTTCATATATGTGATATATTAAAATGATATTACCTAATTTAATTCAGAAATCATGCATAAGATGCATGAATGAAAAGTTCAAAAGTTGACCGAACACTTAATTATGCATAAGATACATGAATGAAAACTAAGTTTAAAAATTCAGAAGTTGACCCAATAATTTAGTTTAGAAATTATGCATAAGATGCATGAATGAAAACCGAAATTATTGTATAGTCTATTCTGAACTGGTTGTTGACTGAAAAACTGAATTAATTTAGATTTTAATCATTTCTTCTACTTTATTAAATCTGAATTATGATCCAACACTTATAACATGATTTTATATACTTTGAAATGGGTTCATTTTCTTAAAGTTAATTGTTAACTTTAATCGTATAGCATGGCCATTAAGATTTTCTGTGATGAATGTTTGCTTGTGATTGTGATTGTATTGAATGTTTGTGTTTGGATGATGTGTTGTATTTTTAATTAATTTTGCGGTTAAATATGACGGGCACGGTTCCGATAATTTAAATGTATTTTAATTAATATAACTACAAACGATGAATCCGCATGGAGATAATGGAGTCGACATCCGACACAGCTACTTCATGGAGATGAAGCAATTCATTCAACCACTACAAACAGTTCAAGGAGTTGAAGAGAGCTAATCATGTCTTGTGTGATTGTCTTAGGAAGTGATTGAAATAATTGGCTCATTTCAATCATTAGGCCATGCTATACATATTTATTTTGTTTATTGTAATTGATGTGATGTGATGACATTTTATCTAAAAAACAAAAAACAAAAAATACAATCCCTCAAATAATGTTAAGTCATAAAATGCTCCCCATGTCTACACTTGCCAAACTTTGATCATCCTAACTCGGTCTCGCCAAAGCGACGGAGTTTAATTTAATCTTAGAAGGGTAAGAGGCAGGAAATGGTAATTCCCGATATGTAGACATGGTTAGACTTAAGAGAGCTATCAAGTCGGACTTGGGCTCGAGTTATAGAATAGGACAAATACACAAGCATCTGATGTTAAGTCCTATGCAATGGTCAAGAATTGTATGAGATATAATGGGAATAGTTGTAAGTCATTAATTATACACATTTTATACCCTATACATATATGATATTGAACCATTATATGTGTTAACATTCTATTTATATGGATAATAATCACAACTTGATTGTTGATACTACTAATGAGATATTTATGTGATTTCAGGTGCAATTTGGACAAAGCATAGCTTGGAGAAAAGATGTTGGAGCACAAGATGGAGATAATAATTAAGACTCGGACCTGCCGACACAGGCTTAGTATTTCGGCCATAACTCACAATCTGGGCCTTCTCTATATACATACTATATACTGTTAGAAAGAAGAGAACAAGGCCCACAATTCATTCCATATCACCAGAGCCTAATTCAGAGATATACGTGTCCCAAATTGATCATCTTCTGGACAGATCTATCATGCACTTTACATTCATTCTTCATGTTTTTGCCATGCTCATTCACACTCTTTGCATGGGGCTTCATTCATCCCTCATGATCACCTTTTGAGAGGCATTATAACCAGGTGCAAGACATCTATTCTATTCACTTTTGATCTTCATCATTCTCTCTCTTGGAGTTGGGCAAGTCAAGCAAGCTTCACTCTTCCATCCGCGCTTCATTAATGGGTTCTATCATTATTTTATTTTCTTTCTTTTCCATGTATTTCGAGTAAGCCTCTTGAGGCATAGTTAGTGTTTATGTTTTTGTGTTGTAACTTTTGAGACCATTAATAATGAATTTCATTTGAACCGTTATTATTCTATTTTCACTTACTTATTATCTTTCATGCTCAATGAATTATTTTAAGTTTATTTCGGTCAGTTCTATGTTCAATAGTAATTAACAAGGGCCACAAAATTCCTATGGTTGCTTTGCTCAATAGCCTCCATTAGAATTTGAATAATAGACAAGTGCAAATAACTCATAACGATCTAAACAGTTCTGAACAAGCTCATTGTTTAGGAGGTTTTGATTTGTTTAAATAACCAATGATTTCTATTGAATTGGTTATGATATTCAAGTAGGTTAGTGTTTTTATTTACGAGCTCATCTAAACTAAAACTTATCTTTTTGTTTGAGTTATTTATCGGTTAGAGCTCATCTTACTGCACTTAAGAGATTAATTCCAAATTCATTATTATAGTCAAGGATAAAGTTACACACAAATTCACTACACAAAACTATGCCTCAATTCACAAATCACCACATCTCTTGATTTTTACTCTAAGTTTTCTCTTTGCTTGTTACTTTCATTTTGTTGCAATCAACCAATCAACAACCCCCCCCCCAATTGTGTGTCTGGTTTTAGGTCTTGTGTTTGGTTTTATTTACGGTCTTGGTTTCTCTTTATTTTAGTTTTCTATTTTTGTTGAGTCCATTTTCATTAGAGAAGTAATCTTTTCACCTAGTTTAGTCTAAATAGCTCTCTGTGATTCGATCCCTACTTTCACTGTCTACTGTATTGTAGTGAAGTCTAGGGTTATAAATTTCTTTTGGTAAGTGTAAAACGACTGCGAAAATACCTCTTATCAAATAGTTCCAACCTAAATAATTAAATTTTGAGGGTTGAGCCAAAACTCACTTAAAATTTAATGAAATATGGATCTTGGACTACTATGAAATTTCACTTCAGAAATTTTCGAATCAATATCTTGAGCGTTATTGATTTGATAAAAATAGTGGGAGCTTAATATTAAATATTTCACACAAAACACAAATAACTAAAGTCTACCTGCATTTCAATATTTCTGTAGAAAATGGCAACTAATAATAATTCAAGCATGAACCTGCGTTCCGTACTTGAGAGAGAAAAACTGAATGGGACGAACTTTCTTGACTGGCATCGCAACTTGAGAATTGTTCTCAAGCAAGAAAATAAGGGTTATGTTCTTGAGGATGTTATGCCTGAAGCACCCGCTGCCAATGCATCAAAGGCTATCAAGGACAAGTATATGAAACATATGACAGACATGAATGATGTCGCATGTCTTGTGTTATCCACTATGAATGCTGAGTCTTTAAAAATTGTTTGAAAACAAAGAAGCATTTGAAATATTGGCTGCTCTTAAGGAAATGTTCCAAGAGCAAGCAAGAAATGAACGGTATAATGCGCATTGTGCCCTAGTGAGTTGTAAGATGCAACCCAACTCCTCGGTGAGCACTCATATTCTGAAAATGAAATGGTACATCGATCAACTCGAAAAGCTAGGGTCAAAAGTTGGAGATGAAATGACCACGGATTTGATCCTTAGATCATTACCTCCCAACTACAACTTTATCCAAAATTTCAATATATATAACATGAAGAAAAGCGTCACCGAAATGCATGGTATGCTCAAGAACTTCAAGTCAACCATGAAGGCAAATGTTGCCAGAGAGGTTCTTGTTGTTCAAAAGGAGAAAGGGAAGAACAAGAAAGTCAAAGGCAAGCCCACTGGCAAAGGCAAGGGCAAGAAGTTGCTCGCGGCCAAAGTCAACAAGCTAAAGGATGTCTCTTGTTATCATTGTAACAAGAACGGAAATTACAAGAGGAGCTGCCCGATTTATCTCGAGGAACTGAGCAAGAAGAAAGTGATGGTGTTATGCCCTAGGCTAAAGTGTTTGTGACCTAGATGATGGATTGTAATAACAAACATAATATTTACTCTAAGATATTTCATATAATACGTGCGTATAGGTTATTTTAATATAATTAAAATAGGCCATGAATATGCAATTCAGCTTTATGTCATCAAAGTGCGTGACTTTGATAGTAAAACTATAAAGTGTTATGAATGCTATTCTAAATCGTCCCTGGTCATTTATAGGATATTTGTGGAGACAAATATACTTGCAGATACATATAAATATATATTTATATACAAGCTATAAATGTACACCAGTATATTAGTTGACTGATGATTATGTTTTACTGCTCATGGATAAATAGTTATCAAGTCATTAACATAGGTATATATTACAGACCATATACTGGACTGACCCGCCATAAGAATGCTACATGTTTTACGTCATTAGTGATTCTTGTAACATAAAGTATTTATAGTCCTTTGACCTGAGATTGTCACGGTCCTCAACATGAGTAATTTTATACTTTAATATAATCTAACACTGCATTTAACCGAGTGGTCATAACGGTTATGATTAGGTATACAATGAATCATGTAGAGGGATGAGTGCAATCAAGACGGGATTTGTTCCTCTCATAAATGAGAGAGAGATCTTTAGGCCTCTTGATGAATTGAACTGAAGAAATGTATGGCCATACTCAAATGAATTAATAAGAGTTATTAATGTCATTTGTTCTTGTTCAGTTTAATTTTGGATCAAGAAATATTAATCGATTTATATAAGGATGGCATATTACATGCCTTATGATCGATATAGATATCGCGTGACAAAGGGACTAAATACGTGATTGTTGATTAGGTAAATTGGATCACCGATATTCACTTAAATTGGGTAGTCAGGATGGCTTGCTAGAGTCCGCTCATGATTTATAGACTATTAAGTCTATTGCCAACATTAAGTGAACCTACAGGGTCACACACAAAGAACAAACTGAAACGGGCGCAGAAAATCCTAGCGACTTACATGATGAGTTGCATAAGAATGTCACAAAATATATTGTCATCTTATGTGATAAGATGTGATATATATGTATATAAAGACTATGAGCACAAAAGATCATGTAATCTAGAAGAGTCTAAATGATGTCATATGGATAATAATGAGTGATGTCATACACATCTTTTAGTGCGACGAGACATGACTCTTCACCTCTATATAAGGACATAGAAGGCTCCAAATTCACAACACAACACATCATTCTCTCTCTCATTATTTCTCATTCTCTTTTGTGAGACAAAAGAGAGAAAATATACTTTCTAATTTGTATGACAAAATTATGAAAGGGTGTTTTCTTTTTGTATGACAAAAATGAAAGAGTGCGATTATATGAGAGGAATTATATACATCTTTTGTGAGATAAAATAAGAAGAGTTTTCTTATGCAAGAGGAGAACAAGCTACTAGCATATATATTGTTCTTCTTCCCGTTTTAAGAAGTTTGTTCGTGTGGACACCGGTAGAGGCGTTGGTACTTTCGGCGCTTGTGATCTATTCAGCCTAAGAAGATGAGAACGGTTTGTTGAGAGTTTTGGTGGAGAGATGCCATGAATACCGAGATCAATCAAGTTTGGAATTTGCTTGATCCACCCGAAGGTATTAAGACCATCGGATGTAAGTGGGTTTTCAAGAAGAAAACAGAAATGGACGGCAAGGTGTATACCTACAAGGCAAGATTGGTTGCTAAAAATTTTCGACAAACTCATGGTATAGACTATGACGAAACTTTCTCAACAGTCGATATGGTTAAATCCATACGAATTTTACTTGCCATAGCTACTCATTATGATTATGAGATATGTCAGATGGATGTCAAAATAGCATTCCTTAATGGGAATTTACTCGTGGACGTGTATATGACACAACCCGAGGGTTTTGTCGATCCAATGAATTATGGAAAGGTATGTAAGTTGCAACGATCCATTTATGGATTGAAGCAAGCCTCTCGGAGTTGGAATCTTCGATTTGATGAAGTAATCAAAGAGTTTGGTTACATCAAAAATGAAGATGAGCCTTGCGTTTACAAGAATGTTAGTGGGAGAGCGATTACTTTTCTAATACTGTACGTGGATGATATACTGCTCATCGAAAATGACATTCCCATCTTGACAAATGTGAAGACATTTTTGGGGAAGTCTTTCGCGATGAAAGACCTAGGAGAAGCTGCCTACATATTAGGCATCAAGATCTATAAAGATAGATCGAGAAAACTTATAGGTCTAAGTCAGAGTACATATATTGACAAGGTAATGAAAAGGTTTCATATGGAAGACTCTAAGAGAGGATTCATACCTATGTCACATGGCATATCATTGAATAAGACTCAATGTCCTACTAGTGAGCAGGAACAAAGACGCATCAGTAAAATTCCATATGCCTCAGCTATTGGATCTATCATGTATGTCATGATATGTACAAGACCAGATGTATCATACGCGCTGAGTGCGATAAGTAGATATCAATCTAATCCGGGTGAGAGTCACTAGATAGCAGTTAAGAACATTCTTAAGTACTTGAGAAGAACTAAAGATCAATTATTAGTCTATGATGGACTTCAAAGCGAGTTAGTTGTAAAGGGTTACACAGACTCAAGCTTTGAAACCGAAAAGTTCCAAACAAAGCACGGTTGTGGATTCGACGACAGAAGCGGAGTACACAGCAGCTTCGAAAGTAGCCAAGGAAGCTGTTTGGATGCGAAAGTTCATTAAGGAACTTGGTGTGGTGCCGAGCATCGCAACACCCATAGTTATCTTTTGCGACAACAATGGAGCGATTACTTAGGCGAAAGAACCAAGATCACACCAGCGTTCCAAGCATATACTCCGCCGTTTCCACGCGATCAGAGAGATCAACTAGAGGGGAGATATTGATGTATGCAGAGTTGATAGCAACGATAATGTCACTGATCCACTGACAAAGCCACTTTCTCAAGAAAAATACGAGGGTCATGTTAATTAGGTCCATGGGTATTAAATACTTATTAGATTCGACCTAATGCAAGTGGGAGATTGTTGGTTATTATGCCCTAGGCTTTTAGTATATGAGGCCGGGTTGTATTTGTGTAATTGGCATGTCTCATTAAAATATCGTTATCCTTAGACTTGAGACCTTCTTAGTTTCCTACATATAGAATCATGCACTTTGACATATTCCAACGTTACCTTTAACCGGGCGACTATAAAGATTATGATCAGGTGCACGATGAAATATGCGGAGGAATGAGATACGTCAAGAAACGATTTGTTCCTCTCTAATACAAGAGAGAGATATCTTAAGGCCTCTTGTTAAGTTTGATTGAAATAAAATGTACGGCCGTGCTCAAGTGAATTAATAAAGAGTTATTAATGTCATTCAGGATTCTATCAAATTCACGATCAAGAAATATTATCATACTACATAAGGTTGACACATTCCATGCCTTATGGTCGATATAGATATCGTATAACAAAGGGATACTATAAAAGGATAATACATAGGTTTGATCGAATCGTCGATAAATTTATTATGCTTGGATAGTCATGATGACTTGCTAGAGTCCGCTCATGAATATTAGATTTGTAAAATCTAATGCCAAGACACAGGAATCCAAATGTTATTAATTTGATTATTAAGTTTGGTGTTTGGTTTGAGATTAAAGGGTGTTATATGTACAAATCCAAATGTTATTAATTCGATTATTAAGTTTGGTGCTTGGTTTGAGATTAAAGAGTGATGTATGTACTTAATACATACATCAACTTAAGAACATCCATGATGACATAAATATACATTGGCCTTGATAATTTGGTATTATCATTTTCCATTTTATCACTTTGTGAGAAAAAGAGAAAAACAGTTTTTCTTGAGAGTTTTCTTCCTAGTCAAGAAGCTAGCGGGGACCTAGCAAACATCGATCACTCATCCTCGTGTAGGCATTGTTCGTGTGGACTAGCTGCAGAGAGCTTCTTCCTTGGAGCTTTGCACGATTCGAATCGAGTCGAAGTGACGTGCTGAGACGATTTTGAACCGGTCTTCATCCGTCTCAATCCTTAATCGAATCAAGTCATGATTCGATAGGTATATCTTTTGTTATTTCCTTCTTTGATTTAACCGTAAAACATGGATCCCTGTTTGGGGCCTTCTTTGAACAAAACATTAAGTTCATAAACGTTATGAACAATAACACCTTCCATTGCGTTAAAACATTCTTAGAAACCCAACAAAACTTTGAAGGAATTATGCCCTAGGCCAAAGTGTTGGACTAGAGATTAGATTATGAGAAACAAGTTTATTCAGTTCATATATGAATGAGTGTATGGGTGACTGATATATTTACGTATATTAGATCGACCATGAATGACACTTCGGGTTCACGTCATCAGAATACGTGATTCTGATCGTAGAACTGTGAACCAACGAATGACATTCTAAACCGTCCCTAGTGATATGTGGGTGATTTATAGAGATAAACATACTTCAAGTAAGAAGCTACATATCAACACTAGTATATTCGCAGATTGGATGATCATGTCATGCTGATCATGGACATAGGGATGTCAAGACTTGAATATAGGCACATGTTAGAGAACACGTACTGGACTGACCACACTATGAGAATATGCATGGTATATGTCATTAGTTATTCTCATATGAATAGTGTGCTTGTTCCTACGACCTGAGGTCACCATGGATTTCTGTATGAGAAACTGCATACTTTAATATGATCTTACGTCATCCGTAACGGGATGATCATTAGGGTCATCATTAGGTATGCACTGAATCATGACGAGGAATGTGAGTGACCAAGATGGGATTTGTTCCTCTCGTTAAGAGAGAGATATCTCTGGGCCCCCTATTGAACTAGGACTGAACGAAATGCATGGCCATGCTCAAAATGGATTAACATGTGTTGTTAATATCATTTTGTATTTATTCAGTCTAATTCTCGATCAGGAAAGAGACGTTGATCAAACTCAAGGATGACATATTACCGTGCCTTGTGACCAAGACGTATATCATAAAACAAAAGGAATAATCAAATGGCTATTCAGATAGGTTTATGATCGCTGATCATTTCATTTAACATGGGTAGTCATGACACCAGTCTAGAGGTTACTCATGACTTACGATCTTTGGAAGATCGTTGCCAGCGTTAAATGGAACCTACACAGTCACACGTAGAACAATGTCTAGTCGGGAAAGAAATGCTCTTAAATGGTTATACATATGATGTATAAATAGGTGAAGGAAATAATCGATCATTGGATGATTGATTTGAATGATTGTGCAAAAATCAGCATAGTTCCGTTGGCAACAGAGTAGTTCCGTTGCCAACGGAAGTTCCGTTGGCAACAGAACTCAGCCAATTTTTCGACAGCCAAGTTTTCAGATTAGGAAACCATATTCCGTTGGCAACGGAATAGGTCCGTTGGGAAGGGATAAGCGCTGTAATTAGGGTTTTAGTTATGGTAACTAAGCAATCATTTGCCTCTCTCTCTAGTATAAATAGAGGGGCAGTCTCCCTCTATTTGACATACATTACAGAGCCTCCAGGCTTCCGTAATACAGAGAGAAAGAGAGAGAGCGCCTCCTGAAAGTATTTTCGGACTCGTCTAGCCGAGTCCGGTTACATGCGCAGCGGAACCTATGGATTTAACCCGCTCTAAGATCTATGTTAAGGGAATAAAAGTACGAGATTAACCATTAAAATTTATACCTCGGATCTTCCTGATCCGCGAGATGAAGAACGGGTGTAGGTCTGAACTATTCTGACTCGCAATCGTCTCCTTCCTGAAGTTCGGCTCGCGAAACGCCTTCCTGATGCTCGGCTCGAAGAACTCTTTCTTGAAGCTCGGCTCGCGAAACTCTTTCCTAAAGCTCGGCTCGAGAGACTCCTTCTTCTCCTAGGGATGAAGATAGATCGCTCGCAAGTTCTCAAGATAGAGAACCTCTACTCATATCCACGTGAACTTCACACGAACTGAATAACTGGACTTGGCTAAACAAGTCCGAAAATATTTTCCGAATATCTCTCAAAACTTTCTCTCTCTTTTCTGTGTAATAGATGGCCTCTAAGTCTTCTTGAGTTGTGTGTAGAATAGAGAGACTCTGCCCTTCTATTTATACTAGAGAGAGAGGCAAACGATTGCTCATTTACCATAACTAAAACCCTAATCTGTGCCTATTCTGTTGCCAACGAAACTGTTCCGTTGCCAATGGAATAGGTATTTCCATAACAGAATACTTGGCAGGTAAGGTTATTACAGTTTCATGTATATTCCATTGGGAATGGAACTATTCCGTTGCCAACAGAATGATACTGTTTTGTTCGATCAATTATCTAATAATTGATTATTTCGTTCACCAATTTATGTATCATATGTATAACTATTTTGAGGCATATTCATCCCGTACGAATGGATTTCATTGTGTGACCGTGTAGGTTCCATTTAACGCTGGCAACGATCTTCTAAAGATCGTAAGTCATGAGTAACCTCTAAACTGATGTCATGACCACCCATGTTAAATGAAATGATCAGCGATCATAAACCTATCTGAATAGACATTTGCTTATTCGTTTTGTTCTATGATATACGTCTTGATCACAAGGCACGGTAATATGTCATCCTTGAGTTTGATCAAAGTCTCTTTCCTGATCGAGTATTAGGCTTGAGTAAATACAAAATGATATTAACAACACATGTTAATCCATTTTGAGCATGGCCATGCATTTCCTTCGAGTCCTAGTTCATCAGGGGCCCAGAGATATCTCCCTCATGACGAGAGGAACAAATCCCATCTTGGTCACTCACATTCCTCATCATGATTCAGTGCATACCTAATGATGACCCTTATGATCATCCCATTATGGATGACGTAGGATCATATTAAAACATGCAGTTCCACATACAGGAATCCATGGTGACCTCAGGTCGTAGGAACAAGCACACTATTCATATGAGAATCACTAATGACATATACCATGCATATTCTCATAGTGTGGTCAGTCCAGTACGTGTTCTCTAACACGTACCTATATTCCAGGCTTGACATCTCTATGTCCATGATCAGCAGAACATGATCATCCAGCCTGCGAATATACTAGTGTAAATATGTAGCTTCTTACCTGAAGTATGTCTATCTCTATAAACATCCTACATATCAGTAGGGACAGTTTAGAATGTCATTCGTTGGTTCACAGTTCTACTATCATAATCACGTATTCTGATGACGTGAACCCGAAGTGTCATTCTTGGTTAATATAAGATTTACAGTCACAACCCATACACATAGATATATAAGAAACAACCTTTATTGAATAAATAATGTCTTAATACATAATCCATTTCCTAGTACAAATATATTTGGCCTAGGGCACAAATCCTACAGTCTCCCACTTGCACCAGGCCAACTCTAAGCATCTTATGCCCATAGACCTAACAAAACCCTCATGTTTCGCTTAGTTAATGGATCGGCGACATTGTCGTCTTGATGACACTCTACACATTTTAACATCACCCCTTTGTATGATCTCTCTGATTAGATGGAAGCATCACAGTATGTGCTTGGACTTTTGGTGAGATCTCAGTTCCTTTGCTTATGCGATCGCTCCATTGTTATCACAATATAGATCCACTGGTTCCGAGATGCTCGGAACTACTCTTAGCTCCTCCAAAAAGTTCTTTATCGAAACAGCTTCTTTAGCCGCTTCTGCAGCGGCTATATACTCTGCTTCCGTTGAAGAATCTGCTACAGTACATTGCTTGGAACTCTTCCATGTCAGTGCGCCTCCATTTAGGCAAAATAAATAAACTGATTGCGATCTAAAGTCATCTGAGTCTATCTGGAAGCGTGCGTCGGTGTAACCCTTTAGAACGAGCTCGTCTTCCATACCTCCATAGACTAGGAACAAGTCCTTAGTTCTTCGTAAGTACTTAAGGATTCTTTTAACAGTTGTCCGTGACTTTCACCTAGATTAGACTGAAACCTGCTTGTTGCACACAATGAGTATGACACATCTGGTCTAGTACATATCATGGCATACATGATAGATCCTATAGCCGAAGCATATGGGATCTAATTCATGCGTCTTCGTTCCTGCTCACTTGTAGGACACTGTATCTTACTGAGAGAAACGTCATGTGACAAGGACAAAAATCCTTTCTTGGATTCTTGCATTCTGAACCGTTTCATGATCTTGTCTATGTATGTACTTTGACTCAGACCTATAAGCCTTCTAGATCTATCTCTATAGATACTAATTCCTAACATATAGGAGGCTTCTCCTAGGTCTTTCATCGAGAAATTATCTCCCAACCATTTTTTTGACGTTCAATAATGTTGGGATGTCATTTTCCATGAGTAATATGTCATCTACGTAAAGCACCAGGAATACTACCGTGCTCCCACTGAACTTCATGTAAACACAAGGCTCACCTTCACTTTTGGTAAAACCAAAACTTTTGATGACTTCATCAAAACGAAGGTTCCAACTTAAAGACGCTTGCTCAATCCATAGATGGATTTCTGAAGCTTGCAAACCTTACCAGAATTCTTAGGATCAACAAAACCCTCGGGTTGCATCATATGCACGTCCTCGGTCAGATTTCCGTTTAGGAAAGCTGTTTTGACATTCATTTGCCATATTTCATAGTCATAGTAGGCTGCTATGGCTAATAGAATTCTGATGGATTTAAGCATAGATACAGGTGAGAAAGTTTCGTCATAGTCAATACCATGAACTTGTTAGAAACCTTTCGCCACAAGCCTTTCTTTGTAGGCTTGTACCTTTCCATCCATGTCAGTCTTTTTCTTAATGGTCTTCAAGCCTTCGGATGCGTCAATCAAGTTCCAAACTTGATTGTCTTGCATGGATTGCATTTCGGCTCTCATGGCCTCTAACCATTTCTTGAGAGTCGGGACTCTTCATAGCATCTTTGTAGGACGTGGGTTCATCGTCTATGAATATCACATCATCATCATGAGACACAAGAAATCTATATCTCTCAGGCTCATGACAAATCCTGCTAGATCTACGTTGAGTCTGTTGTGTTTCAAGCTCGCCAACTCCTTGAGAGCTTGTTTGTTCCTCCATCATAGCATCTGCAACTATAGGTGGGTCTCGAATTTCTTCGAGTTGTACTTTGCTCCCACTACTTCTCATAGAGAAAAACTCTCTTTCCAAGAAGGCTCCATTGCGAGCAACAAACACTGCATTCTCCGATGGGGGGTAAAAGTAATATCCTTTAGTTTCCTTAGGATATCCCACAAATAGGCACTTGTCATATTTGGGTCCGAGTTTATCGGGAGACTGATGTTTGACATAAGTCTCACATCCCCAAATTTTAAGAAAACACAACTTGGGTCTTTTCCCCATTCACATCTCATATTGCGTCTTTTGAACCGTTTTGGATGGAATCTTGTTCAGTATGAATGCGGCAGTCTCAAGAGCGTAACCCCAGAAAAACATTGAAAGACTCGTTTGACTCATCATCGATCGAACCATATCCAATAAGGTTATATTCCTCCTTTCAGACACTCCATTCAACTGAGGAGTTCCTGGAGGAGTCAGTTGTGAAACTGTTCCAAATTCTCTGAGATGATCCTCAAATTCCTGACTCAGATATTCGCCTCCTCAATTAGATCGAAGTGCTTTAATCTTCTTTCCAAGTTGATTTTGTACTTCATTCTTAAATTCTTTGAACACTTCAAAGGATTCAGAATTGTGTTTTATTAGGTAGATATATCCATATCTACTAAAGTCGTCCGTGAAAGTTATGAAGTACCGATACCCACCTCTAGCCGGCATACTCATTGGTCCACATACATCAGTATGTATGAGTTCTAATAAGTCATTGACCCTTTCACCAACATTTGTGAAGGGTTTCTTAGTCATCTTGCCAAGTAAATAAGACTCGCACGTCTCAAATGATTCCAAATCAAATGAGTCTAAAAGTCCATGAGACTGGAGTTTAGAAATGTGTTTCTCATTTAAATGGCCTAAGCGATAGTGCCATAGGGATGTAGTATTTGAGTCATTCGGTTTGAATCGTTTAGTGTTAATGTTGTATATGGACTTATAATTCTCTTTCTTAAGATCTAGCACGTAAAGACCTCTTTCTAATAGAACATTTCCATAGAAAAGATTATCCTTTAAGATAGAACAATTATTATTCTCAATAACAAATTTATAACCATCCAAACCTAGACTAGAAATAGAAATAATATTTCTGCTCATAGCAGGTACAAAATAACAATTATTAAGTACTAATACAAGCCCACTAGGCAAAGTTAATAAATAAGTTCCTACGGCTAATGCAGCAACTCTTGCTCCATTTCCCACACGCAGGTCAACTTCGCCCTTAGCTAATCTTCTACTCCTTTGTAATCCCTACACATAATTACAAATGTGAGTACCACATCCGGTATCCAATACCCAAGATTTAGGAGTAAGTGAATTAGTTTCAATAACAAAAATACCTGAAGCGGTAGTCACACTACCCTTCTTGATTTCGTCCTGATAGAGTTTGCAGTTTCTCTTCCAATGACCAACCTATTGCAATGGAAGCAAACTCCCTCCTTGTCTTTCTTGATCTTAGGTTTAGGCAACACCTTTCCTTTACCCTTGCTCTTGTTCCCGGTCTTCTTACCCTTCTTCTTGTGAACCATTAGGACATCTTTGACAACATTTGTCTTCATGTCCTCCTGTGCGTTCTTAAGCATCCCATGCAACTCGGTGATGGATTTCTCCATCTAATGCATATTATAGTTCATGATGAATTGCTTAAAACTAGAAGGCAACAACCCGAGAATTATGTCAACAGCCAATTCTCTGGGCATAGCTGAACCAGGTCTCTCCAATTGATCAAGATAGCTCTTCATCTTGAGTACATGAGCACTCACAGATGAACCTTCAGCCATCTTCGTGTCAGTCAGAGAGACGGTCGCTTTGTAGCGCTCAACCCTAGCCTTCTCTTGGAACATTTCCTTGAGAGTTACGATCATATCGTAAGCACCCATGTCCTCCAATTGCTTCTGAAGCTCGGAGGTCATGGTCGCTAGCATGAGACAATCTATCTTCGTGTCATCCTTGACGTATTTAGCATACGCGTCTCAGGCAGTCCTTGTGGCTCCCTGTTCTGGTTCCTCTGGGTAAGCCTCTTCTATGACATACTTTTTATTGTCAGCCTTGAGAATAATTCTCAGGTTTCTAAACCAATCAAGGAAGTTAGACCCATTGAGATTATCCTTCTCAAGGATAGATCGCAAATTCAACCAAGTTGAGTTATTATTTGCCATTATTCTACAAGTTAAAATGTAAAGTGCCATTATTATTTATTCATTGGGGTTGTTTTCTTTTGGTGTTTCTTATATTGTACTCCCACTATTTTTCTTCAAATCAACCACCTTCAGTAGTATTGATTCGGAAACTTCAAATGAATGAGGTTTCATAGTGAGTCAAGATCCGTATTTCATTGAGTATTAAGTACTTTGGCACAACCCTTAATACACAACTATTTAGGTAGGAACACTTCCAATTGTATCATATACAACTCTTTCCTTTTATGGAATGAGCATCATATGCACGGTGTATTATTCCATCTTGTGCCCTGAGCCCAAGTCCGACTTGCTTACTCAGTTAAGTTTAACCATGTATGATTATCAGCAAAATAGAGTCCAGCACACTCAGTTTTGGCATGACCCATGTTGGACGCCATTTCCCACATACCCTCATTTACAAAGACAACCCTCCATATGCTCAGCTTTGGCATAACCCACATGGAAGACTGTCTAAGTACTGAGGGCTTTGGTGACATTGGGGGCACTTCCTTACTTAACATTCTGAAGGATTTATTTTAGATTTATAAATATAAACATCACAGAAACTAAGTTAACTATGGTATGAGCCTAATCCTCATGAGCGATCATGAGGTTCCGAATTCTAGATCTATCTCTAGATTGCAGAAGTAATCTTCAACGAATCCTTCGTTGTGTGTGCGAAGATCCAATGCCATCTTCCGAAGATTGCGCCAATTGCCTTAAAGTCTTGAAATAATATCTATCCTAACAACTATCCTATTGCTAGAAAAGGTAATTTACAAATTTGGACAACTCACATGTTGCCATAATTACAACTTTGGACAACTCACTAGTTGCCATAGATATTAAATAAATTTACAAGCATTCACACACATGATTACATCACAGAACAATCATAGATCTAAAGCTCATAGCATATTTATATATTTAAATTCCATGTATAACAAAATAAGGGTTTCTCGCAAAATCAGCATTATTCCGTTGGGAACGGAATTGTTCTGTTCTAAACGGAACTATTCCGTTCTCAACGGAGACATGCTCAAAATTCATATTTTCTTTTGTTTTAGTTCCGTTTTTAAAATGGATTCCGAAAAACTATTTTTCAAAACTCCAGAAAATCATAATATACAATATTATATTCCTAGAAACTATTTCCGTGATGTTTTGAAATAATATTTTCAAAACCCTAAAATTTATTATACTAGAATTTACTAAATTTTAAATATGTAATCAACGATTATTTCCTTAACAAACACTCTGATGCCACTGTTGGGAAATCCATAGCCATGTACGTTACATGCGCAGCGGAACCTATGGATTTAACCCGCCCTAGGATCTACGTTAAGGGAATAAAAGTACGAGATTAACCATTAAAATTTATACCTCGGATCTTCCTGATCCGCGAGATGAAGAACGGATGTAGGTCTGAACTATTCTGACTCACAACCGTCTCCTTCCTGAAGCTCGGCTCGTGAAACTCCTTCCTGAGGCTCGGCTCGCGAAACTCTTTCCTAAAGCTCGGCTCGGGAGACTCCTTCTTCTCCTAGGGATGAAGATAGATCGCTCGCAAGTTCTCAAGATAGAGAACCTCTACTCGTATCCACGCGAACTTCACACGAATGAAATAATCGGACTTGGCTAGACAAGTCCGGAAATACTTTCCGAATATCTCTCAAAACTTTCTCTCTCTTTTATGTGTAATAGATGGCCTCTAAGGCTTCTGAGTTGTGTGTAGAATAGAGAAACTCTGCCCTTCTATTTATACAAGAGAGAGAGGCGAATAATTGCTCAGTTACCACAACTAAAAACCTAATCTGCGCTTATTCCGTTGCCAACGAAACTGTTCAGTTGCCAACGGAATAGGTATTTCCATAACGGAACACTTGGCAGCTGAGGTTATTACAGTTTCCATGTAAATTCTGTTGGAAACAGAACTATTCCGTTGCCAACGGAATGATACTGTTTTGTTCGATTAATTATCCAATAATTGATTATTTCGTTCCCCAATTTACACATTATACGTATAACTGTTTTGAGGCATATTCATCCCGTACGAATGGATTTCATTGTGTGACCGTGTAGGTTCCATTTAACGTTGGCAACGATCTTCTAAAGATCGTAAGTCATGAGTAACCTCTAGACTGATGTCATGACCACCCATGTTAAATGAAATGATCAGTGATCATAAACCTATCTGAATAGACATTTGCTTATTCCTTTTGTTCTATGATAGACGTCTTGATCACAAGGCACGGTAATATGTCATTCTTGAGTTTGATTAAAGTATCTTTACTAATCAAGAATTAGGCTGAGTAAATACAAAATGATATTAACAACACATGTTAATCCATTTTGAGCATGGCCATGCATTTCCTTCCGTCCTAGTTCATCAGGGGGCCCAGAGATATCTCCCTCATGACGAGAGGAACAAATCCCATCTTGATCACTCACATTCCTCGTCATGATTCAGTGCATACCTAATGATGACCCTTATGAATATCCCATTATGGATGATGTAGGATCATATTAAAGCATGCAGTTCCACATACAGGAATCCATGGTGATCTCAGGTCGTAGGAACAAGCACACTATTCATATGAGAATCACTAATGACATATACCATGCATATTCTCATGGTGTGGTCAGTCCAGTACATGTTCTCTAACACGTACCTATATTCCAGGCTTGACATCTCTATGTCCATGATTAGCAGAACATGATCATCCAGCCTGCGAATATACTAGTGTGGATATGTAGCTTCTTACCTGAAGTATGTCTATCTCTATAAACATCCTACATATCACTAGGGACAGTTTAGAATATCATTCGTTGGTTCACAGTTCTACTATCAGAATCACGTATTCTGATGACGTGAAACCGAAGTGTCATTCTTGGTTGATATAAGATTTACATTCACAACCCATACACACAGATATATAAGGAACAACCTTTATTGAATAAATAATAATGTCTTAATACATAATCTATTTCCTAGTACAAATATATTTGGCCTAGAGCACTAATCCTACATTATCAGTCACCGCAGGATACTTACCAGAATCGTTGTATTATAATTTATTTCAGCTTTAGCATTTTACCCATTGGTTTGGTTGGAAGTCTTATAAAACGAGGGGATCTTGTTACGAGTCTAGTCCTATTCGCCTATGGCTGACTTAGGATCTCGGACGACTCACCAAAGCACGAAAGTCGGGATCTTTCAGAAACAAGTTGATTCCTATTTGAGAGCGAGTAAGTGGGCTTCTTTCATATAGTCAATATCTACAAACCTTTCCATCAGCTTTCTTTGGTGGAATGTCTCGAAGTGATGGGAATCAATTCAACAAAACAACAACCTTGCCTCACTAGCTTTATATAATTCGGAAAACACTAGTTTTCTCGAGGCATCTTGCTCATATCTTTCATCAAAGGATCATCCCTAACCACAACTCATCCGTTGATTCTTCAACCAGGTCCCAGGTCGTTCGGTTTCAGGTCGGGTCGGGTTTCAAGTCGTTGACTTGCCAATATTTTCGGGTCGGGTCGGGTTTCAGGTCGTTGACTTGCCAATATTTTCAGATCGGGTCGGGTCGGATCGGGTTTGGGTTCGGGTAGGTCGGGTCGGGTTTCGGGTCAGGTTAGATTTTGTCAGCTCTAGTTACGTACCGTGTTTAACTTGTAATGAAAAATCTTTGATTAAAATAATATCTATCTATTTTTAATTTTGCGCAAGCTGTAAAAGGAGGCCGATGAGCTCAAAAGTCTCAAATAGAATTTTATCTCTTAGAAACCAATATAATTAATATATTATTTTCTAAAATAATATGTTGACATTATAAGAACCAAAATAAGATATTATAAAATAATATATAATACTAGTATAACAGTGAAATCAACAGGTGTATGATCATTCATTCATTATATGTAAGTTCAGGTCATTTAGATTCAGATCATTCGGGTCTCCGGTTATTTGGGTTTCGGGTCGTTCGGGTTTCGGGTCGTTCAGGTCTCGGGTATTTCGGGTTTCGGGTAGTTCGGGCAGGTCGGGTCGGGTTTCCGGTCGTTGACTTGTCAATATTTTCGAGTCTGATCGGTTTGGGTTCGGGTGGGTCGGGTCAGGTTTTCGGGTCGAGACAGATTTTGCCACCTCTATATAAAATCTGTGTGGATCATTCTAATTAGGCCTGACTCATGGGTTTGTTCTAGACAAAATATCTATTAACTTTGTTATATTTATGTATTATATTCATTTCAATAATTGCAAATGCATTCTTGGAAAAAAATTATAAATAATGTATACCCATGTAACCTATATAAAAAGCAAAATGCTATGTTATTTCATATGATGATGCTTCATTGTTTTTTTCTTTTTGCTTCTTTTTGTAGTTGGCATCTAAAATAAAAGATGGAGCTATGGAAAAAAATTGAGCTATGGAAATCTCGTGCAAAGCACGTACATTTGCTTGTTATCAATAAAGTAGTAAATTTACCTTCTGCCATGATAATGGTTAATTGATAATTTTACTCATGATGGTAAATAAGTGATCATACAATTAGTCCATAAAAATTATACATCCAAAATCAGTTACTTCATCAATAACAAGTTAAATATGATAGATAAACATACAACAAATTAATTCTTCATTATAAACAATACAACATGCAAAACGAAGCACATCTCATTTACAAAAAACCAAACCGCGACAATCACTCATCATTTGTCAAATCAATTAAAACATTAGTCTCTATTGACGATTCAACATTATCTTGATTCTCAATCTGATTTTGATTCCTCCTATTTTGATTCCCACTGGACTCTCCAGTACCAAAAGCTCTACTACGGCCTTGCGTTACAACGAGCTTACTTGCTTGGTGTTTCCTCCCTCCAATGTGGATCCGGAAATTATGCTCATTTGTGCAATCAATTTTGCATAACTTACACCTAATAACAAAAAAAATTGTAAATTGGTCCCTGAGTTTTGAATTATACTTATTTGAAGGTTTAATTTGTAGGTTTCAACGGATATTTCTGACCAATAGGAGAGAGGCTGGGCAGGCCGGTGCATCTGCATATAAGGAGTCAGCGAATGATGAGGTGGCACTTGTCGTCTCCTTATTTGCCTGTGTCTACTAATTGGTTGTATTTGTCTCTGAGTAATCGAAGGATAAGATCTAGTCTGAGTCTGAGTCCGAAAATCAGAATTTATTTGAATTTGAATTTGATTTTGAGTTTGAATTTGAGTTTGAGTTTGAGAAAAGGGATTAGTTATTGATTGGAGTGGTCTTGGCTCTTGAGAGGATTCCTGCCGGATTCATCAAAATATAATAACATTATTAATATTTAAAAGAAAATGAAAAATATAATAATGTTTTAGAAAATATAATAACCATTAATGTTGTATGATATGAGCCTTGGAAACGGATCATCTTGAGCCTTTTCTTATATTCTATCTCCTTTGCAAGAGCTTCTTCATAGCTTATAGTGGGAAACTCCATTAATAAGGAATCTCTGATTGATGGTAGAATTTGAAATCAAATTGTCATTTGTTTAACTTTGGAAACAACATCTTTCATGTAGATCGGCATGGTTTTTCAACTTATCGGACTATCACCAAATATATGATTATAGAAATCTGCAGTTAAAACAACACGATTATGTTGGAAAATGGTGAATTTAATAAGTATCATAGATTTCAGTTTTGCATCATAAGAACTACGAGATAAATAGAGTACGAAATTGGCACTGATCAGGGAAGTCCACAGATAGAAATTCTCACTGGTACCAAACTGTGTAAACACAAAATGAAAAATTCCGAAAGTAACAAAGAATAGCTCAAATTTAAACTTTCATCAGAAAATAAAAAACAAATAGCTCAAATTTAAACTGATCCACTAAGTGAAAATCAAAACAACTCAAACCTTTCAAATAAATTCTTCGATTTTACATATTTTTGCTTGAGGAGTTGGTTGGAGCTGTCGAGATCGGAGAAGAAATTACGGATAAATCAAAGCAAAGGAGGTTAGGGTTTGTGGAGAGAGAGACAGAGAAGAGTGCTGGAAATCTCCAGTTATTCGGATCAGGGCCTTAGAGTAACGGGCTTTTCTTTCGTTGGGCTTAACGGCTCTTTTTTGGGCCCAAGAATTTAAACTGTATCAGTAACTAGCGATAACCTTCGCTCCGCTTCAAATTATACATGATTTTATTTTATAAAATATTTTTTAAAATGAAGTTATAAATTCTAATTTATAATATTATTTATCAATTACTAAGATAACTCATATAAATTGAAACATAATTAAAAAGCACTTTATGTTTCATTGATTTGACTGAACTACATCGGGTAAAAAATTCTATATTTCTTTTATTTATTCTAAAAAATAAATAAATAAAGTAATATTTTTTGATGTAATATTTTCATAAAAATATTGTTATGATGTTTTATCATACTATTTGCATTATATTTTACACCATAAAGTTATGTTACGAAAATATCAATTTTATTAAGTAAATTATTATTTTTCTTTATTTCTTTATACAATTTGATTTGTATTTTAATTATGCACTATTTAATTTTATGAAAATATTATTTCTAAATATATTTAAATACTTTGGTACCAACAAAGTAAAGTATAAGAAAAATATCCTAAACCTTAAAAACCGTAATGATCCAAAACTATTTATTTCATGAAAAAACACAACATAGAGATATATAATTAACTTGCTGGGTACGTTTTGGCGATTTTTAACAATATTTCTACACTGTAACTTTTTGTGTATTTATTGGAGATCTTTAACAAAACCTCCAAACTTGTACAGTCGTCATTTTGGGAAAAACTGAACTTTGTATATAGGTAGAATAGAATGTGCGTCAAACCATACAATGAAATATGAATGGTATATTTCTTTTGTTGAATTGAAAACGCATACTACAAAAGTGTTTTTAGGATTCCACAATTGATCGTATCAATGGACTCTCATTTTGACTTTCGTTGTTTAAAAACATTTCAATGCAAGATCTGATTTATCAATTGTGCATATAAAAACATTTCTTTGCAAGATCTGATTTACCAATTGTGCATATACGATAATATTTAAATAGGATCTGTCTACTCACCACCGCGTTATTTAGCATTAGCGTCGCCGAGTCAACCATACCACGTCACGTCGCGCAAAACCGCGTTATTTAGCATTAGCGTCGTCGAGTCAACCATACCATGTCACGTCGCGCAAAAACGCGTCTCAAATACGTGTCTCCAGGAAGTATCACCCGTACACACCACACGTCCTATAGTTATTCCAGCGGCGTATCAAATCCTCACGCCACATGTAGACCCCACGCCGCTAGCTACTTTTATTTTTTTTATTTTTTTTTATTTTATTTTACAACCCAATAATACAAAAAGCATACCATTCCACCAAAACACATAACCAGTAACTAAAAACTCATAGAAACACAATTAAAAGATATATAAATCCAACACACTACAAAAAATATAACAATTCACTAGAAGACATAATCAATAACGAAAAAATATAGAAATATAATTAAAAGACATATCAATCCAACATAAAATAAAAGACATAACATTCCACTAAAAAGATATAACTAGTAACTAAAAAGTCATAAAAACACAATTAAAAAACATATCAATCCAACACAATAAAAAAAGACATTACAAATTAATTAAGAGGCATAACCATTAACTAAAAAAAGTCATAAAAATATAACTAAAGTGTATAACAATCCAACATAATACAAAAAACATAATCAATCCTAATATATAATTTTCCAACCTAATTACTGCAATTACAGTGAGTCACGTCATCTAATCTCCCCTAACCATCTGATTAATCACGCTCCTAATCACAATGGTTAATTTCCATCTTTAACCCTATCTCCTCTCTCTCTATTGTACCTTTCCAAAAACAGCCCCGGATATACCCTCTCTCGTGCCCAAAACACCTCTCTCCTCTCTCACGAGTCACGACCATCCAGTGCCAGAAATGTCGCTGGAGATCTTCTTCTCACGCCCAAAATCACTTGGAACACAGTAGCAATGATCGATAATTTTCTCCCCACCCCTCTCTCTCTCTCTCTCTCTCTCTCTCTCTCTCTCTCTCACACACACACACACACACGCAGAAGGCAGTGCGAAGCGCCGTAAGAATCCACATTGTCACGGTGGATTTCACCCTTTTTTCATTTCCAATTAGGGTTTAACTGCTCAAATTTTTTTACTTTCGATTTGTATAATTGTCCACTGATATGGGTTTCTTTACGGTTTGTACGATTGAGTTTAATTAAGGTTTAATGGAGGGTTAAGTTGGACTAATTGAGATTAATTTAGGCGTCTCACTGGTTCAGGTTAGATATTATGTTAACGGTTTGTTAAAGGGCATTTCGTCAAACAATGAGGTTCTAATTGCAGGTCATTGTAAAAGATTAATTTTATTTGAGTTTATTATCTTTGGTATTAAGTTTTTGTTGATATATGATTGCAATTATGGATTGATTTTATTCAATGAATGTATATGCATCAGAGATATAAACTGTTGGAAATAATCTCATAGAAACGAATGTGTATGTGTTAGTTTTGTATATTTTATTCCCATGCTTATAATTACTTGATTTTGTCAGTAAAGGATGGACAATTGAAAGGATTTGGCGATGTTGAATTTGCTTCAAAAGAATTTGCCGAAAAGGTTAATATAATAATATATTATCTAATAGATAATGGCACATAAATACTCTATTGCTTTAGTGATTAAGAAATCAAAATGAAATTTATTTATTGTAGGCCATGAAATGAATAGATAGAAGTTATTTTGATGTGCAGCCGCCAGAGCCGACACCAAGAGCTTTCCCAAAAGTTGAGGATCAAGTTTGGTTAAGAAAAGTAGAACAATGTTAGGTCCTCTTTTGGGCACACTTAAGAGGTATTTTCTTTCTTTTGTTGATTTTGAGATTCTTAATTATTTGTGGGTATTTTTGCTATAATTTTTCAGAAATTTAGAGAAGAGAAGAAAAAATTGTCAAATTAAGGGTGATGGACAAAAAAAATCATTCTTTATGCAGGGTATTATTTTTCTTTTTTTTTTCTCTATTTATTAAAGTCTTGATCTCTAGAATTTAGATATTTAGTATTTAGAATATATTTCTAATGGAATTATTAAACTATTGTTTTATATTTTTATTCTTGCATTTGGGCTGAGAGTTAGTTTTTCATTTTTTTTATTTCTTTCAAATTCAGACTTCATGCCGTCTGGCTTCAAAAGCAGAGGAAAAATGACTGGAGCTTTAGCATCAAAAAAACTTTTAAAATTGTAAGGTATTTTTTTTGTAATATTTATTATGTTTTTTTCTAAAATTTGATATGAATCACTTAGAATAGAATATTCTTAGCTTGAATTAAATTTATCCAAAAAAGTTGTACTTTATATAAAATACTTTTGACAAATTTCTGAATTTTTAATGTACATTTTTGCACAAGTAATAGTATTATAACTTACAAGGAAAAAAATTATTGGGTCAAATTTTGGGAGTAGATAGAAAAATTACATATATGTCCAAGACTTTTTTTCCTTACAATTTCAATTTTACCTGCTTTTTTTGTTCTTCTAGTATTAATGAATAAATATTTTAATTTTGTGTAGGTTATTTTTATATTTGGGTCTAAAACTTCCAGATTTGCAATTTATGAGTTGTTCTTTTTTAATTTGCTATATGGTGCATGGTTTTATTACTATGTTGTTAGTATTTGGTTTGTTAAGATGTGCTCTATTTCTTCATTAGTATAATGTTAAAAACTTGTAACTAATCCTAATCAAGTTGATATTAATATTAGTTTATTTCATTCTTTTATTATTCCATTTTGGTATTATGGGCTGAAAATATTAATTTTCTTATTTAAAATTCTAATTATTCAAAATAGTGTTCTATTATTCTTTATGTTTTTGCAAAAATAACTACAGAATTGAACAAATATTTGTCTGTTTATTGAAATATTTTAGAATGATTTAAATTTATATGGTTCTACTTTTCTTAAAAACATTTTATATCGAATATAAGCAAAAAATAAAATTAACAAACCCGCAACATAGCGCGGATATTTTCCTAGTCAATAACTAAAAATGCATATCAATACAACTAAAAGACATATCAATCTAACACAATATAAAAGACATATTCAGTAACTAAAAGTCAAAATAATACGACTAAAAAGATATATCAATTCAACATAATATAAAAACATAGCAATCTAAGACGACACCAAAAAGGCATATCAATCAAAGTAAAAAGAATAATAGTAACTAAAAATTCAAGTAGAGCGGAGCGGAGCGAGTGTGAATTGAGCCGTGCACGTGGTTAAGTTGCGTCGTTGGCTTAAGTTAAACCCGCAGATTGACTGGGTCGCTCGTTTAATTAGGTCGGTGTTGTTTAGGTGCTAAATAATGTGGTGCTGAGAACAATTTGTCTTTCAAATATTGCTAAATGGTCGTGTAAATGAGACGTGTCCATTATTGCACTAAAAAATATTTTATTTTTTGTTCAGAAGTATTTTGAGACGTGGCAAAAGCTTACTACCTCAAGCAGTAAGGCGCATTGCTAATTTTTCTCAGACGGATTTAGTTCAATATTTAGCAAATTTAACAACTCAACAAGTTCTCTCTAAAAAAAAATTATACCGTTTTATCATTGTATGATTTGGTGCACACTATTGAGAAATTGAGAAGCTGCAGTATAAGTTTTTGGGCCCAATAAAGAGCCGTTAGGACCCAAAGAAAAAACATCAGTCACCATTTGGGCCCTAATCGGAATAACTGGAGATTTCCAGTCAATCCCCTATATTGGCGACTCTTCACTCTCTCTCCCTCACCCTCTCCCTCTCTCTTAACCAATTTTTAAAGCAAAAATATGTAAAATCGAAGAACCCATTTGATCAGGTTTGTGATGTTTTGAGCTATTCTTTGTTTTTATTTTCGCAATTTCTTGATTTAGCGTTTACAAAGTTTGGTACCAGTGAGAAATGAACATGTCTTTATCTGTCGACAGGCCCAATTAACTTATTAGGCTAAAAGATAAAAACTCTTGGGAGTTTCTCATACAGGTTTATGCTATTTTGATTTTGATTTTGGGATTTTAGGCATTCGTTTGAATTGATCTTTATGTTCTCAATTTCTTGATTTGGTACGAGTGTGATCAAGTACCCATTGTTCTTTTGCTATTAAAGATTAAAATGCTTAGAACTTTGGATTTTTCTTGCTGATTTAAGCATAATTCAAGTGCTAATCCACCAATTTTCATAGTAATTCTGTTGTTTCAGTTTCAGATTTCATTAATCAAAGATATTGCTATTTCTAAACGAAATAGATGGAGTTTCCCACTATAAGCTATGAAGAAGCTCTTGCAAAGGAGACAGAATATAAAAAGAGGATCCATTTACAAGTCCCATATCACACAACATATAATCCATTGGTTTGTTTGGAAAACATTGTTATGTTTCTCTATTTCTTTTTAATATCAATAATGTTATTATATTTTTATGAATCTGACAGGAATACTCTCAAGAGCCAAGACCACTCCAATCAGTAACTAATCCCATCTTTCAAACACAAACACAAACACAAACACAAACTCAAACACAAACTCAAATTCAAAGGAATTCTGATTTTGGAACTCAGACTAGATCTAATCCCATCTTCCAAACTCAAACTCAACCTCAAATGAATTCTGATTTTAGGACTGAGAATCAGACTAGATCTAATTCCATCTTTCAAACCCAAATTCAAACTCAACCTCAAATTCAAATGAATTCTCAATTTGGGACTCAGACTAGATCGAATCCCTCAATCGCTCAGAGAGAAATACAACCAGGTAATAACATGCAAATGAAGAGACGCCAAGTATCGCCTCATGATTCGCTAACTCCTCCTCAAATTCAGATGTCAATTAGCCAGCATGTCCAGCCTCCCTCCTATTGGTCAGAAATCCTTCTTGAAATTACCAAATTAAACCTTTAATTCAAATTTTAGGGACCAATTTGTAATTTTTTTGTTTTAGGTGTAGGTTATGCAAAATTGATTGCACGACTGAGTATAATTTCAAGTCCCACGTTAGAGGGAGGAAGCACCAGTCAAGTAAGAGGATTCAATGGCTTAATAGAGGTTTTGGTACTGGAGAGTCTAGTGGGAATCGAAACAGGAGAAATTAGAATCGGAATGATAAAGTGAGGTTTTGATTGATTCGACAAATGATGAGTGATGATAATTATTGTTTGGTTAGTGTAAATGAGATGTCAAGATATGTTTATCGATCATATTAGATATTACTTCTTGTTGATTAAAATAAGTGATTTGTGGGTGTATGATTTTTGATGGTCTAGTTATGTGATCATTTATTGGTCATCAAGAGTGGAATTATCAATTAACAATTGTCATGACATAAGTTAACTTCCTTGCTTTATGATAATGTGAAAAAACTTTAGGAGTTCAGAATAGCTATCTACTCAGTTATTTACTAGCTTAATGCTCTTTTGTGATAGCTATTAGATATTCTTTTACTTGGATAAGTTCAAATACTGATTACATGTGTGTATCCATTGGGGCTTTACATCTTGCTATTGGCTGCTGATAACATATATTGATTATATTATATAGAATTGTGGTGTAAGATTGTAAAATAATAAACTAAAATAAGATTGTAATTATGGGTAATATCAATCAATGGAATAGAAAGTTATGTCAACCCCTCTTTAATTTCCTAGAACCCAAAGTAAACCATTTTTTTCAAATTCAAAGAAAACAGTTAAATTCAGTCAAAATATGAACAGAAACTCACAAAAGAAATTCAGTCAATAATACTATTCAAGAAAAAAAAACCCTCTGAAAAAAAGTCAATGACGGAAATCAAAACTCTTCAAGAATAAGAATTTTGTGTTAAGTTCTATGTGATATCTTTTTTTATTTCAGAGATGTCTCCTCCACCTAATTCTTTTCAATTCGACTCAGGTTTATTAAAAAACATTTTTAATTTTCTTTTACTTCTTTGGACAATTATGGTTGTCACAAGCTAAAATAAATCTTTATGACCGCATAAAAAGGTCATAACGTATCAACTTTAAGTTGTCCACCTAACAAGACGTTACCAATTACCTCATTTCAGTCATTTGGAAGTATCTGAGCAAACTCATCATTAGGAGATGCTGTCTCTTACCCTATTTAGATGATAAAATTCAATTGGAAAGAAATATGGGCAGAAAATGATTTGATAGGAGCAGGAAAAGTTATGACAAAAAGACTTATTTACTCTTATTTATACATATCAATCAATTGAGTTAAAAAAGATAAGAATATATCACTCTTTATTATTGATTCCTTCTCTCTCCAACGAAATTATCATCAAAATCTTCAAATTTATGAATATTTATTAAAACCAACTAATTTTTTATAAAATATGTTGTTAACTTATTAATATTAATTATTTTTGTTCATGAAATCTTTAGAAATTTTAATATTAATATACTTATTCAAATAAAGGTTGATTAAGAAAATATACTGGCTAAATACTTACAAACATATACAAAAATAAAAAATAAATTTTCAATATTATGCAATTTCATGAATTCATAATTGCTCCATAAGCACGAAATAACAAGTAAATAAAAAGGCCAAAATGACTAACTAATATTTTGTATTTATAAAAAATCTTATAACAGACTAACTAAATTAAAATTTTAGTTTTTTGTAGAAGAAAGCCGTTTCTTTTTTCAAAATTATCAATTGCGCCATTTATTTTAATTCGTTAGTATTTGAATATAGTATTATTTTTTTTTATCAAATAGCATTTGACACTTAATATATTATTTTTATTTTTCAATTTTAAGTTAGTTAGTCCGTTTTAAGATTTTTTATAAATAAAAAATATTAGTTAGTCATTTTGGCATTTTTATGTACTTGTTATTTCGTATTTATGGAGCAATTATGAATTCATGAAATTGCATAATATTGAAAATTTATTTTTTATTCTTGTATATGTTTGTAAGTATTTAGCCAGTATATTTTCTTAATCAACCTTTATTTGAATAAGTATATTAATATTAAAATTTCTAAAGATTTCATGAACAAAAATAATTAATATTAATAAGTTAACAACATATTTTATATATAATTAGTTGGTTTTAATAAATATTCATAAATTTGAAGGTTTTGATGATAATTACGTTGGAGTGAGAAAGAATTAACAATAAAGAGTGATATATTCTTGTCATTTTTAACTTAATTGATTGATATGTACAAATAAAAATAAATAAGTTTTTTTGTCTTAATTTTTCCTGCTCCTATTAAATCATTTCCTATCCATATCATTTCCCAATTCAATTTTCCATCCATCAGACCACAATCACAACAAATATAATTAGTCAGTCAAATTAAAAACTGCCAGACAAGCATGCAGCATCCTAAGCTCTTGTCTGACACATCTTCCTTATTTGTATATCAAACTCACCACAACAAACGACATTCCTACTACAGGCTTATGAAAAATATTTACAATCAACTCAACTCGTTATTGTAGCTTATCCGTTGTCACATATACTTCTACCCCTTTTCATTCTCAGAGGATTAGAACCCAAGTTCAACAGCTTTTGTCCACATTTACAGGTCGCACGTAGGCACACACACTCTCAGATATTCACGGATTTCTCTTGAGGGCGAGAATAGTGTATTGAGGATCATGATTCTCAAATTCCACGACCTTTATGGTCTCTCGATTCTTTAGCCTTGATTACGTCTCCCAAAGGAATGAAGGAACCTTTTATAAAGCCTTTTTAACACTCCAATTCGAGTGATGTTATATTTCCATTTGTAAACGCCGGTCTCTCGAGCCATGGGTCTCTAGAGTCATGGATCCTATACAAATGTGAGAGACCGGCGTTTGTAAATGAAAATATAACAACACATAGAAATACATATTTTTCAAAATTTTATTTACTAAATCCTACTATACAATCGAAAATCTTGATCTTCAGGGTGTTCGTGCTGCTGAAAATTACACATATCCAAATTCTACTGGTTGACGATGTTGACATGTACAAGGGGCGGCCCTGTCATTTTGGTTGCCCTAACCCAATTAGTAACTAGCACTAAGATATGGCCCTAAAATGTTGCCCTGACAATGAAAATGCAAAAAATTAATTTCTAATATAGTTTCTCGAAAACAACATAATAATTAATTTTATTCTCAACATACTTCTACGTCATTCTCAAAATAATAAAATATACTTCTCAACCTAATAATTCTCAAATTTTCCCTTTCTTGAACTCATCGAACACCTTATATGCATAAAAAAGAGAAGTCATACAAATGAAAAATTTTGAACTAAAACTGAAAACTAATAGAGATTGCAACATAGAAACTAAATTAAAATAGAGATTTTATAAAATATGAATATATATACTGATTGCTATTGGGGAGAAAAATATAAAAGCAAGTCCTCAATTGTTTTTCTCTCTGTCTGTTTCTTTTTTTTTGGTTTGCATCGAAATCAATTCCGTGCAAAAGAGGGAAAGAGACTTGATACATAGGGTGCTGCTTATTTTTTCTAGTTTGTTCTCCATGAAATATTGCAAACCTTTTATAATTACTCTTTAGTATAGTGTTAATTTTTTGTATAATTACTTTTGGGCTTTAAAAAGAAAAGAAGAAGGCCTATTTGATTCTTTGGAGGGAAAAACAAAAGGGCTGAGCCCGTGAATCAAAATAAATGGTGCATTTTTTTGGACATATTCACAAGTCCATTATGCCTCTTTAATTTAACTTCAATATCCATTTTTTCTGGACTTGCCCCTGGGCCCGGCCCTGATGTACATACTCAACATTGTGTTGTTCTCCTACATTTTAATATATTTATGCAAATATTATCATTTTTATCATTTATAAAAAGTACTAAAATTCTAGAACATAATGTTGGAAAATTCATAGCCACGTACGTTACATGCGCAGTGGAATCTATGGATTTAATCCGTCCTAAGATCATCATTAAGAGAATAAAAGTACGAGATTAACTATTAAAATTTATACCTCGGATCTTCCTGATCCGCGAGACGAAGAACAGATGTAGGTCTGAACTTTTCTGACACGCAACCTTCTCCTTCTTGAAGCTCGACTCGAACGAACTCCTTGCTTCTCCTAAGGTAAAGAAACTGATCGCTCGCTAGTCTTCAAAGCAGAAGACCTCTACTCGTATCCACATCGATATTGTTTGTGACAAATATTATAATTATTCTAAGATATTTCATATAATATGTGCGTATAGGTTATTTTAATATAATTAAAATAGACCATGAGTATGCAATTCAACTTTATGTCATCACAGCGCGTGACTTTGATAGTAAAACTATAAAGTGTTATGAATGCTATTCTAAATTATCTCTGGTCATTTATAGGATATTTGTGGAGACAAATATACTTCCGGATACAGATAAATATACATTTATATACAAGCTATAAATGTACACCAGTATATTAGTTAACTGATGATCATGTTTTACTGATCATGGATGAATAGTTATCAAGTCATTAACATAGGTATATGTTAGAGACCATATACTGGACTGACCCGCCATAAGAATGTTACATGTTTTATGTCATTAGCGATTCTTTTAACATAGAGTATTTATAGTTCTTTGACCTGAGATTGTCTCAGTTCCCAACATGAGTAATTTTATACTTTAATATAATCTAACA
The DNA here is from genome assembly GCA_024447665.1 of Juncus inflexus. NCBI lineage: Eukaryota > Viridiplantae > Streptophyta > Magnoliopsida > Poales > Juncaceae > Juncus > Juncus inflexus. The sequence continues at coordinate 8,438,512 of JAJHPC010000012.1, read as the reverse complement.
CTGTCTTTAACCGGGTAGTCATAACGGTTATGATTAGGTATATAATGAACCATGTAGAAGGATGAGCGCAATCAAGATGTGATTTATTCCTCTCATAAATGAGAGAGATTTCTGTAGGCCTCTTGATGAATTGAACTGAATAAATGTATGGCCATACTCAAATGAATTAACAAGAGTTATTAATGTCATTTGTTTTTGTTCAGTTTAATTTGGGATCAAAAAATATTAATCGATTTATATAAGGATGGCATATTTACATGCCTTATGATCGATATAGATATCGCGTGACAAAGGGACTAAATACGAGATTGTTGACTAGGTAAATCGGATCACCAATATTCACTTAAATAGGGTAATCATGTTGACTTGCTAGAGTTCACTCATGATTTATAGATTGTCAAGTCTATTGCCAACATTAAGTGAACCTACAGGGTCACATACAAAGAACAAACTGAAACGGGCGCAGAAAATCCTAACAACTTATATGATGAGTTGCATAGAAATGTCACAAAAGATATTATCATCTTATGTGATAAGATGTGATATATATATATATATAAAGACTATGCACACAAAAGATCAAATTATCTAGAAGAGTCTAAATGATGACATATGGTTAATGATGAGTAATGTCATATACATCTCTTGGTGTGAAGAGACATAACTTCTCATCTCTATATAATGATATAGAGGATTCCAAAATGGTACAACACATTATTCTCTCTCTCATTATTTCACATTCTCTTTTGTGAGACAAAAGAGAGAAAATATTATCCTTTCGAATTTGTATGACAAAATTATGAAAGGGTGCTTTCTTTTTGTATGACAAAAATGAAAGAGTGCGATTATATGAGAGGAATTATACATCTTTTGTGAGATAAAATAAGAAGAAGAAAAGAAGTTTTCTTATGCAAGAGGAGAACAAGCTACTAGCATATATATATATTGTTCTTCTTCTCGTTTTAAGAAGTTTGTTCGTTCGTGTGGATACCAGTAGAGGCGTTCGTACTTTCGGCGCTTGTGATCCATTCGGCCTAAGAAGATGAGAAAGGGTTGTTGAGTATTTCGGTGGAGACCGATTGTGTGTGTTGTATGACTTCCGCATGATCTGACCTAGACGGGCTTGACAGATGGAAAATCGGTTAGGACGGTAACCGGTTTAAAGGTGCTTGGACAACACACATGGTTTGAGCGTCACAGATTAAGCGTAATCCGAAAGGTATCTTTAAGATTTATTTAATCGATTTAACTTATATGCATGGATCCTCGGATTGGTTTTGGACGAAATTTTTATTTTTCCGCTGCGTTATGCACGTACGAAACTCAACAATATTTCCATAACGGAATACTTGGCAGCTAAGGTTATTACAGTTTCCATATCTATTCCGTTGGGAAAGGAACTATTCCGTTGCCAACGGAATGGTACTGTTTTGTTCAATCAATTATCCAATAATTTATTATTTCGTTCACCAATTTATACATCATATGTATAACTGTTTTGAGACATATTCATCCCGTATGAATGAAGTTCATTGTGTGACCGTGTAGGTTCCATTTAACGCTGTCAATGATCTTCTAAAGATCGTAAGTCATGAGTAACCTCTAGACTGATGTCACGACTACCCATGTTAAATGAAATGATCATCGATCATAAACCTATCTGAATAGACGTTTGTTTATTCCTTTTGTTCTACGATATATGTCTTGATCACAAGGAATGTAAGTATGTCATACTTGAGTTTGATCAAAGTCTCTTTCCTGATCGAGAATTAGACTGAGTAAATACAAACTGATATTAACAACACATGTTAATCCATTTTGAGCATGGTCATGCATTTCCTTCAGTCCTAGTTCATCAGGGGGCCCAGAGATATCTCCCTTATGACGAGAGGAACAAATCCCATCTTGGTCACTCACATTCTTCGTCATAATTCAGTACATACCTAATGATGACCCTAATGATCATCCCATTACGGATGACGTAAGATGATATTAACGTATGTAGTTCCATATACAGAAATCCATGGTGACATCAGGTCGTAGGAATTATTGGTTCAAATTTGAAATTTTATGATATTAATAGTTAATCTTTGAGTTTCCAACTCTAAACTTCAAAAATCTGAAAATACTCGTTCATTTTATCAACAAAAAATAATTGATATAATTTTTTTAAGGTTAAAGCAAACTCGCCAAATATCACATTTGTATAGAACTCGTGGCGTATCAGAAAAGTGTTTTGCTGGATATGTGCACCATGCCATTGATTCTAGCAGGAGCAGTAATGCATCTTGACGGGATATGTTGGCGGTGCAAAAATTCGTCCACACTATTCATTACACTTACATATAATTTATTTTTTTTTGAAAGGAGGAGGAGCAATATACATAGAAATACATCTTTTTTTAAATTTATTTACTAAAATCTTATAAAATATATTACTCAGCTGAAAATTTTGATCTTCGGAGTCTTCGTGCTGCTGACAATTTCTTAATTATTTTGACACGTATCCAAATTATATTGGTTGATGAGTAATTACTCAAATTTGTGTTATTCCCCTACATTTTAATAAATTTATGTACATGTTACCAATTTTATCATTTATAAAAAAAATGAAAATGTAAAATAAAAATGGTAAATAATTGTTTGATTTTTCTGTTGAAGTGGTATGCTTATAAGTTATATGTCAATCATTGAGGCGTCATGCATCCCATAAAGGATGCTCAAATACGATTACCAATTATTGATTCAAATTTACAATTTTATGATATTAATAGTTAATCTTTGAATTTCGAACTCTAAACTTTAAAACATAAAACCGAAATTAGAAAATACTCCTTCATTGGATTAAATAATTGATATAATTTTGGCATATTGATCTGATTTGCATAATTCAAATTACTGATGAATCAGAATTTCAATATAGATTTAAGATTTCTGTAAAAAATTATGTCTACAGAACTGATAAAATACATAAATATACAATACATATAAAAGTAAAATATAATCTAAGTAAATCTCATTTGTTTCTAAAAAATGCCTTTATTTTGAGGGCAATATTTTTATCTATTAATATTTTTGAGGAAATTGCCTTTATGAATTGTTTTATCTTGAAAAGTTGATACTTACATCAAAAGAATATGAAATTTTCAAAGGGCCTGATGCTACGATCCAAAAAAAATAATATATAAAGACACTAAATAATATATAAAATTAAACAAATACTAAAAGCATCCATTTTTTTTAGAGGCAATAAATTATATATACATAAAATAATGAAAACGTTATATATAAAACAAAATTATATTGAAAAGTGTAAAAAATACTTTATTATCGCGTTTTGAGCGTACTCAAACTTGTCGCATTTTAAGATTTCCCAATTCTCTCAAATACCTAATAAATAATTCAAATTCAAAAGGATATATAGTTAGTTAATCTAAAAAATTTAAGTTGAATAACTTATTTGTATAATTTCTTAAAAAATTTCCTATAGTTATATTATATAAATAATAAATATTAATGATTACACTATATTTAATGATACAAAATTATTATTATTACCGAACAATAAACTACAAAAATAATATAAATAATGAGGAAATTGTTTTTCAAGAATTTCAAAAATGTTTTTAATTCTCATGCAGAAATTATTATTAAAAATAAGACATCAATGCAAAAAGAAGTTATAAATTTTATTGTGAGGGATAAATTTGTCAAAATTGTTAATTAAGGCATCGTTTAGTATCATTGTCATTTCTTATTTTATGATTTTTTCCAGAAAAAAATAAAATAAAACGTGTTTGGGTATGACTATGCTTCTATTTTTTTCTCGTCCAAATGACAATAAATAAATAAATAGAATTTTGAAAACGAGAAAAAGATATTTCTTCTTTTCTATTTTTTGTTTCTAAACCTATAAACGTATGAATATTACACCAATATATATATATATATATATATATATATATATATATATATATATATATATATATATATATATATATATATATAGGGTGTGGCTAAACAACATACGTATGCACAACATACGTTTTTTTGCCACACCCAAAATATGTATTAAAAAAATAAAAATAAAAATTTCAACCGTACGGATGTAATATATATGTTATAAATATGTTGGAGATTAATTTTCACAAAAATCAGAATATTATAACATTGCCATCATATATCATCAAAAATATGCAGTACTATTCAAAACATATATCGGAATAATAGTTTGATGATACATGATGACAATGATATACTATTCTGATTCCTGTGAAAATTAATCCACAACATATTCATAACATATATATTACATCCATACGGTTGAAATTTGAATTTTTACTTTTTATAACCACTTTACGGGTATTTTAAAAAAATGTATGTTCGAACATATGTATGTTGTTTAGCATCTCCCATATATATATATATTAAACTTAAAACTTTATATTACACCAAAAACTGTAAATTAATGCTAAAAATGATATGTTCACATTGAAAAAGGAATGTTGACTCTAAAATTTTATATTATACTAAAAAAATTAAGTTAACATTAAAAATGGAATATTGATACCGGAACTTTATATTGCACTAAAAATGTAAATTAACACTGCAAATAGTATATTGATACTGAAAAAATATTATTAATACTGACAATTTTATATTCATACTAAAATGGTATATATTGACGCTGAAAATGATATATTGATACTAAAAATGATATATTTATGGCTGAAAAAGATATATTGACATTTACTACTAAAAATGATATATTAACATCAGAAGTGGTATGTAGATATTAAAAATGATATATTGATACACAAAAACAATTTATTTTCAACGAAAATAATACTGTAACATTGAAATTCAATATATTGACATCGAAAATAGTATATTAACACTAAAAATGATTATTGCAAATATGATATTAATATTGAAATTAATATATCGATATTATAAATGATTTGGTGATACTAAAGACAATATAAATGCGCATTTGATAAAATAATAAGCAATAAAATTTTGCTATCGATTTTAAAAACAAAAACGGTTATTTTGAAAAGAAAAACAGAGAAACAGTTTCTATAAAAACGACAAATTAAAAAAACAGAAAGGATGGCAAAGAAGCCCTCAATGTAGCAAATTTAAGAAGCCGACCTTTTTATCCAGCTCAAAATTCTAACTGTAAAAACCTCCTCTTTCTAATTCCGAAAAGAACTTCGACCAATAAAACCTCCTCCTTCGCGCTTTGTTTTTCAATCGCAGAAACTTTGTTTCTTTCCAAACAACAAAAGAACAATGGAGAGCTATTTGGACGAGAACTTCGGAGGCGTGATGGCGAAGAACTCGCCGGAGGAGGCGCTGCAGCGGTGGCGAAAGGTCTGTGGCGTCGTGAAGAATCCCAAGAGACGGTTCCGATTCACGGCCAATTTGTCCAAGCGGTCTGAGGTGGCTGCCATGAAGAAATCCAATCAGGTTTTTGTTTGATTCTTTGTTTTGATCTTTTCACGTTGTGTGTGTGTTTAGAAATCCAATCAGGTTTTTGTTTGATTCTCTCTTTTAATCTTTTCACATTTGTGAATGTGTTTAGTTTTTTATGATCAAATTTTTTATGTTATTTCGAATTTGTAATGTGCCTGCAACTGAAATTGATGTTTTTATCTACGGGTTTAAAAAAGAACTGAAATGGACATTTTATTTTTACCTATGCAGTAATTAAGAAAACTGAAATTGATTCTGTCTTTTAATTTTTAATCTTTCATTTTCGTTCAAAAAAGTTTTACTCTTTTCACATTTGTGTATATCCGTAGTTTTTCTTTTTCTTCTCCAATTTCTAGCAAGGGAAACTTATAATATCATTTTTGGATATAATTTATTTTATTTTTCTGAGATAACCATAATTCAATTAGATAGCAGGAAACATAATTTTGACATTAGTAGACAATTAGTTGCAATAATTGATCCTATTCTAGATTATACATGAATATATCGGGCAACAAAGTTGTTCGGATCCTCCAATTTGTTATTTTTATAATAACTAAAATACCCCTAATTCCAATTTCATTGATTTTTTTTTCTCTCGGAAACTGTCACATAAGTGCTTTTTCAATTGTAAGAGGGAATGTTAAATTCTCAAAATTACATATAATGTGGGGATTTTTTTTTACTTAAGAACATATGGACTTAATTTGCATGTTCAGGGCAAAAACCATCGGAAAAATGGTTCTCTAAATTACATATGACATTATGATATTTTTCTTTGTTAATTCATGAATTCCTACATAGTTAATTAAAATATAACAAATAATACTCTTAACATTAAATATTTTTACAGGAGAAATTGCGCGTTGCCGTCCTCGTTTCCAAAGCCGCACTTCAATTCATACAAGGTAAAAGCTTCATTCCTTCTTCATTCCCACTCATTTCCTTATTTAATTTAATTTAATTTTGTTTTATTTTATTTAGGAATCGCATTCCAAACAGATTACACAGTCCCAGATGAAGTAAAATCTGCCGGCTTCGATATCTGCGCAGACGAGCTCAGCTCAATCGTCGAGGGCCATGATCTAAAAAAACTCAAAACCCACAACAATGTCCAAGGAATTGCCACAAAACTCGCCACGTCAGCGTCCGAAGGCCTTTCGCTTACCGCCGATTCGCTCTCCGTTCGCCAGTCGATCTTCGGAGTCAACAAGTTCGCCGAGACGCAACCGCGTAGCTTTTGGGTCTTCGTTTGGGAAGCCTTACAAGACATGACGTTGTTGATTTTAGGGTTCTGTGCGTTCGTTTCGTTGATTGTTGGGGTTTTAACGGAAGGTTGGCCGAAAGGCGCTCATGATGGATTAGGAATCGTAGCGAGTATTCTTTTGGTGGTTTTTGTTACCGCTACGAGTGATTATCGACAATCTCTTCAATTCAAGGATTTGGATAAGGAGAAGAAGAAAATTTCGGTGCAAGTCACGCGAGGTGGGTACCGGCAAAAAATATCGATATATGATTTATTAGTTGGAGATATAGTTCATTTAGCAATCGGAGACCAAGTTCCGACGGACGGATTATTCATCGAAGGCTTTTCGGTTTTGATCAACGAGTCGAGCTTAACGGGTGAAAGTGAACCCGTTATGGTTAACAAAGAAAACCCGTTTTTATTATCGGGGACTAAAGTGCAAGATGGCTCATGCAAAATGTTGGTTACGACGGTTGGAATGAGGACTCAGTGGGGGAAACTTATGGCCACGCTTAGCGAAAGTGGAGACGATGAGACTCCTTTACAAGTGAAATTGAATGGTGTGGCTACAATAATCGGCAAAATCGGATTATTTTTCGCAATTGTGACGTTCGCCGTTTTGGTGGAGAGTTTGGTTAGGAGGAAATATTTAGAGAATAATATATTCAAATGGAACGGAGATGATTGTTTGGAGTTACTCGAGTTTTTCGCAATTGCAGTTACGATTGTTGTGGTTGCAGTTCCTGAAGGATTACCTTTGGCCGTGACTTTGAGTTTAGCTTTTGCGATGAAAAAAATGATGAATGATAAAGCGTTGGTGCGCCACTTGGCGGCCTGTGAAACAATGGGATCTGCAACCACTATTTGTAGTGATAAAACCGGTACATTAACAACCAATCGCATGACGGTTGTTAAAGCGTGTATTTGCGGCGAGATTAAAGAGCTAAATAACCCTAACGAGTCGGTTAAAATTCGCGACGATTTTTCCGACGAGGTGATTAAGGTGTTGTTACAATCGGTATTTAATAATACCGCCGGTGAAGTTGTGGTGAGTAAAGATGGTAAGCTAGAAATACTTGGCACGCCAACTGAGACGGCTATATTAGAATTCGGTTTATCTCTAGGTGGCGATTTTAAAACGGTACGAAAAGAAGGTATGATTGTTAAACTTGAGCCGTTCAATTCGACCAAGAAAAGAATGGGAGTTGTGCTAGAACTAAACGGCTCGTACCGGGCCCACACAAAAGGCGCGTCCGAAATAATTCTCGCCTCTTGTACCGACTTCTTAACAAAAGAAGGAAATGTCGTACCACTTAATGAAAATACACTATCTCACCTTAATAGCACGATCGAGAGCTTCGCGAATGAAGCCTTGCGTACATTATGCTTAGCATACATGGAAATAGATGCAAATTTCTCGCCTAACGAAGCGATTCCATTAAATGGGTATACTTTTGTTGGAATCGTTGGGATTAAGGACCCGGTACGGCCCGGTGTTAAGGAGTCGGTACGGATTTGCAGATCGGCTGGAATTGTGGTACGAATGGTGACCGGAGATAATATTAATACGGCTAAAGCGATTGCGAGAGAATGCGGAATTTTGACTGATGATGGTATCGCGATTGAAGGGCCGGATTTTAGAGTTAAGAGCGAGGAGGAAATGAGCGCTTTGATTCCCAAAATTCAGGTGTGTTAATAAATTATTCCTTTTAGTTATTTAGTAGTCGCTTATGTTATAGATAATTTAAAAAAGATATTTTTGGCAGTTGTTTTATACTCTAAAACCAAGGATATACTATTAAAAAAGGGATAAATGAGCCATTAGTCCATGTATTTTAATAGGATTACAATTTAGTCCCTGTACTATTGATTTGGCATGTTTTGGTGTCTGCACTTTAAAGAATTGTGCATAATCATACATATTTTCACAAAAAACGACGACTAACCATGCCAAATTAACAGTTGCTAACAGCGAATTTATCTCTAAAACCAAGCACGCATTTAAGTTAGTTCAAAACTTCACATTATAACAGGTGATGGCTAGATAGATCTTCACCGCTAGATAAACACACGTGTTGATGAATTCACCTTTAGTCCCTGTAAATTAATAAGATTGCAATTCAGCCCCTGTATTATTGATTCGGCATGTTTGCCCCGTGCTTTAAAAAATTATGCATTATTAGTATCTGAGGGACTAATCACATGACGAGTTCATAGTACAGGGACTAACGGTGCAGTTATCCCTAAAACCAAGGACACATTTTAAGTCTTTAACTTAGTTCTAATTTTCTAAACTTCGCATCCCCCCAACAGGTGATGGCGAGGTCGTCGCCGCTGGACAAGCACACACTGGTGAAGCACCTCCGGAGCAACCTCGGCGAGGTCGTGGCGGTCACGGGCGACGGCACCAACGACGCCCCCGCGCTGCACGAGGCCGATATCGGCCTCGCCATGGGCATCGCCGGCACCGAGGTAAGAAAAATGACTATTTTGCCCCCATGGCTTTATTAGAGCTGTTTTGTTTGCAATGAAGGGTTGTGTTTTTCTTGGGGATGTGCCAAGTTATGTTGAAAAAAGTCATTTTTTATAAATATTTACAAGAAATGAAACGAACACGACTTTAGAATTACGAATAAATAAAGTAGTGTGTTTATTATTTGTTTGGTAGAAAGGGTTATGTTTCACTTGGTAATGCGCCGTATTATGTTGAAAAAATTATTGTTTATAAATGTGTACACAAAATGAAACAAAACCCATTTAGAATTACAAATAAATAAAGTAATATGTTTATTGAATAAAATAAACCAATGAGGCTCGTGCGCTTCACGAGGCCAATATCGGGCTCGCCATGGGCATTGCCGGCACCGAGGTAAGAGATTTTGTTTGTTGGGGAGTTTTGGCGATGAGTTGTTCTTTTTTTTTGTTGTTGGTACGGTTTAATTGATTTGTGTTGCCTCCATGATTTTATAATAGCTTTCTTTTTGTTTGTTATGAAGGGTTATGTTTTCCTTGGCAATGTGCCAAATATTGTTTATAAATATGAGCAAAAAATGAAACAAAATTAACTGTTAGAATTTCTAATAAATAAAGTAGTATGTTTTTTGAATGAAATGCTTTATTAAAGCAATTTTCATTTTCCCATCACTTTATTCAAAAAGCGTGCTACTTTATTTATTTGTTATTGATGCAGTTGTACTGATTTATTGTTGTTGTTAGAGAAAAGAATAGGAATAGGGATTGGAACATATATGCTCAGTTTTGGTTTTTTTTTTTAAATCACGAAATGAATTAGATGGTATCATCTCGAGCAATTTTCTTATCCTTTCTGACGAAATTTGATTTCTGAAAATAACTAGGTGCAATTAAATCAAATTAATTCTACATATCAGTCATACGCATTGCAATTATGCATGATTTTTTAATTTTGTTCTTTTGTTTTCTTTCTTTTCAGGTGGCAAAGGAAAGTGCTGATGTCATAATCCTGGACGATAATTTCTCGACAATTGTAACTGTCGCAAAATGGGGTCGATCTGTGTATATCAACATTCAAAAATTCGTTCAATTTCAACTGACTGTAAATGTTGTGGCCTTGATTGTCAATTTCACATCTGCTTGCATCACCGGTACATTTTATATCTTAATTTATTTTCATAATCACTAACTAAATTATATATATTATTGAAACAATAATGTTAGGGATCCAAAAAACAAGCTCTAAAATTAAATCTAGAAATATTGGTACTAGTAAGGTTCATGATTTTATTTTATTTTTATTTTGGGTATCATCGATCATAAAATCATGAGTTTTTTCTTGGGAAATTCACAAAAAGACCCTACATTATGCCAAAATTCCAAAATATTTCGCTACATTACTAGAAATTGCACAAAAACCCATGCATTATTGCCAAAATTGCATAACAAAACATGAAATATTGGCTTTTTAGCAATTTCGGCACAATATAGGGGCTTTTCTGCAAATTTTCCTTTTTTCTTTTTTCTAAACTTACCAAATCTTTTAACTTGTTTTTGCTAAACTTACAATAAAAGCCCCTGAATTCTCGTTTTTTTGCAATTTCGGCATATGTAGGGGGCTTTTTTGCAACTTTCCCTTCTTTTTCTTTTGCTAATTTACAAATAAATCCTTCAACTTCTATTTTTAGGAACTGCGCCTCTAACCGCGGTTCAATTACTCTGGGTAAACATGATAATGGACACGCTCGGCGCGCTGGCGCTGGCTACTGAACCTCCAAACAACGATTTAATGAAAAGACAACCAGTTGGTCGCGGCGGCAATTTCATCAGCAATGTCATGTGGCGGAATATATTCGGCCAGGCGTTTTATCAGTTTGTCATCATTTGGTATCTCCAAGCCGAGGGTAAATCGGTCTTTGGGCTTGAGGGAGAGAATGGTGATGTCGCGCTGAATACTCTCATCTTCAATTCTTTTGTTTTTTGCCAAGTAAGTTTGATGGTTTGATGTCTTGAGTTTTTTTTATTTTTGTATGAAGATTGGATTGATTGGGGATTGTTGTTGTGATCTTATAGGTGTTTAATGAGATAAGTTCGAGGGAGATGGAGAAGATCGATGTGTTTCAAGGCATTTTGGACAATAATGTGTTTGTCGCGGTAATTTCAATTACGGTAGTTTTTCAATTCGTAATCGTGCAATTACTTGGAGATTTTGCGAATACGACCCCGCTTTCTTTCTCGCAATGGTTTGGGTGTGTTTTCTTGGGGTTCCTTAGCATGCCAATTGCCGCACTAGTGAAGCTAATTCCGATCAATTCAAGCATTAAATGTGAGGTTGAGATTGAGATGGAGTATAAACCGGTTCCGGTCGATGAGGCGGATTTGATGTTTGCTTGGCTCATAAAATAGAATATTTGAAATAAGAAGTCACATTTTTGCCATTTTTTAGACTTTTAGCTAATCGGCCTCGCTAATTGTTAGCTAGAGAATGGTGAGAAAATTAATGTTGGTACTTTTTTAATGCCTTGTGTAAATTGGAATTTTGGCATGGTTGTAATTATGAAATGATGTAAATTTTGTATCTTGATATATATATCTGGCTGTTATATAGTTGTAGGTTTCATTTACTTGAGAGGTTTCATGAAACACCACCGCTCTTTTCACTCTTTTGATTATTAGATATTTTTTGTTGCATTTTCAAGGGAATTTTAGTATGACATTTGTATTTTGATCAGAATGATTATGAATGGTTTAAGCATTAAATGAAACACTAAGCTTAAACTGGGTTGAGTGAATGGCCATACTTGATGTTTACCTGGCTTACAAAGTAGAATATTCTGTTCCCTCCCCTTTTGCAATTTTTAAGATTTAAAATAGCTTTTCTCATCTGAATTTTGTTGCTCCTTTTTTTATTATGTAAATTGAAATGTTAGAATGCTCAATATAGTTATGACATGAGACAATTGTGGATACATAATCGCTTATATTACCATGTTTTATAAAAATCTTTACAAAGCACTTTTTTTTCTTGGTGTACAATTTGTTTATATTACCAATTAATTTGAGTTTGTAGAGCTATTTGCTAAATACAACTTGTTAAATATATTTTCACTACATCAATTATTGTATTCAAACCCCTATACTACCTTCAGCTCTTTTTTACTAAATCTAAAGTTGGATTTGGAAAATCAAATTTGGAAATTTCTTGGTACGTGCAAGTCCATGTACTCTCATTATAGCCCTAGTCTATCTAGTCACTATATTTCATTGATTCTGAGGTGTAATTGTAATGCCAGCCACACTGCATTGTTTTCTCCCAAGTAATATTATATGACATATGGCTCATTATTCACCGGAGCCAGCAGTGGTAAGTCTATGACCGGTCAAAGTTATTGGAAGAGGAGTATGTTTTGTTTTTTTTTACCTTTTTGAGTTGTTTGGGTAGATTTCTTTTGTTTATTTACTTACCTTCTGACCCTTGGCCATAATTTCTGCGGTTATAAAACAACTTGAGACATCCTATCAACTTATTAAAGTTCACAAAGAGATTTTTAATTAGATTGGTCGGCACATAAACTTGTTTCAAGCTGAATAAGTCCACCATTAGCTTCTAATATTATTTTCACTACTTCTATTGATGATTTGTGAGTCTTACATAGTTTGGGGTCATAAATCATTAAGGACTTGTTTGACAATGCACCGAAATAGTAGAATTGTGAAATTAGGAATAACCGACTATTTCATTTTATTTCAAGTTTGTTCGGCAAGATGAATTTGTGAAATAAAAGAATAGTAAATAAATTATTATTTTTTATTGAAAAAAGAAAGATGAGAGAAAAAATTGCTCTATTTCCCTCCATCCGTCTATTCCATTTTTAACATGGAATACTTTTTCACTCTTTAATTCACTTTATTGCACTCATGTTCGACAGAATAATTTTTTTTATTCTATTTTATTCTAAGAAACCGTTCTATTTCACCCGTATCGAACGGGTACTAAAAGAGTAATGAAAATAGTAGTGAATTTAGTGTGATTATACCATGTCTCAAAATGCACGACATTTATATATAATATTAATTGATCGAGAAATATGTTAACTAAAAGAAAATTATGATACTATTATAGTATGTTTAAGCATTTTTCTTGTAGCTATGTTTAAGTATTTCAGGAGATATTTTTTTTTAATTTTGAGGAATGTACTCTCCTCTAATTTATTTATTTATCTTTTGAGAAAAGTAATCTCCCTTCATCTTTTATAGTCCCTACAAAGTGATTAAATTTAACATTTCAAATTAACTAATTTTACTAAAATACTCTCATTAAAAATATATATTTTTTGTTCAACCAAATTTCCCTACTTTTCTACCCTTGATAGCTACTTAATACTGGAGAAAGAACATTTGTTTGGAGGTAGAGAATTGATGAATGAAATCCAAGTGCAACAGAGAAAAAAGGCATCTTTTTTATTATTATTTATTTTAGCTCTATTCTACTTGTACCAGACAGGCAAGCAAGAGAGGTACCACTCAGACTCACACTCACACTCACACTCACACACACGCCTTTGAAATATAAGGCACTCCATTAAGGGCCTAACATTTTTACCAGGCCAGCATCTCATGCCTTTCTACCGCATGGGAGCCATTAAAAAAGAGGGATTGCTATAGAACTCGATCATTTTACCAGGAAACTGGCATTTCAGTGTCATGTCAACAATTAATATGGCAGAAACAAGCAACCTAGGCGATTGTTTAAGATCTCAAACAGAGGCTCTCTAACTTTATATTTTTGAAGATTATTGAATACAAAAAAATCCTCCATAGAAAATCTAGAAAGTTTTTGGTATAGCTCATCTATTTATATATGAACTAAACTAAAACATCATAGACTTACAATTCAATGCAACAATAATGGCATGTTTTATCCTTATTCAAATAATGCATAGTTAAGGCGTTAGGTTTTTCATCCAATAAATCAAACTTGAAGATGAATACTTCAATATAAATCTTTAATAATATCAAAAAGTAGAATTTTTGTCGTCATATATTATTGCATATAAATATTATTTATTATAATTATTATAGTTGTATCCGCTGAAAAAAATTAAAGATTGAAAACTATTTGAATTATTCATCAACTTTTATGACCCAAAATCGAATAGTTTAACAAATTTAAATATAGAACATGATTAACAGGAACTATTAAATATAAAATGTCGATTAACAATTTCTTACCGAAAGATCAATAACAAAATTTAATTTCAAAATACAGTTAATTTTTGAAAAATATATATATATATATATAATTTAAAATAATAAGGAAGACCATTTTTTCTAACGAGCCTTGAAATTCTTGGCTGCCCCTGATTATAACTGATAGTTCCAAATAAGAAAATTGTTCTTTATTTCAATGAATCATCATATATATCTAGAATATCTAGAGTTTTGTATAATTTATGTTAAATATTCATATCTACTGAATTTTTAGTGTTTATTGTATAAATTATAGTGTACTTATGACAAGGAATTTTTTTGAGCATTATTTATTAATTTTAATTACAAAATCATATAATGCATTTTTCTTCAAAATAATATATATTTTTAATTATTCATTAGTTTTGTTAATTAATTAACTGTATACAATCTTAAATTTCTGACATATCACATTTAAGGGTATCATGAATTTGGGTGCACCAAGGAGAGCATTAGTGTTACACGCAATGGTGGTGACTAGTTAGAAAACAAGAATTAGGAGTTTTCTGTATGAATCATCTCTTTGGACTTTGGAGTGTTGTAAAATGTGTAGTGAGTCATTTTGCCACCATCAATGCAAATTGATGTCAAATGTTCTTTTTTCTAAATTGCGTAGGGATTTATATATCACGGTCTCCCTCAGACCCGGATCTTCCCCTTCATCGTTATTGACAACTTTATTTGTAATACAGATAAAAGTAAAATACATGATAAAAGATTACAAAAAATTTTGAGCAAATTTGGAGGGGAATGAAAATATTTGGTGCTGAGCAAATATTTTCTATATATGATCTATTATGAATTTACAATAGTTCTTTCATATTTATATCTAATCAAGAAATGAAATTATATAACCTAAAAAGTAAAATCTCTACCTAATTATACTATCTAATCAAAGCAAAAAAAAATAATGGTATTTAAATAAAAAGGTTCAAGAAGTGAACTTTCAGATCAAGTTCTATCTCTAATTTCTCAATCTCCTTCAGATCTTGCCCCGTGGCCCGTTAAACACACATACTTCGACAACCGTTGTCGTGTGTTGAGCCCTGTTTCTCAGCACCGTACTCCTCTTTTTCTCTTCTCTCTACATCTCGCGACACCCTAATTTCACCCAACATTTCCTCCATCAATGGAACACTGATCATTTCATAATCAAAAAACACATCTTCTACATCGCTCTCTCCAGACTGTGAAGATTGTCGATTGCTATTTTATGTCACTGCTTCCCCCATTCTCTAAGAACAGATGAAGCCAAATCATAAAAAAAAGGATTGCTGCTAGCATTCATACTGGTTACATTATTCAAAAGATTCTAATGATATTGCACGAAACTACACTTTTCTGTGAGGTGATTAACGGCCTCCTCAGCTTCTTTCCACAAGTAACATAGATTTACCAATACAAAATCCATTTTTCTCATATTGTCTTGAATTAAAATCTTTTTTTTTGGTTGTTGTTTTCCCACACAAATATTTTCATTCGTAATGGTGCTTTTATATCTCAAATATTTTTCATCTCAATGTAAGTTAATATAATAAGAAGATAGTCAAAACAAAATATATCATTTGAGCATATAAAAGATAAAGAAGTTTTAGTTGTCAAACAAAATAACATAAACAAATTGAGGTATGTATGAATTATATTTTGTGATCAATATTTTCAACATTCTATCTCTGAAAATAAAAAAGATAACGGCGAAAACAAAACAAAATTTAGAAATAAGATTGTGTGATAATTCTTTAGCTAATATATTATATTTATTACTATTGAGAATTTATATTGCATGTAAAAATGATTTCTTCCGGCAAAATATAATTATGAATTTGAGCATACTTCAGATCCACTCTTAAGATTAAAATATTATAATTAATAATTCCATTATATATGAGATGAATTACTACATTTATTATTATTAGAAACCTATATTATATCGAAAAATGAATCGAGACATAAAAAATATAACATAAATTATTTCATAGCAATGCATTACTTTAAACTTTTATGATCATTGACTCGTTGCATATATCACAACAAAAATGGCACCAAAAGAGATTTAGGTTTTTACCAAAAGGATTCTACATTGAAGAAAGTAAAAAACAGAGCACACTTCACATGCCAGCCGAGAATAGCTCCCAAAAGAAGTTCTCTTACAGCTGGTGGTAAGAAACTGAAACTCTGAACAAGAATAAGTGAATAGCTCCTCTTTTTCTTTTTCATTTTGTTTTTTGTTTGATGACAGATTTTTTTTATAATGTGTTTTCATTTGCACAAATGACCCACCGGCCACTAACATGTGTTGGTCTTCAGAATGAGCTCACATCTTCATTTTATTTGTAACAGAGACGTTGAGTAAAACAAGTCATATAAATTTGTGTGTTATTATAGGTAGTTGCAAGTCGTATATTCACTTGTACTGTACTAATATAGTATATGTAAGTATGTAACACATCTCTCCTTGTGCTAATATATTAGATATATTTATATGTGTGAATATAAATCATTTTGTTCCAATAAATAGATCCTTACAACCAATAACACTTATGTAAATCAGTTTATTTCTATTAAAATAGACAACATATCATGATATGACCTTAATGCCATTATGTATAATGATATAATTTAGACTAAAATGGCAATAAGTTTAGGGTTATATCATATGTTTAAAAGACAAATGTCTCTGTTTTAGTGCACTGGAGAGAAATTGGGAGTTTGGGCTGACAATACCTACCTACCTAGTTTACTTACTTAAATAATGTATATAATCATCAAATTTGAAGATATGATTAAAGAAAATATCTCAAGTAATTAGTGTATGGATCTATGATCTATCAGTACAATTCTTTTTGTAAGGAGGTATTTGATTAGCAAAAGATTCTCTCTTAGTAGGGCCTTATCTCTAGTCAAGATAAGGTTAAATACATACATTTAATTTTAAAGATCCTTGTTTAATACGTAAGAACTTATAAATTAACAATATTTTGTTTAAAAATACACGCTGGAGACCCAAAGCGTTTCAACTGTCATATATGCATAAACAAAAAAGTAAAGGCTCATATGACAAAACAAACTTGACAATATATAATATAATCTTTCAAAACTCTTCATTTATAAAGATAATGAAACATTGGCTTAATCATATTTCATGTGAATATAAACTTATATTGCATGCCAATTGAAAAACAAAGTACATTTTGTATATGATTTCAGAATTAGTAACAGTT
Source organism: Juncus inflexus (assembly GCA_024447665.1). Taxonomy (NCBI): domain Eukaryota; kingdom Viridiplantae; phylum Streptophyta; class Magnoliopsida; order Poales; family Juncaceae; genus Juncus; species Juncus inflexus. Next base: position 8,420,845 of record JAJHPC010000012.1, on the reverse strand, counting down.
CGACAAGTCATCAGGTCAATGCATTTAAAAGTGAGAAACAAAAATAGTAAAATGAAGTACCAATTGTAGAGAGCAGTGTATTAATGTTCCAACAGCGAAGTGGCAATCTGATTTGATAACCTACAAGGTCCATCAATCTCTGTAAAATCATGTATAAAAAAATTGCAAAAACTATGTATCATTTTTCTCAGGGACAAAAGACTGATTTTTGCACTCGAGAAAAAAACATAGGGCAGGAATACATACATGGATATATTTTGATATTTTACAGATGTATATCAATTTTGAAAAATACTTGCAAAGACAACACAAAACCATCTTTATTTCATTTCATTCCAAATATACTTTATGCAAACAAAAAAAATTACACATCCTCTCAATCCAAATCCAAACACACACAATTGTTTCTCTCATTTGCTGTAGTCCTTTCAAGGACCCATGCAAAAAGCACTATATCCCACCCAAAAGGATAGAGCACTTAGACTGGTACAAACACTGTACCAAAACCCTAAACAAGACAAATGGGTCTCCCAAACTGAGACCCATTCGCCCTAAAACCCCCAAAAAATAAATAAATTAAAAATTACAACAAACAAATACTTGGTATGTTAACCAAAAGTTCTTATTCACAACTCTAAAATATCCCAGCCCGTTCATTTATGCATCCAGTGTCAGCCTTTGCTTCTCACTTTCAACCTTTTTTTTACTTTCCACCCTTTGAAAATCTCCTTTTTACATATGGGAAAGATTTCCTCAAAACAAACCTTTCCGTAGTAACTTATCATCACGACTGGATATAGTACTCAAATGGAGAACCAATAAACATAAATAAAAAACAAAATTAATGAGAAAAGAAAAAGAAAGGAAAAACCCATTTCTTTAATCATCATGAGGGGATTGAATTCTTCTTCTCTTACTAGCGCATGGATTCTCTAAAGAAGACGAATTATTATTGTTACCAATTATACTTTCAAAAATCCCCAAATTGGTACCTGATAAGTTTGGATTATTATTATTAAGCCTCTCTTTATTTGCTTCTTGAATCATAATATTGTAGCAGGAAAACACATGCACCTGACAAGAAAATAATCACACTGAATTTACTCTCCCTATTTCCCTTTTTTCATGCACCTTTCCAAAATCATTGGGAAAAAAAGAATAGTAAGGTAAAATTTTAATTAGAAATGTAAAAACTTACATGGTCTAACGGACCAAGTTGCGCAACGGAACAAATCGTGGATTCAATTGATTTGCGAGATAATTTCTCATCTGAGCTCGCCAAAATAGATGCACAGGCAATTACTGAAGGTCGATAATCCAATGAATTTATCACTGAAATTATTCAAAACCGAAAAAGAATCATCAAAGATTGAAATTTGATGATAAGATAATGCTAGAAAGAAGCAAGTTCCAACCTCTAATAGCTGAAAAAATAACGGCAATAGCTTTTTGAATCAGCTCCTTTCGCCCCTGTTTTTGCAATTTTGAGACGAAAAAACTCATATAAGAAAAGGGGGTGACCATAATCATTCTCCACTGTAATGTAGTTAAAACAAGAAGCTCCATTCTTTGTATCGCTTCACATTTGAAGAAATAATCTCCAGATTGGAACTCAGAGAGAGAAAAGGCTTTGTTTTCCTCCATTTTTGCGGCTAAGGATAAACAAGCACTGGATAGTAAGCGCACAGCCCATGCTTTCCCTCTCTAAAAACGAAAACAAAATATCAAGCATTTAGATTTCAAAAAATCAAACAGGAAGAAACGATAGAATGAGAAAAAGATTGAAACAATTTTTTTTTATTACACCAATTATTCTACGCATGAAGAATCGATCGAGATATGCCACGGCCATGTAAGCAGTCCTTAAACCAAAACCCAATCGCCCACAAGCCTGCATGAAAAATAAAAAAAATGATACACCAATCTAAACCAAAATTCACAAACAAATAGAAAAACCCAAAAAAGGGTAAAAAGATCAAACAAATGGTACCTTGAGAATCCATCCAACAGCATCAGCACGGACCAGTATGGACCAGTTCCCTGATGCCTCTTCCTCATGGTTTTTACTCTCTAAGCTGCTTTCCTTAGATACCAACAACTCAATATACTCATCATCCGATTCAGACAGAACAGAAATATCAGCAAAAGAGCTAAAATACTTCACATCTCCTTCCTCCTCTTCTTCCTCTTCGTCAAGATTGCTCGCATCTTCTTCACAGACGAGGCTAGATGAGAACTGGGTGTCCGCCATTAGAGACTGAGAAAGCTTCTTCTGTATTGTATTGTATGTATTCTTTCTCTGTTTCCTTATAGGTCGTTTCTTTGATTTTTGGGTTTGTTTATACATATGCATATATATATATATATATATATATATATATATATATATATATATATATATTTGTTGGGGTTTTAAATTATGGTAGGTGTGCTATAGGAGGGGAAGGGGAAATTCATTTCCGAGAATGGATTAAATTGGCGCCGTATTTGTGTTGAGAATGGAAATGGAGAGAATTTGGGGCTGTGTGTGTTTTTCTCTCCTAAGATATAGGTGGTTAAATGTTAAAGGGAAATTTGCAAAAAAGCTCCTGCATTATGCCTTAATTGCAAAAAAGCCCTGCCTTATTAGAAATTGCAAAAAAGCCCCTATATTATTGCTTAAATTGTAAAAAAAACCTACCGTTAGATTGAAGTTAGCATCGTTAATTTCAGCTGTTTAATCACTTCAAATTTATTTTTTTAAATATTAATTAATATTTTATCTAAAAATTATTTTTCTTAAAAAATATTTTTAAATCTATTTTTAAGAAAAAAATCGAAAAAAAATTTTGTTATTGAAAAAAATTTTGTTTCATAAAAACTTTTATTTAATGAACATATATTTTTAATAAAGCAATTTACTGAAAAATAATATTTATTTTTTTAAATATTAAAAAAATATTTTTTCATAATTATTTTTAAAATACTTTTTCTACAAGAATATTAATCATCATTTAAAAAATAATTTTGAAGTGATTAAACTACTGGAACTAACGGTGTTAGCTTCAATATAACGGTATGAACTTTCTTACAATTTTAGCAATAATACAGGGGCTTTTTTGCAATTTCCAATAATACAGGGGCTTTTTAGCAATTTCAAATAAGACAGGCGCTTTTTTGTAATTAAGGTATAATGTAGGGGCTTTTTTGCAAATTTCCCAATGTTAAATGTTAATACAGCGGTTACACACTAACAATCACACTACAGAGATTTTGGGGCTCTGTGTGTGTTTTTCTCACATCTGTTATTCTTTTTTATTTGCAATTTTGCAATTGTTATTCATGATTATTTATCACCGTCACCTCTTTGTGTAACATAATATAACATAAAATATTAATATATATAATGTATAGTGTGAGTATTAGTGTGATGATTATCATCTTTCTTTCAGTAAATTCTATTTTTAAACTGGTTGATTTATCTCAATAACTACATATAGCAAAATTTTAAAAAAATAATTTGGTATTTATACATATTACATTAGTGTCAAAATAATATGATATTAAAGTTTGTTTTTGGTTGCATTAAAACTCTAAAAATTTCATATTTATGACGGACTATTTTCTTAAGTACTTATCATTTTTATTATCTTTGAAATTTTCAAATGTTTATTGTTTAATTGAAAAAAAAATACTGACATAAATTTTCAGCATGATATAATTTCCACTTGATTAAATCTATGGCATCATTATATTTTATTATTTTAATTATTAAATAAAATATTATTTGATGAAAGAACTACATTTTATTTCATCATTTCACAACAAAAAGTAAATTTTTTGATATATATATTTATTAGAAGATTTGATGATATATATATATATATATATCTTCTAATAAGGGGTAATTTTATATTTTATCAATGAATGATATTCCATACCACAAAACAAATTGTATCATTTTGCAATGGAGGTCAAAGGAGAGGGCATGTGTTGAGAGAGGTGAGTGAGACAAAGCCTAAAGGCTGAGCATGTGGTAAATGATGGTGGTGAGTGAGACTGTGAGCTGTGCTCTGTCCCGAGCTTTTCATGGAGAAGGGGCTTTCTTTTTGTGTTCTCGGTGCAAAAAAAGCCTCACCCCCAAAACAAAATCCCTTCACAGGAGATCTTCATAAAACCCTATTTAAACCCCTTGCTAGTTCATATTCATTATGAAATTCGGGAAAATCATAATCCTTCGCAGTTCCTACAAAGATTTATTAAATTTATCAATTACTTGTTTTTCATGATTAATATGAGGTGCACTATAAGTGATATTCCATATAGATTTCTTTACTATGGAGCCACAATAATTTTACAAAGATTCTGTATATAATAATTTTTTTTTCTTTCTATTCATATTGGTCCTTTATTTGATTAAATTGACATTGTTTTAGATCGGTATCTATGCATCCTATCATAACATTGACATGTCAACAAATATAAGTCAACAAAAGTATAACTTCAAAAATAAATCTAAAATTTTATTAAAATTTAAAATGCGGAGGAGTTGTATCTCCAACTAAGCACCGAAAATAGCTTAAGCAGCTAACACATTGCATAAGATTCTACTCTATATTTTGGCAAAAAATGTCACATATGCAGTTTGTGTCATTTAGGTGGCGTTGGGCAAAAATAGAATAGCGGAAAAGTGAAAAAAGGGAAGAGTGTCCCTTTCATTTTATTCCAATCGTGTTCGGCAAATAAATGAGTGGAAGAATAAAATAAATAATTAATGCAATATTTATTTAATTTGGAAAAAAGAGAGAGAAGGAAGAAAAATCTTCTTATTTCATCTTTCTTCCACTCTTCCACCCCCATGGAATAAAGTTAAACCACTCTTCTACCATTTTATTTCATCTTCTTCCACTTTTGTTCGGCAAAATAAATAAATTTCTTCCACTCTTATTCCATATTACCGAACGGGCCCTTAGAGTTATCCAGAATCAAATATTTATATTCAAATAATACTATTTTAATCAATTATAATGAAAACATCAAATGGGAACTTGGTAACTCATATAATTTTGTAAAACATCAATATCATTACCTATCTAAGAATAATTAACTGATTAGAGTTAAGAAAAATTATGAAAAAAAACAGACTATCAAAGTGACATATAATATATTACTAGAAGTATTGGAAAAAATGACCAATATGTTTTCATCGTTATCTCATTATTGTCTGTATTGTACTTCTAGAAATTCAATATTTAGGCTCCGCAAAAACTATGTTACAATGTATTTGAGTTGTACCCCAAAAAATGCGTTATATACTATAAATGAGCTGAAATTCATTGAACGCTTAAAACGTGTCTTAGTTATACAATACCATATATGGAAATAAAATATGGGTGATGCTATCAAAAGAGCTCACTCTGCTTAATTAAGAGCAATTTAAAATTTTTTACAACAAATACCAATTATACTCCTTATTAACGATATCTTCTATTTATTACTTTATTTATTGACTCTAATCTTTTTCTCAATATACACTAATTATTAACTAAATCAATTAAAATCTTTCATATATGGAAACACAAAATCAAACTCTCATTTCACCCCCTTCATGATTTTTGTCTCTTCATAAACTTTCACTTTCTATTATTTTTTTTTTGTTTGGGGTGGGGTGGGGGGATTATTTTGTTTATTTTTATATTTGTGTCATTCTCATATATTTTTCTAGTTGTTTTGCGGGGGGGGATTATTTTGTTTATTTTTATATTTGTGTTATTCTCACTAGTTGTTTTGCTTCATTGTACTAAACATAAAAATAAATAAGTTCAACTTTTGTAATTTCTCTCAAATTAACAACCAAACTACAAAAATATATTGAACATGTATTAAAAAAAATGTAAGTCATTTATTAAAGTTAACTTATAAAAGAAAATAAAATATAACAATTTTTTTTATTAAATAGAGAGGGTTCTTTGTTCCACTTCTATTTTTTGTGCTAATGAGAATTTTACCCATAACCTATGGTTTATGATGCTTTGCACTTAATCACTAGGTTATGAATCCATTGACATACCAACTTATTTTTTGAGTCATTTATTCATACATAACAATAATTTATAAATAATTCATTCACTTAGCACAAAAAAATATTTCATCCAAACACGTCACATGTGCCATTCGATAATATATAAAAAAAACTGATAAAATGACAAACAAACAATTAAGGGCGCATCAATTATTGAGGCACAGATTAATATCAATTTTCTCTAATTTTCATCACTGATTTTCATGGTGTAGAGATAAAGATTAAGAGACCAAAAAGCATGGAGGGGATGAGGGGTTGATTTATGTTTTCATATGTAAAAGATTTTAATTGATTTAATTCATAATTACTGTATTGACGAGAAGAGATATTTAGTCAATAAACAAAAATAATAAATGAAAGAATGAAAGACATCATTAATAAAGGGTATAACTAGTATTTAACTTAAAAAGTTTAAAATTGCTCTTAGTTAAGCAATGTTAGCTTTTTTGATAGCATCCCCCTAAAATATTTGTATTGCTTTGTCTCCTCTCTAGTTTCGCACAAAATAGATTGTGAGATTCAAGATTTGGAGATTATTATTAATTGATCATTAGTCTAATTACAAAGGGTTAGACTCTAATATTACAATTCTTTTTTGAAAAAGCAAAAATATTGTGTGAAACTTGAGAGGAGAAATAAAGCGATATAAATAATAAAACAACTATTTTGGGCCTACTTATTAATGAATGAAGCTCAAACAAATAGCCCAAAAGAAAAAAAAACAATAGCCTAAGTATTGGGATTTTTTTTTTAAATACAATTATTTAAGAAAATAAATCAATAACTATCATCACTTTGAAAATAATTAAAAAACTACCATTTCCGCCACTATGAGTGGCGGAACAGATTCTGTTCCGCCACTCATACTGGCGGAACATGGTATATTTTAAATTTTTCTTAAAAAATCTTAATTATGCTAAAAAACACTGTTCCGCCACTAATAGTGGCAGAAAATGTTAAATTTTTAATTTTCCGTGATTCTTAAATGGATTCTGCAAAAAAAAAAAAAAAAAAAAAAATTACTGGACACTGTTCCGCCACTGAGAGTGGCGGAACAGTATTTTTTTTAATTAATTAATTTTTTTTTTTTTTATTATAAAATTTCAAAGTGTTTTTAGGGGCAAAAAAAATATAAAATAGGTTGTTCTGCCAAGCTTTTTGCCGGAACAAGAATTTTTTATTTTATTTTTTGACTAATTTCTTTTCTAAATTTGTAGTTAACGCTAAAAATTAAAAAATTAATCTGTTCCACTAATAGTTCTGGCGGAACACGTCCGGACCATTTAGAAGCCTTAAATAATCCTAATTAGGAGAAAAAAAAAATTCTTATGTAAATAACAATGATAATTATTTCATGTTGGGATAGAAAAAAGAAAAAAATATATTTATGTGATGATTAATTACCTGCCAATCGAGAAATCGGCAATTGTAAAACGCGCATCTATCAGCTGTGACTCGAATTACAAATGCTTATCAAGAACCCTAAATTCCATCAAATATAAAATTCATGTCATTTAGAAATCACTACAAAAATGAAAGACTATAGGGTTTATTTTTTCTCCTAATTAGGATTATTTAAGGCTACTAAATGGCTCGGGTGTGTTCCGCCAGAACCCTTAGTGGAATAGATTAATTTTTAGCGTTAACTGCAAATTTAGAAAAGAAATTAGTCAAAAAAAAAAAAAAAAGTTCTTGCACCGGCAAAAAACTTGGCGGAACAAGCTATTTTATATTTTTTTGCCCCTAAAAACACTTTGAAAATTTATATATAAAAAAAAAATTAATTAATTAAAAAAAAATACTGTTCCGCCACTCTCAGTGGCGGAACAGTGTCCAGTAATTTTTTTTTTTTTTTTTTTTTTTTGCAGAATCCGTTTAAGGATCACGGAAAATTAAAAATTTAACCTGTTTCGCCACTACTAGTGGCGGAACAATGTTTTTTAGCGTAATTAAGATTTTTTAAGAAAAATTAAAAATATATCATGTTCCGCCAGTATGAGCGGCGGAACAGAATCTGTTCCGCCACTCATAGTGGCGGAAATGGTAGTTTTTTAATTATTTTCAAAGTGATGGTAGTTATTGAATTATTTTCTTAAATAGTTGTATTTAAAAAAAAAAAGTCAAGTATTGGAGTGGAAAATATATATTGTTTTTCTAGTTTTCCATCATTTCTTTAGATTTTGTCTTGTACAATGATTTCATTTGCACCACTAAAGAAGAATAAAAATAGTATGGCTCTTAAATTTACCTTATCTTTTTACATGATGTGGGTATATAACAAGAAGAAAACTACATATGACAAACGTAAGATTTTAGATGTGTAGCAGTGTAGGTTTAATGGTTGGTTTGAGATTAAGCAAACCAAATAATTCCTAAGTCCTTTGAGACCGGTACCATCAAAATCTGATGCTGAGAGGACGACAATAAATAAGAACAATTAATTTTGTAAATATAATTGTTGTTAAATAAACAATGTAGCTCAATATGTAGAATTTATGTCAATAGTTACAGGAACTCGTAAATCAAAGAGAAAAGTCTAATTTTGTCCCTTCAAATATTCAAATAGCTCATTTTTGGTCCCTCAATTTTTTATTAGTCCAATTTTAGTCCTTTAACTATTCAATAAGTCTATTTTTAGTCATTTCATCCGTTAAGTACTTACATGTAAGTTAAATTTGTCACGTAAGCAATACGTGATATATATTCTTGATACATATTTTAACGTGAAAATTGTGACATGACAAATATTTGAAAAAAAAAATTCTTAATTTCTATCTTTTTTTAAAATATTATTTTATTGTACATATTTGTGATGCATGCTTATTTAAAAATATGTTAATTTGGATTTTTCTCTAAATCAAATTCAAAATCAACCCTGAAGTTCAGATAAAAAAGAATTGTATTTTTTATTTCATTTCAGGATTGATTTTGTAACAGACCTCTCTTACTAAAAATTTAAATGTGTTTGTGAGATTTCATATTACATATAAAATGTAAGACAAAGTAGATCCATTGATTGTGAGATTAACCAAACAGAATCTTACCTAAGTTCTACTTCAAACTCTGCATTTAGGCTTAGAGAGCTGACAACACTCCATACAAAATCTGAAAGCATCACGACTATGTTTATCACGGTCACACTGACAGCTACATGTGATTAATTACATAATTTACATCTAGGATAATATATTATCAATTTTGGATAAATGGTAGTGGAACAGAAGTCGGTGGATTGTGAATTTGTGATTTGTAGTATGTAGTTTTTATACATACGTAATCCAACTTATATACGCACGATAATGTATAGCCACTGGTTATATATTTGATCAAATTAGTTCTTTTTTGTGCATCAGAACTTTACAAAAAGACCTTGTATCATGTCAAATTAGAAAAAATCTTGTGTAAATATATACCTACTCATTAGTAAGGTTCATATAGTTAATGCATGGTTTTGTTGGCTTAACCTACTGTCAGACGAGATTAGGGATTTTTTCTAAATTTAATCAAGAATACAGGGTTTTTTGCAATTTATATTTCAAAAAGATGGGGCCTGTAGAAAGCATTTGGTAATTTGCCCAAGATTTCCTATGGGAGACCTTTTTTGGGGTATATTTAAAAGGAAAAATGAAAATTACTCAATTGTTGGGGACTCCGAGAGCACGATATCGTGCTACATGACATGTTTCCTAGCCGGCGGAGTTTCTTATCTTCTCCCTGTCGTCCCTTTCTTCTCCAGCGCGACGAGTCTACTATATACCGTCTGTTTGAATTATATCATATCTATATACTATTTTCATCTGAATAATATATTGTTTATCAGAACATATAGTGATATATATACTGTTTGTCTGAACTATATATATATATATATATATTGTTTGTTTGAATTATATCATATCTATATATTATTTTCATCTGAATAATATATAACGTGTATCAGAACATATAGTGATACATATACTGTTTGTTTGAAAATGTATTTTTGATATATATATATATATATATATATAGCTGTTTTCGTGTCGTGCTCCTGTTTTCATCCCGTCGTGCTGCTGTCGCTGCCTGCTAAGATGGAGAACGCTGAGCGGAGAAGCGTCACGCTCATGTCGTGCTTTGGCTGACGTGGCATCCGCCTCGTCAGTGTCGCGCCCAAAAGTGGCGTGCAATATCAGCACCCTATTTAAAAAGAAAACATATAAATGTCTAAAATTAAGATATAAAATTCACAGAAAGTTTATATAAAATTAGAAACAATTTATAAATATCCAATTTCCTTTTTTGTATATTCGGTCAACTATGGAGAGGAGAATGCAACGTAGTCAGTCGGTACTAATAATTACATTTGACTGCATATGCATAGACTTGAGCCATAAATGGTAGGAGAACTTGGTTGATTGTTACGCCTGTCATACCAAGCATTTGAATTACTTTTACGTACATGTTCTCAACTCATACGCATATGGAGTATAACTATAAGTAGCAAAAATATATAATATATTTGGTAAAAGCTAAGTTAAATGTATATATATGTCGATCCAATTGTTGATATTGGACATGCATGCCAATGCCATGTCTAGTATGAGGGCTTTCATAAGGCTCTTTTATTTTCGCACAAAAATATCATATAAGTCATCATGACATCATATGTGGTATAAATATAAAAATTATAACATCATGGGATGTATAAATACAAAAATTATGACATCATAGAGAGTATAAATACAAAAATATGATATCATATGGTTCAATGATGATGAATATAACGTTTTTGTGAGGAAATGAGGGGCAAGTTATAATTTTTTGTCTAGTATTACTCCGCCTGGAGTTATGAGATAATTTGGAGTCAATTGTCTCCACATTATCAAAGTTTTCACATGGAAGTTCAAAGGAATTAGAAGAATTTTTTTAAACGAGCTCTTTTTCTTATATTCATTTATGAACAGAGATCAGCTAATTATTTCTCATAAATTGTGGCTCTTCGACTCCTCTCCAAGAAAAAATCGCCACATATCCACAAAATTGGAAGTCATTTGAAATATTTCTGAGCTCTCGATTCTATGCATTTCCGAGCTCTCATATTTTACTGACAAGATTAGGAGCTCCAAAATGACTCACAAAATTCAACATCTACTTGTTTTGTTTAGTAGCTCTATATGACTCCCAGTGAATTTTTCATTTAAAGTATATTGTTGGGAATATAAATATATATTATTTTTGTTAACGGAAAAATCTTTTCATTATTCTCCTAATCTAGATCTATATGATAAGATTTATACCTTCAACTATTTTACTCTTTGATTTTTTTTATTTAGAATAAAATATATATTGTCGTGAATATAAAGGCATAGTATTTAAAATTTAAGGTATATTGTTGGGAATATAAATGTATAATATTTAGAATCTAAGCTATATTATTGTAAATATAAAAGCATAAATAGAAACCAAAATAAAACTGTGAAACTTTGAGCTAAAAGATATGGGAGTCCGAAACTAACAATATGGGCAAGTTGAAATTTTGGGCTAACATATATTGGAGTCACTATGAACTAATAAAAAATAGTCAAGTGTATGTGTCGGCTCCCAATTTGAGCTCCTATCTTATTGGGAACCAATATGAGCTAAATAAGATAAGAGGTCCAAATCTTTTTCTTTATGAAAACTCCAATCAGTAGCCGTGCTTGACTAGATATATTAGGGGAGGGAGATTTTTTTCTCACCACTGATTAATCTTTCACAAAAGTTTGAGGAGGTAAAATATATAGAAATACATATATTTCAAGAAAGTTTGGCTACAACGTAGTAATATATACTACTATGCAGGGATGAAGCTCAATAGTAACTGAAGTGGGCCGTGGCCTCCGAAGCATTTGATGGAGTAGTATATATTACTAAAACTTTAGTGAAAAAAAATACATGTATTTTTATAAATTTGGCGCTCCAAATTTTTTTTACCACTCCAGTAAATTCAGTCAAGTTTTGTTCCTGTTACTGTGCCTAAAATCTTGAGAAGACGCCACGGTCTCTCATTTCTCTATATAGCTATGTTTGTAGAGGCATATCTTTCAGAATATTTAAAAACTCTAATTTAGACTTCGCATTTTCCAAATGCCTCCTGACCTTTAAAATTCTCAAAAAAATTCTTTACCTTTATGTTTATATTTTGAAAAGCATACTAATGTAAAAACTAAATAATTTTATTTTTTATTTACAAAAGTACTTCCTAATATTTTCAGATAGAAAAATTATATATAAACACTCTAATTTATTTGGACAATTTCACCACAAGTCTCTCTACTTTACAAAATAATCAAATAAGTCACATTCGACTTTAAATTGTCCTATTTAGGTCATCAAACTTTTAAATTATCCAAATCAAGTCACTCAATTAGTTTCCCATCCATTTTTTAATGGCCGGCTAATGTGGCATGTCCACTTCATCAGTTATAAATTTTATTTTTCAAAAAAATTGTAGAATATTTTTAAACTAAAAAATAAATTACTTAATTGATGACATTGACATGCCACATCAACTTACTGTTAAAAAATGGATGAAAAACTAATAAAGTGACTTGATCTGGACAATTCAAAAATTGAGTGAGATAGAACGGACAATTAAAAATTAGATGACTTATTTGGTTATTTCATAGTTGAAAAGTGAAAAAAAAAATGCAGAGGTGCCTAGCCTTCACATAGTTACATATTTCTTAGCACTTTAAAAGTAGAAGTTTTTTGACAAATTAAAAATGGAAAATTAAAAATTAAAAATAGTTTTTAATTCCTAAATCTAGGCTTTAATTATAAATTTGAGAAGCTATAGGGTTTTTGTGAAAAATTATCTAATTACCATATTGTTAATTTTCTGGAAAAAGAATATTAAGTTTTACTAATCCTTTTTTTTTAAACTCAAAGGATTGAGAGACTAGCTAAATATCAACTATGTGCTAACCGCATTTGGTGTGACTTGAATTTGTGATTTATCTTAAAATTCAAGAGGTGCCTAGCCTTATCACTTGAGCTTCTTTTTTTTTGTTATTACTTATTTAGTGTTTATATCCATTTAAAAATATATTATTTTCTTGTATAGCAAGATAGAGAGGATCTATCAAAATTCTTCCATGTCAATTCAATTCATGGCGTATCTTGGACTTGGAGTAACAAAAATATTGACGTATCTAATATCACTTATATATACAAATCACCTTACAATATTTATTTGTTTTAGTTCTGGCAGATACAAGAGGTTAATATTTTTCTTAATCTGAATTAGATTAGAGAAATGTCTCCAAACCAGGACCTAGTTTTACTTCCTTGTCTCAGTTTTTTATGAAGATAACTTGTTTCAGTTGTAAAACCCTGAAACTGAAATTATATTAAAATAATTTCCGTTGAGAGGTTATTTTTGTAGATATGTCAGTACGAACTTACATAATCTCGTGAATTTCCAGGTGGGGTGCAAGATTACAAAAGGGATTTTATTAAGATCCTAGTTTTACTTTGTTTAGAAATGAGCTCTGAATTTGATTTTGATTTTTGGCTTTCATATCGAGGCTCTTTGTAGTTGTGTTCTTAAAGAGAATAAAGACGTACAAATAGGTTTTTGTAGACTTTTGATGAGTTGTCTTTTTGCCAATGGAATCAACATAGCCAGTTGCACTTATTTAGAGTCCAAATATGTTATTTCAGTACTACATATATCATTTTCTTTCTATCTGCTTAGGAAAAGGAATCGGTTTTAAGGTATATATTTCTATATTTTTTAGCGAAATGGAGTAGCACTAGCCTCCATTGAGTTCTACATTCACTATTCACACTCCGTCAAAAATAAAAAATCGCTCCGTTTTTTTGCTCGCACACACGGTTTAAACTGCGGTAAAGCACGTCTTCTCATGATTATGAAACCGTGATATAATCATGACATCTCCATCCGTGATAAGTATTTATACTCGTGGTTTCAAAACTGCGTGTAAGTCTACCACATGTCTTTTTACACGGTGAAAATTGTTCTTATCGTTAGTATATTAACACGGTTTTAACAACCGTGAGTATGTTAACACGGTTGGAACCATGATTAATATACTTTAATATCTCACTTCTTAACACGGTTAAAAGTTAAAACTGTGGTTATTGTATATTTATATTTAAATTTTACATATTAATAATCAAATAAATATATTCATTCTATAATTTCAATTAATGATTAAAATAAAAAAATATAAAACTATACTAGAAGCAAATATATTCCACTAAATCAAAATCTTCCATACAATCAAAATATACAACATTACAAAATATATACTATTCTATAAACAAACTAAAATATCCAACATTTCATTACAAAACCCTAATTCAACAAAGAATTGCAAATGGAATCTGTTCCGACGGCTATTTGACATACTTGTGTTCTCTCTTTTTACCCTAATTCAACAAGGCATGAGAAAAATAAAGTGAATTAATATACATAATAATATGAATTTTTTTGCAAATAGGACCCTACAAAACTTATAATTCTTAAAAAATAAAAGATTTACTAGTTTACCCGCTGCTTTTGGATATATTTATCATTTTATTCTTGGAAATGAACACTATAAGTCTAACCTGCTTTTTCACTGTAACAATAAGTTAAAACAGATTGCAGTAGTACAATTAACAAAAGAATATATAAAATAAAGCACAGTTAGTAGTCCCACCAATAATGTCATATTAAGAAATTTAATGAAAATAAAACAAATAGACCTAAGGAAGAAAAACAAACTGAATTAATATACATAATCTTATGAAGATTATACTGTGACTATCAAGTATCAACGGACCGTCACCAAAGAAATCCCACAGCCTCTCACAATTTCACAAGAGGCTCAGATTTCACTATGTAGTGAGAATGATTAAAAACATAAGAGTTTCGTTGCAAATAACAGTATATTACTCACAAAAATAATCTGCATTAAAAGTATGTTACTCACAGAAACCTGAAGGGTATAGTTAAAAAAAATCAGATCTTATTAAATTAATGTTGCTTCCTAAGATAAGCATACCGTTACTCATTAATACTTCTAGTTGATATATTCTGTTTATTTGTTTAATATACTAATAAAATATATTTTTCAATAAAAATGAAGAACAATAATATGAAAAAAATTAAAAAAATAATTACCTTCACTGAGGCAATATAGTAGTCTCTATTTAATCATCACATATTGCTTTAAGAATCATATCTCCATGATTTTAAAAGGGAATAAGGGGAAGTTGCACAATAAATATGAGGGAATAGAAAGGATTGTTTATCACTTGAATGGGGAAAGAGTAATTAGTTACAACCGGGTTTTGTATAACCATACTAAAAGCACCAAATTTTATTTCTCATCATGGTTTTAGAATAAATCATGATAACATATAACAAGTTCTCTATAGTATGATCAGAACGGTTTTAAACCATGATAATGAGCAATCAGGAAATCTATCATATACCCGATTTACTTCTCGTATATAAAACTGTCTCACCGAGAACTTTTTGCTGTAGTGCGATCATTGATATAAAATATTTTTTAAAAATTGAAGTTACAAAGAAGTATTTCTTTTTTACTGAAGTTCATTAATATATAATTATTCTCTTTTCACGTTCTTTTCATATTCTAAATTGTGGAACTGAAATGATTTTTGAATGGATTGTGGACTACATGAGACATATTTGTAGCATGCTATTATATAAACATGATTATAATGTTAAATATATAGAAATAAACATACATGTTAACCTGAGATGATGTTGGCAAATTTGAAAAATCTTATCTTGAAGGGAAACTTCACAAAAACATACAGAAAAGAGAAAAATTGAAATAATTTACTCATTTGAAAACGAATGAAACTTACCAAATTTACAAAGTCTTCTCTTGAAACTTTCACAAAAAACATACAACAAAGAGAAAAATTGAAATGATTTACTTATTTGAAAAAGAATGAAACTCAAATTTGAGAAGTCTTCTCTTGAAACTTTCACAAAAAACATACAAAAAAGAGAAAAATTGAAATGATTTACTTATTTGAAAAAGAATGAAACTCACGAAAATGGCATTGGAAATTGGAAAAGAACACAAGATCCAATACCAAAGAATGTTTTACTTAGCTTGATAGGCAGGGTCACCTCTATATTGAATTATTTGTTTTTTATTTACTTATTATTTTTTATTTTATTTTGGTGCATTAGTTCGAACAAGAATTTACAAAAGACATTAAACTCACAGTTTATGTGAAACAGATGAGGAACATCCCTTACTGCCTGAACCTTACAGATGGCTCAATCAGTCACAAAATCTTTCTTACAATCCACTATCCAACTCTAACAAAATCTCCATCGGATTGGGGCCAAAAAGGAAAAGTGATTCAGCTATGGAGGATTAAGAACAGCTCAAAAGGAAAAGGGATTCAGCAACTAAAAATCCAAGACCCATCCTGTACTTATCAGTTTGCATCACAATCCAAAAGCAGCCTTAATCCCCTCACATACTGTCCCACTCAGCCAATTATACCCCAAACTCAATCTCCAAGCCTACCAATGGTACTTTATTCCAACCCAATTTTTGAAGCAATGGAAATGGAGCTGGACAACCATCTGGAATGGCAACCAACTTTTTCCAATCCTCAGTCACCTCAACACATTGCAGCCGTAGGTCAAATCATCTATTTGGAATATAAGCAAAATGAAGAAGTAAACAGCCCAATAGGATCCATCACCTCAGACCCATTTGTACCAGATGATCCACCCATAATTCAAGAGCCACTTTCAGTCATGGTGCCACTAAACTTAGCACAACAACACGACTTAGACCCCTTTGAATCAGGAATTTTTGAGGCCGAACACTCAGCAACCAGCAATAAAGCAAGTAATAAATTTAATGCAGAGCAGAAATTGAGGAGAAGCCTGAGAATTAGAGACAAGCAAACGAATAATTACATCTCAATAATGGATAAAGCACAGTTAACACAATATAAGGAAATTACAAGTGGGTTTAATAAGAAAAAGACGAAAAAAAGACTGACATTTAACAAAGAGAATGAGAAAGAGGTGGACTTGCCATTAGAGAAGAAGAAATTAACAGTGGAGGATGTGCATTGGCTCTTCTCAGGAGCGGGTGTAGTAATAGATGAAAAAATGAGAGGCACAATTGCTAGCAGATTGATGCTGTAATAGAAGAAAAAGTACCAATTTAGTAATAATTAATAAAATGCAGTACAAAAAATTAAAAATAATTACTTGGAATGTCAGAGGGCTTAATGAGGCAAATAAAAAGAAAAGATGTCAGAGATAATCTAATTGGTGAGAGGCCTGACATAGTGTGCTTACAAGAATCTAAATTACAAGTTTATAATTTACCTCTTCATAGAGAATTATTTGGATCTAGATTGAATGAATACATAACTTTGGATTCAATTGGTGCATGGTCTAGAGATTTATTTGAAAAGGTGACAGATTCTAGAGGGAAATACAATGTTACTGTGCAGTTAAAGTGTCGGTGGGATGGTGCAATAATTAATCTAACAGGGGTGTATGGTTCCCAATTAATGAAGGATAAAAAAGAATTTATTACGGAAATGGAAAATCTAAGTGAAAATGCAATACCTTGGCTTTTAATGGGGGATTTTAATTTAGTGGCCTTAGTTTCAGAAAGATCAGGAGACAGTTATAGAAGCTGGAATGACTCCAAACTTCTAAGAGCATTCATTTCAAAATTAAGTCTCATTAACCCACCACTCAAAGGAAGGTCGTATACTTGGAGAACCAATTCAGCTCAAGCAAGACTAGACAGGTTTCTTTTCAACCTGACCTGGTCTCAAAAATTCCTAAATTATAATCAAACATCCTTGACAAACACTTGCTCTGATCAATAACTCAATTCTTCTTCAAACCAATTCCAACTTTCCAATACACAACACTTTTAGGTTTGAAAATAGTTGGTTAACAAACAACGAGGCTCACAGTATCATCACCGTCCATTTACAGTCAGTCACAGACAGCAACTTACAAGAATTCTATAAAAAGCTGACTGATTTAGGGGGAAAATTAAGAGATTGGAATAAAGATTGTAAGAGAAAAACAAGGAAACACAAGGAAAACATTAAGAAAATAATAAATTGGATCGAAAACAAAGAAGAAAAAGAAAAATTGTCTGATTTGGAAAAATGGGTAAAAATCGTAATAACAGAAAGACTCTCAGAAATAATTCAAGAGGAAGAAAAATACTGGAAGCAGCGAGCTAAGTTTAGATGGTTAAAAGGAGGAGATTGCAACTCTAAATTCTTTCACAGTTATGCAACTGTCAAAAAAAGCAGGCTCATGATCCCATCCCTAATCAACCCTAATACTAATACTGAGGAAACAATACATAAAAACAAGGCTGACGTGCTTTTCAAATATTATAAGAATCTAATAGGGGCTGAACCACCCCAACAGACCCTAAACTCTTCTTTTGATGTTAAAATTTTTTTCCAGGGTAGCCAACAAGATTTAGAAATTTTAAACCAAGAGTTAAAAATTGAGGAATTGGATGCAATTGTAAAAAAAATGGAAAAACAATAAATCTCCAGGACCTGATGGGATCAATGGGGAATTTAAAAAAAAATACTGGTCATTAATGAGAAAAGAGGTGTTTGGTTTATTGAAAAATAATATCCCCACCTCTGGTTTGCAAGAATTTGCAATTTCTCATATTGCATTAATACCTAAAACATATAATGCTAATCAAGCCAAGGATTACAGGCCAATTAGCCACATCAGCTCTATACAGAAATTAGTTTCAAAGGTTTTGGCTAATAGATTAAAAATTATTATCAATGATCTGATATTGCCTAATCAGTTGGGATTTTTAGAGAACAGGAATATTTCCGAATGCTACATCTATGCCAGGGAAGTGGCTCATAAGGCTAATCACTTAAAAAGCCCCTTACTTTGCTTCAAAGCTGATATTGAAAAAACCTTTGATACAATTTCTTGGGATTTTGTTATAACAGTTTTGAAAGCAAGAGGATTTAAAGGCTGGTGGTTAGATTGGATTAAAGAATATGTATTAAAAGGGGCAGCTAAAATACTACTTAATGGATTACCAGGAAAATCCATACACATGAAATGAGGAGTGAGGCAGGGAAACCCACTATCTCCTCATCTTTTCATAATTACAATGGACACACTAGCACGAGTTGCCGAGACCTTTTCAAGAGAAAAGTTTCTGGAAAAACCAATTCCTAATATAAACATATCACTATTTTATGCTGATGATTCAATCTTTCTAGTAAAGCCAGAAATTCAGCAAGTTAAAAGGTTAAAATTCCTTCTACAAACTTTTGCAAACAGCTCTGGATTAAAAATAAACTATCAAAAGTCAGAATTTTGTACCCTGCCAGAAAACCACCCCGATGCAGAAATTATTTCATCTGAGTTGGGGTGTCCACAAGCATCTATGCCTCTAAGATACTTGGGATACCCACTCCATTTTAAAAAACCCACAAAAGCTGAATTTAGAAAAATAATAGAGAAATTTGAGACAAGATTACAGGGTTGGCAAAGTACTTTACTAAACATTGGGAGAAGATTGGTTTTAATTAATTCAGTTCTATCTTCTCTTCCAATATATTATTTCTCAGTTTTTAAATTTCCTAAGTGGGCCATTAAAGAAATGGATAAAATCAGAAGGAATTTTTTGTGGAAAGGAAGAAAAGAAACATGTTACAGTCTTCTTTCTTGGAAAAAGGTCTGTCGACCTAAAGAAGGAGGGGGGCAAGGAATCTTAAATTTGGAAATTTTTAATAATGCAATGCTTTTAAAATGGATCTGGAAATTCTTTCAAAATGAAAAAAGTTTGCCATGGAAACTACTAGTAAGCAATCTCAGTTTAGAAGGAGGTTCTAGTAATGCAAATAAATCCGATTCATACTTCTGGAAAGAAATTAAAAAACTTGTACCTTTCTTTCTGACCAGTATTACATTTAAAGTAGGAGATAGTAGTAAAGCTAGTTTCTGGCACAGTAACTGGGGAGAGGGTTTACTATGCCAAAAATTTAACTCGCTTTACACGCAAGCGGAAGTACCAAACTGCACATTACAGCAGTTCAAAGGCATTCACAATTTGGAGGAGGCTTTTAAAGAGATTGTTGCTTTATAACCCCAACAGGAGTTTTTAAACTTGCAAACCATTCTCGCCAGCACTCAGCTGACCCAGCAAACAGATGAGATAACCTGGCGGTGGAGCAGCAAAGGAAACTTTACAACTCGAAATGCTTATCACACCCTCTCAATGGGAGTTCATACCTCAAACACATTGAAAAAAGTGTGGTCAGTTAAAACCCCTTTGCGAATGAGAATATTTAATTGGCTTTTTCAACAAAATAAAATTCTAACACTGGATAATCTGATGAAGAGGGGGATTAATCTCACTAATCGATGCTTTCTCTGCCTCAAAGAACTTGAATCAGTCGAGCACTTTACTGGATATTGTTGCTTCATACAACATGTCTGGTTTGAACTTAACAAGGAGCTAAAAGAAGCTAAGCTAACAACCCCTTTTGTATTGATCTATGATTTGATAAAAGAGGGAAAAGGAGAAGAAGATCTGAGGCAGAGCTCAATGGTTTTCATTTTTTGCATTTGGAGAGAAAGGTGCAGAAGGGTCTTTAGTGAAGAAAAGAGGAGTTGTTTTGAGCTGGTAGAGGAGATTTGAGGGGAGATCCTCTTAATTAGAGCTTCGAATCGAGCTAGAAAAACTCAGACAGATGCGTATGCAACCATGGCGGCGCAAGGAGAAGAGCAAAGAGAAGAGGGAGAGAATGAGGATGAGTGGTGTAACAGAAGGAAATGTCTGGAAACTCCAAGATATTTCCATATAGTTAGATTCCATATTCTGTTTTCTAACAGAATTGGAATTAAGAAACTCGGTCTTAAAATCCGGCATTCTAGGATAGAAGTTTTGTAAGGGGATAGGGCTTGGACTGGGTTAGGTTTTAAAAGCCCAATAGATTTTTTTTTCCTTTTCTTTTAATTGATAGATGTAAAAAAGAAAAAGGAAACCATGTAAATTTTATATTACATATATAAAATATTTAGAAGGGGGATTTTCAGCCCCTCTAAATTTTCTCAAAAAAAAAAGAATTTACAAAAAGACCCTTTGAATGAGTAAATTAACAAAATTCCGATCGTGAATTTTTTTTTTTCACAAAACTTGCATTGACCGAACCACTTTTGTCTTATTTTAATTATCTGAACCAATTGAAATATTCTCATGTTCTGGCTAATAACTATACAACAAATATATTATTACTATGTATGAATTCTTACGTTTGAACCTCGAAGTTATTTCATAAGCTACACATTTTTTTTTTGAGTGAATTGTCATAAGCTACTCATTTACCTGTCAAAGTTATTTCAGACATTATAAAACTTGACAAATTGGAAAATATCCTTATATCTTTTGGTCCCCGCCTGACTTTTACTTGTTGATTCAATATATAGTATAGATATAAATTATTTTTTTGAAGGAATAGATATAAATTAGTTCATCTTTCAGAGGTTTAATTTGTAAAGTTGGCTTTATTTGAGCAAAGGCCCCCCCCGTCTGATATATCCCTAGACCCAAGAACTTGCTCTTTCAATCCATTGACTTGAATTTATTTTCTGACTTTCCCATTACATGATTGGTTGATATAAATCTAGTAAATTTGATTGACAGTTTGAATGCTTAAAATAGAAAGTGTCAACTATTCCTTGCAATCCTGTAAAGAGATATGTACTAGTAGTAGTGATACATTAATGGGGAGCAGATTGACTTAAAATTATTTTGTTAAATCAAAATGTATTATATTGAGAAATATTAGATAAGAGGTTTTGTTGACGTGATTTTCATTCGATAGGGGAACTGTCAGCAGAATTTGTTAAAGGAAATGGACATGTTTAATTCTTAATGCATCACTAGTACGCAATTTTGTGTAACAGAAGTAAAATTTTGTTCAGTATCTTATTAGCATATTACTTTTTTAGGAAGAAATACAAGTAATCACTTGATTTTTATTTTCTTTTATCATATTATACGCTGAAATTGAACGCCTCACCTATGAAATGATAGAGTTAGTATCTTACCTCTATACTATCTTAGTGGTGGTATCTTGTTAGCATATTAAGAATCCAAGAAACAAATTAAAACGACAACAAATACCACTGTTAAAAGATCATTAGAAAAGATAAGAAAATGATTAATTAAATAGTGACTATATTTGAGAAGAGGCAAATTGAGGTTAGTTGAAGGATTCCCTTTTTAAAATATAGTGAAGATATATGTGCTTTACTGAAATATATATAGGGGGCTAGTAAGGATATACAATATTTGGAGGGCTAATTGGTAAGACTTAAAGAGTGGCAATATCATGTCCAATGCTGTGGCAACTCATTACGTCAAAAATTACTTGATTATACAGTTTTTTTTGCTATTATACACGGTTTAAACAGTAATAAAGCGCATTTTTTCATGGTTTTGAAACTGTGGTGGAATCGTGGCATCTTCACCTGTGGTAAGCGTTTATATTCACGGTTTTGAAACTGCGTGTAAGTCTACCACCGGTCTTTACAAGGCCGGCCCCAGTATAGAAAAAAAGACCATGTTCTAGGGTCTAAAATTTTAAAAGACTCTATTCTTATATTTAATGGTAATAGTAGTATTAATTTTTTAATTAGCCCAATATAAATTAGAGCAATAAATTAACTAAAGGCACATGAAAGATTAAAATTAAGTAAAATCAATTTTAAATCCTTGCATATTTATTCTGTGTAGCCCAACAAATAAAATTAAGTTCTTAATTATTGAATAAGATTACTCATTTTCAAATTGGTCTAGGGGCCCAAAATATCTGTGGCCGGCTCTAGGTCAAAATCATGTATACGTGGAACTACCTTAACATGGCTATAACCGTAAGTATGTTAACGCGGTTGGAACTGTGGTTACAACATATGATTATATTTTTTATATTTAATATCAATAATCAAATTAATATTCTTGCTATAAGCACTTTAATCATCAAAATAAGGAATGATAAGATAACATTTGAACAAAAAATATTATATTAAATAAAAAATATTAAATAAAATCCATATATACAACATTCCTTCAAAAATCCCACAGAATTATCATAAGCTTGTAGAAAACCTCGTGTCTGAATTTTTGTTTTTTGGATAAAATAACTGATGCTTTCCATTCATCCTAAGCTTCTTCTCCATTTGTTTTTGCCTCTTATGTGTCGGAATCTAACAGCAAAAAAAATAAAAATAAAAAATAATAATCAATCACCCAAATATTCAGACTTATTTAATTTCATTACCCAATTGAAGTTTCCTCATAAAAGAGTCAATAAATCAGAATTTGTAAATTAAATAATAATAATAACAACTTATTATTATTTTTTAATTTTTTTAATTTAAAATAAATAAATAAAAATAAAACTTATTATTTTTTTTTAAATATAGATTGCTTACCAAGGCAAACTGCGCAAGAAGGCTGATCAGCCAAACTTGAAACAGAGCTCTGTGCATGCCCAATTGATTCTTTTTCCTCTATATTTATTGTATATCTCCGTGTATATTACTACAAATACACACGCATTTAGAAAAAATGAGCATTTAGTATCAAGTCTCAATGATATAAACTGATAATATATATTTTTTTTGAAAAAAATGAAATTAAAACCTCTACCGTTTTTGTTTAAAATGAAATTCATCTCTCGAACTTTGGTCATCAAATTTTATAATCACACTGTATTGATCATCCACACTATCAATCCTGATTCAAAAAAAAAAAAATAATTAAAAAAAAATTACAATCTGCATAAGAAGTTGTAATTTGTGCTGTAAATGAGAATTTTAACACGATATTAAAGAGTAATTGAATTGCAAGAAATTGCATTTGGTAAATTTAAATTACACTTTTGACAAATTTTCTGGATAACTTTCTAGATGTCGGAGAAAAATAATCTCGCTCTCTTATAAGCTTAGCCTGTAACAATTAACAAGATTTTCTTCTTTTTATTTTCATACCTAGGCTAAATTTAAAACGGTTGAATGGACCCCCTAATTACATATTTGGGCTCATTTGGGCTTTTATTTTTAGTATGTATTTAAGACATTTGACAAAAAGGATAAGACAAGGGTTCATTTTGCACCTCTTCATCTCTCTCTATCTCTCTCTCTCTCTCTCGGACACCATTAAAGACACCAAAAGATGCCTCGAATCCACATCAAAATTCACGCTTCCGACAAGAAATCCTAACAATCTGGTATCAAAGTGAGGTTCTACGCGTAAATCTCTATCGGATTTCACGCTTTGCCTAAACCGGTACAAACCGGTTCAAAACCGAAGGAGGAACTTTAGTTTTTGGGTTAATGGAAATGTCGGGACGATTTGATATTGAGAAGTTTGACGGTAAGACGAGCTTTGCCTTGTGGCAAGTTCGTATGTTGGCAATTTTATCCAGTCATGGGGTAAAAGATGCGGTTTTTGGGAGAGACAATTTGCCGGATGCGATAACGGACAAGAAATGGAGAGATATGGATGATAAGGCTCTCTCCATTGTCCAATTATGCCTTAGTAATGGGACATTGCAAGAGGTTATGGAGGAAAAGACGGTAAAAGATTTGTGGGAAAAATTACAAAATACTTATATGAAAAAGTCGCTCACGAATCGATTGCGGTTAAAGTCGCGTCTTTATACGCTCCGGATGTCGGAGGGAGGTTCCGTGTCCGAACATATTTCGGAGTTTGCGTCGATTATTAATGATTTGGCCAAAATTGACGCAAATGTGGATGATGAAGATCAATCCCTTTTGCTTTTGTGCTCTTTACCTACTTCATATAAGGGGTTTAGAGATATGATGATTTATGGAAGGGGGAAAGTCTCTCTTGAGGATGTTAAATTGAATTTGCAAGCGAAATCTCACATCGATGGTGAGATAACCAACGAGAAAACCGGTACGGGTTCCGGTTTGTTTGTGGATCGCGGTCGGTCATTGGATCGGTCGTCGAAAAATTGGAGAAGCCGGTCGAAATCCAAGGGTAAATATAATTCAAATATTATTTGCAATTATTATAAGAAAAAGGGCCACATCAAGGTCGATTGTTACAAATTGAAGAATAAGAAATCGGCAGATAATCGTGGCAAAGGTTCCGAATCGGCTAATTCGGCAAATATCGACAGTTTTGATTCGCTTTCCGTTGTCGATAATTGCTTAGAGGATGAGAATTGTTGGATTATGGATTCGGAGGCATCTCAACATATGACTCCGAATCGAAGTTGGTTTGTAAAATACGAGCCTACGGATGGGAGAGTTATCATGGGAAATAATAATTCTTGTAAGGTTGCCGGTACCTGTACAATATCGCTCAAGTTTCATGATGGGCGAATTTGGACGTTAACGGGTGTGAAGCACATACCCGATTTGAAGAAAAATCTTATCTCATTGGGATCGCTTGAAGAAAGAGGTTGCAAGTTCCGAAGTGAAGGTGGAGTTATGCGCGTTTCAATCGGTGCTCTCACAATCATGAAGGCGAAACGCATTGGTACACTTTATTTTTTGCAAGCCTCGACGGTTACTGGAAAGGCCGGTACAGTTATTTTGGAAAAATCGGGTTCAAACACGGTTCAAGAAAATCCCCCGGTTCAGGAAAAAACCGGCCTAGTTCAGGAAAAACTGGCCCGATTTGTGCCGGTTCAGGAAAAACCGGATCGGTTCGCGCCGGTTCAAGAAAAAACCGGCCCGGTTCAGGAAAAATCGGTCCGGTTCGCGCCGGTTCAGGAAAAACTGGATTGGTTCGCCCCGGTTCAGGAAAAACCGGCCCGGTTCGCGCCGGTTCAGGAAAAACAGGATCGGTTCGCGTCGGTTCAGGAAAAAACCGGCCCGGTTAAGGAAAAACCGGCCGGTTCGCGCCGGTTCAAGAATAACCGGTTCGGTTCAATCCGGTTCAAGAAAAACTGGTTCAACCCAAGTCCAACCTAAAACCGAACCCGGTTCAAACCAAACCTGTTTGGATTCCAAAAACCAAACCCGAAACAAAACCCGTCTCGTTCAGTTTTGCCGCTGTTGTCCGTTTAAGTTCGATTACGGATGAGGAAATTACGAAGTTGTGGCATATGAGATTGGGTCACATGAGTGAGAGTGGTATGACGATTTTAAGCAAGCGAAATTTGTTGGGCGGTCAAAGTACCGGAAATATGGAATTTTACGAGCACTGCGTTTTCGGGAAGCATAAGCGAGTGAGTTTTTCGACCGCTATTTATACGACAAAGGAGAAATTGGAATACATTCACTCCGACCTTTGGGGGCCTTCTCGCGAACCGTCCAAAGGAAAAGGTTCAAGGTATATGCTCACTTTTATTGATGATTTTTCGATGAAAGTTTGGGTATTTTTCTTGAGAGAAAAAAGCAAAGTATTCGATTATTTCAAAATTTGGAAGAAACTTCTAGAAACTCAAACGGGTAAACGGGTCAAGCGGTTGCGAACCGATAATGGGTTGGAATTTTGTAATCGCCAGTTTGATGATTTTTCTCCTGCCGATGGTATTTTGCGACACAAAACCGTTGTGCATACCCAACAACAAAATGGTGTGGCCGAAAGAATGAATAGATCACTTATTGAGCGTGCGAGAAGTATGATTTCAAATGCGGGTTTGGGAAAAGAATTTTGGGCAGAAGCGATTAGCACGGCGTGCTATTTGATTAATCGATCTCCGACTACCTCGATTGAGTTGAAAAAGCCGGAGGAAGTTTGGTCGGGAAAACCGGCCGATTATTCGATGTTGAGAATATTCGGGTGTCCCGGATATGTGCATGTCAATGACGGCAAGTTAGAACCGAGGTCGAAGAAATGCGTATTTGTTGGATATCCCGAGAATGTTAAGGGGTATAAATTATGGTGTCCGAAGTCGGGCAAATTTATCATTTCGAGAGACGTTATTTTTAACGAAGCAGAAATTATTCGAGGAAAAGATGCGCATGAATTGAGAATAAATGACACGGTTCACTCCGAGGTGGAGCATGAGTCGGAAAATGTTGGGAATAAAATACCGCTAAATGCAGGCGGTTTTGAAGGTCAAACCCGAGACCAGTTAGCCCAAGTCGACCAAAACCGATCCGAACCCGATTCATCAAACCCAACCCGAGTTGATGAAGAAGAAAGCCAATTCGATCCGCAAACATACGAGCTCACCCACGATCGTGTAAGAAGGACCATTCGACCACCTTTGAGATATGGATATTTTGATTTTGCGTATTGCTTGGCTATTGCAGAAGACGTGGATAGTTGCGAACCGTTCACGTATAAGGAAGCGGTTAACTCAAAAGAAGCGAACAATTGGATTTACGCTATGAAGGAGGAGTTAGATTTGTTGAAGCGAAATGAGACATGGTCTCTTGTGAACCCTCCGAAAAATAAGAAAGTTGTCGGGTGCAAATGGGTGTTTAAACGCAAAACCGATGGTTCGAATGTGCGCTACAAAGCAAGGCTAGTCTCGAAAGGGTATAGCCAAGTCCAAGGTGTGGACTTTAATGACGTGTTTTTTCCGGTCGTGAAACACACGTCTATTCGATTATTGCTCGGGATTGTCGCGTCGAAAAATTTAGAACTCGAGCAAATGGACGTAAAAAACGGCTTTTCTTCATGGCGATTTAGAGGAGGAAATTTTTATGAGCCAACTGGAAGGACTTTCGAATTTTGAAAACCTAACCGAACCCCAAACCGAACCGACTCATGTATGTCGATTAAATAAATCGCTTTATGGTCTCAAGCAATCGCCCCCGACAATGGTACAAGAAGTTTGACGCTTTTATGGTAAGCGTTAATTTTTCTCGATCTAATTACGATAGTTGCGTCTATTTAAAGAAATTAGATGACGGGAGTTTTGTGTATCTACTTCTTTATGTGGATGACATTCTTATTGCGTCGTCCATTTGGGGGAAATTAAGCAGTTAAAAGCGGATTCGAATTCCATTTTTGAGATGAAGGATTTGGGATCCGCTAAGAAAATTCTCGGAATGGAGATTTCGAGGAACCGACCCGAGCGGAAGTTGACTCTTTCGCAAGCGGGTTTCGCCGAAAAGGTTTTACGCCGTTTTGATATGCATAAATCGAAGGTAGTTTCTACCCCTCTTGCGGCACATTTTAAATTGTCGGCAGATTTATCTCCGAAAACCGATTCGGAGCAGAAATATATGGAGAAGATTCCATATTCGAGTGCGGTCAGGAGTTTGATGTATTTGATGGTGTGTACCCGACCGGATTTGGCGTAATCGGTTAGTGTCGTGAGCTGGTATTTGTCATGTCCTGGAAAGGGACATTGGGAAGCGGTAAAATGGGTTTTCCATTATTTGAAAGGTACGATGAATGCATATTTAGAATTCGGATCCGATCCGAATGGTGAGTTAATGGGTTATGTTGACTCGGATTTTGCGGGCGATCTCGATAAAAGGCGTTCGCTAACCGGGTACGTGTTTACGTTTGGGAAGTGTGCGATTAATTGGAAAGCCACACTTCAATCAACCGTTGCTCTTTCGACTACCGAGGCCGAGTACATGGCGTTAACCGAAGCAATAAAGGAAGGTATTTGGCTAAGGGGTTTTGTTGGCGAGATATTGTCCATCAAGATCCGGTCACGGTGTATTGTGACAATCAAAGCGTCATTCATTTGACGAAGGATCGCATGTACCACGACAAGACGAAGCATATTTACGTGAGGTACCATTTTGTGCGAGACGTGACGGCGGAAGGAAACATTGTGGTGAAGAAGATTGGTACCAAATTGAATCCGGCAGATATGCTCACCAAGCCTCTTCCAATTGCTAAGTTTAAATTGTGTTCTGATTTAATTTCAGTTTGTAACTAGCATGTTGCTAGTATATTATGTATGTTTTTATTTTTGCATTTGTTTATGTTTAGTTATGATGCAATTCGGGTCCAAAGTGGAGATTGTTGAATGGACCCCCTAATTGCATATTTGGGCTCATTTGGGCTTTTATTTTTAGTATGTATTTAAGACCTTTGACAAAAAAGATAAGACAAGGGTTCATTTTGCACATCTTCATCTCTCTCTATCTCTCTCTCTCTCTCTCTCTCTTGGCCACCATTAAAGACACCAAAAGGTACCTCGAATCCATGTCAAAATTCACGCTTTTGACAAGAAATCCTAACAAAAACAAAATGGATGTTCAACCAAAAATTTCTGATTATAAAAAGAATTCATATAAATTGGAATTGATCAGAAAGAATTATTGTATTAAGTAATCTAAGATGAGTATAGAAATAAATAAAAAAGGGACCTGCTACAACACGACGCATTGTAGCACGACTGTTCATGACGGGATGCAATAACAATATATATAATTTATTTTCTAATAACAATATATACATATCAGTATATATAATTTATTTTCAAATAACAATATATATATAAAAAGTGAAAATAGTAAATAAAAATGGGGAAACAATATATAAAATGAGAAAACAGTATATAAAAGTAAAAAAAAAAAGAAATACACAAAGAATAAATAATAATATATTAAATGGCGAAACAATATATAAAATGAGAAAATAATATATAAAATGAAAAATAACAATATATCTACAGTGCGTCGTGTTTGCTCATTTCCCAATAAAAAATCATACGAGGGAAAGAGCTAAAATCAAGAGCTCTCCAGCTTTCTTCCCCTCATGAAAATCCAAAACATGGCATGCAAAAATCGGTCATTATTCCAAATTAACTAACAAATCAATCCTAAAATTATCTCAAATTGAACTTCAAATCCTGAATCAACCATAAAATCATCTCAAACCGATAACACAACAGACTTAAGAGAAGAACGGAGTAGAGATCTTTCTGGCTCAGTCTTGCACCGACGATCACCATTGACAGAAGAGGGAGATTTGATCGCCGCCGCTGACAGAGGAGGGAGACTCGATCGCCGCCGCACACAGATGAGAGAGATCCGATCGTCGATCGCCACGCTGCTGATAGTGGAGAGAGAAAGAAGTGGTGGAATTGGGAATGAGGAATTTTGGGAGTCTGGGATTTTCTTCCCCAAAAATTAATTGGCGGTGCAGCCTAATCCAATTATTGTTCTACCAGTTCTTAATAAAACTATGATATCAAATATCATTGTCATGGTTTCCATGGTGTCGCCTTTATATAAGAGAGGGTGAGTGTTGGCCAAGAAATCTCTTGTCTGATTTAGAATTACAATAAAAAAAAAATAATCTAACCTAAAATACAATTCAAAATACAATAGTACATATCTTGCCACACCTCCTTCCATTCTTACAAGCATTTCCTAATTTATCGTTGCTTAGAAATCAAATAATGGACATCCACATTAATTATATTCATAACACTCCTCCTTGAATGCCCATATTTTATCTTCCATACGCATTAGAAGTTGTCTCATTAAAAACCTTGCCAGGAAAACCTAATAGAACAAAACCTTGGCCAAGGAAAAAATAGTACATCCAGTATTATCGTTATTCCTCATTATTTCATATATTAAATATGTCTCGTTAAAGCCTTACTAGGTAAAATCCAATGGGCAAAAAATCCTAGTGAAGGAAAAAGTGTGCATTATCATTCTGTATATTACGCACAAAAGTTGACTTGTTAAAAATATTGCTAGGAAAATCCACTGGGACAAAATATTGGCAAATCCATAGCCATGTACGTTACATGCGCAACGGAACCTATGGATTTAACCCGCTCTAGGATCTACGTTAAGGAAATAAAAGTACGAGATTTACTATTAAAATTTATACCTCAGATCTTCATGATCCGCGAGACGAAGAAACGGATGTAGGTCCGAACTTTTTCTGACTTGTAACCTTTTCCTTCCTGAAGCTCGACTCGCGACCTCCTTGCTTCTCCTAGGGATGAAGATTGATCGCTCGCAAGTTCTCAAGATAGAGAACCTCTACTCGTATCTACGCGAACTTCAGACGTACGGAATAACCGGACTTGGCTAGACAAGTTCGAAAATACTTTCCGAATATCTCTCAAAACTTTCTCTCTCTTTTTTGTGTAATAGACAGCCTCTAAGGCTTCTTGAGTTGTGTGTTAAATAGAGAGACTCTTCCCTTCTATTTATACTAGAGAGAGAGACGAACGATTGCTCAGTTACCATAACTAAAAACCCTAATCTGTGCCTATTCCGTTGCCAACGGAACTGTTTCGTTGCCAACGGAATAGGTATTTCCATAACGGAATACTTGGCAGCTAAGGTTATTACAGTTTTCATGTATATTCCGTTAGGAACGGAACTATTCCCTTGCCAATGGAATGATACTGTTTTGTTCAATCAATTATCCAATAATTGATTATTTCGTTCACCAATTTATACATCATATGTATAAATGTTTTTGAGGCATATTCATCCCGTACGGATGGAGTTCATTGTGTGACCGTGCAGGTTCCATTTAAAGCTGGCACCGATCTTCTAAAGATTGTAAGTCATGAGTAACCTCTAGAATGATGTCATGACTACCCATGTTAAATGAAATGATCAGCGATCATAAACCTATCTGAATAGACATTTGCTTATTCCTTTTGTTCTATGATATACGTCTTGATCACAAGGCACGGTAATATGTCATCCATGAGTTTGATCAAAGTCTCTTTCCTGATCGATAATTAGACTAAGCAAATACAAAATGATATTAACAACACATGTTAATCCATTTTGAGAATGACCATGCATTTTCTTCAGTCCTAGTTCATCAGGGGGCCCAAAGATATCTCCCTCATGACGAGAAGAACAAATCCCATCTTGTTCACTCACATTACTCGTCATGATTGAGTGCATACCTAACGATGACCCTTATGATCATCCCATTACGGATGACGTAGGATCATATTAAAGCATGCAGTTCCACATACAGGAATCCATGGTGACCTCAGGTCGTAGGAACAAGCACACTATTCATATGAGAATCACTAATGACATATACCATGCATATTCTCATAATGTGGTCAGTCCAGTACGTGTTCTCTAACATGTACCTATATTCCAGGCTTGACATCTATATGTCCATGATCAGCAGAACATGATCATCCAACCTGCGAATATACTAGTGTGGATATGTAGCTTCTTACCTCAAGTATGTCTATCTCTATAAACATCCTACATATCACTAGGGACAGTTTAGAATGTCATTCGTTGGTTCACAGTTCTACTATCAGAATCACGTATTCGATGACGTGAACCCGAAGTGTCATTCTTGGTTGATATAAGATTTACATTCACAACCCATACACACCAGATATATAAGAAACAACCTTTATTGAATAAATAATAATGTCTTAATACATAATCCATTTCCTAGTACAAATACATTTGGCCTAGGGCACTAATCCTACAGTCTCCCACTTGCACTAGGCCAACTCTAAGTATCTTATGCCCATAGACCTCACATGACCCTCATGCTTCGCTTGCGGGAGTGGTTTAGTTAATGGATCGGTAACATTGTCGTCCGATGGCACTCTAAACATTTTAACATCACCCCTTTGTATGATCTCTCTGATTAGATGGAAGCGTCGCAGTATGTGCTTGGACTTTTGGTGAGATCTTGGTTCCTTTGCTTGTGCGATCGCTCCATTGTTATCACAATATAGATCCACCGATTCCGAGATGCTCGGAACTACTCTTAGTTCCTCCAAAAAGTTCTTTATCCAAACAGCTTCTTTAGCCGCTTCTGCAGTGGCTATATACTCTTCTGTTGAATAATCTACTACAGTACATTGCTTGGAACTCTTCCATGTCACTGCGCCTCCATTTAGGCAAAATAAATAACCTGATTGCGATCTAAAGTCGTCTGAGTCTGTCTGGAAGCTTGCGTCGGTGTAATCCTTTACAACGAGCTCATTTTCCATACTTCCATAGATTAGGAACAGGTCCTTAGTTCTTCGTAAGTACTTAAAGATTCTTTTAACAGCTATCCAGTGACTTTCACCTGGATTAGACTGAAACCTGCTTGTTGCGCTCAACGAGTATGACACATCTGGTCTAGTACATATCATGACATACATGATAGATCCTATAGCCAAAGCATATGGGATCTTACTCATGCGTCTTCATTCCTGCTCACTTGTAGGACACTGTGTCTTACTGAGAGAAACGCCATGTGACAAGGGCAAAAATCCTTTCTTGGATTCTTGCATTCTGAACCGTTTCATGTCATTGTCTATGTATGTACTTTGACTCAGACCTATAAGCCTTCTAGATCTATCTCTATAGATCCTGATTCCTAACACGTAGGAGGCTTCTCCTAGGTCCTTCATCGAGAAACTATCTCCCAATAATTTCTTGACGTTCAATAATGTTGGGACGTCATTTCCCATGAGTAATATGTCATTATGTAAAGTACCAGGAATACTACTGTGCTCCCACTGAACTTCATGTAAACACAAGGCTTAGCTTCACTTTTGGTAAAACCAAAACTTTTGATGACTTCATCAAAATGAAGGAACCAACTTCGAGACGCTTGTTTCAATCCATAGATGGATTTCTGAAACTTGCAATACTTACTAGAATTTTTAGGATCGACAAAACCCTCGGGTTGAATCATATGCACCTCCTCGGCCAGATTTCCGTTTAGGAAAACTGTTTTGACATCCATTTGCCATATTTCATAATCATAATATGCTGCTATGGCTAATAGAATTCTGATGGATTTAAGCATAGCTACATGTGAGAAAGTTTCGTCATAGTCAATACCATGAACTTGTTTGAAACCTTTCGCCACAAGCCTTGCTTTGTAGGTTTTTACCTTTCCATCCACGTTAGTCTTCTTCTTGAAGATCCACTTACATCCGATGGTCTTCAAGCCTTCGGATGGATCAATCAAATTCCAAACTTGATTGTCATGCATGGATTGCATCTCAACTCTCATGGCCTCTAACCATTTCGGAGAGTCGGGACTAATAAGAGGTATTTTTGCAGTCATTTTACGCTTACCAAAAAAAATTTGTAACCCTAGACTTAACTACAATAAAGTAGACAGTGGAAGTAGGGGTCGAACCACAAAGAGCTATTTAGACTAAACCAGGTAAAAAGATTACTTCTCTAATGAAAATGGACTCAACAAAAATAGAAAACTAAAAGAAAGAGAAACCAAGACCGTAAATAAAACCAAACACAAGACCTAAAACAAGACACACAATTGGGGGGGTTGTTGATTGGTTGATTGCAACAAAATGAAAGTAACAAATAAAGAGAAAACTTAAAGTAAATATTAAAAGATGTGGTGGTTTTGTGAAATGAGGCATAGTTTCGTGTAGTGAATTTGTGTGTAACTTTATCCTTGATTATAATAATGAATTTGGAATTAATATCTTAAGTGCAGTAAGATGAGCTCTAACCGATAAATAACTCACACGAAAAGATAGAATTTTAGTTTAGATGAGCTCGTAAATAAAAACACTAACCTACTTGAATATCATAACCAATTCAAGAGGAATCATTGGTTATTTAAACAAATCAAAACCTCCTAAACAATGAGCTTGTTCAGAACTGTTTAGTTCGTTATGAGTTATTTGCACTTGGCTATTATTCAAATTCTAATGGAAGCTATTGAGCAAAGCAACCAAAGGAATTTTGTGGCCCTTGTTAATTACTACTGAACATAGAATTGAC
This sequence comes from Juncus inflexus, assembly GCA_024447665.1. Lineage (NCBI taxonomy): Eukaryota > Viridiplantae > Streptophyta > Magnoliopsida > Poales > Juncaceae > Juncus > Juncus inflexus. The sequence goes on along the minus strand of JAJHPC010000012.1, from coordinate 8,386,100 downwards.
CAGAATAAACTTAAAACAATTCATTGAGCATGAAAGATAATCAGTAAATAAAACAGAATATAACCGTTCAAATGAAATTCATTATTAATGGTCTCAAAAGTTACAACACAAAAACATAAACACTAACTATGCCTCGAAGGGCTTACTCGAAATACATGGAAAATAAAGAAAATAAAATAATGATAGAACCCATTAATGAAGCGTGGATGGAAGGGTGAAGCTTGCTTGACTTGCCCAACTTCAAGAGAGAGAATGATGAAGTTCAAAAGTGATTAGAATAGATGCCTTGCACCTGGTTATATAACCCTCTCAAAAGGTGATCATGAGGGATGAATGAAGATCCATGCAAAGAGTGTGAAGGAATCATGGCAAAGGCATGAAGAGTGCATGCAAAGTGCATGAAAGATCTGTCCAGAAGATGGTCAATTTGGGTCATGTAGACTTCGGAATTGGGCTCTGGTGATATAGAATGAATTGTGGGCTTTGTTCTCTTCTTTCCAACGGTATATAGTATGCATATAGAGGAGGCCCAGATTATGAGTTATGGCCGAAATACTGAGACTGTGTCGGCAGGCCCGAGTCTTGATTATTATCTCTCTCTTGTGCTCCAACTTATTTTCCCCAAGTTATGCTCCATCTAAATTGCACATGAAATCACATAAATATCTTATTAGTAGTGTCAACATTCAAGTTATGATTATTATCCATTTAAACACATATAATGGTGCAATATTACATATGCATAGGGTATAAAATGTGTATAATTAATGACTTATCAGGGACCTTTCATAGCATCTTGGTAGGACGTGGGTTCATCATCTATGAATGTCACATCATCATCATTAGACATGAGAAATCAGTATCTCTCGGGCTCATGACGAATCCTACTAGATCTACATTGAGTCTATTGTGTTTCAAGCTCACCAACTCCTTGAGAGCTTGTTTGTTCCTCCATCATAGGTTCTGCAACTATAGGTGGGTCTCGAATTTCTTCGAGTTGTACTTTGCTCCCACTGCTTCTCATGGAGACAAACCCTCTTTCCAAGAAGGCTCCATTGCGAGCAACAAATACTTTGTTCTCTGATAGGTGGTAAAAGTAATATCCCTTAGTTTCCTTAGGATATCCCACGAATAAGCACTTGTCAGATTTAGGTCAGAGTTTTTCGGAAAACTGACGTTTGACGTAAGTCTCACATCCCCAAATTTTAAGAAAAGATAACTTGGGGCTTTTCCCCGTCCACATCTCATATGGTGTCTTTTGCACCTCTTTGGATGGAATCCTGTTCAGTATGAATGCGGAAGTCTCAAGAGCGTAATCCCAGTAAGACATTGAAAGACTTGTTTGACTTATCATCGATCGAACCATATCCAATAAGGTTCGATTCCTCCTTTCGGACACTCCATTCCACTGAGGAGTTCCTGGAGGAGTTAGTTGTGATACTATTCCACATTCTCTGAGATGATCCTCAAATTCCTGACTCAGATATTCGCTTCCTCGATCAGATCGAGGTGCTTTAATCTTCTTGCCAAGTTGATTTTGTACTTCATTCTTAAATTCATTGAACACTTCAAAAGATTCAGACTTGTGCTTCATTAGGTAGACATATCTATATCTACTGAAGTCGTCCATGAAAGTTATAAAGTACCGATACCCACCTCTAGCCGGCGTACTCATTGGTCCATATACATCAGTATGTATGAGTTCTAATAAGTCATTGACCCTTTCACCAACATTTGTGAAGGGTTTCTTAGTCATCTTGCCAAGTAAACAAGACTCGCACATCTCAAATGATTCCAAATCAAATGAGTCTAAAAGTCCATGAGAGTGGAGTTTAGAAATGCATTTCTCATTTATATGGCCTAAGCGACAGTGCGAGAGGTATGTCGTATTTGAGTCATTCGGTTTGAATCGTTTAGTGTTAATGTTATATATGGACTTATAATTCTCTTTTTTAAGATCTAGCACGTAAAGACCTCTTTCTAATAGAACATTTCCATAGAAAAGATTATCTTTTAAGATAGAACAATTATTATTCTCAATAACAAATTTATAACCATCCAAAGCTAGACTAGAAATAGAAATAATATTTCAGCTCATAGTAGGTACAAAATAACAATTATTAAGTATTAATACAAGTCCACTAGACAAAGTCAATAAATAAGTTCCTACATTTAATGTAGCAATTCTTGCTTCATTTCCCACACGCAGGTCGACTTCGCCCTTAGCAAATCTTCTACTCCTTTGTTGTCCCTGCACATCATTATAAATGTGAGTACCACATCCGGTATCCAATACCGAAGATTTAGGAGTAAGTGAATTAGTTTCAATAACAAAAATATCTAAAGCGGTAGTCACTACCCTTCTTGATTTCGTCCTGATAGAGTTTCTAGTTTCTCTTCCAATGGCCAACCTTGTTGTAAGGGAAGCAAACTCCCTCCTTGTCTTTCTTGATCTTAGGTTTAGAAAAGACATTGCCTTTACCCTTGCTCTTGTTCCCGGTCTTCTTACCTTTCTTCTTGTGAACCATTAGGACATCTTTGACAACATTTGTCTTCATGTCCTCATGTGCATTCTTAAGCATCCCATGCAACTCAGTAATGGATTTCTCCATCTGATGCATATTATAGTTCTTGATGAATTGCTTAAAACTAGGAGGTAACGACTCGAGAATTATGTCAACAACCAATTCTCTGGGCATAGCTGAACCAAGCCTCTCCAATTGATCAAGATAACTCTTCATCTTGAGTACATGAGCACTCACATATGAACCTTCAGCCATCTTTTTGTCAGTCAGAGAGACGGTCGCTTTGTAGCGCTCAACTCTAGCCTGCTCTTGGAATATTTTCTTGAGAGTTACGATCATATCGTAAGCACCATGTCCTCCAGTTGCTTCTGAAGCTCGGAGGTCATGGTCGCTAGCATGAGATAAGTTATCTCCGTGTCGTCCTTAACGTATTTAGCATACGCATCTCGGGCGGCCCTTGTGGCTCCCTGTTCTGGTTCTTCTAGGTAAGCCTCTTTTATGACATACAATTTATTGTCAGCCTTGAGAACAATTCTCAGGTTTCTAAACCAGTCAAGGAAGTTAGACCCATTGAACTTATCCTTCTCAAGGATAGATCGCAAATTCAACCGAGTTGAATTATTATTTGCCATTATTCTACAAGTTAAAATGTAAAGTGCCATTATTATTTATTCATTGGGGTTGTTTTGTTTTGGTGTTTCTTATATTGTACTCCCACTATTTATTCATTCGGAAACTTAAAATGAATGGGATTTCATAGTGAGTTAAGATCCGTATTTCATTGAGTATTAAGTGCGCTTTGACGCAACCCTCAATACACAACTATTTAGGTAGGAACATTTCCAATTGTATCATATACAACTCTTTCCTTTTATGGAATGAGCATCATATGCCCGATGTATTATTCCATCTTGTGCCCTGAGCCCAAGTCCGACTTGCTTGCTTAGTTAAGTTTAATCATGTATGGTTATCAGCGAAATAGAGTCCAGCACACTCAGTTTTGGCATGACCCATGCTGGACGCCATTTCCCGCATACCCTCCTTTACAAAGATAATCCTCCATATGCTCAGCTTTGGCATGACCCACATGGAAGACTGTCTAAGTACCAAGGGCTTCAGTGACATGGGGGCACTTCCTTACTTAACATTCTGAAGGATTTTGTTTTAGATTTATAAATATAAACATCACAGAAACTAAGTTAAAAATGTAGGATTAGTGCCCTAGGCTAAATGTATTTGTGCTAGGAAATGGATTATGTATTAAGATATTATTATTTATTCAATAAAGGTTATTTCTTATATATCTGTGTGGGCCCAGAGATATCTCCCTCATGATGAGAGGAACAAATCCCATCTTGGTCACTCACATTCCTTGTCAAGATTCAGTGCATACCTAACGATGACCCTAATGGTTATCCCGTTATGGATGACGTAAGATCATATTAAAGTATGAAGTTCCTCATACAGGAATCCATAGTGACCTCAGGTCGTAGGAACAAGCACACTATTCATATGAGAATCACTAATGACATATACCATGCATATTCTCATAGTGTGGTCAGTCCAGTATGTGTTCTCTAACACGTACCTATATTCCAGACTTGCCATCTCTATGTCCATAATCAGCAGAACATGATCATCCAGCATGCGAATATACTAGTGTGTAGCTTCTTACCTGAAGTATGCCTATCTCTATAAACATCCTACAGATCACTAGGGACAGTTTAGAATGTCATTCGTTGGTTCACAGTTCTACTATCAGAATCACATATTCTGATGAGGTGAACCCGAAGTGTCATTCTTGGTTGATATAAGATTTATATTCACAACCCATACACATAGATATATAAGAAACAACTTTTATTGAATAAATAATAATGTCTTAATACATAATTCATTTCCTTGTACAAATACATTTGGCCTAGGGCACTAATCTTACACAAAAATCATAGACAAGGGAAAAAAAATATAGTGCGTATTATTTCTCCATCTCATATTTGTAACTATATGTGAGATGACAAAGTCTAAGCTAGTTAATATATGCTTAAGAAGAGATTTGCTGGATCATTATTTGGGAAGATTTGTTAAATATTCATTTCACAATCATCATGCTCATTTATGAAAATAACTCATCATCCTTTATTTTAATTGCCACTACATCAAACAAGTTATCTTGATAATCTTAACAGATGCGATTTCTCCACATTATTTCATTGTAATAGATGGATTGTGAAATTATGACTCCTATAAGGAAATATTCAATTTATAATTCAAGATAATATTTTATGACTCAAATAATTTAATCTTATATTCTTTTGATTAAAATTATAGCTTTTGGAGCTCTTCGGGAGTGTCATAAGATTTTAAATTATCAATATATATATCAACATTCAAAAGTTAAATATATAGTTTCCTATATGTAATTTTGATCAATTACATAACATTCATTCAACAAACATTTGTTATAGCAATTTTACAAGATATCTCAATATTGCATTAATTCATACAAAGATATTTATAATTTATTAGATTAAATCTCTCGAGAGTTTGAAATGCTTCAGGCATTATAAATCCTTTAGAGTTTTTCATTAATATATTGGAATAAAATAAGATATGAATAATTTTCTACTACGTTAATGGCTCCTCCAGTGATGACAAAATTAGAAATATAATTGCATATCACAATTTAATTTTCTCATTACATATTCTTAAAACACCCTCTTATAAGTTATACCTGCTTATAAGTTACTGTTATACAATGCCAGATGTTTAGACTACATGTCCGTAATTTTATATTTCACTAGTGAAAATAATGATGCTTTAATCATATCTTTCGATTTGGCCAATACTTTATTTGTCAATATTATACAAATAATTTTAATTTTAGATCCTCATTTTCATTTATTATATCAATTGCAATTGCATAAATAATTTTTGATTAATCATAATTTTATTTCAGTTTCATATTTATTCAATTGGGGACATAATTTATTGGTATCTCATTATTTTTAATATTATTAGATACCTAAACTTCTTCTAGGATAATTTGCTCGTCATTGTCTTCTACTCTTTTATCATCAATATTCTTTTCAGAAGAATTTTTTTCATTTAGAAGTATTGATAATTTCAAGCCAACTTTCTTATCATGCTCTTTCTTATTCCTTGGATCTTTATCATTGGAACCAATTGGCCGACCATGCTTCTAACATATATCAAATATAGAATTATCCAAGAAGTTTTCAATATAATCATGAGCACTTAATGCTGGAATATACAATATGATAATTATTTTGCATCAATAGAAATAATATATTGCTTTGCTAGCCCCCTTCTTTTATGGTCTTCAAGTTGCATGATGTTTCACATCAATAAATTTATGAATTTCTTGTTCATATTAACTTGTTCGAGGATCTAATTGAGACAAATTAATGATGTATTCCATATAACTTATAATTTTTAAGCTCTTATTTCTCTCCCCTACTACTATCATTAATTATTAATCAAGTTCTTCGGGACTTGTATTGTCTATTATATCTTGAACATATTCATTAATATTTGATTATTTCAGAACACTCACTTGGATATTTATTCAATTCTTCTTCTGGATATTTATAAACATCTAAAACACTTCAGGTGTATTTTTGGACTATCCTCCAGAGATATCTATCTGAATCAAGATGTTGTCAGATTACTTTTATAAATAGATGTTTTAAAAATGAGTTACATTTTAACTCATAGTTCATATATATAAAATCAAGGATCAAAATTTGGTAATGATCGAAAATTTATCACATAAAATTTATTCCAAACAAATCTTGTATTTTGAAGCTACCATTTTGAGAAATGAAAGAACACATCATGCTCTACAAACCCATATAAAAATTTCTATCTTTACCCTTTTGGAAGTGGGTTAAAACTAGAGGTAAAACAGTAAAAAAAACTATTTTCGGTAATTTTTTGCAGCAAACCCAATTATGTGACCAGAATCCGAACCATTATTGCTGAATCCGACCCACTATCAACCCATCTCTTTAAAACTGAATTGAACCCACGTTTTTCATCATCTCATAATCTCTTCTTCATTCTCTGCTCTCCCTATCAATTTCTCCATTGTACCTATCACCCCCAAATCCCGAATTGGACAAATTAGAGCTTAATTATTCTAATTGAGAGCTCAAATACAATCTCTATCCATCCATTAACACATCTCAATACTCAATTTCAAGCTTGAGAAACCCTACCCTAATCTACCATTAATGAGATTCAAGCTCCGTTTTGCGGTTTGATCCGAAATCGCAAAACCGAAAATCGACAAAACGGTTGGCTTTATCTCACTCTTGCGAAGAAGTAGAAGGTCAAATCAAGGAGAGAAGTGATTCGGTTTGGTAGCTTTACCAAACCGATCAAAAGAAGGGCTCTTTTGTGCGATCTTGAACTGATCTGACGAAGGGAAGGCCGTGCTACTTGGTGCAGCTCCAAGACGGTTTGTCTACTCTCAAGCAACTCAAGCAAGTCTCCGTGTGATTCGAAGGATTCTATATCGGGCTTTCTATTCATCTTCTCCATTTTTTGATCTTTTAAAAGTGGTAAAAAGGGTATATTTGCTCTTTTCTTATATCTTAATGGGTGGTATGCTTGTATTTGAGTAGATCATAAGGGGTTTTAGGGTATTTGTGATGATAATTTGATATTCAAAGGTTAATTTGGACGATTTACGCTTGATTTGTTGAGCAATATGGCTTTTATTCAATATCTTAAAATTCAAAATTAGGAATCTTGCATTTTGATTCATAAATTTGTTTGATGATTGCATTTGTCATCTCTAAACCATATCATCTATTTGCCATGTTGATTTGATGCATTTTTGAGTTAATATTGGTAGAAAATTGGGCAATTCAAATTTTGAAACTCGAAAGCTTAAGTTGCATTTTCTTAATTAGTAAAGTTTGAATCTTTTATGTTAAATTGATGTTTTCATTGCATTTATGAATTTCATCAACCCTTTAGATCATGTACAAGTCGTTATATGAATTTATGAATGAACAAATGATTATTTGAAATACAATCCCTAAGTTTTCCCTTTTTGCATAAAACTGAATCTGTCCAGTTCTGTTTTTCAGTCAATTCTGGTCAATTTCGTGTCCTTTAAAGTTCAAAACTATAAATTAATTTTTTTATATTAAAATAGTCTGGTTTATGACAATCAATTTCAACTACAAAAACATCATCATTGTTGTTATATATTGTAAGATATAAATTTTTGATGTTTGTAAATTTGTTGTTTTTCTGCTAACAGTTGCTGTCTAAATCATAAATAAATACAAAAAATAAAAAAATATTCCAAAAAGACTTATATTGTTGGATTTTCTCTTAGGTTTTGAATATATATTTAAATCTCAGTGTTGGTTAATGGTTTGTGAGATATTGCCTATTTAGTGAACATGTATCCTGAAACTCTAAATCTGAACTGATACTGGTATTTGAGTGATTTCTCATGATCTATTTGGTATTTTGATCTAAAATTTTTACATCATGTTATATACTTGGTGATGAATTTCCTATAAATTATCATAATTTTTCACTGAACCAATTGCTCTATATTAATTTTTAAATCTGACCCAGCAATTCTGAAATCATTTTTTGTCATACCATGTTGTCTGAATTTGTATGAATTGTTCTTCTCTCATTTTGAACTGAAATCCTGATTTTCTTAACTCTACACTGCATGTCTTAAAGTCTAGTTTGCAGCCATATTTTTCTTATCATATGTCAAGTTCTTGCTATTTGTTTGAGAATTATTTCTAAAATTGTGCAAATCTGAAAAAAAATCTTGTATTAATATTAAGTTTAGAAATTTAATTTGAGGTCACGTCTCCTTGAGTTCGACACCCCTCATCATTATACTTGTTTGAAACTTTCTGAACTTGTAAAATTGAATTGTAGGAAATTATAAATGTTTTGAAATCTTTGAAAATTAGAACGACGAAATTTCATTGTTTCATGAATACGCTCAAGAAAATTGGGTGATTCATTCCCAACCCTGATTTGTGATGTCTAATGAATAATTTTCTTTGTTAACATAACACATGAAAATTCATTTGATAAAAGAATTTTCTGATTCTTTAATTGATGCACATTTTCATTTCCTATAATTATTTGCATCATTAGTGCTCCGATATTATAAATCAAGAAATTTCTATTCAAATTAGTGTACTTCTGGTTCATAAATTTACTTTTCAAATTAGTGAACTTCTAGTTCATGTTTAATGATAAAATTGCTTTTTAAATTAATGAACTTCTAGTTCAATGTCAAAATCATTAATTGCTCTTCTAATTAGTGACTTCTAGTTCCTTGTACCGTGTGCATTTACTTTTGTAGATTATATTTCGTTTATAAGGATACACAATATTACGATCCCTTATTGTCCGATGTATCTATGAATTAGCAAATATCTTCTGATTCGATATATAATTAAAACAATATTTGTTATAAATTCTATTTCTTAAGATAACAAAATAATGACTCTTCTGGAGTTTTGTTGCACTCTTTGCTAATCGTATTGACCAAAAGAAAATAAGAAATATGTATATTCCTTTATTAATTAAATGTGTAAAATAAATAAATATAGGTATATATGGTCAAGAAATCTGACATCATCAAGTGAGTCATGTTTATGGCTTTATTGAAATGATTTTCATTATAAACATAATTGTCCTTTCTATTATCTTTTTATTTCTTAAAGAAACAAGATTAAATTCAACGAGATATTTTGATGTACGACAGATACATATGATCAATACTGAGGATTTACAAATTCAATTTTCTTTTGATCTTCTCATTTGCACGGTTTTCTTATTACGACATTTGATCTCTATGCTATTTCAAAATATTTCTTAAAGCTCGTTTCTTTATTTTTGCTATGCTACTACAGGAGCAAACGATTAAAATTAAACAATATTTTGTCTATGATAACTTTCACTTTTTTATCACAAAATTTTCATTGAGAGTTAGTTTTCAAATGCACATATTTACTAATTATAACTTTGCAACTCCGGGTGCGTTCATTTAAAATAACAATGCAACTTTAAACTTTTTTTTTTAAATAATATTGAAACTTCAGGTTATCAATAAAAATAATGTTACAGCTTCAGGTGCATAAAAATAAATTTGCATAAAAGTAAATGTACAGAAAAGTAAATGCGTATAAAAATAAACGTACAAAAAGTAAATGTGCATAAAAAGAATTGTACAAAAAGTAAATGTGTATAAAAGTAAATGTACGTAAAAAGAAATGTGCATACAATAAATGTACATAAAAAATACATATGCATAAAATAATTGTGCATAAATAAAGATAAATTTTGTAACTTCTGGTGCATAAATAAAAATAAGCGGATACTTAACATTAGAATAATTAGTAATAAATATATTTAAATCAGTAAACTTCTTGTTTACTACCGAGTATTATTCAATTGTACTAATTCTTGAATGGTACGAACCACTTGAAGAAACCGGTAATTTTTGTAATATATGTTTCTTCCCAGAAATATATTTCTGAATACAAAGATACCCAACATTCATCTCATTTATAGTCTCTATATGATATCTTGAAAACTCAATAAGTTCCTCAAAGATTTAGAAGAATATGTATAAATAATAAATAATTTGTCCCCTTTTTAAGGCATATATTGGCTCTTATGGTGCCTTTAATTAAATTTGAGCTACCAAAAATAGTACTCACTTTTGCCTTGTTCATTAACAAATGAGAGAAGTATTTTTTTTATTTTTACTTTTGATAATGATATACGTAATACCACTTTCAATGATGCACACGTCTTCTTCATGTATATCATGGTCAAATCTACTTTTATTCATTTTCATATTGTCAATTGTAACTTCACGTTGATTTATAATCTGACAACTTCATGTTGTTTATAAGTTTCAACTTCATGTTGCTCTTTATTCTTCAATTTTAGGTTGATTAATAATATTTGTCAACTTTTGGTTGAGTGTTTATAGTTCAATTTAAGATTAATTAGTAATATTTCTCAACTTCTGGTTGAGTGTCTTACAATTTTATGTCACATCGTATATTCTTTCAATTGCAACTTCTGGTGCATCAAATTAAAAACATAATAAATAGAAATTGAAAGAACATCGAATAAAATAAATATAATAAAGAATAAATTAAAAATGCAAAATTATTTCTTTCTCTCTTTATATCAAATTCTGTTTTACCTTTGCAGGTATCAGTGCAACTTTAGATTTACCTAATGAAATAATTATCGGAAGTGAACATATGCTTGCTTGCTTTATCGATATCAATTAATGCTGATAACGTGTTATAAAATAAAGAACAAGAACAATAGAAAGAGAGAATTGGAGAAGACAAAATGTTTATTCAATTTTGGGATTGAAGAATACAATAATCACTGCCCCCTTTATATAATAGAGGGTGAGTGTTCGCCAAGAAATCTCTCGTCTGATTTAGAATTACACTAAAGAAAATAATCTAACCTAAAAAACAATTCAACATATCCTGCCACACCTCCTTCCTTTTTTACAAGTATTTCCTACTTTATCGTTGCCTAGGAATTAAGTAATAGACATCCACATTAATTATATTCATAACAAATTGCCAATTATGTCTTTTGTGAAATATAGACACAAGAAAATGTATCTATTTTTGAAAAAAAAGAGAATATATCTCTCTCTGCAGGGACACTATTAAGAATCGATTTGGCGTTAAAAAATGCTAAAGTATATGAGTTTTTTTTTTGTCAAAATGGATTCCCATTCTTTTTTATATTAGCAATGATAATATTGAGTATAAGTTCTTTTCCAAAGTATTTCCGCATTTTCTTTATAATTTTGCCGTACAAAAGGCGTGAGAAATATGGTCCAGTAAAAATGCTATCAACCCATGACGAGGTAGGAAAAAAACACCAACGACTATAGTGCTTTTGCGAAATGGGGCTCTTGAATCAGTGAGATACAAAACAAAAGTAAAAAAAAAAAATTAGTCTCTCTTGGTGATGTTTTTTAATGTGCCATATTTTTGGCATAATTCATAAATGGCAAAAAACTGTATTGAAATATTTAGAGAGAACATCCGCGATCTGATCTTTGGTGCTGATGAATTGAACAATGAGTTGTTTGGAGGTCGTCACCCGAACGAAATGCAAATTAATGTTGATGTGTTTAGTATGAGAGTGGAACATCGGGTTTTGGACAAGGTATGTAGCAGCAATGTTATCGTACCATAAGATAGGAGGCCGCATTTGAGGGATGTGAATTTTGAATAGAAGGGATTGGAGCCAGACGAGTTCTTAGGTAGTCATGACAAGGCTACAATACTCGGTCTCGGTACAAACCGAGATACTGTTCCTTATTTCTTGGAACTCTACGAGATTAGATTTGGGTCAAGGAAGACACAGTAGCCAGTGGTTTATAGTTGGTCATCCGGACAACCTGCCCAATCTGCATCAGAGAAGGCCGGAAGGAATAGGGATGTCGTAGGGATTAATTGTAGTCCGGGGGTGAGTGTTCCTTTGAGGTAGCAAAGAATTCGCTTAACGGCAGTCCAGTGTGTAATGGTCGGGGAATGCATGAATTGAGAGACTTTATTAATGACGAATGAGATTTCAGGACGGGTTATGGTGGCGTATTGCAAGGCCCCACCATACTGCGATAGAGAGTGGGGTTGTCCATAGGTCCACCATCATGCTTGGAGAATTGTTCGCCTGCAAGAATAGAATAGGGGCAAGATTTTCCGCTATTCATCTTTGCTTTTTGTAGGAGGTTGATGATATATTGAGATTAAGAAAGATGGATGCCAGCGGGAGAGGAGTGGGCTTCAATTTCAAGGAAGTAGCGGAGTGGGCCAAGATCTTTGAGGGAGAATTGAGAGTGAAGGTCATTGATTAGATTTTGGACGATCGAGTTGTTCTTCCCAGTGATAAAAATATCGTCCATGTACACAAGGATGAAGGTGAGGTCATTAGCACTCTTACTAATTAAAAGGGAGGGGTTAGAAATCGAGCTCGTGAAGCCAAGACCAGCGAGAGTGATTTTGATTTTGTGAAACCATACGCAAGGAGCCTGTTTGAGGCCGTAAAGCGCTTTGTGAAGTTGAAACACATAGTGTGGCCAGGTTGGGTCGGAGAAGCCTGGTGGTTGTTGTATAAAGACCATTTCTTGGGGATCACTATTAAGAAAGGCATGATTGACGTTGAGCTGCCGGATGGACAAGGAATGAGAGAGAGCAATGGTAAATAGAACTTCAATTGTGGTTGGTTTGCTGACGGGACTGAATGTTTCAGTGTAGTCTATACCTTCTTCTTGATGGTATCCTTTGGCAACAAGACGAGTTTTATAATGTTGGATGGAGGCATTGGAGTTTTTCTTGATCTTAAATACCCATTTACATCCGACGAGATTTTGAGAGGAGTTGGGTGGCACTAGGGTACAAGTCTTGTTTTCAAGAAGTGCATTAAATTCTTCCTCCACTATAGTGCCCCATTTAGGGTGTTTGTTTGTGTTTGTAAAGAAAGTAGGTTATGCTGGGAAACCTGTAGCCATGTACGTTATATGGGCAGCGGAACCTACAAGTTCAATCCTTCCTAGGATCATCGTAAAGGAAATAAAGGTACGAGATTATGATATTAAAATTTATATCTCGGATCTTCCTGATCCGGGAGAGAGAAGCGGATGTAGGTCTGAACGAACTTCTGTCTTGCTTCCTTCTCCTTCCTGGCTTCTGAAGCTCGACTCTTAGAACCTTCTTGCTCTTCATAGGGATGAAGAACTTGATCGCTCGCTAGTCTTCAAAACAGAAGACCTCTACTAGTATCCACGTCGAACTTCGAATCGTCGGAATAACCGGACTCGGCTAGACGAGTCTGGAAATATTTTCAGGAGACTCTCTCTCTCTCTTTCTCTCTGTATTACGGCAGCCTGGAGGCTCTGTAATGTATGTCTAATAGAGGGGGACTGCCCCTCTATTTATACTAAAGAGGGAGGCAAATGATTGCTTAGTTACCATAACTAAAATCTTAATTACAACGCTTATCCGTTCCCAACGGACCTATTCCGTTGCCAACGGAATAGGGTTTCCTAATCTGAAAACTTGGCTGTCGAGAAATTGGCTGAGTTCTGTTGCCAACGGAACTGTTCCATTGGCAACGGAACTTCCGTTGGCAACAGAACTATTATGTTACCAACGGAACTATGCTGTTTTTTTGCACAATCACACATATCAATCATCCAATGATCGATTATTTCCTTCACGTATTTATACATCATATGTATAACTATTTAAGAGCATTTTCTTCCCGACTAGACGTTGTTCTATGTGTGACCGTGTAGGTTCCATTTAATGCCGGCAACAATCTTCCAAAGATCGTAAGTCATGAGTAACCTCTAGACTGGTGTCATGACTACCCTTGTTAAATGAAATGATCAGCGATCATAAACCTATATGAATAGACATTTGATAATTCCTTTTGTTTTACGATATATGTCTTGATCACAAGGCACAGTGTCCCTTAAGTTTGATCAAAGTCTCTTTCCTGATCGAGAATTAGACTGAATAAATATAAAATAATATTAACAACACATGTTAATCCATTTTGAGCATAGCCATGCATTTCCTTCAGTCCTAGTTCATCAGGGGGCCCAGAGATATCTCTCTCTTAACGAGAGGAACAAATCCCATCTTGGTCACTCACATTTCTCGTCATGATTCAGTGCATACCTAATGATGACCCTAATGATCATCCCATTACGGATGACGTAAGATCATATTAAAGTATGTAGTTCCTCATACTGGAATCCATGGTGACCTCAGGTCGTAGGAACAAGCACACTATTCATATGAGAATCACTAATGACATATACCATGCATATTCTCATAGTGTGGTCAGTCCAGTACGTGTTCTCTAACACGTGCCTATATTTCAGACTTGACATCTCTATGTCCATGATCAGCATAACATGATCATCCAGTCTGCGAATATACTAGTGTGGATATGTAGCTTCTTACTTGAAGTATGATTATCTCTATAAACATCCCACATATCACTAGGGACGGTTTAGAATGTCATTCGTTGGTTCACAGTTCTACTATCAGAATCACGTATTTTGATGACGTGAACCCGAAGTGTCATTCATGATCGATCTAATATACTTAAATATATTAGTCACCCATACACTCATTCATATATGAACTGAATAAACATGTTTCTCATAATCTAATATCTAGTCCAACACTTTGGCCTAGGGCATAATTCTTTCAGTCTCCCACTTGCACTAGGCCAATCTTAAGCATCCAATGCTTATTAGGCAACATGACTTTCATGTTCTACTAGCGGAAAATATATGCCTATCAGATTATAGAAATTTACATTGCAAACTTGTAACGACTATTATTGATCTCTATCATTAGTCGAGAATTTATGAAACATGTACTTGTATCCTTGTAGCTCTATTATGAGGGACTCCTTGTTCATACCATAGATCGTCAGGCCTTAGGAGCAATCAGAACTACTCTTAGTTCCAATATCAAGTTTTGATCCAAGCATACCTATTGTTTGCTTCTAAAGCAACAATATGGGGTCTTGTTTCAGTTACAGTACCTTATTTGGAACTCTTTCCAAATAACTGTATTCGAAATAAACGAATTGCGATAATGATCAATGTTAGGAAAGTGTAATCTCTTACCACTACCTAGCTTCTGATAGATTGGGATGTCTTAGTTTTTCATAAGAACTTAGATATTTATACTAGTCATATAATTCGCTCTCTTATGCTCCAAGCATATTGCACAATACATTGTATGGCTTAAAATTGTTATTCATCCTGTTATCAAGAACTGTTTCTTGTATATTGAACCTTTCAATAAACGGATGATAAGCGCATGTCTTCATCATATGAACGTCGTAGGCAAGAATCCTTTCTTGCATATTGAACTCCTTCAATATATATTGTTAAAAGCATAGAATCCAATTAATGTGCCTTTCATTGTTCATATTAGTGCCACAAATTATTCTTGCATATTGAATATTCAATATATGGTTGAAGGTATAAGATCTAATTCTTATATCATTTTATGTGAATGTCATAAGCAAGAATGCTTTCTTGCATGTTGAACATTCCAATGTATGGCTGAACATATAGAATCTCATTAGTTTATCTTTCCGTCATTCATATGAACCAGAAGTCTGTATAGACTTCAACTCCTAACTGTAAGTTGTTATAATGCAGGAAGATTGTTATACTCCCACTGAATTTCTTGAAATCAAGGTGGTCGCATCTATTTTGATTAAGTCAGATTCTTCAATTTACTTTGTCAAATAGATCCATCATGAGATGCTTGCTTTATTCCATGAATTTACCTTTCAGAATTCTCGTGATCACAAAACTCTTGCCAAGTATCAAAGATACATCCACATTAAAGTTCCTATAAAGGACTGTGAGTTTTATATCCTTGTTCCATCATTCACAATCACATTGTGCTATGGAAGTTAGAATTCGTAATAGCAACAAGTGAGAAAGTCCTTTTACTATAGCCCATACTATAGCTACTTTCTTTGCTATTTTAGGTTGTCCATGTACTGTATGCAATGATCATCAAGCCATTGGATACTCCAATCAAGTTCCAAACATGATTGCTTGTATATGCGTTGCATCTCAGTTCTCATGGTCCAACCATTTTGAGAACATTGTCTCTTCACAGTCTCCTCGGTAGAAAGTCGACTCATCCTCTATGAGCATCTTTTATGAGAGATCATATCTCTCACCTTAATGTCTACCAGGTCTGTGAGGAGGACCTTATGTTTCAAGTACAGCCTTATCAACTACTTGATAGACTCATTAATGGTTCCTCGCAAGTATATGGATCTCGAACAATTCGAGATGTATTACACTCCCACTGCTTCTTTAGGAGATGAGATCTCTTTTAAAGAAGTCTGAATTATGAGTAACAAATAATTTGAACTCATAATGGATATAAAACAATATCAAATTGATATCCACAAATATTTATGAGATTGTTGTGTTGACATCGTCAAACCTTTTGACACGAGTCGTACTTCAACCTTTAAAGGCAATTTGGGACTATTCCAAAATCATATCACATATGGTGTCCTTTTGAAACTTATGATATTCAGTGTTTAGTATATGCAAGAGTATAAACCTATAAGAGTCTCGGAGGCATAGACTGAATCTTATCCAATAAATTTTATTTTCTTGTTTATGTGCACATCGTGAGATGCTGCATATAGAATTAATTGTGAAACCTTTTCCACAATTTCTAAGATAATTGTCAAACTATTAACTCAAATACTTGCCATTTCGATTCGATCGAAGTGCTCTTATTAACTTGTCAAGATGATGTAAGTGCTTTGAACATTTCAAATATTTTGTGTTTCATTAAGCAAACCTTTTACTTAAAATACTTTAATATGAAAATCTGATATTCCTTATTTCTAGCCAGTTTTTTTTTTGTCTCTCATGCATCTATATGCATGAGACTAACCCATCTACTTCGTGATGGTTGCCCATTCTTGTCATCGTGTTCGATAAATAGAATTCGCACGTCTCAATTGATCCTAGATCCAGTGAGTCAAACTTTCCACATAGGGTGGAGATTTAGAAATGCAATTCTTATTTTGTGACTTAGATGACATTGCTAGAAATATGAAATCAATGGACTTATCAATGTGAGTATTTCAAATAGATTTATCTAGGAAAATTTTATTATTCCAAATAATAAATTTTACAATAATTTTAATGCTAATGTCGAAATAACATTTATTTCATTACAAGTCCACAATGGCTAAGTTAATAAAATCCTAGAGTTAATGTAGCAACTCTTGCTTCATTCCCCACTTGTAGGTTGACTTCTCCTCAAGCTAATCTTCTACTTCTGAGTAATATCTTGCACATTCAAAATGTGAGAATTACAGTGGACATCCAATATCCAAGTAGAGATTTAGTAAGAGAAATACCTGAAATGGCAGTCATTGATTCTTCTTCTTGACATATCTTACACCCTGCTCTCCAGTGATCACACATAGAACATGCAATCACTTCTTCCGATTTCTCGGGTTTAGACAACTCCTTGCCTTTACTCTTGATCCAGCTCTCCCATGCAGCTTGTCTATTCAACTTCCTTTCCCTTTCAATCTTGAGGGCATCAATGCTAACTTTTGCCTCTATGTCCTTCTCTGCCTCTTTAAGCATCTTATGCAATTTCGTGATCATCATCTCCATCCGACGCTTATGATATTCAGTAATGAACAAATCAAACCTCGGAGGAAGCGATCCAAGAATCATGTCAATCGCGAATTCCCTTGGAATAGGCGAACCAAGTCTCTCTTAGTAATCAATGTGACTTCTCATCTTGAACACATGAGTATCCACAGAGGAGCTATGAGCCATCTTGCTCTTGATTAATGACTTGATGACCTTGTAGCTCTAAATGTTAGTCTTCTTTCGGAACATTTCCTTAAGCGCCTTGATCATATCATAGGCATCCATGAAACCTCTCTGCTTCCGAAGCTTAGGTTTCATTCCTGCTAACATCATCCAGGCTACTTCATCGGAATCGTCAATACACTTCTGATAAGTATCTTGAACGACTCTAGAAGTGGTCGAAGGCGGTGGATTTGGGATGGGTGTCTCAAGGACATACAACTTTCCTTCACTCTTGAGAACAATTCTCAGAGTCCTGAGCCATTCAGGGAAGTTTGTGCCATCGAGCTTATCCTTCTCAAGGATAGATCGCAAGTCCGTAAATTTCGAACTCATTCTACAAGTTTAATATGCAATGTAAAGTTTATTATTTAAAATTAGAATTATTCTAATTTTTTTTCATATATTATACTCCCACTATTTTTCTTCAAATCAACCACCTTCAGTAGTATTGATTCGGAAACTTCAAATAAATGAGGTTTCATAGTGAGTCAAGATCCGTATTTCATTGAGTATTAAGTGTGCTTTGGGGCAACCCTCAATATAACTATTTAGTTTGGAACACTTCCAATTGTATCATATACAACTTTTTCCTTTCATGGAATGAGCATCATATGCCCGGTGTATTTATTCCATCTTGTGCCCTGAGCCCAAGTCCGACTTGCTTGCTTAGTTAAGTTTAACCATGTATGATTATCAGCGAAATAGAGTCCAACACACTCAACTTTGGCATGATCCATGCTGGACGCCATTTCCCGCATACCCTCCTTTACAAAGACAATCCTCCACATGCTCAGCTTTGGCATAAGTCATAACCCACATGGAAGACTGTTTAAGTACCAAGGGCTTCAGTGACATAGGGGACACTTCCTTACTTAACATTCTGAAGGATTTTATTTTAGATTTATAAATATAAACATCACAGAAACTAAGTTAAATATGGTATAAGCCTAATCCTCATGAGCGATCATGAGGTTCCTAATTCTAGATCTATCTCTAGATTGTAGAAGTAATCTTCAACGAACCCTTCGTTGTGTGTGCGAAGATCCAATGCCATCTTCCGAAGATTGCACCAAGATCTCTTGCTTTGAAGTCTTGAAATAATATCTATCCTAACAACTATCCTATTGCTAGAAAAGGTAATTTACAAATTTGGACAACTCACAGGTTGCCATAATTACAACTTTGGACAACTCACTGGTTGCCATAGATATTAAATAAAATTACAAACATTCACACACATGATTACATAACAGAACAATCACTGATCTAAAGCTCATACCATATTTGTATATTTAAATTCCATATATAACAAAATTAGGGTTTCTCGCAAAATCAGCATTATTCCGTTGGAAATGAAACTATTCCGTTCTAAACGGAACTATTCTATTCTAAACGGTACTATTCCGTTCTCAACAGAAGTACTCCGTTCTCAACAGAGACGTGCTGGAAATTTGTATTTTCTTTTGTTTTTGAGTTCCGTTTCCAAAACGGATTTTGAAAAACTATTTTTTGAAACTCCAGAAAATCATAATATCCAATATTATGATATAGTCAGAAACTCCCTCCGACTCCTTCATCTTCATTGCTTCGAGTTCTCCTCAAAGTATTTGTAGGCGAACTTGCTTCACTCGCTTGGCCCCTTTATAGGACATTTGGAGAGTCCCCTTGCATCCTTTGATTTTTTTGCTCCGGCAATTTTTTCGAACGCAGATTTATCGACCGCTTGGTAGAGATAGTAAAGCGCCTTCCTGTCCTTCTTGCAACTTTCCTTCAATGATTTCAATGCGGCACCCTTCATTGGAGTTGGGTCTGGTTCATCATAACCGGTTTTCACTATCTCCCATAGTTCCTCTGATCCAAGAAGGGCTTTCAATTGGATACTTCAATTCTCGTAATTCGTCTTCGTAAGATGAGGGAAATTGCGAAGAGGAAGAAGAACACAAATTTTGTGTCTCTTTTCTCTTTCTTATTATCTTCTCATTACAAATGACACACCCTCCTAGAGTCTTATCCTCAAGATACATCCTTTCACACCCTTTCACACAAACACAACTCCTCACATAGCCACACACATCTTTTCACACATACTTAACTCCTCATATAACTACACACACCTTTTCACACATACTTAACTCCTCATATAACTACATATAATTATTAAATAAATATTAAGTTTATTATTATTTTAACAATTCTATGTGAAGTTTCTGAACATGTAATATGGATTAATGCAATTTTTTTTATATTACTAAAATTGTTGAAAATTTTATATACACCTCTTTGATATTTTTTTTTAAACACAAAAACAGAACTTGACAGCATTTGCAGGGTATGGTAGTGTTTTCCTTGTTTCTTCTGCTTAAGTTTTTCAACAATTAATTTAAGAAGTTCTTTGGCCG
Source organism: Juncus inflexus (assembly GCA_024447665.1). NCBI lineage: Eukaryota > Viridiplantae > Streptophyta > Magnoliopsida > Poales > Juncaceae > Juncus > Juncus inflexus. The sequence goes on along the minus strand of JAJHPC010000012.1, from coordinate 8,365,698 downwards.
AATAACTATAAAATTGCTGGATATCCGCAAACATGATGGATTGGGCTTTAGGTTTAAATGGGTCCATGGCCAGTCTAGTGCAAACCACGAGCAATACATCTATAAGCTGGGCTTAATAGTTTTTTGATTTTATAGAGAAGACTCATATGTCTCCCATCTATATTCATAGAAACTAGACTTTATCAAGTATTGAACTCACAATCTTTAGTTTAGTGGGTGGTGTCTTATCACTCTACTAGAGATGGTTTGACAACTAGGCTTAATATTTAATGAATGCATTTTTATTTTGATGAGGTGGGTTTTGAAGAAATTATGTCCTAGGCTAAAGTGTTGGACAATAAATTAGATTATGAGAAACACATTTATTTAGTTCATATATGATTGAGTGTATGAGTGACTAATATATTTATATATATTAGATCGACCATGAATGACACTTTGGGTTCAAGTCATCGGAATACGTGATTCTGATAGTAGAACTGTGAACCAATGAATGATATTCTAAATTATCCCTAGTGATATGTGGGATGTTTATAGAGATAAACATATTTCAGGTAAGAAGCTACATATCTACACTAGTATATTCGCAGACTGAATGATCATGTTCTGCTGATCATGGATATAGGGATGTCAAGTCTGGAATATACGTACGTGTTAGAGAACACGTACTGGATTGATCACACTATGAGAATATGCATGGTATATATCATTAGTGATTCTCGTATGAATAGTGTGCTTGTTCGTATGACCTGAGGTTACCATGGATTCCTGTATGTGGAACTGCATACTTTAATATGATACTATGTCATCCATAATGGGATGATCGTTAGGGTCGTCTTTAGGTATGCACTGAATCATGACGAGGAATGTGAGTGATCAAGATGGAATTTGTTACTCTCGTCAAGAGGGAGATATCTCTGGGTCCCCGGATGAACTAGGATTAAAGAAAATGCATGGTCATGCTCAAAATGGATTAACATATTTTGTTAAAAGTATTTTGTATTTATTCAGTCTAATTCTCGATCAGGAAAAAGACTTTGATCAAACTCAAGGATGATATATCATCATGCCTTGTGATCAATACGTATATCGTAGAATGAAAGGAATAAGCAAACATCTATCTAGATAGGTTTATGATCGCTGATCATTTCATTTAAGATGGGTGGTCATGACATCAGTCTAGAGGTTACTCAGGACTTATGATATTTAGAAGATCCTTGCCAGCGTTATGGAACCTAATTGGTCACACATAGAACAACGTCTAGTCGGGAAGAAAATACTCTCAAAACAACTATATATATGATGTATAAATTGGTGAAGGAAATAATTAAACATTAGATGTTTGATTATGCAAAAACAACCTTATTTCGTTCCCAACGGAACGGTTCCATTGGAAACAGAATAAATGATTCCTTGGCAGCCAAGGCCTCACATATGAAATGCAGTCTTATTCGAATATCGACAGAATAACCCCATCAACAACAGAATATGACTGGAATTTGGTTTTTAGTTATGGTAACTGACCAATCCTTCGGCTACCTCTCTAGTATAAATAGAGGGGCAAACCCCTTCTATTTGGCACACAATATAGAGACTTTGGGCTGCCGTAATACAAAGAAAGAGAGAGATAATTTGTGAGAGCCTCCTGAAAATATTTTCGGACTCGTCTAGCCGAGTCCAGTTATTTCGACTATTCGAATTTCGATGTGGATATGAGTAGAGATCTCCTGCCTTGGAGATTAGTGAGCGATCAAGTTCTTCATCACAAGGAAGAGCAAGAAGGTTTGCAGAGTCGAGCTTCAGAAGCCAGGAAGGAGAAGGAAGCAAGACGGAACTTCGTTTAAACCTACATCCGCTTCTCTCTCCCGGATCAGGAAGATCTGAGGTATAAATTTTAATACCATAATCTCATACCTTTTTTCCTTTACAATGATCCTAGGGAGGGTTGAACCCGTAAGTTCCGTTGCGAATGTAACGTAGATGACTACGGGTTCCCCAATAGTGGTATCAGAGCATTCGTTATGAAAAAAATCGTCGTTTATATTTAAAATTTAGTAAATTCTCGTATAATAAATTTTAGGATTTTGAAAATATTATTTCAAAACATCACAGAAATAGTTTCTAGGAATATAATATTGGATATTATGATTTTCTAGAGTTTCGAAAAAATAGTTTTTCATAATCTATTTTGGAAACAGAACTAAAATTAAAGGAAACTGAAAATTCAGTATTATTCCGTTTTGAACAGAATAGTTCCGTTTAGAATGGAATAGGCAGAAATTTCGCCGGAATGATTTCGTTCCTAATGGAATAAGGCTAAATTTTGTATAAACCCTAATTTTTATTATACAAGAAATTTAATAAGTAAATATCGTATGAGCGTTAGATCTGTGATTGTCCTATGATGTAATCTTGTGTGTGAATGTTTGTAATTTTATTTAATATCTATGACAACCAATGAGTTGTTCAAAGTTATAATTATGGCAACCTGTGAGTTGTCCAAAGTTGTAAATTACCTTTTCTAGCAATAGGATATTTGTTAGGATAGATATTATATCAAGACTACATGGAAAAGAACTTGGCGCAATCTTCGGAAGATAGATGGCATTGGATCTTCGCACACACATAACGAAGGGTTCGTTGAAGATTCATCTACAATCTAGAGAAAGAGCTACGATTAGGAACCTCATGATCGCTCGTGAGGAATAGGCTCATACCATATTTGACTTGTTTCTGTGACGTTTATATTTATAAATCTAAAAATAAAATCCTTCAGAATATTAAGTAATGAAGTGCCTCCCATGTCACTGTAACCCTCAGTACTTAGACAGTTTTTCACATGGGTCATGCCGGAGCTGGGCGTGTGGGGGGTTGTCTTTGGAAAGGGGAACGCGAGAAGTTGTGACTAGCACAGGTCATGCCTGAGCTGAGTGTGCTGGAAATGTTTTGCCGATACTCATATATGGTTAAACTTAACTGAGCAAGCAAGTCGGACTTGGTCTCAGGGTACAAAATGGGATAAGATACTAATTTCATAAAAGGCAAGAGTTACATATGATGCAATTGGAAACTGTTCCTACTTAAATAGTTGAGCATTAAGGGTTACGCCGGAGCGCACTTACTTCTCAATGAATTACGGATCATGACTCACTATGAAACCTTATTTAATTGAAGTTTTCGAATCAATACTACTGAAGGTGTTTGATTTGAAGAAAAATAGTGGGAGTATAATATATGAACCAAAAGGAGTTTAACTCTAATTTTAAGATAATAAACTTTATATTGCATATTAAACTTATAGAATGAGTTCAAAATTTACAGACTTGCGATCTCTCCTTGAGAAGGATAAGCTCGATGACACAAACTTCCAAGAATGGTACAGGACTCTGAGAAATATTCTCAAGAGTGAAGGAAAGTTGTACATCCTTGAGACACCCATCCTAAATCCACCGCCTTCGATCTTTTCTAGGGTCGATCAATACGCTTATCAGAAGAGTATTGATTTTGATGAAGTAGCCTGGATGATATTAGCAGGAATGAAACCTAAGCTTTGGAAGCAGATAGCTTTTATGGATGCCTATGATATGATCATGGTGCTTATGGATATGTTCCGAAAGCAGCCTAGTATTCAGCCCTACAAGGTCACCAAGTTATTAATCAAGAGCAAGATGTCCCATGGCTCCTCTGTGGATACTCATGTATTGAGGATGAGAAGTCACATTGATTACTTAGAGAGACTTGGTTCGCCTATTCCAAGTGAATTAGCGGTTGACATGATTCTTGGATCCCTTCATCCGAGCTTTGATTTGTTCATTACTGAATATCATAAGCGTCGGATGGAGACGACGATTGATAAGTCATTAATTATACACATTTTATACCCTATACATATGTAATATTGAACCATTATATGTGTTTAAATGGATAATAATCATAACTTGAATGTTGATACTACTAATAAAATATTTATGTGATTTCAGGTGCAATTTAGATGGAGCATAACTTGGGGAAAAGAAGTTGGAGCACAAGAGAGAGATAATAATCAAGACTCGGGCCTGCCGACACAGCCTCAGTATTTCGGCCATAACTCACAATCTGGGCCCCCTCTATATACATACTATATACCGTTGGAAAGAAGAGAACAAAGCCCACAATTCATTCTATATCACCAGAGCCCAATTCGGAAGTCCAAATGGCCCAAATTGACCATCTTCTGGACAGATCTTTCATGCACTTTGCATGCACTCTTCATGCCTTTGCCATGCTTCCTTCACACTCTTTGCATGGATCTTCATTCATCCCTCATGATCACCTTTTGAGAGGGTTATATAACCAGGTGCAAGGCATCCATTCTAATCCTTCTTAAACTTCATCATTCTCTCTCTTGGAGTTCGGCAAGTCAAGCAAGCTTCACCCTTCCATCCACGCTTCATTAATGGGTTCTATCATTATTTTATTTTCTTTATTTTCCATGTATTTCGAGTAAGCCCTTCGAGGCATAGTTAGTGTTTATGTTTTTGTGTTGTAACTTTTGAGACCATTAATAATGAATTTCATTTGAACGGTTATATTCTGTTTTTATTTACTTATTATCTTTCATGCTCAATGAATTGTTTTAAGTTTATTTCGGTCAATTCTATGTTCAATAGTAATTAACAAGGGCCACAAAATTCCTATGGTTGCTTTGCTCAATAGTCTCCATTAGAATTTGAATAATAGCCAAGTGCAAATAACTCACAACGATCTAAACAGTTCTGAACAAGCTCATTGTTTAGGAGGTTTTGATTTGTTTAAATAACCAATGATTTCTATTGAATTGGTTATGATATTCAAGTAGGTTAGTGTTTTTATTTACGAGCTCATCTAAACTAAAACCCTATCTTTTTGTTTGAGTTATTTATCGGTTAGAGCTCATCTTACTGCACTTAAGAGATTAATTCCAAATTCATTATTATAGTCAAGGATAAAGTTACACACAAATTCACTACACAAAACTATGCCTCATTTCACAAAACCACCACATCTCTTGATTTTTACTCTAAGTTTCCTCTATACTTGTTACTTTCATTTTGTTGCAATCAACCAATCAACAACCCCCCAATTGTGTGTCTTGTTTTAGGTCTTGTGTTTGGTTTTATTTACGGTCTTGGTTTCTCTTTATTTTAGTTTTCTATTTTTGTTGAGTCCATTCTCATTAGAGAAGTAATCTTTTTACCCGATTTAGTCTAAATAGCTCTCGTGGTTCGACCCCTACTTCCACTTGTCTACTTTATTGTACTTAAGTCTAGGGTTACAAATTTCTTTTGGTAAGCGTAAAACGACTGCAAAAATACTTCTTATCAAAATGGCGCCGTTGCCGGGGAGCTAGCAACGCGACTAGTCTAGGTCAATATTCACACTTCTCTTGTGTAGTACGGTAGTCTGCTTTTGTGTCAGAGTAAACCAAATTCGTTTTACTTTTTGTCAGTCATATCTTTTTAATCTTTTGTCAGAGTCACACTTTCGTTACATTTGTTATCTTTTTCACTTTTTGTCAGAGTCAGTCATACTATTTATTTTCACTTTGAGTCTGCATTACTTGCATTCACTAATTCTCTCTCTTACACTTGATTCCAGTTCATGAAAGCTACTCGTAGTTCTAATCTTCCACTTGCACCATTAGATCCGGAGATTGAGAGAACACACCTGGAGCGAAGAAGAGCAATTCCGGAAACACCGAAGGCAGCCGAAGAAACTGAAAAGGTGGAGAACTTGGACAGCGGAAGCGAACCTCCTACTCCACCAGCTCCTCCTCACGCTACAAGAGGTAATACTACAGTCATGGCTAATTTTGAGGATAGGACACTTAGGGACTTGTCTACCTTTGATTTTGCTACCAACCAGTATGGTATTGTATTACCACCGGTCCCGAATTTTAAGATCCATACGGGTCTTCTTCAATTATTACCGACTTTCAATGGGAGCGCCGGAGAGGATCCGCACTCTCACATGCGGGAGTTCAACCATATCACCGCAACAATGATGCCGGCGGAGATTGAAGATAAAGGTCCTTACAAGCTGCGACTGTTTTCATACAGTCTTCGAGGACCAGCAAAGGACTGGTACTACCATCTAACACCTTTTCCAACAACTTGGGTAGAACTTCAAAAGTTGTTTCTAGACAAGTATTTTCCTGTCTCTCTTACCGCTTCTATTAGGAAGCAGATTTGTAGTATTCAACAAGAAGTAGGGGAAACCCTCTACGAGTACTATGATCGCTTCCAGAAGTTGTGTGCAAAATGTCCCAACCATCAAGTTCCAGAGAATCTCTTGATTCAACACTTGTATGATGGGATGCTTCAAGAGACTAGGGATAATGTAGATTCTGCTAGTGGGGGTGCTTTCATAGATAAAACCGTTAGGCAAGCACGAACCTTGATAGAAACCATGGCAAAAAATGCCCAATCTAGTAGAACCAGATATCGAATTAGGGGAGTTAGTGAGATTAGAGACTGTGATTTGGAGAAGTGAGTGAATGGTATGGACGCCAAATTAGATAGCTTGGCTAATATGATGGCGTCATTCATGGGAACCAAAATGGAAGTAAAAGCATGCGGTGCCTGTACTCGAGATAGGACACACCACTGATGCGTGCCCAACACTCCATGATGAGGAGAAAGTCACGTCCACAGCTTGCGGCATCTTCAAGCTAAACCAACACGGAAATTCAAATGGGGGTCAAAGCCGTAATTATGATCCCTATTCCAAAACGTACAACCCTGGATGGCGTGATCACCCCAACTTCAGATGGCGTGACCCAGGAAACCAACAACAACCTCCTCAAATCCATCATCAAAATTCTTCTTCTTCACCTCCAATTGACCCTGCTTTGAAAAATCTTTCTGACATTGTGACCTCCTTGGCCACATCAACTACTTCTTTTCAGAAGGATACAAAAAGTGCCCTAACACCTCTGGGCACCCAAATTGCTCAAATATCCTCTGAATTAAACCAGTTAAAAACTCAGGGGTCCTCACAACTTCCTTCCCAAACTCTAAACCCCCGTGAGAATGCATGTGCTATCACCTTAAGGAGTGGTAAAGAAATAGAAGGGAGTAAGGAAAACATGAAAGGTGAAGGAGAGATTGAAGTAATTAAGCCGGAATCCGAGAAGATGAAAGAAAAGCCCAAGGAAATACCACCTTATAAACCTAGAGCCCCTTTTCCTAGCCGTCTAGCGGTTAACACTAAAATTTGACGGAGAGAACATCTCTTTCAACATCTTTGATGCTATCAAGCATCCTTCTGACGGGAATGTATCCGCTATTTGCACCATCGACCCTGTTGATGAGTGTGTCGACAACTTCTCCTCTTTTGAGTTCATAGATCTGCTCGAGACCATTCTTGATCTCTCTCCAGATGAGCAAGACCTTCTTCAAAGTCTATCTGCCTTGGCCATTGGAGAGGCTTCTTCCTCTTCTTCTTCTCCTCCCTTGATAGACTTGAAACCCTCTCTTGAGCCCACCAAACCTTCCATTGTGAATCCCCCCTCTCTTGACCTAAAACCTCTACCCACTCATCTCAAGTACGCATACTTGGGTAAAGGAGACACTCTTCCAAGTGATCATCTCTAGTAGCCTCACCGCTACTCGGGAAGAGAAGTTAGTTAATGTCTTGAGGGACCACAAGATTGCGATTGGATGGACTCTGGCTGATATTAAGGGAATCAGCCCTTCTACGTGTATGCATCGTATATTATTGGAGGATGGATCTAAACCATCCCGTGAGCCTCAGCGTAGGCTAAATCCTCCAATGATGGAAGTGGTCAAGAAGGAAATCATCAAACTCCTTGATGCAGGAATCATATACCCTATCTCTGATTCACAATGGGTGTCACCAATCCATGTGGTGCCCAAGAAAACTGGTATTACGATAATTGAGAATCAGGATGGTGAAAAAGTTCCTACGAGAGCACAAAATGGATGGCGAGTATGCATTGATTATCGCAAATTAAACACTGCCACCCGGAAAGACCATTTCCCCCTTCCTTTCATTGACCAGATGCTCGAGCGCCTTGCTGGGCGCCACCATTACTGCTTCTTAGATGGCTTCTCTGGTTACTTTCAAATCGCCATCGCCCCCGAAGATCAAGAAAAGACCACCTTCACGTGCCCTTTTGGCACCTTTGCCTATAGGCGGATGCCCTTTGGGTTGTGTAACGCACCCGGTACATTTCAGAGATGTATGATGTCCATCTTCTCTGATTATGTCACCCGAATTATTGAGGTTTTCATGGATGATTTCACCGTCTATGGTGATTCATTCGATGACTGCTTGGGAAACCTAGAGAAGATTCTTCAAAGGTGCGTAGAGACTGATCTGGTGCTGAATTATGAGAAATGTCATTTCATGGTAGATCAGGGCATAGTCCTAGGCCATGTGGTTTCCTCTCGGGGTCTTGAAGTGGATAAAGCCAAGATCGATGTCATTAGATCCCTTCCGTACCCAACCAAAGGTGAAGGACATTCGATCATTTCTTGGTCATGCCGGATTTTATAGGCGTTTCATCAAAGATTTCTCAAAAATCGCTCAACCTCTTTGTCTTCTTCTCCAAAAAGAGGCTTCTTTTGAGTTTAATGAGAAATGCAAAGCGGCATTCGACCTTCTCAAGGAGAAATTATGTTCTGCCCCCATCATTAAAGCTCCCGATTGGAATCTGCCTTTCGAGATCATGTGCGATGCGAGTGATATGGCAGTTGGAGCTGTTCTTGGGCAGCGGGATGGGCGAGAACCCCATGTTATCTTTTATGCCTCCAGGACCTTAGACGATGCTCAGTGCAACTATACAACTACAGAAAAAGAGCTGCTAGCCATTGTTTTTGCACTAGAGAAATTTAGGTCCTATCTCTTAGGGGTTAAGGTGATTATATACTCTGACCATGCCGCGTTGAGGCATCTTTTCAAGAAGAAGGAATCCAAGCCGAGACTTCTTCGTTGGATATTGTTGCTCCAAGAGTTCGACTTGGAGATTAGAGATAAACGAGGATCAGAGAATCTAGTTGCAGATCACCTTAGCCGCCTTCCTATGAGTATTGAGGAGGGTACCCCAATATCGGAGTTTTTCCCTGAGGAATATCTCTATGCCGTGCAAAGCTATACACCATGGTATGCTGATATAGTGAATTACTTGGTGGCTAAAGACCTACCAAGAGGATCTTACACGTGCACAGGCGATAGAATCCGGTATGATTCCCGATTTTATATTTGGGATGAGCCTTACCTCTTTCGGATTTGCGCGGATCAGATTATTCGGAGATGTATACCCGATAATGAGGTTAGATCCGTTCTTGAGTTTTGTCACTCTGCGAGTGTGGAGGACACTTTGGCGCCAAGCGGACAGCTCATAAGGTCCTTGAGTGTGGTTTCTTCTGGCCCACTCTACATAAGGATGCTTACTTCTTCGTGAAGTCATGTGAGCGATGCTAGAGAACGGGAGGACTAACCAAGCGAGACGAGATGCTGATGAAGTATATTCTTGCATGTGAGGTTTTTGAAGTGTGGGGTATCGACTTTATGGGACCTTTCCCTCCCTCATATGGCTTTGAGTATATCCTCATAGCAGTCGATTATGTCTCCAAGTGGGTTGAGGCCAAGGCCACAAAACGGGCAGATGCAAAAACAGTCGTGGATTTTGTCAAGGACCAGATCTTTAGTAGGTTTGGGGTCCCGAGAGTCATCATCGGTGATAGAGGAACCCATTTCTGCAACCGGAGTTTCGAGGCATTAATGAAGCAATACCATGTCACACATAAAACCTCGACAGCTTACCACCCTCAAACCAATGGCCAAGCAGAGCTTTCGAATAGGGAGATCAAGGGCGTTTTGGAGAAAGTGGTGAACCCCACCAGGAAAGACTCGGAGTCTTCGGCTAAATGACGCACTCGGGGCTTACGGGACTGCGTTCAAGTCCCCTGTAGGCATGTCCCCTTATCGGCTAGTCTATGGAAAGGCTTGCCATCTTCCGGTTGAACTCGAGCACAAAGCCTATTGGGCCATCAAGAAGTGCCATCTAGATTATCCAAACGATGCACTCAACCGGAAGTTGCAAATCCAAGAGTTAGAGGAGATCCGAAATGACGCGTATGAGAACTCCCGAATCTTCAAGGAGAAGACCAAGATGTATCATGACAGGAAGCTTGCCCACAAGGATTTCAAAGTGGGTGACAAGGTGTTGCTGTTTAACTCAAGACTCAAATTACACCCGGGCAAGCTACAAAGTAGGTGGATAGGGCCCTTTCTTGTGACCAAATTGTTCGATTATGGTGCAGCAGAAATTCAGGGTCTAGATTCAGGGAAAGTCTTCAAGGTCAACGGGCACCGGCTGAAGCGGTTTCATGAGAGTTTCGATGCGAGCTGGATTGACATTCACGAGCTTGGAGAACCAGCATCCACTGCTTGAGGAGATGGAAACGTCGAGCCAACGACGTTAAAAAGAGGCGCTACTGGGAGGCAACCCTGCGAATAAAGGTTGTGTTTTTCTTTGTTTATTTTCTTTTTCTTGCATTGCATCACCACTTTGTACTTAACTTTACTCGAGGACGAGTAAAAGTTTAAGTGTGGGGTGGAGTCTTTATTGCATGTTAGGTAGTTAAAAATAAAAAATAAAAAAAATAATAATAAAAACCCATTTTTAAGTCTCAAATTAAAAAAAATGCCCAATTAAAAATCAAAAAGATTGAGAGAGAACTGTAACTTGTATTGAATAATGTGGTGGAACTTGTTTGGACTCAAAAGGATCATATAGACCAGTTCAAGAAGAATTGAGGTCGTTGGTTTAGGGATCTTTTGTCACTGGTGAACTTGATTTGTTGTTTGAGTGCCAATAATTTAGAGATTTGCGCGAGAAATTATGTGAGGACTTACCATTGGACCGTGACCCGGAACTCAAGTTGTTTATAGTATAATATCCATAATAACCCACTATATCATCTCGTATATATATAAATAATATCCAAGTCTATTAGCTTCTAAAGTCACTTTGTTGCTTGGTTTTGGAGAAGGAGGGTTAGGCATTATATAAGAAGATTGGGGACGGGAAGTAGAGGTTAGTGTCAGAAGTTGAGGGCTTATGTGTAGTAGATGAGCTTTGTGCACCGAGTGTATTCGTGAGGAGATGCATCTTAGAGACAAAGGCAAGTTAGACCCCTATAATTCTAATAGATTTGAGTCACAATCTTTAAAATAAATAAAAAACTACAAAAAAAAATAAAAATAAAAATAAATAAAAATAAATAAATAAAATAAAATAAAATAAATAAAATAAATAAAATAAAAAAAAAAGATTGCATGACTCAAACTTGTTCCCCTTGTACATGGCCTAAACCTTAGTTTACCCGATTTGTGAGAAAGAGTGGATCCCAGTCATACATCTCAGGCCAGTAGTTAGGTTGACACATTTTGGTCCAGATGACTGAAGGTGCTAGGAGGTATGCACATTAGGAGGTTCATTATTCCAAGAAGATAGAGGTATAGGCGATATCTATTCGGAGAGTAGAGGCATGAGTTTAGAAAACCAAGTGACAATTTGACCGAAAGTGGCGAAGTAGACAAGCAAACCAATTATGTAGTATATATATATATATTATCCATCATATTCCATCATATTGCACCAAACATAACTTGAGAATTTCCCTCACGACCAAGGTAGGAAATCATGATTCATCTGAGAACTGAGAGATATTATGAGAGACACTCCACATATTTCACATTCATATTCCACTATACAAAAAGAGAGTGAGTGCGAGTTTCACCAAAGTGCATGGAATCTTACACAAGGGACCAAAGATCATTATTGGCTGGTATATAAGTGAAGAGCGAGTCAAAAACATGGGACCCATCTACCAATACAAGCTATAATCTTTGCTCGAGGACGATCAAATGTTTAAGTGTGGGTAATTTGATAAGTCATTAATTATACACATTTTATACCCTATACATATGTAATATTGCACCATTATATGTGTTTAAATGGATAATAATCATAACTTGAATGTTGATACTACTAATAAAATATTTATGTGATTTCAGGTGTAATTTAGATGGAGCATAACTTGGGGAAAAGAAGTTGGAGCACAAGAGAGAGATAATAATTAAGACTCGGGCCTGCCGACACAGCCTCAGTATTTCGGCCATAACTCACAATCTGGGCTCCCTCTATATACATACTATATACCGTTGGAAAGAAGAGAACAAAGCCCACAATTCATTCTATATCACCAGAGCCCAATTCGGAAGTCCAAATGGCCCAAATTGACCATCTTCTGGACAGATCTTTCATGCACTTTGCATGCACTCTTCATGCCTTTGCCATGCTTCCTTCACACTCTTTGCATGGATCTTCATTCATCCCTCATGATCACCTTTTGAGAGGGTTACATAACCAGGTGCAAGGCATCCATTCTAATCACTCTTAAACTTCATCATTCTCTCTCTTGGAGTTGGGCAAGTCAAGCAAGCTTCACCCTTCCATCCACGCTTCATTAATGGGTTCTATCATTATTTTATTTTCTTTATTTTCCATGTATTTCGAGTAAGCCCTTCGAGGCATAGTTAGTGTTTATGTTTTTGTGTTGTAACTTTTGAGACCATTAATAATGAATTTCATTTGAACGGTTATATTCTCGTTTTTATTTACTTATTATCTTTCATGCTCAATGAATTGTTTTAAGTTTATTTCGGTCAATTCTATGTTCAATAGTAATTAACAAGGGCCACAAAATTCCTATGGTTGCTTTGCTCAATAGCCTCCATTAGAATTTGAATAATAGCCAAGTGCAAATAACTCACAACGATCTAAACAGTTCTGAACAAGCTCATTGTTTAGGAGGTTTTGATTTGTTTAAATAACCAATGATTTCTATTGAATTGGTTATGATATTCAAGTAGGTTAGTGTTTTTATTTACGAGCTCATCTAAACTAAAACCCTATCTTTTTGTTTGAGTTATTTATCGGTTAGAACTCATCTTACTGCACTTAAGAGATTAATTCCAAATTCATTATTATAGTCAAGGATAAAGTTACACACAAATTCACTACACAAAACTATGCCTCATTTCACAAAACCACCACATCTCTTGATTTTTACTCTAAGTTTCCTCTTTACTTGTTACTTTCATTTTGTTGCAATCAACCAATCAACAACCCCCCCAATTGTGTGTCTTGTTTTAGGTCTTGTGTTTGGTTTTATTTACGGTCTTGGTTTCTCTTTATTTTAGTTTTCTATTTTTGTTGAGTCCATTATCATTAGAGAAGTAATCTTTTTACCTGATTTAGTCTAAATAGCTCTCTGTGGTTCGACCCCTACTTCCACCGTCTACTTTATTGTACTTAAGTCTAGGGTTACAAATTTCTTTTGGTAAGCGTAAAACGACTGCAAAAATACTTCTTATCAACGATCACAGATTAAACAAGCAGAGAAGGACATATAGGCAAATATTGTCATTGATGCCCTCAGGATTGAAAGGGAAATGTTGAATAGACAAGCAGCATGGGAGAGCTGGATCAAGAGTGATGGCAAAGAGTTGCCTAAACCTGAGGAATCGAATGAAGTGATTGCATGTTCTATGTGTGATCACTTGAGAAGACGATATAAGATATGTCAAGAAGAAGAATCAATGGCTGCCATTTCAGGTATTCCTCTTCCTAAATCTCTACTTGGATATTGGATATCCACTGTAATTCTCACATGTTGAATGTATAGGATATTACTAAGAAGTAGAAGATTAGCTAGAGGAGAAGACAACCTACAAGTGGGGAATTAAGCAAGAGTTTCTACACTAGCTCTAGGATTTTATTGACATAGCCATTGTGGACTTGTAATGAAATAAATATTATTTCCACATTAGCGTTAAAGTGATTGTAAAATTTGTAGGATTAGTGACCTAGGCCAAATGTATTTGTGCTAGGAAATTGATTATGTATCAAGACATTATTATTTATTCAATAAAGGTTGTTTCTTACATATCTGTGTGTATGGGTTGTGAATGTAAATCTTATATCAACCAAGAATGACACTTTCGGGTTCACGCCATCAGAATACGTGATTCTGATAGTAGGATGTTTATAGAGATAGACATACTTCAAGTAAGAAGCTACATATCTATACTAGTATATTCGCAGACCGGATGATCATATTCTACTAATCATGGACATAGGGATGTTAGTCTGGAATATAGGTTCGTGTTAGAGAACACGTGCTTGACTGACCACACTATGAGAATATGCATGGTATATGTCATTAGTGATTCTCATATAAATAGTGTGCTTGTTCCTACGACCTGAGGTCTCCATGGATTTCTGTATGTGAAACTGCATACTTTAATATGATCCTACGTCATCCGTAATAAGATGATCATTGGGGTCATCATTACGTATGCACTGAATCATGACGAGGAATGTGAGTGATAAAGATGGGATTTGTTCCTCTCGTCATGAGGGAGATATCTCTGGGCCCCCTGATGAACTAGGACTGAAGACAATGCATGGCCATGCTCAAAATGGATTAACATGTGTTGTTAATATCATTTTGTATTTACTCAGTCTAATTCTCGATCAGGAAAGAGACTTTGATCGAACTCAAGGATGACATACTTCCATGCCTTGTGATCAAGACATTTATCGTAGAACAAAAGGAATATGCAAACGTCTATTCAGATAGGTTTATGATCGTCGATCATTTCATTTAACCTGGGTAGTCATGACATCAGTCTAGAGGTTACTTACGATCCATTACTCATGACTTACGATCTTTAGAAGATCATTGCCAGCGTTAAATGTAACCTACATGGTCACACAATAAACTCCATTCATACGGGATGAATATGCCTCAAAACAGTTATACATACGATATATAAATTGGTGAACAAAATTATCAATTATTGGATAATTGATTGAACAAAACAGTGCCATTCCATTGGCAACAGAATAGTTCCGTTCCCAATAGAATATATATGGAAACTATAATAACCTTAGCTGCCAAGTATTCCGTTATGGAAATACCTATTCTGTTGGCAACGGAATAAGTGCAGATTAGAGTTTTAGTTATGGTAACTGAAAAATCATTCGGCTCTCTCTCTAGTATAAATAGAAGGGTAGAGTCTCTCTATTCAACACACAATTCAGAAGTATTTTCGGACTCGTCTAGCTGAGTTCGGTTATTCCGTGAATCCGAAGTTAACGTGGATATGAGTAGAGGTTCTCTATCTTGAGAACTTTCGAGCGATCGATCTTCATCCCTAGGAGAAGCAAGGAGGTTCGCGAGTCGAGCTTTAGGAAGAAGAAGGTTGCAAGTCCGAAAATTTCAGACCTACATCCGTTCTTCGTCTCGCGGATCAGGAAGATCCGAGGTATAAATTTTAATAGCTAATCTCGTACTTTTAAATCCATAGGTTCCGCTGCGCATGTAACGTACATGGCTATGGATTTCCCAATAAAATTTATTATTTGGAATAATAAAAATTTTCTAGATTTGTCTTTTTAAAATGTTTACTTTGAAAATAACCTTTATATAATAAATAATAATTCCATTGATTCCATACTTCTAGCAATGTCATCTAAGTCGCAGAATGAGTATCACATTTCTAAACTCCACCCTATGTGGAACATTAGACTCATTGGATCTAGGATCAATTGAGATGTGCGAATTTTATTTATCGAACAAGATGATAAGAATGGGCAAACATCACAAAGTTGATAGGTTAGTTTGTTGAGTCTCATGCATATAGATGCACGAGAGACAAAAAGCAAGCCAGCTAGAAATAAGGAATATCATAATTTATATTAAAGTGTTTTAAGTAAAAGGTTTACTTAATGAAACATAAAATATTTGAAATGTTCAAAGCATTTAAGAATGAAATTCGATATCGCCTTGACAAGATAATAAGAACACTTCGATTAGATCGATGTGGCAAGTATTTGAGTCAATAGTTTGACAATTATCTTAGAAATTGTGAAAAAAGGTTTAACAATTAATTTTATATGCAACATCTAACGATGTTCACATAAAGAAGATGATGAAACTTATTGGATAAGATTCAGTTTATGCCTCCGATATTCTTATAGGTTTATACTCTTGCATATATTAAACACTGAAAATCATAAGGTTCAAAAGGACACCATATGAGATATGGGTTTGTGATAGTCCCAAGTTGTCATTAAAGGTTGAAATACGACTCATGTCAAAAGGTTTGACAGTGCGATGCTCAAAATGGATTAATATGTGTTGTTAATATCATTTTGTATTTATTTAGTCTAATTCTCGATCAGGAAAGAGACTTTGATCAAACTCAAGGAAAGAGACTTTGATCAAACTCAAGGATGACATATTACAGTGCCTTGTGATCAATACGTATATCATAGAATAAGAGGAATAAGCAAACATCTATTCAGATAGGTTTATGATCGCTGATCATTTCATTTAACATGGGTAGTCATGACATTAGTCCAGAGGTTACTCATGACTTACGATCTTTAGAAGATCATTGCCAGCTATAAATGGAACCTATATGGTCACACATAAAACAACATCTAGCCGGGAAGGAAATGCTCTCAAAATAGCTATACATATGATGTATAAATTGGTGAAGGAAATAATTGAACATTAGATGTTTGATTGTGCAAAAATAACCTTATTTTGTTGCCAATGGAATGGTTCCATTAGGAGCGGAATAAGTGATTCCATGGCAGCTAAGGTCTCACATATGGAATGCAGTCTTATTCGATTGTCGAAGGAATAACCCTGTCGACAACGGAATAGGACTCGAATTAGGTTTTTAGTTATGGTAACTGACCAATCCTTTGCCTACCTCTCTAGTATAAATAGAGAGGCAAACCCCCTCTATTAGACACACAATATAGAGCCTTTAGGCTGCCGTAATACAAAGAAAGAGAGAGAGAATTTGTGAGAGCCTCCTAAAAGTATTTTCGAACTTGTCTAACCGAGTCCGATTATTTCGACTATTCGAAGTTTGACCTGGATATGAGTAGAGATCTCCTACCTTGGAGATTAGCGAGCGATCAAGTTCTTCGTCCCTAGGAAGAGCAAGAAGGTTCACAGAGTCGAGCTTCAGAAGTCATGAAGGAGAAGGAAACAAGACAGAAGTTCGTTCAGACCTAGATCCGCTTCTCTCTCCCGGATCAGGAAGATCCGAGGTATAAATTTTAATAGCATAATCTCGTACTTTTATTTCCTTAACGATGATCCTAGAGCGGGTGAAATCCATAGGTTCCGCTGCGCATGTAACGTACATGGCCATGGATTCCCCAACATTATTTTTCCTACCCCGTATTCAATTGAAAGAACTAATACAAGAGGATAAAATAGAACAATCAAAAGCAGGCCCCAAAAAACTCTCTCTAAGATAGCTTAGCCCTTGCCTCGTTATTGTCGAAAAAACCATAGGTGTCAACTGATTTCTTAGGTCAAGCGCCGCACTATCTTCTCTCTCAATATTTTCACTCTTTGATTTAGCTCCTTCTTCTCATCTTCTTCTGAAAACTACACCATTTTCTTACTCAAACCTCTGATTCTTCTACTCAATGTTATCTCCACATCTGTGATCCGATCTCTTCCTGCTAAGCGTTTCATTCGCCTTTCGAATCAGTATTCTCTCCTCTAAAATTTCTTCTATCAATATAGAGTCGGATCTCTTTTCACTCTCAAAAATCCTTTTGCATCGCTCGATCCACAAGGTAAATTAGAATGTTGCCGGCATGCAACAAGGTTGGGTATTGGAAGAGAAACTGCAAACTCTATTAGTATGAAATCAAGAAGGGTAGTGTGACTACTGCTTCAAGGTATTTTTATTATTAAAACTAATTTACTTACTCCTAAATCATGGATATTGGATACCGGATGTGGTACTACAAATTTATAATGATGTGCATGGACTACAAAGGAGCATAAGATTGGCTAAGGGTGAAGTCAACCTGCGTGTGGGAAATGGAGTAAGCGTTGCTGCATAAGCCGTAGGAACTTATTTATTTACTTTGCCTAGTGAACTTGTATTAGTACTGAATGATAATTAATGTGTACCTGCTATGAGCAGAAATATTATTTCTATTTCTAGTCTAGCATTGGATGGTTATAAATTTGTTATTTAGAATAACAATTGTTCTATCCTAAAAGATAGTCTTTTCTATGGAAATATTCTGTTAGAATGAGGTCTTTATGTGCTAGATCTTAAGAAAGAGAACTACATGTTCATCTATAATATTAATACTAAATTATTTAAATCCAATGACTCAAACCCGACATATCTCTAGCATTGTAGCTTAGGTCATATAAATGAGAAACCATTTCTAAACTCCACTCACATGGACTTTTAGACTCATTTGATTTGGAATCATTTGAGACGTGTGAGTCGTGTTTACTTGGCAAGATGACTAAGAAGCCCTTCACAAAAGTAGGTGAAAGGATGAATGATTTATAAGGACTCATACATACTGAAGTGTTCAAAGAATTTAAGAATGAAGTACATAATCATCTTGGCAAGAAGATTAAAGCGCGTCGATCTCATCAAGGAGGTGAATATCTGAGTCAGGAATTTGAGGATCATCTCAGAGAATGTGGAATTATTTAACAACAGTTTCCTCCAAGAACTCCTCAATAGAATGAAGTGTCTGAAAGAAGAAATTGAACTTTATTGGATATAGTTCGCGAGTCTTCCAATATTTTTCTGGGGTTATGCTCTTGAGACTGCCGCATTCATATTGAACAAGATTCCATCCAAAGCGGTTCAAAAGGTACTATATGATATATGGACGGGGAAAAACTCCAAGTTGTCTTTTCATAAAATTTGGGGATGTAAGACTTATGTCAGACATCAAGCTTCCGATAAACTAGGACCCAAATATGATAAGTGTCTGTTCGTGGGACATCCTATGAAAATTAAAGGATGTTCCTTACTACTCATCGGAGAACAACGTGTTTGTTGCTTGCAATGGTGCCTTCTTAGAAAGAGAATTTGTCTCCATGAGAAATAGTAGGAGTAAAGTACAACTCTGAATGAGTTGGTGAGCATGAAACACAATAAACTCATCGTAGATCTGGTAGGATTCATCACCTACAGTAGCAGAACCTATGATGGAAGAACAAACAAGCTCTTAATGAGTTGGTGAGCATGAAACACAATAAACTCATCGTAGATCTGGTAGGATTCATCATGAGTCTGAGAGATACAGATTTCTCGTGCCAAATGACGATGATATCACATTAATAGATGATGAACCCACATCCTACGGAGAGGCTATGAAGAGTCCATGTTTCTTAGAAATGGTTAGAGACCATGAGAATCGGGATGCAATCCATGCAAGATAATTAAGTCTGGAGTTTGATGGATCCATCTGAATGCTTGAAGATCATCGGATGTAAGTGGGTCTTAAAGAAGAAGACTGACATGGATGAAAAGGCGAAAACCTACAAAGCAAGGCTTGTGGCGAAAGGTTTCAAACAAGTTCACGGTATTAACTATCACGAAACCTTCTCACTCGTAGCTACACTTAAGTCCATCATAATTCTATTAGGCATAATCGCATATTATGACTATGAGATATGGCAAATAGATGCCAAAATAGCTTTTCTAAATGGAAATTTAAATGAAGACGTGCATATGATGCAACCCAAATGTTTTGTCGGTCCCAAGAATTCAGGTAAGGTTTCCAAGCTTCAGAAATCCATATATGGAATGAAGCAAGCATCTCGAAGCTGGAACCTTCATTTTTATGAAGTAATAAAAAATTTGGTTTTATCAAAAGTGAAGGTGAATCTTGTGTTTACATAAAGTTCAGTGGAAATGCGGTAGTATTCCTGGTGCTTTACGTAGATGACATATTACTCATGGGAAATGATATCCCAACATTATTGAATGTTAAGAAATGGTTGGGAGACAATTTCTTGATGAAAGACCTAGGAGAAGCCTCCTACATGCTAGGAATCAGGATCAATAGAGATAGATCTAAAAGTTATAGGATTAGTGCCCTAGGCCAAATGTATTTGTGCTAGGAAATTGATTATGTATTAAGACATTATTATTTATTCAATAAAGGTGGTTTCATATATATCTGTGTGTATGAGTTGTGAATGTAAATCCTATATCAACCAAGAATGACACTTCGGGTTCAGGTCATCAGAATGCGTGATTCTGATAGTTGAACTGTGAACCAACGAATGACATTCTACACTGTCCCAAGTTATATGTAGGATGTGTATAGAGATAGACATACTTCAGGTAAGAAGCTATATATCAACACTAGTATATTCGTAGGTTGGATGATCATGTTCTGCTGATCATGGACATAGAAATGTCAAGTCTAGAATATAGGTACGTGTTAGAGAACACGTACTGGACTGACCACACTATGAGAATATGCATGGTATATTTCGTTAGTGATTTTCATATGAATAGTGTGCTTGTTCCTATGACCTGAGGTCACCATGGATTCCTGTATGTAAAATTGCATACTTTAATATGATCCTACGTCATCCGTAATGGGATGATTATTAGGGTTATCATTAGGTATGCACTGAATCATGATGAGGAATGTGAGTGATCAAGATGGGATTTGTTCCTCTCATTAAGAGAGAGATATCTCTAGGCCCCCTGATGAACTAGGACTGAAGGAAATGCATGGCCATGCTCAAAATGGATTAACACGTGTTGTTAATATCATTTTGTATTTATTCAGTCTAATTCTCGATCAGGAAAAAGACTTTGATCAAACTCAAGGATGACATATTACCGTGCCTTGTGATCAAGACGTATATCGTAGAACAAAAGGAATAAGCAAATGTCTATTCAGATAGGTTTATGATCGCTGATCATTTCATTTAACATGGGTGGTCATGACATCGGTCTAGAAGTTACTCATGACTTACGATCTTTAGAAACTCGTTGCCAGCGTTAAATGTAACCTACACGGTCACACAATGGACTCCATTCATACGGGATGAATATGCCTCAAAACAGTTATACATATGATGTATAAAAATTAGTAAACGAAATAATCAATTATTGGATAATTGATTGAACAAAACAGTACCATTCCATTGGCAACGGAAGAGTTCCGTTCCCAACGGAATATATATGGAAACTGTAATAACCTTAGCTGCCATGTATTCCGTTATGGAGATACCTATCCGTTGGCAACGGAATAGTTCCGTTGGTAACGGAATAGACGCAGATTAGGATTTTAGTTATGGTAACTGAGCAATCGTTCGCCTCTCTCTCTAGTATATATAGAAGGGAAGAGTCTCTGTATTTCACACACATCTCAGAAGCCTTAGAGGTCATCTATTACACAGAAAAGAGGGAGAAAGTTTTGAGAGATATTCGGAAAGTATTTCCGGACTTGTCTAGCCAAGTCCGGTTATTCCGTTCATGTGAAGTTCACGTGGATACGAGTAGAGGTTCTCTATCTTGAGAACTTGCGAGCGATCTATCTTCATTCCTAGGAGAAGAAAGAGTCTCTCGAGCCAAGCTTTAAGAAAGAGTTTCGCGAGCCGAGCTTCAAGAAAGAGTTCTTTGAGCCGAGCATCAGGAAGGAGTTTCGCGAGCCGAGCTTCACGAAGGAGACAGTTGCGAGTCAGAATAGTTTAGACCTACATCCGTTCTTCATCTCGCGGATCAGAAGATCCGAGGTATAAATTTTAATGGTTAATCTCGTACTTTTATTCCCTTAACGTAGATCCTAGGGCGTGTTAAATCCATAGGTTCCACTGCGAATGTAACGTGCATGGCTATGGATTTCCCAACATGAATATCATAAGGTTCAAAAGGACACCATATATGATATGGATTGGAATGGTCCCATGTTATATTGAAAAGGTTGTGTTTTTCTTTGTTTATTTTCTTTTTCTTGCATGTTATATGATATGGATTGGAATGGTCCCATGTTATATTTAAAAGGTTGAAGTATGACTCGTGTCAAAAGGTTTGACGATGTCAACACAATAATCCTATAAATATTTGTGGAATATCAATTTAATATCGTTTTACATCCATTGCGAGTTCAAACTGTTTGCTACTCATAATTTAGACTTCTATGAAAGAGATCTCATCTCCTAAAGAAGCAGTGGGAGTGTAATACATCTCGAAAGGTTCGACATCCACATACTTCTGATGAACCATTAATGAGACTATCAAGTAGTTGATAAGGCTATACTTAAAACATAAGGTCTTCCTGATAAGAGGTATTATTTTTGCAGTCGTTTGACTTACCAAAAGAAATTTATAACCCTAGACTTAACTACAATACAGTTGATAGTGGAAGTAGGGGTCGAACCACAGATAGCAAAGCAACCATAGGAATTTTGTGGCCCTTGTTAATTACTATTGAACATAGAACTGACCGAAATAAACTTAAAATAATTCATTGAGCATGAAAGATAATAAGTAAGTAAAAACAGAATAATAACCGTTCAAATGAAATTCATTATTAATGGTCTCAAAAGTTACAACATAAAAACATAAACACTAACTATGTCTCGAAGGGCTTACTTGAAATACATGGAAAAGAAAAAAAATAAAATAATGATAGAACCCATTAATGAAGCGCGGATGGAAGAATGAAGCTTGCTTGCCTTGACCAACTCCAAGAAAGAGAATGATGAAGTTCAAAAGTAAATAGAATAGATGCCTTGCACCTGGTTATAACCCTCTCAAAAGGTGATCATGAGGGATAAATTAAGCCCCATGCAAAGAGTGTGAATAAGCATGGCAAAAACATGAAGAGTGAATGTAAAGTGCATGATAGATCTATCCAGAAGATGGTCAATTTGAGACATTTAGACTTCGGAATTGGGCTCTGGTTATATGAAATGAATTATGGGCCTTGTTCTCTTCTTTCTAACGGTATATTATATGCATATAGATAAGGCCCAGATTGTGAGTTATGGGTGAATTACTAAGCATGTGTCGGCAGGTCCGAGTCTTGATTATTATCTCCATCTTGTGCTCCAACATCTTTTCTCTGAGCTATGCTCCATCCAAATTGCACCTGAAATCACATAAATATCTCATTAGTAGTATCAACATTCAAGTTGTGATTATTATCCATACACTACTAGAAAACAGAGTATCAGTAAGGGTGGAAAAACCGTTACTGATTGCAAAAAACCGTTACTGATTGCCCGTTACTTATGCGGCCATTATTATTATCAGTAAGGGTACCGTTACTGATACATATCAGTAACGGTATTTACAGTAATGGTAAAGTGCACCTTTTCTTGATAATTTTGAAATCTGACGAACATTATCAGTAACGGTCATATCTGTAACGGTTTGTATACTATAAGTACCGGTATTTATTTATCAGTCACGGTATTATCAGTAACGGGTTTTTACTTTCTTTAACGACATAGATAACAAGAACCGTTGCTAAAATATTTTTCAGAATTTCTTCGAATCATTTTCAGTCACGGTTCTTGAGTAAATACCCTTACTGAAAATAATATCAGTAACGGTATTTGATGAAAACCCGTTACTGAAACCTATTTTCAGTAACGGTTTTTTTATCAAAACCGTTACTGAAAGTCATTTCCAGAACCATTTTTTTTTTTCAAAAATTCCATTAATAATAAAACAAAATAAATATATAAAACATAATAACGATTATCACATATATTTGAAATTCAAACACTACGAATCTAACACGAACTACTCTTAAAATATACAAATATTTAAAATATCCCCAAACCCTAAAATCCAAACAACACCAAATGTCTAACATGAAGTACTCAATATCCAAAATACTTAAACCCTAATGTCATATCCCCAAACTAAATCCAAACTTCCAATCATAAGCAACCAAACCCTAAACATCATTCACCCAAATTGACATGAACATTATCATCCAAATTGACATCACCTTCATCATGATCACCATCATCATCATCATCGTCATCATCATCGTCGTTGTCGTCATCGGAACTCTCTGGAAGTGCGGTAGATTGCTAAATAACAAACTTAATGATATTAGTTAAAAAAAATTAAAAATGTACATAAATCTAGAATATAATATGATTACAAAAATTACAGATCCAGTTTTTGTTGCCTTCATCGCGGCGGCGAGCACCTTTCGCATCATCTTTTTCTCCATTTCCTTCCTTTCCTTCTTCAACTCTCTCTTCATTTTTTTCGCCATACTTTTCTCCAACTCTTGCCCTTGTTTCTTCTCGATCTTTTCGAAGTAACTCCATGATCTCATCGTCGCTATATATCCGTCGACGGCAACCGGTGATGGTGTCACCTGCGGAGGATGAAGACTGCGACTTTTGGGTTTCACGAGCGTCTTTTGTTTGTAACAAACTGTTGACGACATAAAATCTGCCATGTGATCTCTTTCCCGACGACTCGACAAACAATTGATGATCGTCGGGTTGTTCAGAGTTTGTATTCCAGTTATCACCATATTTCTTGCTCATTTTTGCATTATATTCCTCCTAAGAAATTTCACAAAATTTAAAAAATTCTTAAGATATTTATATGATTTCAAATATTGATTCTTTTTTTTCAAATAATGCATACTGCGACTTGCTGAGATTTACCATCAACCCATCCACCATCTGGACGACACTTAGTTTTGATCATCAAATCTATGGTGCTCGGGTCTTTTTGTTGTTCACGGGACTGCAAAAGGCAAATAAAATATCAATAATAGTGATATATATACATGGTTTCAGATTTAGGGTTTAATGTATTAAAAAAATTAACCATGCTCTTGGAATGCTCAGCAAATGAACATGACCCGCCCACGTGATGCACTTGATCAGGGCCTGTTTTGCGATTTGCCTTATTTGTTGCGGACTTCTTCAGCCATGCCTCTCCCGACCAATGCTCGCATAATGGTCGCCATTTAGTCTTGTCTTGCAACCATTCTGGAGGATAATTAATCCAATCTATTGGATTGTTTGATTTTGAGTTCAGAGATGCCCATGTTCGCGCAGTTTTTAGAGCGTGATTGTACATCGATCCGATTGCTCTAAAACCCTCGAATTGTGGCTTGCCATCTTTTATTACACGCGGACGTTCATCTAAACGTTCGACTATTTGACGCATTTGCAAACCGGTTTCGCGAGGTGGTGGAGAGTCATTCTCAACTTTGTTCCTATAAAAATTATGCCGTTGATTTCTAAACTTGTGATCAGGAGGTAAAAATACCCTATGACAATCGAACCAGCAATTTTCTCTTACTATTAGGCAAACGAAACGATTTCGTCCGATCCATGCACTCTGGACATGCTAACGTACCATGTGTGGACCATCCAGATACCAAACCGTATGCTGAAAAATCATTTATTGTCCAAATCACTGCAGCTTTCATTGTAAAATTTTGACCGAGCGCTGTATCGTATGTGGTTACACCATTCTCCCACAACATATTCAACTCGTCTATCAAAGGCCTTAGGATATTATTTAAATTTTTACCCGGATATTCGGGTCCAGGAATAACAAGCGACAAAAACACATTCTCATCCTTATAACACATCCCAGGTGGCAAATTATAAGGTACTAGAAACACGGGCCAAGAAGAGTATGAGGCGGCGTTTGTATTAAATGGTGTGAAACCATCTGTTGATAAACCGAGTCGTACATTCCTCGGTTCAGAAGCAAATTCATTGTGAATTGCATCAAAGTGTTTCCAACCTTCTGCGTTAGATGGATGGGTAATCATGTTAGGTTTATTCCGATGGCCATCTTTGTGCCATGTCATGAATGGAGCGGTTCGGGGAGACATATAAAGTCTCTTCAACCTCGGAGTAATAGGGAGATATCGTAAAACCTTCCGAGGAATAAGTGTCTTCTTCCTCGGTCCCATTTCCTTATACCGAGATTCTTTGCATACATGACACTGAACACTGTCGCGATATTCACCATAATACATCATGCAATTCTTTGGACACATATGAATATTTTCGCATCCTAAACCCAATCCATTGACAAGTCTTTTCGACTCATAATAATTAGACGGAAGTCTATTATTTTCCGGAAGGAGTTTATTCTTAACAATAGAAATCATTCTATTATAACAGACCTCGCTCAATTCGAAATCTGACTTCAAATTCAACAATAAACTAATTGCGGATAATTTTTTCTCCCTCGAACATGCAGCGCCATCCCAAAGATCCTCATCAGCCACATGGAGCATCTCCATAAATGCTTGTGCTTCAGGATTCGGGCGCTCGCCATGCAAACTCTCATGATTGGGATGCTCATCTCTGTCGAAGTCTGGGCCTGCCGCATTCAATATCATTTGTTCCATATCCGCACCCATTTCTTGTTCATTCGATGCACCCGCTTCATCCGTATCGTCAGACTCACCGTGCACATACCAAATTTTGTAGTCTCGGATGAATCCATTATTCATTAAATGAAGTTCAACTTCACCTCTATTGCGGTAAAAAATATTTTGGCACTTCGTACATGGACACTTTATACGTTCTGCATTTATATTCCCCTCACGACTAAAAGCATATTGAATAAATTCTATCACTCCATTAGCATAACTCTGTTTTATTGCCCTATGTTCAACCCTATCATACATCCAATCGCGGTTGTTCGACATATTTTACTTATCTAGAAATAAAACTAACTATTGTTAATACTAGATTAATTATAATAATTCGAATTCAATACTAAATAAAATTAGTTTACATCCCTAACTTTTGTTAGATCCTAAAATCCTATTTGAAAAATGATAAATTCCTAATTGAACTTAACTAAATAATCCTAACGAACCCTAATACAAAAAGAATAACATAATTTAACAATCAAAATATTACACGCTACTTACACAATTAATAGACGAGTTCTATAAAATATCCTAAATAATACATAAAAATAAAAATAAATAAATCAAAATCCCTAGAAAACATACAACACAATCCAAAATTCTAATTTTAGCCACCATTTTTGAACAAATAAATAAAATAAAAAATACTAGAAAAATAATTAATAAACAAAAATCCTAAATATGAAAAAAATAATTATGTTATAAAAATTAAACCATAATCCAAAACCCTAATCTTGACAACCATTAATCAAAATAAATCATCCCTAATTACTATTATTCAAGAATCAAGAACTTCAAACAATTTTAAACCTATAAGTTAAAAATATAAAAATAAATACAAAGGCCAAAAAGATGGTACCAAGATGAGCGGTTACTAACGGGAGAATCCGATTGAGAGCGAGTGGAGAAATGCGTTCCTTCTATCTTCACCTCCAAATAAAAAACCCTAGAAAATCATAGCACATAAGACTATCAATTTAACCACAATAAAGCAAAAATCAACAAAATAACAAAATTAAAAACCAAATAAATCATACCTTGCCGATATTGAGAACCTTGAAGGGAAAGCGAGAGAAACGGAATTTCAAGCTTGAAATTGAGAGTGGTGAGATTGAGAGATTGAGAGATAGGTGGAGGTTAAGAGTGGCTGGTGGGGAGAGAGGGGCGGCGGCGGTGAGAGAGAGGGGCGGCGGATTTGGGGTTTTTTTTCTTTCTTTTTTGCGTTTTCTTTCTTTTTGGCGAGAAATGAAGGGGCTCCTGACTTGGGGAGAGAAAGAAGAGGGGGCAAATAAAGGTTTATCAGTCACGGTATTTTCAAATACCGTGACTGATAATTCTTGTATTGTTTTCACCGAGGGTTTTTTTATATACCGTGAGTGATAAATACGTAAAAAAGCTAAAAATTTAGCGCCAATATTTTTTCGTTTCCCGGTAAATATTATCAGTAAGGGTATAATTTTTAAGTAACGGTGCCGTTACAGAAAGTTTCAATCAGTAACGGTTGTGTACTTATCACTAACGGTGATTTAACACCGTTACTGAAGAAACATATCAGTAACGGCACCCTTACTGAAAAACAATTTTCTAGTAGTGATATAAATAGAATGTTAATACATATAATGGTTCAATATCACATATGTATAGGGTAAAAAGTATGTATAATTAATGACTTATCAAATCACCCCACACTTAAACATTTGATCGTCCTCGAGCAAACATTATAACTTGTATTGGTAAGATGGGTCCCATATTTTAGACTCACTCTTCAATTATATACCAGCCAATAATGATTCTTGGTCCCTTGTGTAAAATTTCATGCACTTTGGTGAAATTTGCACTCACTCTCCTTTTGTATAGCGTATGTATATGTATATATATATATATATATATATATATATATATATATATACACACTACATAATTGGTTTGCTTGTCTACTTCATTTTCGGTCAAGTTGTCACTTGGTTTTCTAAACTCATGCCTCTACTCTCCAAAAAGATATCGCCTATACCTCTATCTGCTTGGAATAATGAACCTCCTAATGTGCATACCTCCTAGCACCTTCAGTCTTCTGGCCGAAAATGTGTCAACCTAACTGCTAGCCTGAGATATATGATTGGAATCCAGTCTTTCTCACAAATAGGGTAAACTAGGATTTAGGCCATGTACAAAGGGAACAAGTTTGAGTCATGCAATCTTTTTATTTATTTTTTGTTTTTGTTTTTGTTTTTTTGGAAGATTGTTACTCAAATCTATGAGGATTATGGGGGCCTAACTTGCCTTTTTGTCAAAAATAGAGTTTACCCGAGATTCTACTCTCGTAAATTTGTCTCTAAGATGCATCTCCTCACGAATACACTCGGTGCACAAAGCTCGTCTACTACACGTAAGTCCTCAACTTCTGAAACTAACATCTACTTCCCGTCCCCTATCTTCTTATATAATGCCTAATCCTCCTTCTCCAAAACCAAGCAACAAAGTGACTTTAGAAGCTAATAGACCTGTATATTATTTATATATATATACGAGATGATACAGTCGGTTATTATGGATATTATATTATAGACAAACTTGAGTTTCGGGTTTCGGGTCACGGTCCAATGGTAAGTCCTCACATAATTTCTCGATCAAATTCCTAAATTATTGGCACTCAAATAACAAATCGAGTTCACTAGTGACAAAAGATCTCTAAACCAACGACCTCAATTCTTCTTGAACTGGTCTATACGATCCTTTTGAGTCCAAACGAGTTTCACCACATTATTCAGTATAAGTTACAGTTCTCTCTCATCCGTTTTGATTTTTAATTGGGCATTTTTTTTATTTGAGGCTTAAGAATGGGTTATTATTATTATTATTATTATTATTATTATTATTATTATTATTATTATTATTATTATTATTATTATTATTATTATTTTTTTTTTTTTTTTTTTTTTTTTTTTTTACCTAACATGCAATAAAGACTACACCCCACACTTAAACTTTTACTCGTCCCCGAGTAAGGCTAAGCACAAAGTAGTGATGCAATGTAAGAAAAAGAAAATAAACAAAGAAAAACACAACCTTTATTCACAGAGTTGCCTCCCAGTAGTGCCTCTCTTTAACGTTGTTGGCCCGACGTCTCCATCTCCTCAAGCAGTGGATGATGGCTCGCCAAGCTCGTGAATGCCAATCCAACTCGCATCGAAACTCTCATGAAACCGCTTCAATCGGTGCCTGTTGACCTTGAAGACCTTCCCTGAATCAAGACCCTGAATTTCTGCTGCACCATAATCGAACAATTTTGTCACAACAAAGGGCCCTATCCACCTACTTTGTAGCTTGCCCGGGTGTAATTTGAGTCTTGAATTAAACAACACCACCTTGTCGCCCACATTGAAATCTTTATGGGCAAGCTTCTTATCGTGATACATCTTGGTCTTCTCCTTGAAGATTCGGGAGTTCTCATATGCGTCATTTTGGATCTCCTCTAACTCTTGGATTTGTAGCTTCCGGTTGAGTGCATCGTTTGGATAGTCTAGATGACCCTTCTTGATGACCCAATAGGCTCTGTACTCGAGTTCAACCGGAAGATGACAAGGCTTTCCATAGACTAGCCGATAAGGGGACATGCCTACAGGGGACTTGAAAGCAGTCATGTAAGCCCAGAGTGTGTCAGTTAGCCAAAGACTCCATTCTTTCCTAGTGGGGTTCAACAGTTTCTCCAAAATGTCTTTGATTTCCCTATTCGAAAGCTCTGCTTGGCCATTGGTTTGAGGATGGTAAGCTGTCAAGGTTCTATGTGTGACATGGTATTGCTTCATTAATGTCTCGAAACTCCGGTTGCAGAAATGGGTTCCTCTATCACTGATGATGACTGTCGAGACCCCAAACCTACTAAAGATTTGGTCCTTCACAAAATCCACAACCGTTTTCGCATATGCCCGTATTGTGGCCTTGGCCTCAACCCACTTGGAGACATAATTGACTGCCAGGAGGATATACTTAAAACCGTATGAGGGAGGAAAATATCCCATAAAGTTGATACCCCACACTTTAAAGACCTCACAAGCAAGAATATACTTCATTGGCATCTCGTCTCTCTTGGTTAGTCCTCCCATTCTCTGGCATCGCTCACATGACTTCACGAAGAAGTAAGCATCCTTAGGTAGAGTGAGCCAGAAGAAACCACACTTAAGGACTTTATGAGCTGTCCGCTTGGCGCCAAAGTGTCCTCCACACTCCAGAGAGTGACAAAACTCAAGTACGGATCTGACCTCATTATCTGGTATACATCTCCGAATAATTTGATCCGCGCAAATCCGAAAGAGGTAAGGCTCATCCCAAATATAAAATTGGGAATCATATCGGATTTGATCAGCCTGTGCACGTGTAAGATTCTCTGGTAGGTCTTTAGCCACCAGGTAATTCACTATATCAACATACCATGGTGTATAGCTTTGCACGGCATAGAGATATTCCTCAGGGAAGAACTCTGATATTGGGGTACCGTCCTCAATACTCATAGGAAGATTCTCTGATCCTCGTTTATCTCTAATCTCCAAATCGAACTCTTGGAGCAACAATATCCAACGAAGAAGTCTCGACTTGAATTCCTTCTTCTTGAAAAGATACCTCAATGCGGCATGGTCAGACTTGAATTCCTTCTTCTTGAAAAGATACCTCAATGCGACTTAACCCCTAAGAGGTACGACCTAAATTTCTTTAGTGCAAAAACAATGGCTAGCAGCTCTTTCTCTGTAGTGGTATAGTTGTATTGAGCATCGTCTAAGGTCCTGGAAGCATAAGAGATAACATGGGGTTCTCTCCCAGCCCGCTACCCAAGAACAACTTCAACTGCCCTATCACTCCATCGCACACGATCTCGAAAGGCAGATTCCAATCTGGAGCTTTAATGATGGGGGCAGAACATAGTTTCTCCTTGAGAAGGTTGAATGCCGCTTTGCATTTCTCATTGAACTCAAAAGAAGCCTCTTTTTGGAGAAGAAGACAAAGAGGTTGCGCGATTTTTGAGAAATCTTTGATGAAACGCCTATAAAATCTGGCATGACCAAGAAATGATCGAATGTCCTTCACACTGGTTGGGTACAAAAGGGATCTAATGACATCGATCTTTGCTTTATCCACTTCAAGACACCGAGAGGAAACCACATGGCCTAAGACTATGCCGTGATCCACCATGAAATGACATTTCTCATAATTCAGCACCAGGTCAGTCTCTACGCACCTTTGAAGAATTGTCTTTTGGTTTCCCAAACAATCATCAAATGAGTCATCATAGACGGTGAAATCATCCATGAAAACCTCAATAATTTGGGTGACATTATCAGAGAAGATGGACATCATACATCTCTGAAATGTACTGGGTGCGTTACACAACCCAAAGGGCATGCGTCTATATGCAAAGGTGCCAAAAGGGCACGTGAAGGTGGTCTTTTCTTGATCCTCGGGCGTGATGGCTATTTGAAAGCAACCAGAGAAGCCATCTAAGATGCAGTAATGGTGGCGCCCAGCAAGACGTTCAAGTATCTGGTCAATGAAGGGAGGGGGAAAATGGTCTTTCCGGGTGGTGGTGTTCAATTTGCGATAATCAATGCATACTCGGCATCCATTTTGTGCTCTCGTAGGAACTTTTTCACCATCCTGATTCTCAATTATCGTAATACCAGTTTTCTTGGGTACCACATGGATTGGTGATACCCACTGTGAAACAGAGATAGGGTATATGATTCCTACATCAAGGAGTTTGATGATTTCTTTCTTGACCACTTCTACCATTGGGGAATTCAGCCTACTCTGAGGCTCACGGGATGGTTTAGATCCATCCTCCAACAATATCCGATGCATACATGTAGAGGGGCTGATTCTCTTAATATCAGCCAGAGTCCATCCAATAGCAATCTTGTGGTCCCTCAAAACATTAACTAATTTCTCTTCCTGGGTAGCAGTGAGACTACTAGAGATGATCATTGGAAGAGTGTCTCCTTTACCCAAGTATACATACTTGAGATGAGCTGGTAGAGGTAATAGGTCAAGAGAGGGGGGACTCACAATGGAAGGTTTGGTGGGCTCAAGAGAAGGTTTTATCAAGGGAGAAGAAGAAGAAGCCTCTCCAATGGCCAAGGCAGAAAGACTCTGAAGAAGGATCTGCTCATCTGGAGAGAGATCAAGAATGGTCTCGAGTAGATCGATGAACTTGAAAGAGAAGAATTTGTCAACGCACTCATCAACTGGGTCGATGGTGCAAATAGTAGAGATATGCCTGTCAGAAGGATGCTTGATAGCATCAAAGATATTGAAAGAGATGTTCTCTCCGTCAAACTCCATAGAAAGAGTTCCATTGTTCACATCAATCTTGGTTCGGGCAGTTTTAAGGAAGGGTCTTCCCAGAAGAATGGTAGTTGAGCTCGGTGAGCTATCAGACTAATCCATACGCAGAATATAGAAATCTGCAGGAAAGACAAGACCATTGACCTTAACAAGGACATCCTCTATAACTCCTTCTGGTATAGCGGTAGAACGATTGACCAGTTGGATGACCACCCCGGTCTTTTTCAAAGGTCCCAAACTAAGGGAATAATAGATAGAGAAGGGCATGGCATTGATAGATGCCCCAAGATCAAGCATGCACCGAGCAAATTCATGGTGCCCAATGCTTCATGGAATGGAAAATATGCCAGGGTCTTTTTGCTTCTCTGGAAGCTTCTTGCGGATAACCTCAGAGACATTCTTACTCATTGTCACCCTCTCATGGTCATTTAGCTTTTTCTTATTCATACACATGTCCTTGAGAAATTTCGCATAGCGAGGGTCTTGACGAATGGCCTCTAGTAATGGAATGTTCATTTTCACCTTCTTTAAAACCTCTAGGATATCTCTCTCTGCCTCATCTTTTTTGGTGTTAACCGCTAGACGGCTAGGAAAAGGGACTCTAGGTTTATAAGGTGATATTTCCTTGGGCTTTGCTTTCATCTTCTCAGATTCTGGCTTAATCACTTTAATCTCTCCTTCACCTTTCATGTTTCCTTTACTCCCTTTTATTTCTTTCTCACTTCTTAAGGTGATAGAACATGCATTCTCACGGGGGTTGAGAGTTTGAGAAGGCAGTTGTGTGGACCCCTGAGTTTTTAACTGTTTTAATTCAGAGGATAATTGAGCAATTTGGGTGCCCATATGTGTTAGGTCGCTCTTTATATCCTTCTGAAAAGAAGTGGTTGATGTGGCCAAAGATGTCACATTGTCAGAAAGATTTTTTAAAGCAGTGTCAATTGGAGGCAAAGAAGAAGAAGAATTTTGGTTATGGTTTTGAGGAGGTTGTTGCTGGTTTCCTGAGTCACGCCATCTAAAATTTGGGTGGTCACGCCATCCAGGGTTGTATGTTTTGGAATAGGGATCATAATTACGGTTTTGACACCCATTTGAATTTCCGTGTCGGTTTAGCTTGAAGAAGCCGCAAGCTGTGGTCGTGACTTTCTCCTCATCATGGAGTGTTGGGCCTGCACCGATGGTGTGCCCTGTCTAAGTGCAGATACCGCATGCGTGCACTTCTACTTTGGTTCCCATGAATGACGCCATCATATTAGCCAAGCTATCTAATTTGGTGTCCATACCATTCACTCGATTCTCCAAATCACAGTATCTAATCTCGTTAACTCCCCTAATTCTAGATCTGGTTCTGCTAGATTGGGCAGTTTTCGCCATAGTTTCTATCAAGGTACGTGCTTGCCTAATGGTTTTATCTATGAAAGTACCCCTACTAGCGGAATCTACATTATCCCTAGTCTCTTGAAGCATCCCATCATATAAGTGTTGAATCAAGAGATTCTCTGGGACTTGATGGTTTGGACATTTTGCACACAACTTCTGGAAGTGATCATAGTACTCGTAGAGGGTTTCCCCTACTTCTTGTTGAATACTACAAATCTGCTTCCTAATTGAAGTGGTAAGAGTGACAGAAAAATACTTGTCTAGAAATAACTTTTGAAGTTCCACCCAAGTGGTTGGAAAATGTGCTAGATGGTAGTACCAGTGCTTTGCTGGTCCTCGAAGACTGTATGAAAACAGTCGCAGTTTGTATGGACCTTCATCTTCAATCTCCGCTGGCATCATTGTTGCGGTGATATGGTTGAATTCACGCATGTGAGAGTGCGGGTCCTCTCCGGCGGTCCCATTGAATGTCGGTAATAATTGAAGAAGATCAGTATGGATCTTAAAATTCGGGACCGGTGGTAATACAATACCATACTGGTTGGTAGCGAAACCAAAGGTAGATAAGTCCCTAAGTGTCCTATCCTCAAAATTAGGCATGATTGTAGTGCTACCTCTTGTAGCGTGAGGAGGAGCTGGTGGAGTAGGAGGTTCGCTTTCTCTGTCCAAGTTTTCCACCTTTTCAGTTTTGTTCAGCTGCTTTCGCTGTTACCGGAATTGCTCTTCTTCGCTCCAGTGTTGGGTTTCTACCTTTCATAACGCAGCAAAAAAACCAAAAACGAAACAAAATAGAATTCAAAACTCAAAAGAAGGATCCGTAAATTACAATTAAATCAAAGAAAAGTTCATAACTTCGTACCTTCGGATTATGCTTAATCCGTGATGATCGAAAACGAATTTGGTTGCCGCTTTTCTTTGCTCGATTACATACCGGTTTCCAAACCGATCCTTTGAGTGTTTCGCCTAACTGGTCTCACAAACCGATCTCCAAGTGATCTCCAAATGAACCGATTCTCCAAGCAAACTGATTCTCCAAACAAACCAGGGTTTCAACCCGAATCACAAAGACGCCACACTTCTGTTCGTCCTCTACCAGTATCCACATGAACAACCCCTTTGAATGAATAGAGAACGATATATGCGAGTATTTGTTCTTCATTTTTCTCACAGAATTAACAAGAGAAAATTTTTCGGATTTTTCTCTCTTTTTTGTCTCACAAAAATTGGATGAAAATATTATGCCTTCACCTTTCTTTTGGGGTGTCTCTTGTGCCTATATAGTCCATAAGTTTCATATCCTATGTACATGGTAACTATGTAACCATATATGCAACACATCTTATCATATAAGGTGTAGGATTGGATGTGTCACTTGATTATGTAGCTCTTCATACAACTTATCACATAAGTTATGATTTTTCTGTGTACATCTCAATAGTTGTTCTTTGTGTGTGACTCTGTAGGTTTATTTAACGTTGGCAATAAACACAATGGATTATAAATCATGAGCAGCCTCTAGCAAGACATCATGATTACCCAAATTAAGCAAGTATAGATGATTCGATCAAACCTAATTTATGTCATGCATTGTATCATTTTGTTACACGATATCTATATCGTCCATAAGGCATGGTATGTGTCAACCTTATGTTTGTCGATAAATATTTCTTGACACCGAATTTGATTGAACATGAAATGACATTAATATCTCCTTATTAATTCACTTGAGCACGGCCGTGCGTTTCTTCAATCAAATCATCAAGAGGCCTAAAGATATCTCTCCCAATTTATGAGAGGAACAAATCCTATCTTAATTAAACTCTTTCCTCCGCACAATTTATTATATACCTAATTATAATCTTTATGACCTCCCGGTTAAAGACGATGTTAGATTATATTAAAGTATAAAATTTCTCATGTAGGAAACTGAGATAATCTCAAGTCTAAGGATTACAGACATATTCTTTACTGAGAATAACTAATGACACGAACCATGTAGTATTCTCAAGGTGGGTCAATCCAGTATATGGTCTCTAACATATACTTACGTTAATGACTTAATAACTCTTATTCATGATCAGTAAAACGTGACCATCAGTCAACTAACATACTGATGTCCATTTATAGCTTATCATAAAGTATGTTTGTCTCACAAACATCCTATGAATGATCAGAGACGGTTTAGAATATCATTCATAATACTTTATAGTTTTACTATCAAAGTCACATACTTTGATGATATAAAGCTCAATATCATATTCAAGGTTCATTTTAGTAATAAAAATAAAATAACCAATACGCATTTATTATATAAAATATCTCTAAATAAACACAATGTTTGTTTAACATAATTCATACATCTAGGTCTCAAATATATTGGCCTAGGGCATACTACTAACACTTTCCTGATCGAGAATTAGACTGAATAAATACAAAATGATATTAATAACACATGTTAATCCATTTTGAGCATGGTCATGCATTTCCTTCAGTCCTAATTCATCCGGGGGCCCAGAGATATCTCTCTCTTAACGAGAGGAACTAATCCTATCTTGGTCACTCACATTCCTCGTCATGATTCAGTGCATACCTAATGATGACCCTAATGATAATCCCGTTACGGATGACGTAAGATCATATTAAAGTATGTAGTTCCTCATACAGGAATCCATGGTGACCTCAGGTCGTAGGAACAAGCACACTATTCATATGAGAATCACTAATGACATATACCATGAATATTCTCATAGTGTGGTCAGTCCATTATGTGTTCTCTAACACGTGCCTATATTCCAGACTTGACATCCCTATGTCCATGATCAGCAAAACATGATCATCCAGTCTGGAAATATACTAGTGTGGATATGTACCTTTACTTGAAGTATGTTTATCTCTATAAACATCCCACATATCACTAGGGAAGGTTTAGAATGTCATTCGTTGGTTCACAGTTCTACTATCAGAGTCACGTAATCTGATTACATGAACTCGAAGTATCATTCATGGTCGATCTAATATACGTAAATATATTAGTCACCCATACACTCATTCATATATGAACTGAATAAACATGTTTCTCATAATCTAAACTCTAGTCCGACACTTTGGCCTCCGAGCTTCGGGAAGGAGACGGTTGCGAGTCAGAAAAGTTCAGACCTACATCTGAGGTATAAATTTTAATGGCTAATCTCGTACGTTTATTCCCTTAACGTTGATCCTAGGGCGGGTTAAATCCATAGGTTCCGCTGCGCATGTAACGTACAAGGCTATGGATTTCCCAACAGTGGTATCAGAGCGTTCGTTAAGCAAATAATCATCGATTACATATTTAAAATTTAGTAAGTTCTAGTATAATAAATTTTAGAGTTTTGAAAATATTATTTCAAAACATCACGGAAATAGTTTGTAGGAATATAATATTCGATATTATGATTCTCTGGGGTTTCGAAAAATTATTTTTCGAAATCCGTTTGGGAAACGGAACTAAAACAAAAGAAGATACAAACTTCCAGCATGTCTCCGTTGAGAACGGAGTACTTCCGTTGAGAACGGAATAGTTCCGTTCAGAACGGAATAGGTCTGTTCCAACGGAATAATGCTGATTTTGTGAGAAACCCTAATTTTGTTATACATGGAATTTAAATATACAAATATGGTATGAGCGTTAGATCTGTGATTGTTCTGTGATGCAATCTTGTGTGTGAATGCTTGTAATTTTATTTAATATCTACGGCAACTAGTGAGTTGTCCAAAGTTGTAATTATGGCAACCTGTGAGTTGTCCAAATTTGTAAATTACCTTTTCTAGCTATAGGATAGTTGTTAGAATAGATATTATTTCAAGACTTCAAGGCAAGAGATCTTGGCGCAATCTTCGGAAGATAGCATTGGATGTTCGCACACACAACGAAGGGTTCGTTGAAGATTACTCCTGCAATCTAAAGAAATATATAGAATTAGGAACCTCATGATCGCTCATGAGGATTAGGCTCATACCATATTTAACTTAGTTTCTGTGATGTTTATATTTATAAATCTAAAATAAAATCCTTCAGAATGTTAAGTAAAGAAGTACCCCCCATGTCACTGAAGCCCTCGGTACTTAGACAGTCTTCCATGTGGGTCATGCCCAATTTGAGCATATGGAGGATTGTCTTTGTAAAGGAGGGTATGCAGGAAATGGCGTCCAGCATGGGTCATGCCAAAGATGAGTGTGCTGGACTCTATTTCGTTGATAATCATACATGGTTAAACTTAACTGAGCAAGCAAGTCGGACTTGGGCTCAGGGCACAAGATGGAATAAATAATACACCAGGCATATGATGCTCATTCCATAAAAGGAAAGAGTTGTATATGATACAATTGGAAGTGTTCCTACCTAAATAGTTGTGTATTGAGGGTTGCGCCAAAGCGCACTTAATACTCAATGAAATACGGATCTTGACTCACTATGAAACCTCATTCATTTGAAGTTTCCGAATCAATACTACTGAAGGTGGTTGATTTGAATAAAAATAGTGGGAGTACATTATAAGAAACACCAAAACAAAACAACCCCAATGAATAAATAATAATGGCACTTTACATTTTAACTTGTAGAATAATGGCAAATAATAATTCAACTGGGTTGAATTTGCGATCTATCCTTTAGAAGGATAAGCTCAATGGGTCTAACTTCCTTGACTGGTTTAGAAACCTGAGAATTGTTCTCAAGGCTGACAATAAACTGTATGTCATAGAAGAGGCTTACCCAGAGGAACCAGAACAGGGAGCCACAAGGGCTGCCCGAGATGCGTATGTTAAATACGTTAAAGACGACACGGAGATAGCTTGTCTCATGCTAGCGACCATGACCTCCGAGCTTCAGAAGCAACTGGAGGATATGGGTGCTTACGATATGATCGTAACTCTCAAGGAAATGTTCCATGAGCAGGCTAGAGTTGAGAGCTACAAAGTGACCGTCTCGCTGACTGACACAAAGATGCCTGATGGTTCATCTGTGAGTGCTCATGTACTCAAGGTGAAGAGCTATCTTTATCGATTGGAGAGGCTTGGTTCAGCTATGCCCAGAGAATTGGTTGTTGACATAATTCTCGGGTTGTTACCTCTTAGTTTTAAGCAATTCATCGCCGAGTTGCATGGGATGCTTAAGAGCGCACAGGAGGACATGAAGACAAATGTTGTCAAAGACGTTCTAATGGTTCACAAGAAAAAGGGTAAGAAGACCAGGAACAAGAGCAAGGGTAAAGGCAAGGTGTTGCCTAAACCTAAGATTAAGAAAGACAAAGAGGGAGTTTGCTTCCATTGCAACAAGGTTGGCCATTGGAAGAGAAACTGCAAACTCTATCAGGACGAAATCAAGAAGGGTTACCGCTTTAGGTATTTTTGTTATTGAAACTAATTCACTTACTCCTAAATCTTGGGTATTGGATACCGGATGTGGTACTCACATTTGTAATGATGTGCAGGGACTACAAAGGAGTAAAAGATTAGCTAAGGGCGAAGTTGACCTGCATGTGGGAAATGGAGCAAGAGTTGCTGCATTAACCGTAGGAACTTATTTACGTCTTTGTCTAGTGGAGCTGTATTAGTACTTAATAATTGTTATTTTGTACCTGCTATGAGCAAAAATATTACATCTATTTCTAGTCTAGCTTTGGATGGTTATAAATTTGTTATTGAGAATAATAATTATTCTATCTTAAAGGATAATCTCTTCTAAGGAAATGTTCTATTAGAAAGAGTTCTTTACTTGCTAGATCTAAAGAAAGAGAATTATAAGTCCATATATAACATTAACACTAAACGATTTAAACCAAATGACTCAAATACAACATACCTCTGGCACTGTCGCTTATGCCATATAAATGAGAAACGCATTTCTAAACTCCACTCTCATGGACTTTTAGACTCATTTGATTTGGAATCATTTGAGATGTGCGAGTCTTGTTTACTTGGCAAGATGACTAAGAAACCCTTCACAAAAGTTGGAGAAAGGGTCAATGACTTATTAGAACTCATATATACTGATGTATGTGGACCAATGAGTACGGCCGCTAGAGGTGGGTATCAATACTTCATAACTTTCACCGACGACTTCAGTAGATATGGTTATGTCTACCTAATGAAGTACAAGTCTGAATCCTTTGAAGTGTTCAAAGAATTTAAGAATGCAGTACAAAATCAACTTGGCAAGATGATTAAAGCACTTCATCTGATCGAGGAGGCGAATATCTGAGTTAGGAATTTGAGGATCATCTTAGAGAATGTGGAATAGTTTCATAACCGACTCCTCCAGGAACTCCTCAGTGGAATGAAGTGTCCGAAAGGAGGAATCGAACCTTATTGGATATGGTTCGATCGATGATGAGTCAAACGAGTCTTTCAATGTCTTTCCGGGGTTACGCTCTTGAGACCGCCGCATTCATACTGAATAGGATTCCATCCTGAAGGAATTATGCCCTAGGCCAAAGTGTTGGACTGGAGATTAGATTATTCAAACGTGTTTATTCATTTCATATATGAATGAGTGTATGGGTGACTAATGTATTTACATATATTAGATCGACCATGAATGACACTTCGGGTTCACATCATCAGAATACCTGATTCTGATAGTAGAACTGTGAACCAACGAATGACATTCTAAACCGTCCCTAGTGATATGTATGTCAAGTCTGGAATATAGGTGCGTGTTAAAGAACGCATACTGGACTGACCACACTATGAGAATATGCATGGTATATGTCATTAGTGATTCTCATATGAATAGTTTGCTTGTTCCTACGACCTGAGGTCACCATGGATTCTTGTATGAGGAATCGCATACTTTAATATGATCTTACGTCATCCGTAACGTGATGATCATTAGGGTCATGGTTAGGTATGCACTGAATCATGACGAGGAATGTTAGTGACCAAGATGGGATATGTTCCTCTCGTCATGAGGGAGATATCTCTGGGCCCCCGGATGAACTAGGACTGAGGGAAATGCATAGCCATGCTCAAAATGGATTAACATGTGTTGTTAATATCATTTTGTATTTACTCAGTCTAATTCTCGATCAGGAAAGAGACTTTGATCAAACTCAAGGAT
Organism: Juncus inflexus; assembly: GCA_024447665.1. Classification (NCBI taxonomy): domain Eukaryota; kingdom Viridiplantae; phylum Streptophyta; class Magnoliopsida; order Poales; family Juncaceae; genus Juncus; species Juncus inflexus. The sequence continues at coordinate 8,324,566 of JAJHPC010000012.1, read as the reverse complement.
GACATATTACCGTGCCTTGTGATAAAGACGTATATCGTAGAACAAAAGGAATAAGCAAATGTCTATTCAGATAGGTTTACGATCGTTGGTCAGTTCATTTAACATGGGTAGTCATGACATCAGTCTAGAGGTTACTCATGACTTACGATCTTTAGAAGATCGTTGCTAGTGTTAAATGGAACCTACACGGTCACACAATGAACTCCATTCGTATGGGATGAATATGCCTCAAAAAAGTTAATACATATGATGTATAAATTGGTGAACGAAATAATCAATTATTGGATAATTGATTGAACAAAATAGTGCCATTCCATTGGCAACGGAACAGTTCCGTTCCCAACGGAATATATATGGAAACTATAATAACCTTAGCTGCCAAGTATTCCATTATGGAAATACCTATTCCGTTGGCAACGGAATAGGCGCAGATTAGGGTTTCAGTTATGGTAACAAAGCAATTGTTCGCCTCTCTCTCTCTAGTATAAATAGAAGGGCAGGGTCTCCCTATTTTACACACAACTCTGTAGCCTGAGAGGCCGTCTTTACACAGAAAAGAGAGAGAGAGTTTTTGAGAGATATTCGAAAAGTATTTCCGGACTTGTCTTGCCAAGTCCGGTTATTCCGTTCGAGTGAAGTTCGCGTGGATACGAGTAGATGTTCTCTACCTTGAGAACTTGCGAGCGATCTATCTTCATCCCTAGGAGAAGAAGCTATCTCTCGAGCCCGAGCTTTAAGAAAGAGTTCTTCGAGCCGAGCAATAGGAAGGAGCTTGGCGAGCCGAGCTTCGGGAAGGAGACGGTTGCGAGTCGGAAAAGTTCAGACCTACATCCGATCTGAGGTATAAATTTTAATGGCTAATCTCGTACCTTTATTTCCTTTACGATGATCCAAGGGAGGGTTTAACCTGTAGGTTCCACTGCGCATGTAATGTACATGGCTACGGGTTTCCCAACAGTGGCATCAGAGCGTTCGTTAAGGAAATAATCGTCGATTATATATTTAAAATTTAGTAAATTTTAGTATAATAAATTTTAGGGTTTTGAAAATATTATTTCAAAACATCACGGAAATAGTTTCTTGGAATATAATTTTGGATATTATGATTTCCGAGAGTTTCGAAAAATAGTTTTTCGAAATCCGTTTTGGAAGCGGAACTGAAACAAAAGAAAATACGAATTTCTAGCATGTCTCCGTTGAGAACGGAGTACTTCCGTTGAGAACGGAATAGTTCCGTTTAGAACGAAACAGTTCCGTTCCCAACGGAACAAGGGTGAATTTTGCGGAAACCCTATTTTTGTTATACAAGGAATTTAAATATAAAAATATGGTATGAGCTTTAGATATGTGATCGTTCTGTGATGTAATCTTGTGTGGCAATGCTTGTAATGTTATTTAATATCTATGGCAACCTGTGAGTTGTCCAAAGTTGTAATTTATGGAAACCAGTGAGTTGTCCAAATTTGTAAATTACATTTTCTAGCAATAGGATAGTTGTTAGGATATTATTTCAAGACTTCATGGCAAGAGATCTGGGCGCAATCTTCGGAAGATGGCATTGGATCTTCGCACACACAACGAAGGGTTCGTTGAAGATTACTCCTGCAATCTAGAGATAGATCTAGAATTAGGAACCTCATGATCGCTCATGAGGAATAGGCTCATACCATATTTAACTTAGTTTCTGTGATGTTTGTATTTATAAATCTAAAACAAAATCCTTCGGAATATTATGTAATGAAGTGCCTCCCATGTCACTGTAACCCTCAGTACTCAGATAGTTTTCCACATGGGTCATGCCGAAGCTGGGTGTGTGGGGGATTTTCTTTGGAAAGAGGCACGCAGGAAGTAGTGACTAGCACAGGTCATGCCTGAGCTGGGTGTGCTAGAAACTATTTTGCCAATACTCACACATGGTTAAACTTAACTGAGCAAGCAAATCGGATTTGGGTCAGGGCACAAGATGGGATTATACACCGGGCATATGATGCAATTGGAAATCGTTCCTACCTAAATAGTTGAGCATTAAGGGTTGCGCCGGAGCGCACTTACTGCTTAATGAAATACAGATCTTTACTCACTATGAAACTTCACTCAGATGAATGTTTCCTAATCAATGCTACTGAAGGTGTTTGATTTGAAGAAAAATAGTGGGAGTATAATATATGAAACAAAATTAGAATAATTCTAATTTTAAATAATAAACTTTACATTGCACATTAAACTTATAGAATGAGTTCGAAATTTACGGACTTGCGATCTATCCTTGAGAAGGATAAGCTCGATGGCACAAACTTCCCTGAATGGTTCAAGACTCTGAGAATTGTTCTCAAGAGTGAAGTAAAGTTGTATGTTCTTGAGACACCCATCCCAAATCCACCGCCTTTGACCGCTTCTAGAATCGTTCAAGATACTTATCAGAAGTGTATTGACGATTCTGATGAAATAGCCTGGATGATGTTAGCAGGAATGAAACCTGAGCTTCAGAAGCAGATAGGTTTCATGGATGCCTATGATATGATCAAGGCGCTTAAGGAAATGTTCTGAAAGCAGGCTAATATTCAGCGCTACAAGGTCACCAAGTTATTAATCAAGAGCAAGATGGCTCATGGCTCCTCTGTGGATACTCATGTGTTCAAGATGAGAAATCACACTGATTACTTAGAGAGACTTGGTTCACCTATTCCAAGGGAATTCGCGATTGACTTGATTCTTGGATCGCTTCCTCCGAGCTTTGATTTGTTCATTACTGAATATCATAAGCGTCGGATGGAGATGACGATCACGGAATTACATAAGATGCTTAAACAGGCATAGAAGGACATAGAGGCAAAAGTTGTCATTGATGCCCTCAGGATTGAAAAGGAAAAGAAGTTGAATAGACAAGCCGCATGGGAGAGCTGGATCAAGAGTAAAGACAAGGAGTTGCCTAAACCTGAGAAATCCGAAGAAGTGATTGCATGTTCCATGCGTGATCACTGGAGAGGAGGATGTAAGATATGACATGAAGAAGAATCAATGGCTGCCATTTCAGGTATTCCTCTTCCTAAATCTCTACTTGGATATTGGATATCCACTGTAATTCTCACATTTTGAATGTGCAGGATATTACTCAGAAGTAGAAGATTAGGTAGAGGAGAAGTTAACCCATAAGTGGGGAATGAAGCAAGAGTTGCTACATTAGCTCTAGGATTTTATTGACTTAACCGTTGTGGACTTGTAATGAAATAAATGTTATTTCGGCATTAGCGTTAAAATGGTTGTAAAATTTATTATTTGGAATAATAAAATTTCCCTAGATTTGTCTATTTGAAATGTTCACTTAGAAAATAACCTTTATATGCTAAATAATAAGTCCATTGATTTCATACTTCTAGCAATGTCATCTAAGTCACAAAATAAGAATCGCATTTCTAAAACTCCACCCTATGATGAAAGATTGATTCACTGGATCTAGGATCAATTGAGATGTCCGAATTTTATTCAGCGAACATGATGACAAGAATGGGCAACCATCACAAAGTTGATGGGTTAGTTTGTTGAGTCTCATGCATATAGATGCACGAGAGACAAAACGCAAGCCGGCTGAAAATAAGGAATATCAGAATTTCATATTAAAGTGTATTAGGTAAAATGTTTACTTAATGAAACACAAAATATTTGAAATGTTCAAGGCATTTAAGAATGAAATTCGATATCGCTTTGACAAGATAATAATAGCACTTCGATCAGATCGATGTGATAAGTATTTGAGTCAATAGGTTGACAATTATCTTAGAAATTGTAAAAAGGGTTTCACAATTATTTCTATATGCAGCATCTCACAATATGCACATAAAGAAGAAGATGAAACTTATTGGATAAGATTCAGTCTATGCCTCCGAAAGTCTTATAGGTTTATACTCTTGAATATACTAAACACTGAATATCATAAGGTTCAAATAGACTCCATATGTGATATGGGTTTCGAAAGTCCCAAATTGTCTTTAAAGGTTGAAGTACGACTCGTGTCAAAAGGTTTGATAGTGTCAACACAACAATCTCTCTGGAATATGAACTCGATATTGTTTTACATCCATTATGAGTTCAAATTGTTTGCTACTCATAATTCAGACTTCTTTAAGAGAGATCTCATCTCCTAAAGAAGCAGTGGGAGTGTAATACATCTCGAAAGGTTCGAGGTCCATATACTAGTGATGAACCATTAATGAGGCTATCAAGTAGTTGATAAGGCTATACTTGGAACATAAGGTCCTCCTCATAGACCTGGTAGACATTAGGCTGAGAGATATGATCTCTCATAAAAGATGCTCATAGAGGATGAGTCGACTTCTTACCCAGGAGACTGTGAAGAGACAAAGTTCTCAAAATGGTTGGACCATGAGAATTGAGATGCAATGTTTGGAACTTGATTGGAGTATCCAATGGCTTGATGACCATTGCATACAGTACATGGATAACTTACAAATAGCAAAGAAAGTATCTATAGTATGGGCTATAGTAAAAGGACTTTCTCACTTGTTTCTATTACGAATTCTAACTTCCATAGCACAATGAGGTTGTGAATGATGGAATAAGGATATAAAACTCACATTCCTTTATAGGAACTTTGATGTGGAAGTATATTTGATACATGGAAAGAGTTTTGTGATCACAAGAATTCTGAAAGGTAAAAGCAAGCATCTTAGGATGAATATATTTGACAAAGTAAATTGAAAAATTTGACTTAATCAAAATAGATGCGACCACCTTGATTTCAAGAAATTCAGTGGGAGTATAACAATCTGCCTTCATTACAACAACTTACCCATCCTAACAATTAGGAGTTGAAGCCTACACAGATTTCTGGCTGTAAGATAAAGCACATTGGTAAAATATTGAAAGAATTCGACGTGCAAGAAATGTTCTTGCTCATGGTGTTCATATGAATGATGAAAAGATAAATGAATGAGATTCTATACTTTCAGCCATACGTTGAAATGTTCAACATGCAAGAAAGCGTTCTTGCTTATAACATTCACATGAACAACAAAAGGATATAGAATTAGATATTATACCTTCAACCATATATTGAATATTCAATATGCAAGAAAGAGTTCTTGTTTGTGGCACTAATATGAACAATGAAAGGCACATGAAATTGATTCTATGCTTTCAAGAATATATTGAAAGGGTTCAATACGAAAGAAAGAATTCTTGCCAATGACGTTCATATAATGAAGACATACATTTATCATCCGTTTATTGAAAGGTTCAATATACAAGAAATAGTTCTTGATAGCGGGATGAATAAGATTTTCAAGCCATACAATGTACTGTATGCTTAGAGCATAAGGGAGCAAATGATAGTCATTTGATGACTATAATAAATATCTAAGTTCTTATGAAGAACTAAGATATCCAGACCTATGAGGAACTAAGTAGTGGTAAGATATTACACTTTCCTAACATGGATCATTATCGCAATTCGTTTATTTTGAATACAGTAGTTTTGAAAGAATTCCAAATAAGGTACTGTAACTGATACAAGATCCCATAATGTTGCTTTAGAAGCAAACAATGGGTATGCTTGGATCAAAAGTTGATCTTGGAACTAGGAGTAGTCCCGAGTACTCTTAAACCTGACAATCTCAGAATAGAGCAATAATGATACAAGTTTCTATTTTAGAAGTTCTCGACTAATGATAGAGATCAATAGTAGTCGTCACAAGTTTGTAATGTAAATTTCTATAATCTGATAAGGCATATATTTCCCGCTAGTAAAACATGAAGGTCATGTTGCCTAATGAGCATTGGATGCTTAAGATTGGCCTAGTGCAAGTGGGAGACTGAAGGAATTATGCCCTAGGCCAAAGTGTTGGACTGGAGATTAGATTATTCGAAACGTGTTTATTCATTTCATATATGAATGAGTGTATGGGTGACTAATGTATTTACATATATTAGACCGACCAAGAATGACACTTCGGGTTCATGTCATCAGAATATGTGATTCCGATAGTAGAACTGTGAACCAACGAATGACATTCTAAACTGTCCCTAGTAATATGTAGGATGTTTATAGAGATAAACATATTTCAAGTAAGAAGTTACATATCCACACTAGTATATTCGCAGACTGAATGATCATGTTCTGCTGATCATGGACATAGGGATGTCAAGTCCGGAATATAGGTGCGTGTTAGAGAACACGTACTGGACTAACGACACTATGAGAATATGCATGGTATATGTCATTAGTGATTCTCATATGAATAGTGTGCTTGTTCCTTAGACCTGAGGTCACCATGGATTCCTGTATGAGGAACTGCAAACTTTAATATGATCATACGTCATCCGTAACGGGATGATCATTAGGGTCATGGTTAGGTATGCACTGAATCATGACGAGGAATGTGAGTGACTAAGATGGGATTTGTTCCTCTCGTCGTGAGGGAGATATCTCTGGGCCCCCCGATGAACTAGGACTGAAGGAAATGCATGGCCGTGCTAAAAATGGATTAACATGTGTTGTTAATATCATTTTGTATTTACTCAGTCTAATTCTCGATCAGGAAAGAGACTTTGATCAAACTCAAGGATGACATATTACCGTGCCTTGTGATCAAGACGTATATCGTAGAACAAAAGGAATAAACAAATGTCTATTCAAATAGGTTTATTATCACTGGTCATTTCATTTAACATGGGTAGTCATAACATCAGTCTAGAGGTTACTCATGACTTACGATCTTTAGAAGATCGTTGCCAGCGTTAAATGGAACCTACACGGTCACACAATAAACTCCATTCGTACGGGATGAATGTGCCTGAAAACAGTTAATACATATGATGTATAAATTGGTGAACGAAATAATCAATTGTTGGATAATTGATTGAACAAAATAGTGTCATTCCGTTGGCAACGGAACAGTTCCGTTCCCAACGGAATATATATGGAAACTATAATAACCTTAGCTGCCAAGTATTCCATTATGGAAATACCTATTCCGTTGGCAACGGAATAGGCGCAGATTAGGGTTTTTGTTATGGTAACTGAGCAATCATTCGCCTCTCTCTCTAGTATAAATAGAAGGGCAGGGTATCTCTATTTGACACACAACTCAGAAGCCTAAGAGGCCGTCTTTATACAGAAAGGAGAGAGAGAGTTTTTGAGAGATATTCGAAAACTATTTCCGGATTTGTCTAGCAAAGTCCGGTTATTCCGTTCAAGTGAAGTTCGCATGGATACGAGTAGAGGTTCTCTACCTTGAGAACTTGTGAGCAATCTATCTTCATCCCTAAGAGAAGAAGCCATCTCCCGAGCCGAGCTTCAAGAAGAGTTTTGCGAGCCGAGCTTCAAGAAGAAGTTCTTCGAGCCGAGCAATAGGAAGGAGCTTAGCGAGCCGAGCTTCGGGAAGGAGACGGTTGCGAATCGGAAAAGTTCAGACCTACATCCGTTCCTTGTCTCGCGGATCAGGAAGATCCGAGGTATAAATTTTAATGGCTAATCTCGTACTTTTATTCCCTTAACGTAGATCCTAGGACGGGTGAAATCCATAGGTTCCGCTGCGCATGTAACGTACATGGCTATGAATTTTCCAACAGCTTGGATGTGTGGGATTGGACGAACTTACTCCTGCCTCGCGACGAGTTGACGGAGGAGTCAGAACAAGAAGAAGAACCAGATGAGGAAAATATTGAAGGGAGATTCGAGGAGTTCAGGAAGCTAACCGAGATGAACCACTCGGCACTTTCGGCAACACTTAGACAAATCCTTGAAGAACAAATGCGAATGCAAGGACGAGAAGAGTGAGCCGAGGATATTATCAACCGCATTGACGAATGGCACATAAGTAGAGGCGATTACGAGAGAGGAGACTTCCCACCGTAGTCTTCCGGCAGCAACTAAGTGAGTTTTTCTTTTTTACTTCTCCCTCTTATTTTTGCATGACCGAGTGAATATAGGAGGATGTTACGAGTCGTACTCAATATGGTTTGGAGAAAAGAGGAAAAATTAAAAGGTGTATGATTCACGATTAGGTGAACGCATACCGCTCAGTAAGCTTACGAGAACAGGTTGAACGTTAAAAAGCTAACAACTGCGAGAGTAGTTTAGTGGAGGTTCATATCAGGCCAATCTCAAGGGCCAAAGAAGTAGGTGGAATTTACTCATTTGATCAAAGAATTAAAATCTCAAAAGGAAATTCAAAAGAAAAATGTTTACTTTAACCCGGATTTCGTTGACACTAATTACCGGAGGAGAGCGGCTTGCAGTTTTAGGAGAGGGAGGTATCTTTTAGTCACTCGACAAGGTTTGGGAGAAAGAGGAATATTAAAAACCATATTAATTGCATCATGTCAATCACCACTGCTGACACATATGCATTTACGCTTGGGCCGCCCGACAAGGCCAAGGAGTTCGAGGATATTAAATGCCTCGCAACGCAAGCAGGAAATGAGATGAGCTCTTCTTGGCTATATGGACTAGCAAGAAGAGCAGCAGAAAAATCGTGCCGAGATTCCACTCCAAGTTGCGACTTAGGTTTAGGATCTAAATAGTATACGTGATATTTCAACCATCAATTGACCGAGCACGAGATAGGAGTTCCCCTCTACCCACCGAATTTGGCGACTGTGAGCATACATGTCACCTTACCTCTTGATCGGAAAACTGATTATTTCGGACTTTTGAGCATATAGAGGATGACAGATCTTGACCCAGTAGGCATGTCTTATGCTCGGGACCCTTACCCTAGGTATAAAACAAACACCACACTTGTTTGGCCAAATAGGTAATGACGTAGTTTGCTTAAGGACAAGCCAATTCTAAGCTTAGGAGAATTATGATCAGCCAAATTTATACCTATATTTTAGTATCAAATGTCTTTTTAATCTCATATTTGTTTGAGTTATTTATATTTTGAACTTAGTATTTTTTTTTGTGCTTTTTCACTCCATTCTGAGACGTATCTCGGGTATCCTGGTTAGCAAGAAAGTAAGCTGGGAGAAACCATGCCTCTAGGCCTAGAACTAGCGCCTTGGTGTTAGACCGCGTGGTAAAGACTGACGGGCCGATGTCGAATTATTTACATTGTCATCTGAGACTCTGGAGGTGAAACCCTACTAACTCGAATAACAAAACAGAACTTGGTAGAGCGAGTACGGAAGTGCCGTTCTACTTCGAGGAGTGTGTCAAGGAGTTGGGAGAATTGGAAGAACTGTTTGAGTGAGAGCCCCTCCGCGCAACGACAAGTGAGACACCCATGAGTTTTAAGGTAGATAAATGACAACCCTCAAGATGATGGAGAACCTGAGCAAGGCGGATGTCAAACCTGTCCCTTAACGAAGAACCCCCTGCTAAGTAGAAACAAGAACAACATCGACAAAGATGAGAGAGATTAGACGGCGATCTATGAAAGATCTTGACCCCTAGATCCTCTTTTATCCTCTTAAGACTACACAACCTAGTCCATGACTCAATAAGCGACCAACTTTTCTTTATTATATTTTATTTTTATTTTCAAAAACAAAACCAATTAAATAATTTAATCCGAACTGCATTAAAAGAAACTAAAAATATTCACTCCTCCCTGTGAATTCAACACCCAAAGTACTATGCATAGATCGTGCGCTTGTGACCGAAAATAAGTAATTTAGGGTAATTTGGAAATCTATTAATTATATATCCTACCAACACACCATCTTCATTGTAATTCGTGGAACAATTTGCCACAAAAACTATGGTAAACATATCTTCTACTACATTTCAAAAACCATGAAGATCGAATGCATTCAACATACACTTTTTCTCAAAAATTCTATTTCTTGCCGTCAAACTTGTCGGGGTACGCGATTTGAAGTCGGTTGATTGGAGGAGTCGTCATGAATCGAAATACAAGTTATTTCAAAGTGAAATTTGAAACGATCTGTATTCCTAGTCAAGTGCCAATTATTGTTCGATTAAGGCCTAAAGGGGGGTGAATAGGCCTAAACGTGCTGACTTTTTGGATGAAGGTTGAATTAATTCAAGTATATAAATTCCAATGCCTCTACACAAAGCTATATTCTTCATCTAGATGCTTCACAGTTTCTTCCTCTCTACAACTTAGGTGACACCTATTTACTATATTAAATCCTCTCTTCTTCAAATTATCCTGAGTTGGTAATTTGTTATGCTTGCTTGTCCCCATATAGATCTTCATTCTCAATGGAATATCCATTCTCCAAATGTATTTCAAACAGCTTTGTGCTAGCACTCATAACAGCATTGATTTGTAAGCACTTTTAACAGTGCACATCCTTCGAGCTCCATTTCCACTGTCGTGAGGATGCTTTCTAACTGGTTGAACTCAATCTGAGGTACTAAAACTCTTAGCTCCCTAGACCATTCTGCTAGATTTGTGATAGATATGTAGTCTCTCAAAGAATCTCTTTTCTGTTCCACAAAAGAGAATAGAGAGGGAAATTGGTTACTTAATATTGAAGGAATTATGACCTAGGCCAAAGTCTTGGACTATAGATTAGATTATGGGAAACATATTTATTCATTTATTTGATTATTTTTCCATGAATTTTTGAAACCTGCTGAAGCTAAAACTATAATTCTAATAAAAGTACTGGACTAAGCTGCACATTTCTAAAAATTCATGAAAATACCAGTAAGATACCACTGTGAAAATATCTCTTTCTAGTTTCCAGCAATATCTTTTAATCTGTCTAGTTACGAGTGGCTAAGTCTGGTCAACCTAGGATCACCGTATTTGCTTATCCACAAAATTGACCGGGATATAGAATTTTCAAACCTTAATCGGTACATCTTCGATTACTCCAATGGATGTACCAAACGGTTTGGTTGGCTAACTGGATTGTCATTCGCGTCTCTTTTATGTCGCCAAGGTCGAGTGTTGAATAAACTGAATTCGGAATCAACCTTACACTCGCTCCTAAGATATACATTCGGCATCAACCACCCTTACTGTACCATTCACACTACATTCCTCTTCAAGTGCTACTTGGCTACTGTAGGAATGTGAAATTGTAATTTTCATTCACAACTTAACAAAGATATTTATATTTTTCCTAATTAACCAAAAAGTGTATATGTGGTGTGTGAGTTTAGGGTGTCGATCCACTAGGAGGTGTGGCCTTAAATTTCAACTAATTAATCAAATATGAGATCTAGTATTTTAGTTTTTTAAAGATTTGAGATGAGTTTGTTTTTGAAATAATAAAAGGAATTAAAAGAAAGAAGTAAATTTTTAATATTTTTCAAATATTTAATTAAAGGGAGGGACTTGTATGATAATTTTATTAAGCATGTTATCATTAACCATCAAATATTTCAATTTTAAGATTTGAAAAATAAGTTCAAGTGCTTCAAGCTAAAAGCACCAAATTAATGATTTAACTTAGATCTAAACACAAATCAACCAATTCAACCAAAACTTCAATTATTTAAACAAACTTAGCCAAGTAAATATTTAATTAATTGGTCACAAAACATTTATAATTTATAGATTTTAATCTAAACAACTTAGCCAAGAATTTAAATCAAATAAACAATAAAATGTTTCTTGACAACTTTCACAAATCCCCAAATGAAATCAATTAACACAAGGTTTCAAACAAACTTAAACAAATCATCACATCCCTACGTAAGATCTACTCACTCATGTTCATAAAAACTATATTTACACAAAACATAAACATAATGCTCATTCAAGAAAAGAAGAAGAAATAAGAAAAAATTAAGAAAAATAAAATCAAATCCTAAAGTGAAGAGTCAAGCTAGAGCCCCTCCCTGATTGATCTCGCCTTCTTTTCAATCCTTGCTCAATCTAGAACAAGCACCTTTCTCCTTGTAAAAATTCATCCTCTCTTTCTAGTCTTTAAAATTAGGCTTTTTAGCTTAGGTTATTAATGGTGGAAGAAGAACAAGAATATGGATATGGTGTAGAAATGGTGTGTAATAATGGATGTGGTGATGAATGGGTGCTTCAGAGAGAGAGAAAGAGGGTGTATTTTTATAGAGAGATTTGACCTAGAAAATATTTGGAAATACTGTTGTGGGACTAAAAATTTAGCATGATCTGAATTTATTTTGGGGTAATAATTTGGGAGATGTGTAACACTCTTTTTGCATCATTTCTATTCAAGTTTTGCTTGGTGCAATTTTCTGGTTGTATTTAATAATTTTCTGAAGAAATTATGCCCTAGGCCAAAGTGTTGGACTAGAGATTAGATTATGAGAAACACGTTTATTCAGTTGATATATGATTGCGTGTATGGGTGACTAATATATTTATATATATTAGATCGACCATGAATGACACTTCGGGTTCACGTCATCGGAATACGTGATTCCGATAGTAGAACTGTGAACCAACGAATGACATAATAAACCATCCCCTGATGAACTAGGACTGAAGGAATGCATGGTCATGCTGAAAATGGATTAACATGTATTGTTAATATTATTTTGTATTTACTCAGTCTAATTCTCGATCAGAAAAAAGACTTTGATCAAACTCAAGGATGACATACATTCATGCCCTGTGATTAAGACATATATCGTAGAACAAAAGGAATAAGCAAACGTCTATTCAGATAGGTTTATGATCGCTAATCATTTCATTTAACATGGATAGTCATGACATCAATCCAGTATTCTAAAAATCGCGCCTAGGCACTAAGCGCCCCTCCACCGGCCCAAAAAATCGGAATTGTCGCCTAGAACCGTCTAATTTCCGATATTTCCGATTAATTAGCGGTTTTTCCGATTTATTAGCAATTTTTCAGATTAATTTTTAAATTTACTGATTAATTCCACCTAATTCCTGACCGCCTGGGTGCCGATTTTTTCCGCCTAGCTACCGATTTTTCCGCCTAGATCCCGATTTGTCCGCCAAGATCATGATTTTTATAACTAATTCCAATTTTCCTACCTAATTCCAAAAATTTTGTCCCAAATTTCCTAAATTTCATATCTTTATTTAATATGTGCGTATAATAATGAGAAAAGTTCTATTATGATCCTAAAACGCCTAGGCGGCGCCCTAGGCGCTAGTCGCTGCCCTAACGCCTAGCAACCGCCAAGCGATTTCTAGAACACTTCATCAATCTAGAGGTTACTCATGACTTACGATCTTTAGAAGATCGTTGCTAGCGTTAAATGGAACCTACACGGTTACACAATGAACTCCATTCGTATGGGATGAATATGCCTCAAAACAGTTATACATATGATGTATAAATTGGTGAACGAAATAATCAATTATTGGATAATTGATTGAACAAAAAAGTGCCATTCCGTTACTAACGGAATAGTTCCGTTCCCAACGAAATAGATATGGAAACTGTAATAACCATAGCTGCCAAGTATTCCGTTACGGAAATACTCTGTTAGCAATGGAATAGGCGCTTATTAGGGTTTTTAGTTACCGTAACTGAGCAATCGTTCGCCTCTCTCTCTAGTATAAATAGAAGGGCAAAATCTCTCTATTCTGCACACAATTCAGGAGCCTTAGAGGCCGTCTATTATACAGAAAGGAGATAGAAAGTTTTGACAAATTTGTGGAAAGTATTTCCGGACTCGTTTAGCCGAGTCCGGTTATTCCGTGCGTCTGAAGTTCGCGTGGATACGAGTAGAGGTTCTCGGACTTGAGAACTTGCGAGCGATCGATCTTCATCCCTAGGAGAAGCAAAGAGGTTCGCGCGTCGAGCTTCAGGAAGGAGAAGGTTGCAAGTCAAAAATGTTCAGACCTACATCCGTTCTTCGTCTCGCGAATCAGAAAGATCCGAGGTATAAAGTTTACTAGTTAATCTCGTACTTTTATTCTCTTAACGTAGATCCTAGAGCGGGTTAAATCCATAAGTTTCGCTGCAAATGTAACGTACAGGGCTATGGATTTCCCAACAGTGACACCAGAGCGTTCGTTAAGGAAATAATCGTCGATTATATATATTTAAAATTGACTAAATTCTAGTATAATAAATTTTAGGGTTTTGAAAATATTATTTCAAAACATCACAAAAATAATTTATGGAAATATTATATTAGGTATTATGATTTCCTAGAGTTTTGAAAAATAGTTTTTCGAAATCTGTTTTGGAAACGGGACTAAACAAAGGAAAAAACGAATTTTCCAGCATGATTCCATTCCCAACGGAATAGTTCGTTGAGAATGGAATAACGCCGGAATTTATTAGAGTTTTAGCACTGCTTCCGTTGAGAACAGAATAGTTCCATTCCCAATGGAATATTGCTGATTTTGCGAGAAACGCTAATTTTTGTTATACATGGAATTTAAATATACAAATATGGTATGAGCTTTAGATCTGTGATTGTTCTGTGATGTAATCTTGTGTGTGAATGCTTGTAATTTTATTTAATATCTATGGCAACCAACGAGTTGTCGAAAGTTGTAATTATGGCAACCTGTGAGTTGTCTAGAATTGTAAATTATTTTTTCTAGCAATAGGTTAATTGTTAGGGTAGATATTATATCAAGACTATAAGGCAAGGATCTTGGCGCAATCTTCGGAAGATGGCATTGGATCATCGCACACACACAATGAAGGGTTCGTTGAAGATTACTCCTACAATATAAAAGATAGATCTAGCATTAGGAACCTCATGATCGCTCGTGAGGAATAAGCTCATACCATATTTAACTTAGTTTTTGTGATGTTTATTTTTATAAATCTAAAAAAAATCTTTCTGAATATTAAGTAATGAAGTGCCTCCCATGTCACTGTAACACTTAGTACTCAGATAGTTTTCCACATGGGTCATGCCAGAGCTGGGCGTGTGTGGGGATTGTCTGTGGAAAGGGGCATGCGGGAAGTAGTGACTAGCACAGGTCATGCCTGAGCTAAGTGTGCTAGAAACTGCTTTGACGATACTCATACATGGTTAAACTTAACTGAGCAAGCAAGTCGGACTTGGGCTCGGGACACAAGATGGGATAATACACTGAGTATAAGATACTCATTCAATAAAAGGAAAAAGTTGCATATGATGCAATTGGAAAGTGTTCCTACCTAAATAGTTGAGCAATAAGGGTTGTGCCGGAGCGCACTTACTGCTCAATGAAATACGGATCTTGACTCACTATGAAACTTCATTTAATTGAAGATTCTGAATCAATACTACTGAAGGTGATTGATTTGAAGAAAATACCGGGAGTACAATATAAGAAACACCAAAACAAAACAAACCGAATGAATAAATAATAATGACACTTTATATTTTAACTTGTAGAATAATGGCAAATAATAATAATTAAACTGCGTTGAATTTGCGATCTATCCTTGAGAAGGATAAGCTCAATGGGTCTAACTTCCTTGAATGGTTTAGAAACATGATAATTGTTCTCAAGGCCGACAATAAACTGTATGTCATAGAAGACGCTTTCCCAGAGGAACCAGAACATGGAGCCAAAAGGGCTGCTCGAGATGTGTATGCTAAATACATCAAAGATGACACGAAGATAGCTTGTCCTTCAGAAGCAATTGGGGGACATGGGCTTACGATATGATAATAACTCTCAAGGAAATGTTCTAAGAGCAGGCTAGAGTTGAGCGCTACAAAATGACCATCTCTCTGATTGACACGAAGATGGTTGCAGGTTCATCTGTGAGTGCTCATGTACTCAAGATGAAGAGCTATCTTCATTAATTGGAGAGGCTTGGTTCAGCTGTGCCCAGAGAATTGGCTGTTGACATAATTCTCGAGTCGTTGCCTCCTAGTTTTAAGCAATTCATCATGAACTATAATATGCATCATATGGACCAATTCATCACTGAGTTGCATGGGATGCTTAAGAACACACAGGAGAACATGAAGACAAATGTTGTCAAAGACGTCTTAATGGTTCATAAGAAGAAGGGTAAGAAGACCGGGAACAAGAGCAAGGGTAAAGGCAAGGTGTTGCCTAAACCTAAGATCAAGAAAGACAAGGAGGGAGTTTGCTTCCATTGCAACAAGGTTGGCCATTGGAAGAGAAACTGCAAACTCTATCAGGACGAAATCAAGAAGGGTAGTGCGACCATCACTTCAGGTATTTTTGTTATTAAAACTAATTCACGTACTCCTAAATTTTGGGTATTGGATAGCGGATGTGGTACTCACATTTGTAATGATGTGCAGGGACTACAAAGGAGTAGAAGATTAGCTAAGGGAGAAGTCAACCTGCGTGTGGGAAATGGAGCAACAGTTGATGCATTAGCCGTAGGAACTTATTTATTGACTTTGCCTAGTGGACTTGTATTAGTACTTATTAATTGTTATTTTGTACCTGCTATGAGCATAAATATTATTTCCATTTCTAGTCTAGCTTTGGATGGTTATAAATGTGTTATTGAGAATAATAATTGTTCTATCTTAAAGGATAATATTTTCTATGGAAATGTTCTATTAGAAAGAGATCTTTACGTGCTAGACCATAAGAAAGAGAATTATAAGTCCATATATAACATTAATACTAAACGATTCAAACCGAATGATTCAGATATGACATACCTTTTGCACTATCACTTAGGCCATATAAATGAGAAACGTTATTCTAAACTCTACTCTCATGGACTTTTAGACTCATTTGATTTGGAATCATTTGAGACATGCGAGTCTTGTTTACTTGGCAAGATGACTTATTAGAACTCATACATACTGATGTATGTGGACTATTGAGTACGCCGGCTAGAGGTGGGTATCGGTACTTCATAACTTTCACGGACGACTTCAGTAGATATGGTCATGTCTACCTAATGAAGCGCAAGTCTGAATCCTTTGAAGTGTTTAAAAAAATTTAAGAACGAAGTACAAAATCAACTTGGCAAGAAGATTAAAGCACTTCAATATGATCGAGGAGACGAATATCTGAGTCAGGAATTTGAGGTTCATCTCAGAGAATGTGGAATAGTTTCACAACTGACTCCTCCAGGAACTCCTTAGTGGAATGGAGTGTCAGAAAGGAGGAACAGAACCTTATTGGATATGGTTTGATCGATGATGAGTCAAACGAATCTTTCAACGTCTTTCTGGGGTTATGCTCTTGAGACAGCTGCATTCATACTAAACAGAATTCTGTCAAAGGCGGTTCAAAAGACATCATATGAGATATGGCTGGGGAATAGCCCCAAGTTCTCTTTTCTTAAGATTTAGGGATGTGAGGCTTATGTCAAACGTCAAGCTTCTGATAAGCTAGGACCCAAATATGATAAGTGTTTGTTCGTGGGATATCCTAAAGAGACAAGAGGATATTACTTTTACCTCCCATCGGAAAACAAAGTGTTTGTTGCCCGCAATGGTGCTTTCTTAGAAAGAGAATTTGTCTCCATGAGAAGCAGTTGGAGTAAAGTTCAACTCGAAGAAATTTGAGACTCACCTACAGTTAGAGAACCTGTGACGGAAGACCAAACAAGCTCTCAAAGAGTTGGCGAGCTTGAAACACAACAGACTCAATGTAGATCTAGTAGAATTCATCATGAGCCCGAGAGATACGGATTCCTCGTGTCTAATGATGATGATGTGACATTCATAGATGAAGAACCCACGTCCTACTAGGATGCTATGAGGAGTCCTGACTCTCAGAAATGGTTAGAGGCCTTCAGAGCCGAGATGCAATCCATGCAAGACAATCAAGTTTGGAATTTGATTGACTCATCCAAAGACTTGAAGACCATCGGATATAAGTGGGTCTTCAAGAAGAAGACTGGCGTGGATGGAAAGGTGCAAACCTACAAAGCAAGGCTTGTGGCGAAAGGTTTCAAACAATTTCATGGTATTGACTATGACGAAACTTTCTCACCTGTAACTACGCTTAAATCCATCAGAATCTTATTAGCCATAGCAGCATATTATGACTATGAAATTTGGCAAATTGATGTCAAAACAACTTTTCTAAACGGAAATCTGACCGAGGACGTGTATATGATGCAACCCGAGGGTTTTGTCGATCCTAAGAATTATTGTAAGGTTTGCAAGCTTCAAAAATCCATCTATGGATTGAAGCAAGCGTCTCAAAGCTGGAACCTTTGTTTTGATGAAGTCATCAAAAATTTTGGCTTTACCAAAAGTGAAGGTGAGTCTTATGTTTACATGAAGTTCAGTGGGAGCACGGTAGTATTCCTGGTGCTTTACATAGATTACATATTACTCATAGGAAATGACGTCCCAACATTATTGAACATCAAGAAATGGTTGGGATATAATTTCACGACGAAAGACCTAGGAGAAGCTTCCTGCGTGCTAGGAAACAGGATCTATAGAGATAGATTTAGAAGGCTTATAGGTCTGAGTCAAAATACATACATAGACAAGGTCATGAAACGGTTCAGAATGCAAGAATGCAAGAAATGATTTTTGCCCTTGTGACATGGTGTTTCTCTCAGTAAGACACAGTGTCTTACACGTGAGCAGGAACGAAGACGCATGAATAAGATCCCATATTGTAATATGTATTTTTATATAATTTTATGATTTCTATCATCTCAAATTCAATCATAATAAAATATGTGAGAACTACTCATAATTCATAAAACATGATTCGAAACTCCTTAATACATTTTTGTGTTCTTTTAATGGCGAAAAGGCCATAAAATGAAGAATTCAACAAAAACACGAATAATGGGCCAATGATGGCCAAATTCTCCCTAAAAACGCTCATATTCCCCATATACACACTTTTCTAACCCTATGAAACATCGATGGAAAAGAGAAACGACCATAAAAAGCTATGAAAACGACCACGGTCTCATGTCATTTTTGAACCCAACCGATACGTGAACCGACCACGTTCGGATCCAAAACAGAGAAGAAACGTCCATGTTTTCATGACGTTTGGAATCGGAACGTGACGTTCGAACAAAGCAGAACCTTACTATCGTTTACATCTCAAATAAACCTAGCAAGAATTGAGAAAATGCGACGCACAAAAATTCTGCTCAAAACTGAAGAGTCAACCGTCGAAGTCAAGTCAACCCTTTCTCTCTCAAAAATGTGATTTTTTCGAAATGCTCGGAATTGAATAAACTCAATACCATTCGACTCGTCTCGACAAGACAAGCACAACCGTATGATTAGCCTTCGCTGGAATGGCCAGAATTGACCGCAAAACGCGACAAATCTCCTGTCAGCCCAAAAATAACCAATTTTGAGCTACAGTGTTCTCGAGCTCACCATTTCCTGCACAGACCTCGGTTTGTCATGATTCTAATGCCATTCTCTTCTTCTTATTCCTCTCTTTCCAACAATGTAAAGAACTCAAAAAGTGATGAAGAATTGAGTGAGATAATCGAGTTTGAACTCAGTGATCAATCAAATTGAATTCTGTTTTTGCTGAAATATCTCAATTCGAGCTGAAACTTCTCAAGTCCGTAACTCACTCTACAGACCTCCATTTCATGCGGAACTAACTCCATTCTCTTCTTCTCTCTTCCCTCTTTCCAATGATATAAAGAAAACAAAAAATGATCAACAAATAAGTGAGAATTTTGGATTTCAAATAAGTGCTCGATAAGAATTGGTTATTTCGGATCTGAAGCATTCCGCCCAAAACATGGCAAAAATTGAACCGCCAAATACTCGGCCAAATCTCAATCATTTTCAACGAATTTCATCCATATCCCAAGTACAACCTTCTGATCCACCTGACCAATCACAAGTCTCCACTCTTCTTCTTTAACCTCTAGAACCACCATTAATGAGTTTCAAGCTTTCTTGAGCTCTAATTTTCGTTTTTAAGTGAAATCGCACAATTTGGGGTTGATTTGGGGAAAAATCGAATCGGTCGATTCTAGCTTGAATCGAGGTGCAATTGGAGCTTCAAATCGACTCAAGAGAGCTACCGACTGGTCTTCCAACTCTCGGTTTAGTCCAATTCTCTTTAAATAATTTGATTTGAATTTTAGATCACAAGAACTCAATTTTGTAATAATCATGATGAAATCTTATATGGGAACACAATAGAAAATGAGAATAATAACAACTTATTAGGTAATAAAAGTAAAACATATGTTCAAGGAAGTGAAAATATAAAATTGCCTAACTGTGAAAAATGTAGGTTCGAGGACGTTTCCTTCTTTGTAGGTACCATGACGAGCGAGTTCGAAAAATTCCGAGAGCGAATACCGCCCCCTGTCAAGAAGGCTCCCGACCCCGAGTTCACCCACCTTCACATCCAAGTCACCTCCAAGGAAGTAACAAATCCTTCAAGGGAAGCTCAAAGAAAAATGAGTCCAACAACAACAAAGGTGGGTCAGATAGACCTCTATCACCTCCCCTTCATTGACCACAACTTAGAGCGCATGGAGGACAAAACCTACGACCAATTCCTCAATCAGTACTCAAGTTGCCTTTTGGTTAACATCTACCCCAGTGACCAAGGCAAAACAACTCTCGCGAAGGGACTGTCCCTCGTTTTGCGAAACACTTTGGAGAAGGAATTAAAGATCGACAAAAGTGGACAGGTATCAGCTAAAAAATGTTTCCAAAAGCCATGACATGCGGTATCTCGAAGAGTTTGGCAAATATCCGAGGGGGGAAATCATGAAAGATTAAGCAATAATGTGTCGAGCTCAAGATGTAAAATAAGGGCGCTGGCGAGAGGCAACTCGTCGTGTTAGGTCGTATCTTTCCTTTCTTTATTTTATCTTCTTTTTTTTTTACAAAACTTCTCTTTACATTTAAATAATTTCAACGCAAAAGTTTAAGTGTGGTGGGGAGGTTTTGCACAAGACCCCAATAATTTTTCTAATTTTCATGGAGGACAAACAAAGGTTTAAGTGTGGTGGGGTCGTTTTGTGCAAAACTAAATTTTATTTTCTTGTAAAAATGTGAAAATTCATAAAAATTGAAAGAATTCAAAAAAAAATTCAAAAACAACAAAAAAAAACTCATAAATACAATAAAAATTATAACTTTTTACATGTTTTTCTTTCATTTTTGTTTGTTTTTGTACATAAAAGTTTGTGTGTTTTAAAGGAAAGCAAGAGACATTTAAATAAAAAAGAAAGTAAAGGTTTTGAAAATGGAAAATATTTTAAAACTAAGCCCCTTGAGCAATTTTTGAAAAATACTTAGGGTTTTGGAAAATGATGAAAAGATTTGAAAAACTTCAAAAGAATTTAACCTTTGTCATGAATGCCATATTTTCCACTTCATTCCATCTATAATATCCATTTAAAATCCATTAAGCATTTTGAAAATTCATAAATATTTCACTTGCCCCTTTAACGAAATTATAAATCATTTTCTTTAAAGTAATGTTGTGATTAAAACTTTTGAGAAATCAAACCTTACTTTTAATACCACTAGTTTCACAAAAATTTTCTAACTCAACCTATCTTTCATGGCATAGCTAATGA
This sequence comes from Juncus inflexus, assembly GCA_024447665.1. Lineage (NCBI taxonomy): Eukaryota > Viridiplantae > Streptophyta > Magnoliopsida > Poales > Juncaceae > Juncus > Juncus inflexus. Next base: position 8,303,218 of record JAJHPC010000012.1, on the reverse strand, counting down.
CTCGTATGTCCATCTCTAATTTTCGCACTAAAAGCAAGTGACGGAATAGGCGCAGATTAGGGTTTTAGTTATGGTAACTGAACAATCTTTCGCCTCTCTCTCTAGTATAAATAGAAGGGCATAGTCCCTCGATTGGACAGACAACTCAGAAGCCTTAGAGGCCATCTATTACACAGAAAAGAGTGAGAAAGTTTTGAGAGATATTTGGAAAGTATTTCCAGACTTGTCTAGCCATGTCCGGTTATTCTGTTCGTGTGAAGTTCGCGTGGATACGAGTAGAGGTTCTCTATCTTGAGAACTTGCAAATGATCTATCTTCATCCCTAGGAGAAGAAGGTGTTTCTCGAGCCGAGCTTTAAGAAAGAGTTTCGCGAGTCGAGCTTCAAGAAGGAGTATTTCTCGCCGAGCATCAAGAAGGAGTTTCACGTTCCGTTACCAAAATGGATTTCGAAAAACTATTTTTCGAAACTCCAGAAAATCATAATATCCAATATTATATTCCTAGAAACTATTTCCATGATGTTTTGAAAGAATATTTTTCAAACCCTAAAATTTGTTATACTAGAATTTACTAAATTTTAAATATGTAATCGACGATTATTTCCTTAAGGAACGCTCTGATACCACTGTTGGGAAATCCATACCCATGTACGTTACATGCGCAGCGGAACCTATGGATTTAACCCGCCCTAGGATCTACGTTAAGGGAATAAAGTACGAGATTAACCATTAAAATTTATACCTCGGATCTTCTTGATCCGCGAGATGAAGAGCGGATGTAGCTCTGAACTATTCTGACTCGCAACCGACTCCTTCCTGAAGCACAAAAGAAAATACGAATTTCCAACATGTCTCGTTGAGAATGGAGTACTTCCGTTGAGAACGGAGTAGCTCCGTTTAGAACAGAACAGTTCCGTTCCCAACGGAATAATGCTGATTTTGCGAGAAACCCAAATTTTGTTATACATGGAATTTAAATATATAAATATGGTATGAGCTTTAGATCCGTGATTGTTCTGTGTTGTAATCATGTGTGTGAATACTTGTAACTTTATTTAATATCTATGGCAACCAGTGAGTTGCCCAAAGTTGTAATTATGGCAACCTGTGAGTTGTCCAAATTTGTAAATTACCTTTTCTAGCAATAGGATAGTTGTTAGGATAGATATTATTTCAAGACTTCAAGGCAAGAGATCTTGGCGCAATCTTCGGAAGATGGCATTGGATCTTCGCACACACAACTAAGGGTTCGTTGAAGATTACTTCTACAATCTAGAGATAGATCTAGAATTAGGAACCTCATGATCGCTTATGAGGATTAGGCTCATACCATATTTAACTTAGTTTCTATGATGTTTATATTTATAAATCTAAAATAAAATCCTTCAGAATGTTAAGTAAGGAAGTGCGCCCCATGCCACTGAAGCACTTGCTACTTAGACAGTCTTCCATGTGGGTCATACCAAAGCTGAGCATATGGAGGATTGTCTTTGTAAAGGAGGGTATGCGGGAAATGGCGTCCAGCATGGGTCATGCCAAAGCTGAGTGTGCTGGACTCTATTTTGCTGATAATCATACATGGTTAGACTTAACTGAGCAAGCAAGTCGGACTTGGGCTCAAGGCACAAGATAGAATAATATACCGGGCATATGATGCTCATTCCATAAAACGAAAGAGTTGTATATGATACAATTGGAAGTGTTCCTACCTAAATAGTTGTGTATTGAGGGTTGCGCCAAAGCGCACTTAAGACTCAATGAAATACGGATCTTGACTCACTATGAAATATCATTCATTTGAAGTTTCTGAATCAATACTACTGAAGGTGGTTGATTTGAAGAAAAATAGTGGGAGTATAATATAAGAAACACCAAAAACAAAACAGCCCCAATGAATAAATAATAATGGCACTTTACATTTTAACTTGTAGAATAATGGCAAATAATAATAAACTAGGGTGAATTTGCGATCTATCCTTCAGAAGGATAAGCTCAATGGTTCTAACTTCCTTGACTGGTTTAGAAACCTGAGAATTGTTCTCAAGACTGACAATAAACTGTATGTCATAAAAGAGGCTTACCCAGAGGAACCAGAACAGGGAGCCACAAGGGCTGCCCGAGATGCCTTTGCTAAATACGTTAAGGATGACACATAGATAGCTTGTATCATGCTAGCGACCAAGACCTCCAAGCTTCAGAAGAAACTGAAGGACATGGGTGCTTACGATATGATCGTAACTCTCAAGGAAATATTCCAAGAGCAGGCTAGAGTTGAGCACTACAAAACGACCATCTCTCTGACTGACACGAAGATGGCTAAAGGTTCATCTGTGAGTGCTCATGTACTCAAGATGAAGAGCTATCTTGATCAATTGGAGAGGCTTCGTTTAGCTATGCCCAGAGAATTGGATGTTGACGTAATTCTTGGATCGTTACCTCCTAGTTTTAAGTAAATCATCTTGAACTCTAATAATCATCAGATGGAGAAATCCATCACCGAGTTGCGTGGGATGCTTAAGAACGCACAGGAGGACATGAAGACAAATGTTGTCAAAGACGTCCTAATGGTTCACAAGAAGAAGGGTAAGAAGACCGGGAATAAGAGTAAGGGTAAAGGCAAGGTGTTGCCTAAACCTAAGATCAAGAACGACAAGGAGGGAGTTTGCTTCCATTGCAACAAGGTTGACCATTGGAAGAGAAACTGCAAACTCTATCTGGACGAAATCAAGAAGCGTAGTGTGACTACCACATCAGGTATTTTTGTTATTGAAACTAATTCACTTACTCCTAAACCTTGGGTATTGGATACCGGATGTGGTACTCACATTTGTAATGATGTGCAGGGACTACAAAGGAGTAGAAGAAGGGCGAAGTCGACCTGCGTGTGGGAAATGAAGCAAGAGTTGTTGCATTAGACATAGGAACTTATTTATTGACTTTGCCTAGTGGACTTGTATTAGTACTTAATAATTGTTATTTTATACCTGCTATGAGTAGAAATATTATTTCTATTTCTAGTCTAGCTTTGGATGGTTATAAATTTGTAATTGACAATAATAATTGTTATATCTTAAAAGATAATCTTTTCTAAGAAAATGTTCTATTAGAAAGAGGTGTTTAGTGCTAGATCTTAAGAAAAAGAATTATAAGTCCATATATAACATTAACACTAAACGATTTAAACAGAATGACTCAAATATGACATACCTCTGGCACTGGCGCCTAGGCTATATAAATGAGAAACGCATTTCTAAACTCCACTCTCATGGACTTTTAGACTAATTTGATTCTGAATTATTTGAGACGTGCGAGTCTTGTTTACTTGGCAAGATGACTAAGAAACCCTTCACAAATGTTGGTGAAAGGGTCAATGACTTAATAGAACTCATACATACTGATGTATGTGGACCAATGAGTATGTTGGCTAGAAGTGGGTATCGATACTTCATAACTTTCACGGACGACTTCAGTAGATATGGTTATGTCTACCTAATGAAGCACAAGTCTGAATCGTTTGAAGTATTCAAAGAATTTAAGAATGAAGAACAAAATCAACTTGGCAAGAAGATTAAAGCACTTCGATCTGATTGAGGAAGCGAATATCTGAGTCAGGAATTTGAGGTTCATCTCAGAGAATGTGGAATAGTTTCACAACTGACTCCTCCAGGAACTCCTTAGTGGAATGGAGTGTCCGAAAGGAGGAATCGAACCTTATTGGATATGGTTCGATCGATGTTGAGTCAAACAAGTCTTTCAATGTCTTTCTGGGGTTACACTCTTGAGACTGACCGCATTCATACTTAACCGGATTCCATCCAATGCGGTTCAAAAGACGCCATATGAGATGTGGATGGGAAAATGCCCCAAGTTGTCTATTTTTTAAATTTGGGGATGTGAGACTTATGTCAAACGTCCATTTCCCGATAAACTCGGACCGAAATCTGACAAGTGCCTATTCGTGGGATATCCTAAGGAAACTAAGGGATATTACTTTTACCACCCATCAGAGAACAAAGTGTTTGTTGCTCGCAGTGGAGCCTTCTTGGAAAGAGAGTTTGTCTCTATGAGAAGCAGTGGGAGCAAAGTACAACTCGAAGAAATTCGAGACCCACCTATAGTTGCAGAATCTATGATGGAGGAACAAACAAGCTCTCAAGGAGTTAGGGAGCTTGAAACACAACAGACTCAACATAGATCTAGTAGGATTCATGGTATTGACTGTGACGAAACTTTTTCTCCTGTAGCTATGCTTAAATCCATCAGAATTCTGCTAGCCATAGCAGCATATTATGACTATGAAATATGAAAAATGGATGTCAAAACAGCTTTGCTAAATGAAAATCTGACCGAGGACGTGCATATGATGCAACCCGAAGGTTTTGTCGATCCTAAGAATTCTGAGAAGGTTTGCAAGCTTCAGAAATCCATCTAACGGATTGAAGCAAGCGTCTCCAAGTTGGAACATTCGTTTTGATGAAGTCATCAAAAGTTTTGGTTTAACCAAAAGTGAACGTGAGTCTTGTGTTTACATGAGGTTTAGTGGGAGCACGGTAGTATTCCTGGTGCTTTACGTAGATGACATATTACTCACGGAAAATGACATCCCAACATTATGGAACGTCAAAAAATGGCTGGGAGATAATTTCTCGATGAAAGACCTTGGAGAAGCCTCCAACGTTTTAGGAATCAGGATCTATAGAGATATATATAGAAGGCTTATAGGTTTGAGTCAACGTACATACATAGACAAGATCATGAAACGATTCAGAATGCAAGAATCCATGAAATGATTTTTGCCCTTGTCACATGGCGTGTCTCTCAGTAAGACACTGTGTCCTACAAGTGAGCAAGAACGAAGACGCATGACTAAGATCCCATATGCTTCGGCTATAGGATCCATCACGTATGCTATGATATGTACTAGACCAGATGTGTCATACTCATTAAGCGCGACAAGCAGGTTTCAGTCTAATCCACGTGAAAGTCACTGGACAGCTGTTAAAAGAATCCTTAAGTACTTACGAAGAACTAAGGACCTGTTCCTAGTCTATGGAAGTATGGAAGACGAGCTCGTTGTAAAGGGTCATCAGAATACGTGATTCTGATAGTAGAACTGTGAACCAACGAATAACATTCTAAACTGTCCCTAGTGATATGTAGGATATTTATAGAGATAGACATACTTCAGGTAAGAAGCTACATATCCACACTAGTATATTTGCAGGCTAAATGTTCATGTTCTGCTGATCATGGACATAGAGATGTCAAGCCTCGAATATAGGTACGTGTTAGAGAACACGTACTAGACTGACCACACTATGAGAATATGCATGGTATATGTCATTAGTGATTCTGATATGAATAGTGCGTTTGTTCCTATGACCTGAGGTCACCATGGATTCATGTATGTAGAACTACATACTTTAATATGATCCTACGTCATCCGTAACGGGATGATTATTAAGGTCATCATTAGATATGCACTGAATCATGACGAGAAATGTGAGTGACTAAGATGGGATTCGTTCCTCTCGTCATGAGGGAGATATCTCTGGGCCCCCTGATGAACTAGGACTGAAGGAAATGCATGGCCATGCCCAAAATAGATTAACATGTGTTGTTAATATCATTTTGTGTTTACTCAGTCTAATTCTCGATCAGGAAAGAGATTTTGATCAAACTCAAGGATGACATATTAACGTGCCTTGTGATCAAGACGTATATCGTAGAACAAAAGGAATAAGCAAATGTCTATCCAGATAGGTTTACGATCACTAATCATTTCATTTAACATGGGTGGTCATGACATCAGTCTAGAGGTTACTCATGACTTACGATCTTTAGAAAATCGTTGGCAGCATTAAATGGAACCTACACGGTCACACAATGAACTCCATTCGTACGGGATGAATATGCCTCAAAACAGTTATACATATGATGAATGAATTGGTGAACGAAGTAATCAATTATTGGATAATTGATTGAATGAAATAGTGCCATTCCGTTAGCAACGGAATAGTTCCATTCCCAACAGAATATATATGGAAACTATAATAACCTTAGCTGCCAAGTATTTCGTTATGGAAATACCTATTCCGTTGGCAACGGAATAGGCGCAGATTAGGGTTTTAGTTATGGTAAATGAGCAATCTTTCGCCTCTCTCTCTAGTATAAATAAAATGGCATAGTCCCTCTATTGGACAGACAACTCAGAAGCCTTAGAGGTCGTCTATTACACAGAAAAGAGAGAGAAAGTTTTGAGAGATATTCGGAAAGTAGAAGTTCTCTATCTTGAGAACTTGCGAGCGATCTATCTTCATCCCTAGGAGAAGAAGTTGTTTCTCCAGCCGAGCTTTAAGAAAGAGTTTCGCGAGCCGAGCTTCAAGAAGGAATTTTTCTCGCCGAGCATCAAGAAGGAGTTTCGCGAGCCAAGCGTCAGGAAGGAGACGGTTGCGAGTCAGAATAGTTCAGAGCTACATCCGTTCTTCATCTCGCAGATCAGGAAGATCCGAATTATAAATTTTAATTGTTAATCTCATATTTTTATTCCTTAGATCCTAGGGCGGGTTAAATCTATTGGTTCCGCTGCGCATGTAACTTACATGGTTATGGATTTCCCAACAGTTTGGAATCGGAACGTGACGTTCAAACTAAGAGGAACCTTACCATCTTTTACATCTCAAAATAAACCTAGCAAGAATAGAGAAAATGCGACGCGCAAAAATTATGGTCAAAACTGAAAAGTCAACCGTCGCAGTCAAGTCAATTTTTGAAATGCTCAAAATTGGACAAACTCAATACCATTCGACTCGTCTCGACAAGACAAGCACAACCGTATGATTAGCCTTCGCTGGAATGGACATAATTGGCCGCAAAATGCGAAAAATCTCCTGTCAGCCCAAAAATTAACCAATTTCGAGCTGCAGTGTTCTCGAGCTCACCATTTCCTGCACTAATCTTGATTTGTCACAATTCCAATGCCATTCTCTTCTTCTTATTCCCCTCTTTCCAACCATATAACAAACTCAAAAAGTGATGAAGAATTGAGTGAGATAATCGAGTTTGAACTCAGTGATCAATGAAATTGAATTCTGTTTTTGCTGAAATATCTCAATTTGAGCTGAAACTTCTCAAGTCCATAACTTACTCTACATACCTCCATTTCATGCGAAACTAACTCCATTCATTTCTTCTCTCTTCTCTCTTTCCAATGATATAAAGAACACAAAAAATGATCCATAAATGAGTGAGAATTTCGAATTTCAAATAAGTGCTCGATAAGAATTGGTTATTTCGGATCTGAAGCATTCCGCCCAAAACAGGGCAAAAATTGAACCGCCAAATACTCGGTCAAATCTCAATCATTTTCAATGAAATTTCGTTCATATCCCTAGTACAACCTCCTGATCCACCTGAGCCAATCACAAGTCTCAGTTTATTCCCTACTCCTCTCTCCATTCAAAAAATGCCATTGGACTCTCAAGTCCATTTCAACCTATAAAACACACCTCAAGCTCCGCCATCAAAAAAACATTCATTCTCCCACTCTCTATAACTTAGACACCACTCTCCACTCTTCTTCTTTAACCTCTAGAACCACCATTAATGAGTTTCAAGCTTTCTTGAGCTCTAATTTTCGTTTTTAAGTGAAATCACGCAATTTGGGGCTGATTTGGGGAAAAATCGAATCGGTCAATTCTAGCTTGAATCAAATTAATACTGTAAACTCTTACATAGATGAGCAGTGTTCCCAATAGTCGAACATTGATACCATGGTAGTCAATGGCCTTTGGCGCTCCGAATCCCCTGCATATCTCTTTCATAAATTAATTCGGTCCAATATTGCATCGCCAGATGACGAATGTGTATCAGAGCCAAAATTTGCGGTTCATAATCGTTTGATTCAAGACCAAGATTCCAAGCAAATAAACTTATGCCTGAAAGACGGAAATCATGTGGAACACTCTGGAGAATCGATTGTTGGGTATGAGGCCATGGGAGGCAAACAAGAAAGGCAAAAATATGAAGTTTGATTAAAGCATATTGGAGGCTAGTTCCCCCAAAGTGGTCTACCAAACGATCATCCACTTCCTCCATTGGTAGAGCGTTTACCACATTAACCACCACACTATTTTGTATTCGATTCAAGCCTTGAAGATATTCATTACACTAAGGGATTTGAATAAAAATTGTAGCTGGTCTAGCATTGGGTATTGAGAATGGGTCATGAAAAATATGTGGAAGAGAAAAATCTCGTTTCGCTTTATTTGTCGAGATTAAAAAAAAATATTGTACGCTCTCAGGTCCCGTTTGGTAGGTAGATAAGTTGGAGTTAAACGAGTTTATTCTTATTAACACGGGCCAATCACAGAAGAAAAAGAGAGAGTTAACTAGGAATAAGTCCGGTGATGGTGGTGGACTTGGCGGATAAAAATCAGCTACATTCTCCTCGCCGTCCACGTCAAAATAGCATTTGGACCACTATTTGTTCAAACGGTATTAAATTGATACTGTAAACTCTGACATAGATGAGTAGTGTTCCCAATAGTCGACCATTGATACCATGGTAGTCAATGGCCTCTGGCGCTCCGAAGTCTCTATATATCTCTTTCATAATTAATTCGGTCCAACAATGCATTACTAGATGACGAATGTGTATCAGAACCAAAATTTGCGGTTCATAATCGTCTAAATCGAGACCTTGATTCCAAGCGAATAAACTTATGCCTGAAAGATGAAAATCTTGTGCAACATTTTGGAGAATCAATTGTTGGGTATGAGGCCATGGGGGGCGAACAAGAAAGACAAAAAAATGAAGTTTGGTTAAACAATATCGGAGGCCAATTCCCCCAAAGTGGTCTGCCAAACAATCCTCCACTTCCTCCATTGGTATTTACCACATTAACCACCACACTATTTTGTATTCGATTTAAGCCATGAAGATATTCATTGGACTAAGTAATTTGGATAAATTGTAGCTGGTCTTGCATTGGGTATTGGGAATGGATCAATAGTATAACCATGAAAAATATGTGGAAGAAATGATGGAGTATGAGGATGTGCACTGAGAGATTGTAAAGAGAGAGGGTGGAACATGAGACAATGAAGAAAAGGGGCAACAGAGGGGGATGGATTGGGGGTTTGAGGATGAGAAGAGTATAGAAGGAAAAGTAGGAGCTATGAGATAAGTAGAGGTAAAGGTAGATCTAGATCTCATAATCTCCATAAAAACCGTAAAAGAGAAATCGTCATGTCATATGTAAGTAAAATTTCGTTTCGCTTTATTTGTCGAGATAAAAAAAATATTGTACGCTCTCAGGTCCCGTTTGGTAGGTGGATAAGTTGGAGTTAAATGAGTTTATTCTTATTAGCACGGGCCAATCACAGAAGAAAATGAGAGAGTTAACTAGGAATAAGTCAAATTGTAACTCCAAATTTCTATTGTTGCTCACATCATGAATAACAATATTCCTCTTTTAACCCAGATTTTATGACTATAATACCTCCATTTTAACCTTATATCTAATTATTATTATTTTCTTATTCCTAATACATTCTCTCTCCGCCAACTCATCTCTTTCTCCCCCAAATATAACATTTCTTGTTCTTTTACTTAATTTCCTCTCAAATCTTGAATATCTCTTGATATTTTTATCTTCTTCATTAATAAATTATATTATTATAATTTTCATTATTTTCTCTTCAAATTAAGCTCATGATTGTGAGTTTTTGTTTCAGTTGGTGTGTGTTATGAGTGTGTTGTGTGCTCAAGGATATGATTTTGATAATGGTGAAAGATGAAGAAGAAGGATTTCAAATAAATGATTGAAGTAGTGTGTTCTTAAGTACAAATAATGAAAGAAAAATATAAAATGAAAGATCAGAAAAATAATGAAAAAAAATTATAAAATAATGATTAGAGAAAAAAGAATGGATAATTAAGTTTAAATATTGAGAAAAAATTAGAGAAAATATGAATAATGCAAAGTTTTTTTAGAGATTTATACTAAAATATTAAATTTGTTGTTTTTCTAAACTGAAATTTTTGAGGTTATTATCTTAGAGGACATTTGGTCATTTAAGACATATTTTATTTTTAATTATAATACATCTTAAGTTTTATTTCTTAAAAAGAAAAGCCTCCAACATGTCAATTATAACTTATTATTATTAAACTATGAAATCCAATTATTATTTTTACAAAAATGAACCAATAAAAGACCCAACAACTATTTCATCTCTCTTATATTACTCTATTTACTTCCCACCATGTAACATACATCCAACCATCATCATGTACCTTAACCTCAATATAACATGTATACCCTGCAAAACAATAAAATATCACATAAACCCTAGAAAAATATAAAAAATAAATATCCCTTAGCCGTCCTTCTCCCCAGTTTTCATGTTTTTCCAATGCAGTTAAGAGTGGGGGAGTAACAAACGACATTTCCCATATTCTACATTTATACATCCATTTTTCCATATTTCACCACAAAATTTCTCACTCTACAATGAAGAACAACTATCCTCACCATCCTCCTCCTCCTTCTCAATCTCTCTCCTCCTCTCATACCTATTCAGCACCGGCAAACTCGCGCTCGCCGAAACCCTAAACGACCTCGCGGACCCGACAAAAGTCCTATCTTGCATCCTCCCAACCTCCTTACAAACATTATCCAAAATTGCCAAAAAGTCCCTCACAACCATGAAAATCCTCAACGGATGCGATTCCGCGCGACCCGCATCCCCGTGAAAATACTCCGTTATTTCCTTCACATGCAAAATCACTCTCTTCTCCTCCTCTCTCACTCTCTTAATCTCTTTCCCCGCCTCGATTAGAAACCCCTTAAAAGAATCGAAAAACTTTCTTCCTTCTGAACACTCCCTCTCGAGTTGAATCACCGAACTTATCCTCTCCAGTCCAGATTCCAACTTAGAAACATAACTACTCAACACGTCAGAATCCATACTCGCAGCCTTCTTCACATTACTCAGCTCGTTGCTCAACCCCCCAACAACCTTAAGCCCTTGCTTGCGAAACTGCTCTTCTTTAGGGTCGTTTTGGGAAATTTGATCTTGGGAAGATATTTCGCGGACGACGAAGTGGAGCAAGGTGGTGCTGCCATCTGTCCCTTTGATGTCGGAGAGTTTTAGGAGAGTGTCGAGTTTGAAGGCCGTGGCTTCGCCACGTGTCGTGCCGACGTTCATTCGGTTGCCGGTACGCAGCACGGCTTCCAAGACTTTGAGGAATAGTTTGCTGTTTCTCAAATCCTCACATGCTGCCTGAAATGTAAACAAGTATAAAAAAATAAAATTAGATATCCAAATAATAAAAATGAGTACTTTATTTGAATAAAGATGTAAATTATGAAATTGGGGAGAAAAGTAGACACATGATATTAGTTTTCTTTTCTAACAATACAATATGCATTCAGATTTCTGTATATTATGGTATGAAAACTCGCAGCATTAATTCACATACTATTTTTGCATCAAGATCCGTGCACAAATACAAGGTACAAAAATAAATCAAGAACACATAAACCAACAAAACAATCCTATTCAAATCACCAAATGATAATAAAAAAAGTTTACCCATTAATAAACATCTTTTTACCTCAAGAGTCTCAAACGATTTCCTTAGATAATTAATCTCCGTTTCAAAATTCGCGCGATATAACATCACGTCCACTCTTTTAAAAGCAAACGGTATATCAAGAACAGCTTTTAAGAATCTTTCCGCTGATCCGAGTTTCGATAAATCGCCAGAGTAATTTCTGAGCTTCAGTTCTTCCTCTTTTGTTGGAGCCATCTTAACTAGGGTTTCCAACAGCTCTGTCCCTAAACAATCTGGATTCCCTGTCAATAGCAAAAATTGAAGCAAAATTGGCAAAATTGAGGATTAAATAAGTTAAATAGGCATAATTATACACAACTGAAGCAAAATATTTTCCTTGTGTTTCCGCAATTTCTCTGACAAGTGGTCAACAAACTGTGTTCGGGTGGTAAATGTATCGTTTTTAGAGTGAAATAATTTTGGGTATTTTGAGGTGGTAAATGTATTGTTTTTAGAGTGAAATAATTTTGAGTATTTTGATTAGCTACAATAATACATTTTGGTTATCATTATAACACTATTTGTCGACCAGTAGTAAGTTAGAGTGTATAATGAGAGAAATGTAGAGGGTTTACCTGAAAGTATTCAAATGACAACAAATAATACAAACATTAAAAGTATGTTTCTTTTAAATGCTTTGACCTTATTCTGTCCTGTCTCTTTCAAAACCTTCTTTTTCTTTCTTTAATAAAATTTTAACTGTTAAGGTGATTTGTAATGTTTATATGGTGTGACATCCAAATGATCAACTTTTTGGCGAATAATTTCAGTTTGTATTTTTCTGTGAATCAGATTTCCTTTCTCAGATAGAAAATTTGTTTGTTTCTTGAGTATTATCATAAAAAGATTTGGTTGGTTATGACTTATGAGTCACTTGCAATTATACAACAATTTATTATTATAAATTTTATTATTCACAAATTAATTAGTGATCCATTTTAAGCACCATCAGAAAAAAAATACAGGATGTGGAATGGAATTTGACTAATAAAGGTAGCTATAACTTTCATTAATTAAAGCTAAAGTTGTTTACCAAACATAACATACCATAATCACATAATTAAAGTCAATTTATTCGAAAAGAACTCCTTACCAAATATAACAGTACGATTCTTAAATCATGCTTTGAAATAAAATAGCCCACTAATAATATCACCATCATAAAAAAAGAAAATCAGAATCAAGCAAGTGCCATCTGAAACAGAAATCTCAACTAAACAAAATGCACCAATAAGATAATATATTTAAAAGAATACTTAAATGACAAAACGTACCGTCCAAAAGTGCTTCCGATACTTCTTCACGTGTCACATTTAAAGCTCTAAGTAGAATTGCAATATTTTGCGATTTTTTTGGATCCAAAACTCTTTCTTCTTGCTTGTATGGCACAATTCCAGCTTTCTTAATTCCTTCTTTCGGCAAAGATTGTGCATTATTATTCACAAACAGAGCCTCAATCATATCTTCATTCAATCTGTTCAAATAAAAAAACAAACATTAACATTAGTACCAATTAAATTTTAATTTAAGATTGAATTAAAATTAATTTTCTTACTGAAATGAGCTGGATTTTAATTGGTCCCAAACTGTTGCTCTATCAGAACTCGCCCTGACTTTATCCCAATGGAGAGGCTTCAATCTCGGTTTCTCTTCTTCTTCTCCTTTAACTAAATCCTCTCCATTAGCATCAGTCTTAGTAAATGAAGAGTTGCTGTTGCTATTTGCATTGCTGGTTTCCGTGGTGAAAGAACTTGGCTTTTCGATTCTCTCTCCTTCTGAAGGAAGAGGCTTCAACAGCCGCCTTCTTGGCGGCAGAGGGGGCATTTTGGTAATTTGATCTGTCTTTTTATCGGCATTGGAAGAAAAAGCTGGTGGCGGAGGTGGTGGCGGCGGTGGAGGACGAGGAACCGGCGGAGGTGGAGGAGGAGGTGGTGGTGGAGGAGTCATTTTGGCAAATTTATCCATCTTAAGTGGCGGAGGTGGAGGAGGAATCATTTGCTTAACATCTGGAACAGAACTAGTAGAGAATCTAGTCCTGGGAGGAGTCCGGCGGGACTTCGCCGGAGGCGGCGCCGTCGAGGTCTCAGGCAAGACATCTTTATCAGGGAAACTCCGGCGAGAGGTGGTGCCGGCGGCGCTAGGGCTACTCCCGCCGCTCCACACAGAATCAACCGAAGGTTGTCTTGGTGTGTAGTAGAACGACGTGTCATCATCCTCTGATGACGTAATGCCGGACTTGGCCCTCCTCGGCGGCCGGACGGACTCCGACGATGCTCTCCTCAACGGCGGAAGTGGGCGGAGCTCAGGACTCGGGACATGCACGTCCAAAACTCTCTCCGCCCTCTCCTTGCTCAGCTTCCTATACGGCGACCCATTTAGCCCGTTTGATTCAGACTCGCTGTAGTTGCCTCTTCTACTCGAGTTTGAATTCGGTTCCACTGTTCCAACATACAACAACTCCGGCCCTGCTGATTCAATCTGGTTTCTCAGCCTGGCGCCTCCTTCACTACCAATCAGTTTCCTCGACTCTACATTCCTCTTACTCCTCTTCTTATACACAACGAAACAAGATAAAGAGATCAAAAGGACTGTAACAACTGAAACAGACGCAGCAACGGCAGCAATCTTAGCTCCTCCGCTTCCTTTCGAACTCGTGTGCACCGAGTTCGGCTGCGTTGACACGTCAGCCGCTGTTGTGGGTGTGGGCAGAGTCAGCGGCGGCGCCGGCGGGAAGAACGGGTCCGGCGATGACGGCAGAGACGGGGCGGAGATGTCCGGCGAAGGTGGAGGAGTCCATTGAATGGGAAACAATGGCTCGTGTAGTATTCTTCCATGTCGTACTAGAGCTGTACAGTGGATTAGTAGAATGGAGAGAGAGAGGATCTGTAGTATTAAAGGATTCATGAAGCTTCTGTTCTTTGGTTTTTTCGTTGTATTGTTTTGGGAACGAAGAGATCTGTGAAGGAGAGGTGTAGACTGTGAAAATGACGTCAGTCAGAGAGAGAGAGAGACGCAAATTTTTTTAGGAAGTGATACTTTTGAGAGCGTATTTTTTATTTGCAGAGCTGTATTATGTTGTCAGAGCATTTTATTTCATACTTTCAACTCTGAGAATAAGAAATTCGCTCTAAACATATCATTTTCCAATTTTTTTTTCTTTGCGATGCTCTCAGTACACGTGGCAACGAATCTGCTTTTTTTATCTCTTTTATTTTCTTTTCTTTTTCAAAGTTGTTTTATCCCAGTCATGATATTTACGTAATTGTACACGAACAAAACATCTAGCCGATGTAGCAAATAATAAGTGGCCACGTTTGTAGTATAATGAGGAGCTGTGAATTCGTGAGTGGGGAAAGAAGGAATAAATTCTTTTTTCTGTACACTTTCTTGTCATTCTTGGTCGACAAAATACTTTGCTTCATGGTCTAAAATCCAAGTCTTTGAAAGGGTAATTTTATTAATCTAATTTTATATTAGTACATGGTTTATAACTGAGCCCATTAAATACTCAAGTGTTATTCCACCAGGGTCCCCTGAAAGACTAATATTTGCATGTACTTAAAACTAAAAGCACTTCCAGTGAAATCTCAATTGGAGTAGACGTATGGTAGAGTGATTTGGCGTTAGACTGTCTTTCAATTGAATAAGGGAACGAAAATAGATAAGTTTTAAATTAAGTATGAGTGTGACCTAAGTGCTTCTAATCGATAGAAAAAAAAATTCAATAAAGTAATTTTTAATAAAAATTAAGACTTATCTACTGTATCCGAAAATGAAATTTTGATAGAAGATTAAGACAAAAATTTAGTACACACTTCTTTTTTTTTATAAATTTAATGTTCCTATAAAAAAGACTAAATGGGCAAATCTATATATATAAACTACCTATATGTCATTTTTATTACCTTAGTAAAGTTGGAAAAAAACAATCAATTAACAAATATTAAATCTATTATTTGTGTCTGGAATTCTTATTCGTATATTTGATTTACCAAATCTTCTTTATAAAAATATAATTATTTATGACTTTATACAAAAGAACAACATCACTTGATCATTTGTAAAGTGTTACAAGGATATATTTTATGTGCATTACTTGAATCAAAAAATAATATTAAAAATAATTAAATAAGAATTAGAAAATTTCTATATACTCCAAATTATATTTTAATTTTATATATAATTTATTAGTCTTATTACATAATGTATAATTATTTTATTTAGTAATTTGAAAATAATACATAATATATAGACACATAATATTACCTACTATACGGAGATATTAATTTTTTCATACATATTTGAGAACATATATTTATGGGACCTAATAGAGCACGACAACACTGTAGCACGACGGATGACGACATATCTAATAACAATATATATAATTTATTTTCTAATAACAATATATATATATATATATATATATATATATATATATATATATAAGAGTATATATAATTTAGTTTCTAATAACAATATATACATAAAAAGCGAAAACAGTATATAAAATGGGGAAACAACATATAAAATGAGAAAACAATATATAAAAGTGAAAAAATAAAAAATACATAAATAATAAACAACAATATATAAACTGACAAAATAATATATAAAGTGATAAAACAATATTTAAATGTGTCAAAAATGTACCGTTGTGATTCGTCGTGCTACAGTATCATCCTGATATCACATTTTCCTATATTTATAAGAAATAGAGAAGTCTATAAGGTTGCATCTGCAAAATTACAAACAAACAATTACTGTACCTGATCGTGGAGCCTAGTGGGGATTATCAATTGAATGGAAGGGCCCGGGCGTAAAAGTGCACACACTCAAATCAAATCAAGTTCTTTTTTTGGCCATCTTCTTCTCTTTTGGCTCCTTTCTCCGATTTTTCTATTTGGCATGTCAAGCATTTATCTCTCTTATCACGTGTAAAGTAGCGATAAATAGAACCATACCACGCCATAATATTACTGTTTTGCCACGCCATTAAATGCACACTTTTATTCTTGTACCTCCTGAACAATTTAAAGGTGAAAAGGGATTAGATGATGGGAGATTTCCATTAATACACACCTTTTCAAACTAAATATCTCAAAATAATACAATTTGAAATAATTCCAAAACTACTATAAACGGCATTTCAAATGCATATTGAACAATCAACCCGCACGTATTTTGGACTAATCTTGATTTAACTGAAAGAATAATCACACTTAAAAATAAAGAGATTTGATAGAGTACGGCGGTACTGTAGTACAATTATTCACGACGGATCCAATAATAGTATATATAATTTTTTTTTCTAATAACAATATATATAATTTATTTTCTAATAACAGTATATATAAAAAATGAAAACAGTATATAAAATGAGAAAAACAGTATATAAAAGTAAAAAAAATAAAAAATATATAAAGAATAAACAACAGTATATAAAACGGCAAAACAGTATATAAAATGAGAAGGCGCATCAACATGAGTAATATGTTTGATTTTAATTAATTTTGATCAACTATTTATAACATGAATTGTTATGATTAATCCAACAACTAATTAATCTGAAGTACTCTCTCCTTTAAAATTCTATAAATATAGATAAAAGATAATCTTTCTAATCATCAGTCAGTAAAAATAGCTCATCCTTTACTCAAGTACTCTCTCTATCTGTCTATTTCAAATAACAATAAAATAATAATTATTTTTTATTCAAAAATCAACTAGCATATGACATATTTATGATAAATTTCTAAATAATAAACAAAATACACCGTATTATGTTTGTTTGCCTTGAAGAGTTAAAATTTTAACTCAGGAAGTCAGAGTTGCAATCTCTAATTTTCAGATACCATGAGCAATTAAGAAACTAAATCATTTAGCATTTTTGATAAATTTAATGATAATTAAATAAACATGAATTATTATTCAAAATTATTGTAATGTATGTATTTGATTTTACGTTTTTTTTATTATTTTTGTTGGTGGTCTTATATGACCTTTTCACAATATTTTAAATAGCGGTACTATAGCGCCGCTGAGCGGATTCCGGCCATAAAATGTAATACATATTAAAAAATGACGAAAATTGTGTTTTGGGGGTTGCGACCATTATAGCGGTGCTATAGTCGTCAAATAGCGTTCAAATAGTGAGTATAGTGGCATGAATAGTAGATATGTTTAACGCAGATCCTAAATTCAAACCGTACCTGAATCCAAACCCAATCCATAAGTCCAAAAAACCCCTCATATGCCCCTCTTTTCCAGATTCGACAGTAGAAAAAAACCCTTCATAGATTCACCGATGAGTAAAGACTTACTTTATTTGTGTGTTCTTATTTTAAATAATTAATATTTATGTGTTTATTTTGAATAATTGTGTGTTTATTTTGAAAGTTCGTGTGATATGTTTAATTACGGACAATGAACTTTGTGTGGTATTTTATTATAAACAATTATAGTATTTTTTATTAGTATTTTTGATGATTTGATTTTAGTTTTTTATATTGAAAATTTTATATGATCATATTTTTTTCATTATTATGTTTGGATATTTATATAAATTATAAATCATAGTACACGTTGATTATAAGACTGTTAAGCCACTATAGTGTCGTCTATCGTAAGTAGCTAATAAAAAATACCAATCGCTATGAACAACTATAACAATATTTAAAACATTGTTTTATCATGTTATAAAGGGATTTTTTTTCAACAAATCCCTAACGTTTTTGAATATTATCAAAAAGTCCCTATCTTTTTATATTCCTTCAAAAAACCTCTATCTTTTTAAGCTTTTTCAAAAACCCTCTAACTTTTTTGAATATTATCAAAACTCCCTTCCATTTTAATTATATATTATGAAATGACCAGTTTTACCCCAAAATTTATTATAGCTTTATTTTTTATTTTATTTTTGTGAAGTATTATGTTTATATTATCATTATTCCAAATTATATCGACAAAATATATTCTTTATAAGTATGTAAAAAATATGATTCGAATTTTTTCAATATTTTTTTAAGGGTTATGGTTGTATTGCCATTTTACTCTAAATTATATTTAAAAATATTCCAAATATTATTTTTTATTTTTGTATATATTTATAAAACAATATTTTTTGCATATAAATTCGAATATTGAGAATAATAATCATAACCCTTTAAAAAAGAAAAATAAAGATATACTGAAATGAGAGGGGTACAATTGATTTTATATATATAATCATATATTTTAAGAATAAATATTCTTATATTGTAAGTATCCGATGCGGATACGAGAAGTATCTGGTATTATTTTAGAAAAAAAATATTATGATATGCCTCGTGATATGTCCGATACGGTATTCGAGTATCCATAACGGATATAAGTATCCGATACGATACAGCTAAATTTTGGAAGCATCAGCGCAACATATGTTATGAGATTTAAACCTATTATTTATAGAAAGTTTCCATTAGTACGATATTACTAGACTATTTTAATGATGGTCTATAATTTATTTTACTAATTAGAACAATGTCACTTATTTTGCAGGGGGTGTTAATTGCAGATGGTATACTAAACTGTGGCTGAGGAACAATAGAACAGAATGATTACTTAAGAAGCAATGAGCTCTCATTACTAGCAATGACTAATGCTAAATATTTGACAAGGTGACAAGACGTATACATCATTATTCGCATACCACTGTGCTTTACATAATTATAATGTCATGTTTATAGCAATAATAACATTTAAAAGACCATCTAGCGCGTGCCTATAGGAATGCAATCTAATGTTGATCTCTCTATTTTGCCCTCTATGTGGCGAGTGAATAACATATATCAACTTTGGCCACAGCAAGGAATTTTCTGAAAACAAAAAATAATCTCGAACTTCAAGTGGAAGTTTTGAGAGAGATAATTGTTAGTACGTAATAAGATATAATGATAGTCTATAATGTTAGTATGATAGAATTTTATGTCTAATCCGATCAAATTTTGTGCAAAATAATGAAAATGAGAAATTAAATAATTTTGTGCAAAATAATTTCACTCAAAAAATAGTGACTAAGTTTATAATGTAAGTGATAAAATGCAAAATATAATTATATCAAAAATGAAAAATTATGATATCATTAATTACACATCATTTTAATATATATATTCAAATACATCATTGAAATATAAAAAATGGGAGTATATAAACCGTCTATAATTTTGTCGCTTCTAACATTGACAGACGTTAAATCATACAAGTGTCATAAGTTAATGTTGTATGATTACATGTCGAGAAACACGCCCATTAGTTTAATTTAGTCTAATACATATAATAGAATTACGAATTGAAATTCGACTTACTCTAGTTTAACTGTGTTTGACCTACAATAATGTAATCGAAAAAACATTCAAATTAGTAATAAAAGTAGAAAAATGAGACCATACAAAAAGATTGTAACTACTCAAAGAAAAAACATATTGTATTTATCATAAAATATAGTATTGAAGGTTTTAATAAAAAAAATAGACATAATATATATTGTACATTTCCTTAAGAAAAAAAATAGACATAATATATATATATATATATATATATATATATATATATATATATATATATATATATATATATATATATATATTTTACATTAATAAATTTGAATAAAATAAATAAGAAGGTATTAGAATCTTCAAAAAAAAAGTAACAAAGCATTTATCAGTCATCTGCTAACAACATTAAATTACCAAAATAAAATAAGCTTGATTGCCTTTTTGTTCTTGACTTCGAAATAGTGGTACTTAATCAAAGCAAACTCACTGGCTACATGTATATTTGCACCATAACATCAACAAGTCAATACTTGCAATGCGTCGGTGGATGCAGGTATTTTCTAGCAAGAATAAAGATTGATTTGTTTCAAGAAAAAGAACAAATAACAAAGAAATGGTACAGCAAAATGGAATTTTGGCGACCGTGTGAGAAACGTTTTCACACATTCGTCATGTTTTGGCTCTGAGGCATGATAGACTGTAAAATCTGGGTGAACTATTTGGGGACCCTAATTCCTAACCTAACCCTTTTGATTCTTGTAACAATTTGCCCTGAAAAAACCGAACATAATTTATATGGGTAAAAATGTAATGCTTATTTTTTTATAACATGCATGCCCGTAGTCCAAAAAAAATGTAATGTTCAATTATTGTTATAGACTATTACACTAATAATAATAATGTAATCTTTGCGGTACGGTTGCTACTGGTCACACTTTCTTTAAATTTCAAATCATATGGAAACTTCTCTCAGATGGAGATTGACTCTCATTCAATTGGTTCTGACAAGGCTGCCGACATATATAATTCAAGATTTCTTACTTCCCAAAGTGGTAATACTTCAACTTAACAAGGCAATAGAATTTTTTTGAATAATAGCACTATTTACGGAAATAATTAATTAGATAGCATTTTTTTCAAAATATTTGGGTAGATAGCACTTCCGCCAGATCCTCTGACGGAACTGAAGTAGTTCCGCCAGAAGGTCTGGCGGAACTAAGGAATTTTTTTTCTTGATAATCTAGGCCATTTGGCACCCGTAAACACGCTTAATTAATGAAAAATGCTAGTTCCGCCACAGGGTCTGGCGGAACTAGATAAAATTTATTTTTGGCCCAATTTGGACGGTGAAATTGGCCCAAAAATGACGAAAATACAGGTTCCGTCAGACAGTCTGGCGGAACTAGCTAGAAATAACTAGTTCTGCCAGAGGGTTTGGCGGAACTAGATAATTTTTTTTTTACTGACTGACCCAAGAAAATAAAAAAAATGGTCTAGTTCCGCCAACCCTATGGCGGAACTAGCTAGAAATAACGAGTTCCGCCAGAGGGTTTGGCGGAACTAGATAATTGTGCGATTTTGGGAAGAAATTGAAGGGAGAAGAAGGGAGAAATTAAAGGAAGAGAAGGAGAAGTTAGAAAGAAGAAGAAATACGTAAGTTATTTTGTTTGATTTTGAGTTTTGATTAGTTATTTTTATTGATTTGGATGAATGGTAATAAGTTTTGATTGAGTGAAATTAGTGCGAAATAGGTATGAATTTAGTGAGATTAGATTGAAATTAGTTTAAATCGGTTGATATTATTGAAATTTGTTTGGATTTGTTTTGATTTCTTTAGAGGAAAAAAGAAGAACAAGAAGAAGAACAAGAAGGAAGAAGAAGAAGAAGAAGAAGGAGGAGGAGGTATGAAAATATTTAATAATTAATTTTCAATATTTAGTTATTTTAAGAAAAAATATAATATATATTTATTTATAGTAATTATTTATTTATTTTTGTGTTAAATAATATGTTTATTTAGTTATGTAATATATGTAAAGTTTAGTTATTATTTATATAGGGATATTTTTATCAATTTAATTTGGCATGAAATTTTTTAATAATTAATTTTCAATATTTAGTTATTTTGACAAAAAAATATAATATAAATTTGTTTAGGAATATATTTATGGGAAATTTGAAAAAAAGCCCCGGCATTATGCCTTAATTGCAAAAAAACTCATGTCTTATTGGAAATTAAGGCATAACGTAGGGGTTTATTTGCAATTTTACCTATATTTATTTATAGCGATTTGTTAGGTTTTTATTTTTGACTATATACTATTATTCCTATTAGAAAAAAGATTGAAGTAAATTGTTTATATTAAAAAAAGCTTGAAGTAATTTATTTATAGTAATTGTTTAATTGTTATTTATATTTAAAAAATAAAATGTATATAGGGATGTCATCTAGGGGCGGATCTAGTCGGGGAGGATCTAGTCGGGCGGATCGGGGGAAGGCTCCTATAGTTGAGCCAGAAGGTCCGGTATATCGTCCGCTGAACGAATTACATGATGATCACAAAACCGTTTGTTTCAGCCAACCGGACAACACCAAGGCTAAAGCGAAAGGGGGGTTTCCGATACAGGCAACATCATATTAATGTATTGTATTTAAAATTATTTCTATATATCTATTTATTTTATTATCTAAAAATAATTTCCTTATATGTGTTGTTTCCGCAGGTGCCATGGAATAATCAGTTCGAGCCATATTTTGCGAGTGCGTGTTTGTTACAAATGCAGAGAATCGGTTATGTACCAATCGATGGTATACTGATAACCGTTCTGCAGGAACGGTGGAGAAAAGAGACGCATACGTTCCACATGCCGCACGGAGAAATGACCGTATCGTTAGAGGATGTTTCATGCTTGTTGGGGTTGCGGGTGGATGGCAAATCCCTCTGTGTGAAAAACAGCGGTATTAATTGGGCAAATAAAGCCGGGGAACTACTCGGAAAAACACCCCCCCCGAGAGATGTTCAGAGGATCAGGGAATAAGAAAAGCAACGTATTGGTAAATAAAAAATGGTTCATGGAGAATTTTGCCGATTTGGAGTGCGATGCCCCCATACTACAAGTCGAGCAATATTGTAGAGCTTACATGATTGGATTTTTTTCCGATATTTTATTTACAGATCCGAATGGGGACTGTTATTCGCTCATGCCCCTGGTACTTTTAGAAGACATGAATAATTTGCATGAGTGGGCATTTGGGAGTGGGGTACTTGCATACCTGTACAGAGAGATGTGCAAAAGTACAGGTCCCGATCGGAAAAATATGGGAGGTTGCATCTTATTACTACAATTATGGGCTTGGCAATATTTTGCGACAGGAAGACCGAGAGTTTCGTTGAACCCGGCATGATTGAATATCTACGACGATCCGGATTACAATGATACGGTTGGCATACTCTGGAGAGATGCAAGAGTTAAAAAGGATCCGTCGACTACTCATTTGTGGGCGAACCGCGACATGTTAGATAGCATCCCGGCGAGTGATATCTTTTGGGCCCCTTACGAGCCGTACCGCGATAGGCTACCGCCCATTTGTCAGGAAGAAAGAACAACGACACTACTCAGTGTGCCGTTGATTTATTTCTGGATCGTCGAGCGTTATCGTCCTGAGAGGGTGATGCAACAGTTCGGGTATCGGCAAAAAATACCTCCGGAAATACCTAAAGCCGACAAAATTGCCGACAAAGAATTACGTGACCTGAAGAATTTTCGCGGAAACGATTGGCGTAAGATTCACAAGAATTGGATTACACGCTGGAATGATAAATGGTATTGGTATTCGCAAATGGATCCCTTGGAGCCGTATACCCCTCTCGATACTGAAGGTTACATGAGATGGTATTGGCATAATTCCGATCCGTTGGTGCAAAGCACCATTTTGCACGGTTCAAGCACTTACCATCCTATGGTCCGGATAAAAGATTAGCGGTAATATTTTAAATTTTTTTAATATATGTAAATTTAAATTTTAAATTTTAATATTAATTTTTTGTTTAATACTGTAAGGCACAAACTGCCATGGAGGGAGCTCGCATAGGTTTTAGAATGCTAAGAGAATTTGGTGCAAATATGAGGGCGGAAGTAAGGGACGGCGTCAATGCATTACACGCTTTTCTTTGTTCATGATGTCCATGTTGTTTTGGATTCGCAACTCCTGCCTTCTTCCACGTTTCATCCTTCCGTTAGCATTTTTCCTTATAAGTTTATCACCAGGAAATAAATTGTAATTACAAATTTCTATGCGTGGCGTCCATTGTGATTTTTCCTTTATAGGATAGAAACTTTTTTCGTACGTACGTTTCAAATTATCCAAGGAATAACACGGATGAATGAAAACTTCGCTAGATATAACTTTGCGTATACAAACTGTTATGACATGCGAACACGGGTAGTGATATAGCATAGGTTTCTGACACTCGCATTTTCCTTCGTTGATATCCACTCGCCATTTCTTTCTCGGAATTCCTATACCACTCGTCGAACGCCGGGCTTGCGTAAGCACCTGATAAATACCTTGCTCTAAGTTGAAGCAAGTGACTTCATGCCTAGCAGCCTTAATGCGTCTACGTTCCATTTTTAACATCACTATTTCCGACCAATTCTTTTCCCTCATATCAGCAGCCGCCCGATATCTCACGTGATAACAATTTAGCTTATAAAATGTCGCCTCCACAATTGCCGTAACAGGTAGTTTTGTTATACCTTTGAAAATAAAATTCATCACTTCGGCGTTATTTCTAGTTGGTATGCCCCACCGACGACCTTCAGTATCGGACGAAAGCGCCCAATTTGATTTATTTATCTTCAATAACCAATCGGTCGCTGAACTATCTTTTTTTTCCATTTTTTCCCATATCTTATTAAATTTATATTTGTTGTGTGCATGTACTAATCCTTGAATCATTGGAACCACTGTTTTGTCTGTTACAGCAGTACTGAAATTTGCTTGAAGATGCCGCATGCAATAACGATGATAGTCATAAGGTGGCAGCCACCTTCTCACTCTCATTGCATTAATTATGCCGCATGCCTATCCAAAATAATGCAATACATATTTTCTTCTCCGAGAACATCACGCAAACAATTAAAAAACCATCCCCATGTCTCATTCTTCTCCCTATCAACTAAAGCAAAAGCTAAAGGAAATAACTGATCATTTGCGTCGGTAGCAATCGCCGTCAGTAAAGTTCCTTGGTATTTTCCGGTTAGAAATGTTCCATCTACTGTTATGACGGGCTTGCAAAATTGAAAACCATGAGTGATGGGCCAAATGCCCAAAAAAGACCTTCGAACTCTAACTCACCATCTCTATTTGGGGCACCAGTTTTAAATGTATACAAAGTACCAGGATTTGTTGATGTTATTGCAGCCATCATCTCAGGGAGCAAATTATAAGCCTCCCTCCAACCCCCAAATAAGAATCGAAACGCGTGTTGTTTGGCGTGCCAAGCCTTCCAATACGATATGGTATATTCAACCTTCAATTTAACGGCTTCTATTATGGTTACAGGTTTAACATCTAAATCCGCTCTTACGATATCTAGAATTAGCCCCCCAACAAGCGCACTCGTTAACTGTTTGTGGTCTCTTCTAGGTGTTTGGTTAATACATACATGTGGTTGTCTAAATGTTTTAATCTCCCACAAATTATTTTTTTTATTAATCAAAGCGTGTATCCTCCAACTACATCCTCTAGTACCTTCATCTTTAAGCTTGGATATCACAATATATCTCGTTTTATTCGAGTGGTCTAGTTCTATTTCTCGGTGATGCTTGACACTGTATGCTCTTACAGCCGATTGTAGTTCTGATTTCGTTTCAAATGTACGTCCCTTATACAATATTTCATCATCATTTTCATTCACATTCATTCCAGATAAGAGATCATTTCTCGCATATTCCCACATTGAACTATCTTCAAATTCAGCAGCCGGCGCATCACCGAAAGTACCTACACTAACCATCTCACTCTCTTCCGTATATATAAATCACGTCTGATGGTTCACTCTCTCCATTTCTTCATCGCTATCTCCATAAATTTCTTCCTCGTCCTCTGACTCCATCTCTGGTTCCTCATCTAATTCATTTTCATCATCATCTATTTCAGGAAGTACATTATTGCTCACACGTGCCATATCAAAGGTCACAAACGGGTCCTCATTCCCATTTTCATTATTTATTTCATTTTCAACGGGTTCTAATATCTCATTTTCGTCTGCATTTTGAATTACATTTGATCTACTACTAGTTCCTATCTGAGATTCTTTATTTTGGACGCGATCAACATATATTTCTAATTCCTCCATCCCAACCTTTATGACGCGCTCCGCAAAATTAACCAATTGTGCATTATTCATAATTTTCACTAACCTATAATGCCAAATGCCTTTCTTAAGAGAAGGAAGCCGACCTCGGATTAAAAGAATATCACTATACGACCAACCGAGATTCTCAG